>ML058492.1:1049364-2249364 GCA_003013855.2 Liriodendron chinense | reverse complement strand
CATCTGAGAACCGGAAAGTGAAACTTCTCGTAAAAGTATCGTTTCACCTGGGCATATAGGGAATAATAGATCCAGAGAAGAAATATTGTCGGCTTTAACTCCTGAGATGAATGAAGGGCCTAGATGATAGAATTTCCTTCATTCTGCCTCCATGGTAAACATTACTTCATTCGTATAGAGATCGGTGAGATTATCCAAAGCGTCGATCATTTTAGCAAGATCGAACGAAGAAGAAGAAGAAGAAGAAGAAGAAGAAGCCATTTGTAGAGAATTGTGGAAGAAGAAAAATGAGAATAAAATTTGAATTTTCGGTCGAGGGAGTATTAATGTTGGATCATGATGGCGATTCGATTAAACATAAAGATTTGACATTTGGAAAGATGGGGTTCAACCCGTACAAAAACGTTCGTCCTGCAGAAATCAAAGTCAGTGATATGTTTTAAATTTACATCTGACACGTGGCAAGAAGAGACGGCAGCATTTAATGAAACATCAGTCGTCCATCACACGTCATCTCCTCTTTTTTCAAAAAAGAAGTCGGCATGAGGGGGGCAAATGTTATACCCTGATTCTACCGATATGGGTAAAGAGCAAATCGAAAGAGGACACGTAAGTAAGTAGCCGTGAGGTGTATACGGCCACGATAAAGTTCCTAGTGATATAATTGGTATCGGTCTGAAAAACCACGACACTAAGTGGAGCGAGCGAACGTGGCCAGGTTAGCGAACGGTTATCATAAAGGAGAAATCTAGAAGAAGAATAGTGGGCAAGTGGTCGAAGTAGACAGTTAGTAGTAGAAGTATCTAGATGGGAAATCAAAGTTATAAAACAAAAGGATCTCAGCAATGCAAAGGGTTCAGCACCAACCAAACCAATCTATCTTTCCAAATTACCAAATCTTTTACATTTCATAGTGTAATCGATCCATTTTTACATTCCAAGTACTTTTTATTTCTTAGAGTAAGTGCTTCGGCATCTATCAAGTCAAGATTATATTACCATTTCCAAGCTTATTCAGGTTCTTCATCCATTTGTGATTTACGTTTCTTAACGTACTCAGTTCTATTTATTCTCTTTAACATTAATCACACTTTTTAATTTCAGTAACATAATCTCTGAAATTACTTTCATAGCAGTAAGTTTTACGATCAGTAAAGTTCTGTTTCACAATCTCGGCAAAGATCACTTACACGGACAATTATAAATTCTTTTCTTTACATCCTTTAAAGTAACGCCGAGAGAAATCTTTTCGCTCGGAAGGTAAAGTTGCAACCCACTTTCTAGAGGACGAACCCCACCCTCCAAACATCGCATGATCACTTTTACAAAGCAACTTGAGCAAGTGGCTAGTTGGGCGACCGATCTCTACAAACTTTGGTCACATACGGTCGATCACGACATATCTGTCTTCCCTGACGCTCGGGGTCATCGTTGTTCGGTTGGAATCAAGCCGCGAAAATCAATTCTGGCACGCCCGCACACACATCACACGTGTGGCCGATGAATAAATCGACAACAGGACCCACAGAAGTCGGTTACGACTTACGACAACACACCATTGAGGTGGGTGGTGTGCGGCACACCACGCAATCTGCTTCTCGTGGGATGCATATTCTCTTACACGGATTCGGCTAAATGCTTTTTAGCAGGAACTTCTACGACAGGAAGTTAGGTAGGCCACCATTATGTTTGTGGGAAATTCACCCTATCCGTCCGTTTTTTAAGATCATTTTAGGACATGGCCCCAAAAATGACGCAAATCCAAAACTCTCGTGTGAGGATTGAACGTCCACCGTTGAAACATTTGTGGGGCCACAGAAGTTTTGGATTTGGTTAGTTTTTTATGTTTTCAATTCATTCTAGTAGGAATGACCTCATGAAGGGTATGGATGGCATGTAAACATCACGGTGGACCTTGGGGTGGGGTGATTACAATAGTAGGCATACCTACCAGCGTTTTCGTTGTCATGCCATCCACTTCAATTTTGGATTTTCATCATTTTGGGCCCATGTCCTAAAATAATCTGAAAAAAAGATGAACAAAATAGATTTCCACAAACATCACGGTGGCCCACCTGACTTCCCGTAGCAGGAAGCTACTGCGGAAGGCGTTCCCACGGAATCCCCATCCCGAATTTATGCAACCAAGCGGATTGCCACACACCACCGAGCTTAGTGGTGTGATGACGTCACCAAATTCTGTGGGTCCCACCACAATGCATGTGTTATATCTATACCATCATTCATTTTTTAAGATTATTTCAGGGCATGGCCTACAGGTAGCAGTGGAGATTGAATACTTACAATTGAAAACTTCAAAGGTCCACGGAAGTTTTGGATCAAGCTTATATTTGTGTTTTCCACATAAGTTTGGATGGCAAATAAACATCATGGTAGGCATAGGAAGGTTTCAACTGTGTGCATCATTGTTCCTGATATGATCCACATGAGCTTTGATTCTGCCTAACTTCCTAAAATCATATGGCAAAATAGATGCAAGGTATGAATATAACACATACATCATGGTGGGACCACATAACTTTGTGACGTGAGCACACCACCGAAGTCGGTGGTGTGTGTCACACAACACCCCCTAATCCGCTTCCCGGCAAAAGGCATAAGTGTGGGACTGCCACGATTTCCGTGTGAGAAATCCACTCCGTTCAATCAGCTTCGCCAGCTAGTGTGGGACTACCACAATGTCCGTGTGAGAAATCCAACGGTTGGACGGCGTAGATTTCTCACAAATATCACGATGAGCCCCACCTAGATTTCGAGCTCTTGCCTGCGAAAGCCTTTTGCAGGCATCTCCGGCACTCAGAATCTAGGTGGGGCCCACCGTGATGTTTGTGAGAAATCTACACTGTCCAACCGTTTTGTGAGATCATTTTAGGCGACCGAACGGGATCCAAGACTCGAGTAGGCCGAAACATGACGATTGAACTTCCACCGTTGAAATATTCGTGGGGCCACAGAAGTTTCGAATCAGGATGATATTTGTGTTTTCAGTTCATCTCAGTAGGAATGACATTATGAACGGTATGGATGACATATAAACATCACTGTGGACCCCATAGAGGTTTCACCGGAAGGAATTTCCCTACCCACCTTTTACTTTAGTGCGGCCCACTTGAATCTTGGATCCAGTTCATTTTTTATCGCAACGCCTAAAATGATCTCACAAAATGGTTGGACGGCATAGATTTCTCACAAACATCACAGGTGGGCCCCACCTAAATTACGAGCGCAGGAGATGTGCGAAAGGCTTTGGCAGGCACTCCGGGTCCATGTGTTAGTGCCTTAGCTGAAAAAGAGGCAGATCCAGAAGGACGCGTCCGATCCGGACGCGGATTGGCTAATGACCCCAACACCAGCCCCGGGGCTGGTGTCAAAGCTGTGTGGGCCCCACCATGATGTATGTGTTTTATCCACGCTGTCCATTCATTTTTCCACCTCATTTTAGGGCATGGGCCCAAAAATGAGGCAGATCCAAATCTCAGGTGGACCACACCACAGGAAAACAGTATTGATTGAACGTCCACCCTTAAAAACTTCTCAAGGCCCACCGTGATGTTTATTTGCCATCCAACCTGTTGATAAGGTCACACAGACCTGGATGAAGTGAAAACACAAATATCAGCTTGATCCAAAACTTTTGTGGCCTCCAAGAAGTTTTCAACAGTGAGAATTCAATTCCCACTGTTTCCTGTGGTGTGGTCCACCTGAGATTTGGATCTGCCTCATTTTGGGCTAAAATGAGGTGGAAAATGGATGGACAGCGTGGATAAAACACACACATCATGGTGGGGCCCACACAGCTTTGACACCCGCCCCCGGGCTGGCGTTGGGGTCACTAGCCAATCCGCGTCCAATCCAGAACCCTAGCGGCCCACTCCACGAGAGGCAGTAGGGTCAGTTCATCTAAGTGGGAATAACCTTTATGAAGGTTTAGATGGCATGTAAACATCACAGCAGCAGGCTCCGGAACGTTCCGACGGTGGGCGTTTCCGTCACATTGTTTTGGATCTGTCTTATTTTTCTTTTTGGGCTCAGCGAAACTGATGGATGGATTGGATTTCACGAGGACATCGCAGCGGCCCCCACAGCTTGTGAGTAACTGGAGCGGGAGAGTCGCGTGGACACCGGACACGATTCCTTAGCTCACCACAACCAAAAAAAAAAACAAAGTGAGGCTGTTTTTATTTTATTTTCTTTCTATAAAACGGGAAGGCACTTGCCTCTTTTCTTTCTGCTTCTGTTTTCTCCTCCTCTTCTTCTTCGAAAGATGAATATGGAAGAAGAGGAAAGCAGAAAAAAGAGTAGTTTCCCTCAACCTAAATCAGGCCCTTGGCTTGTATTCCATCACGGAAAACGTGGCCATCACCAGACCTTTTTCAGTCTACGAGACGGAATCACTCGTGTCAAAAACATACCGAATATGCGCCGTCGATACTGCTTGTTGTCCTCTGATGGCTGGCTCCTTCTTCAAGATCGCAAATCCAACGACTGTTCCCTGTTGAACCCTCACTCTCCTACAGAGAAAATCCAACTCCCGCCGTGGAACATACGCAACTACTTCTTCCCCGTCCTGCTTTCCTCCTCGTCTGACACCGTCCCTGCAGTCCCCACCGTCGTTTTCATTCGAATCGACATCCCTTTCTTCTTCTTTTGGAGGCCCAACGACGGTGAATTCACTAAGCAAGAGTATCATCTTAGAGATGATGAGGATTTTTTCACTGCTGCCGTTGGTTGCGGCGGTAAAATATATGCTTGGACATTCCAAGAAAAGTTGGCAGTCATCGATTTTTTTGTTTCTCACCCTATAATGAGAATGAGGCTATTCCAACCAGAGAAATCAAATAGGTTTGTGGGACATGGACAGTGCAGCTTTCTTCTTGAATCTTGTGGCGATATCTTCCTCGTCACTATTTTTGTCTTTGGGATAACAAGTAAAGTCCGCACCTTGCATGTTTACCGGTTGGATTTCAGTAGGATGGCGTGGTTACAGGTACACAACCTCGACAGTCGCGTTTTCCTCATAGGTGTTGATTGTTCTCTGTCATGCTCCGCAGACGAATGTGGATTTAGAGGAGATTGCATCTATTTTACACAGTTGAACGATCAAAGCTTGTACATGTTCGACGTCGTCGATGGAAGTCTCACTTTGGAATCGCCATTGCCAAATTTGTGCAGCCCCTGGTTGCCACCGTTTTGGGTGATACCTAATCAACCTTCTTCTTCTCCTTCTGAATCTTCTAGTAAAAACTAACATCAAGCAGAGCTAAAATAAGTTTATTTACAATCCAAATTACATTAGTTCTTGCTCATTAGTGTTACTAAATAGCTTTTATACAATTCATGAACTAGTTCTATCATCTGAATTCATTGTTAGGTGTGGATCCTTTCTTATGGCTTGGCCCTGCGCGAAAAAAATAAAATCATAAGGATTTGTTTATCTAAAACATTGCTTCTATTGATGCGAATTGTCCAATTAGCAGACTGCCAATGCACAGTCAGATGACAACAGAGCAATCAACCACCAAAACTGTTCTCTGTTGTCTATTGGCAATCCTGAAACTTGGAAGTTCGGCTCCAAGTGTTTGTTCCGACTTACGTAACAGGGGGAATTGGTTCAAGACCAAACGAGAAAACACAGACAGACTCATAATTTGCTCCAAATCCCAACTCTTTTTTTTTTTAATCATATAAATAGTAAGATAGATGATGAATCCAACAAAAGAAAGCAGCTACTCCAAGCTAATCTTAATCCGAGGTGATAATTTTGAAGGCTAAAGGCTACAAAATCAAGCCTCCAACGGCGACCCTAGGCTATCTCAGGTTGTCCAAAATTTACATAAATTGGGTTTGGCTCAATGTTGGAATCGGACGCCTCAAATCTTCTGTAAGAAGGGCCCGCAACCGGTTGGCCTGTTTCCTATTTGAGCCGATCTCTTGCACAATTTTGCGCAAGAGGTTTCTAATTTCAGTTTTATGGCCTGTAAAAGGGGTATAATTCAGGATTAAGAGTTTTGTCATTGGAGTCAGGTTTCGTAGAGGGGATTAGGTTTCCTAGAGGGGATTGAGAGAGTTCTAGAGCAAGAGAAACAGTTTGGGGAAAGCCAAAGGTTCTCTAGGATGAGTAAAAGGATGGTGCTTGTCCGTCTCATGTGAGAATAAGCCCTGGGTAGCTGGGGATTTCTCTTATGGGGCTGAGATCCAGGTTTTGTTTCTTCTATCTCTTGTAACTTTTGATATTATAGTGGATTGCTCACTTTATGCTGTTGTTTTTTACCCGCAATGGGGTTTTTCCACGATAAATTCGGATTGCCTTCTTGTGTGTGTGTGGACCCTCGCCGTTTCCGCGCTCCCACACGACAACGTTCTCGTCCCTTCCCCTTTCGGGAAAAGAAGGAGAGGAGGATGCGTGAGTGCGAAATCGCCGTTTGTGCCACTAGCTTGCCTCGTTCTCGAGTGCTTTGTTTGATAGTCGTGTTTAAGCTGTATGTGTTTAAATGAGTTTATATAAGACCAGAGTCGCCACTAACCAATTACTTCGAATCTACAGTCGGCTAGACCCCGTAGAAACATTAGAGAAGGGGATCCGAAGATTCCTTCCTCTAAAATGACTCATTTTGATCTGCGGTCAGAGATTCAAGGTAAGGGATCACGGTTACAGGGTGGGAAGAGGTTAAGCACCCCACACACTACCCGTACCGAAGTACGGTCTCTACTTCACAGAATCGAACTAATACTTGAAAGTCGGTTTTAATCCTCGTACATTCTCATAGATGACATGATGCATGAATGCGGGGCTGAACAGTAAGAGTTTCTGATGGGCAGGTTCCAACAATGGGCAAGCCCAGAGCATACGCTCGAACTGACAGGTGCTTAATATAAGACGTATGCAGTTTGCTTGAATAATCAAGGTGCTTTATAGTGAAGCATGAATGCAGGTCTGAACAGTAAGAGTTTCTGATGGGCAGGTTCCAACAATGGGCAAGCCCAAAGCATACGCTCGAACTGACAGGTGCTTAATTTAAGACATATGCAGTGTGCTTGAATAATCAAGGTGCTTACAGTGAAGCAGGGGGGTTGGAAGAAAAGTAAATGTTGCACTTATGCTAGATGCAAATGAGATGGTGCTGGAAAAAGAGTAGCTGAATGGACGGAGGTGTCGCAAGGGTTGGCTTCGAGTGGCTGAATCAGGACTTGGATGGCTTGGGAGACTTATACCAGTGATCAGGCTGGGCTGGACCAGGGCTAGGCTCTCCTCACTCGGGCTCTCCTTGGTGGAAAAATGGGCTAAGGGGTGGAGAAGGAAACTCGAATGGAC
The DNA here is from genome assembly GCA_003013855.2 of Liriodendron chinense. Lineage (NCBI taxonomy): Eukaryota > Viridiplantae > Streptophyta > Magnoliopsida > Magnoliales > Magnoliaceae > Liriodendron > Liriodendron chinense. The sequence continues at coordinate 2,242,031 of ML058492.1, read as the reverse complement.
GGACTCTCTCTGGCCGGTTGCTGTGTTGAAATGAGAAGGGGAGGGGGGTATTTATAGCAGCGGGCAGTGGCAGGGCTCGTAAATAATTTTGGGCGGCCCGCTGTGGGCCGCCCGTACGGTCGTTCCTCAGTTTCCAGCGAGGTACGGTCACTCCCTCGGGGCTGCTGTTTGGCTCGGTGGGTTGACTCAGTGAGTTGACTTAGCGGGTCGACTCGGTGACTTGACTCAGCGGGTTGACTCAGTGGGTTGACTCAGTGAGTTTGACTTTTTTAGGATTTTTTGACTGGCTTTTCTTATGGGGGGTTTTTCAGGCTAATGTTTAGAACTGGGTTGACTGGGTTAGGCTATGGATTGGGGCTTACAAGGGTGAGTTTGGCTGAGTTTGGACTTGGGATTTGGGGGTATGGTCCTCCATTCTTCCAGCTATCTCTACCAACAGTGTAGCCGAAGGTGGGGTGTCTACAGATGCCCCTCTTTGGCAAAGGTTGCGTGCAACCGAATGCCAAAGCGAGTGGAACACCCCACTTCTGACCCGGTCATTCATAGATCATGGTCTGAAATCTTTGTTTGCCTTTGCATCTGTGCCAGTTGATCGTTTGGAAACTAATCACTCGCACATACCACGGGAGTTTGGAGAAAACGTTGCGATTGTCCCTGCATGCGCTGCAACCTGGGTACCCAATCGCAACCCTTTCATTCCCGATCGGTACTAACATCGGAAAGGTACAGCAGAGCCTCTGCGTCGCTAGTCTTACGAGGATACTAACCCTGAGACTGATTGTGTGATGTTTGATGTTTTTCCAGATCACTCCAGGAGTACTTGTTTCGCTTGACTGTCAAAGTGGTTAGACGCCCTGTGTCAGATAGTTTTACGGGATTCTACTACGCCGACTTGGACTCAGTCAAGGTACTTCAGGCATCCACGCCTAGGTATGTGCGGGTGGACTCTTTCCACCCGATCTACTGGTTTCGATGCTTAGTTTGTAATTCATTCTTTCCTTGATTGTGGTCTGAAATCTTTGTTATCCTTTGTATCTGAGTCAGATGATTTTCTGGAGATTGATAACTCGCACATACCGCGAGAGTTTGGACAAAACGTTGCGATTGTCCCTGCATGGGCTGTAACCTGGGTACCTAATCGCAACCCTTCCATTCCCGATCAGTACTAACATCGGAAAGGTACAGCAGAGCCTCTGCGTCGCTAGTCTTACGAGGATGCTGACCTTAAGACTGATTGTGTGATGTTTGATGTTTTTCCAGATCACTCCAGGAGTACTTGTTTCGCTTGACTGTCAAAGTGGTTAGACGCCCTGCGTCAGATAGTCTTACGGGATTCTACTACGCCAACTTGGACTCAGTCAAGGTACTTCAGGCATCCACGCCTAGTTATGTGCGGGTGAACTCTTTCCACCCAATCTACTGATTTTGATACTTGGGTTACAATTCATCGTTTCCACCTGTTCAAATGGTTTCTGTGACCGAGCCTTTTGGCTTTCATCTTTTGTATCTTGGCATGTGGTACGACCACACTGACACTGGAGTTCAGTTCGACCGTACTTTGAGTGCATTGGATCCGATGGTCTCTGGGGAAACCGCGAGACATCGGATCTTATTTTATTTTTGCGTCAGGCTCCTACCCAGAGATATGGAAGATCTCCTGGTGTTTTGGAGGCAGAACGCTCTACTGAGAAAGTATTTTTTGGAATTTTGAAAAGGCACCCACTCTGGGGAGTGATACTCCGTGGGGTTTTTATTTGCAAAAAGTAATTTTTTTTTTGTCTTTTTGAAATGGAAATCTGGTTTACATGTGCCTCCACTGAGATGCCTGTGGGGTCTTTGGCTAACCGACTTTATTTTGAAGGCAGGTAAACATGATGATTGATGCGATGGATGCTGATGTATGGAGATGCATGATGAATGCATGGCTTTGGCTCATTCTCTTTCAGTTTGATGATTTCGCTTTTGCTAGAGACGTAGAGAATTTCGAGCTTATTGCATGCAGGGTTGTGCTCCCTGGGAATTTTCTTTTTAATGTGGATGTTTGGTCAGCGGGTTGGTCAAGATCCCGACCCGTGGTCGATCAGGTCCATCGTCCCAAGAAGCTGTTTCTTTGCTAATGAGAATATACGAGGATATTATCTGACTTCAAGATGTTCTTCTGGGCATAAATGCGATTGAGGCGGTGCTTGGTCGCCAGCTTTGGTCAAGATTTCAATTTGCGGGCGATTGGATCCGTCATCCCAAATTGTGAAGAGAGTGGAGTTCAAGACTCCGGAAGTGTAGTGCTGGGGGATAGTGACAATTTTTGTGATTTTTGCAAATATTTGGTCCGAACCTTTACCTGAGTGGTCAAGATAGAGATCGGTTATTGAAAACAAAGGAAATATTTTTGTGATTTTTGTAAATATTTGATTTGAAAGCAATGAAAATATTTTTTTGTGATTTTTGCAAGTATTTGATTTGAAAGCAAGGGAAATATTTTTCTTGTGATTTTTGCAAATATTTGATTTGAAAGCAAGGGAAATATTTTTGTGATTTTTTGAAATATTTGATTTGAAAGCAAGGAAAATATTTTTGTGATTTTTGAAGAGGTGATTTTGGAATGTTTTTGTATTTTGTGATTTTTTCGAAATGCAGGAAAAAGAATGGAATTTTCATCCACTTCCAGCTTCTACTGCTGGTAAGGCACCCGATCCATTTTACGTCAGCGAGCAAGACGAGTCTCACACAGTTAAGTGTCGTAGTTTTACATCTTCGGATGAGGAGATTTTGAGGGTTTTCAGTCAACACACCCACAAAGTTGCCTGTTCCTCATGTGCAATGCACATAGACCACGTATCGTCCGACGGACTCCTTCGGCCACAAAATGAGCCACATCCTCACATTTCCCTTAGTCAATCCAGTTTGGGGCCTTACGTTGCTCACCATTCCGTGAGGGTGCGCTCCACCTCTCAACAGCCTTAATCCCCTTCATGAGTTTTAGGAACAGGGAACATCCGTCAGATTCAACAGCGACTTCCAAATCAAGGTTGTCTATCACGGTGCGTTCAACACGAACAGGATTGCGGAGTTCTGCTCGCCTCAGCCTTTACCTGTTTAAAAGATTCAGACACCCGTACGATCAAGTGTCAGCCATGCCTGGAACAGGTTAGGAAAGAAAGCCCCCGAGAAGTTAATCCCAGTGTAGTTTTAGGTCTTCGGACCGCTGGAGATAAATTTGTGCAGTTGAAATTGATGGCGAAATTTTTATTTTTATTTTTATTTTTTATTTTTTTTTTAAAAGGTTCCACAGTTCAAGTCAAGTGATCGAAGTTTTATGGAAAGCTTGAAATCTTTTTGATATTTTTAGAAATGATCCGAGCTACCAAACCTTGATCCCATCGATCAAGGCTGACGCCAGTTTTTGGTTGAAAGCGAGAAAAGTCCCCCGAAAAATTAATCCCAGCGTAGTTTAAGGTCTTCGGACCGTAAAGCTGTACAAAACAGGGAAAACATATTTTTTTGTTTTTTTGGAAAATGTTCGGTGTCAACGGATCTTGATTCGATCCAGACTGATGCCGGTTTTTATTTAAAAAGTCTCTCGGGATCGTGATCCCGACGTAGTTTAAGGTCTTCGGACCCAAAACTGTACAAGCTGAGCAAATACATTTTTTTATTTTTTTCGAAATGATCCAGGTCATCAGATCTTGGCCTGAACGGCTAGGATCGATGCTGGTTTTTATTAAAACCCCTTGGGATGTTGATCCCGACGTAGTTTAAGGTCTTCGGACCACAAATATGTACAAACAGAGCAAACACCTTTTTTTGTGATTCTTTTCTGAAATGATCCAGGTCATCAAATCTTGGCCTGAACGGCTGGGATCGATGCTGGTTTTTATTAAAATCCCTCGGGATGTTGATCCCAACGTAGTTTAAGGTCTTCGGACCACAAATATGTACAAACAGAGCAAATACCTTTTTTTTGTGATTCTTTTCTGAAATGATCCAGGTCATCAGATCTTGGTTTGAACGGCTGGGATCGATGCTAGTTTTTATTAAAATCCCTCGGGATGTTGATCCCGACGTAGTTTAAGGTTTTCGGACCACAAATATATACATGTAAACAGTAATCAAGGGCGGAGATTCTTGGGATTCTTCTTGGAATGGTTTGGATCATTTGGTCATGCCTTCGGATGGTTGAGATCACTGTTTGACCAAGTCAATCTTTTTCTTTCTTTTTCTTGAAAATTCCATGGAACTTTTCCACATCATCAAGCCAATTTCCCACCAATTTCTCACAAGATGAGATTTTGGTGAGATTTCTTACTTTTTCTCACCATTCTCTTCCATCACTTCATTCTTACAAGGAGGTACAAGATTCACTTGCAACCACCCTTCCCAAGGAGGAGTTCTTCCCAAGGAGAGAGGAGGTGAGGTCGTTTCACCTAGGTGGGAGATTGGACAGGCCCCCTGGGCGCCACCCAGACCGCCTCTGCCCACTAGTTTTTTCGGTGGGTTGGGTAAAAGGGTGCCCTCCCCTTTTCGATATAACATGGGGCACCCTTGCCCCCTCCAACGTGCAATCTCTCTCTTCTCTCTCTCATACTCTCTCTTTCTTCAAGTTTTCTTTCTCTTTTGGTGGTTCTTTGCTTCTCTCAAGTGGTGGGCCTTAGAGAAGTTTTGGGACAGCAAGGTGGTCCCTCTTTGGTGAGTAGTAAAGGTATGGACCACTCCCTTTTTCTTTCTTGTCCTTTTCCTTCTTCATTGTCCCTTCTCATGACTCTTTTCTTTTTCCATGTAGCTATTCCAAGAGGTGTGAAGGTGGGCCCAAGTGTTCTTGACCTTTTTCCAGATCTCCAATCTATTTCAAAGGTGGTGCATGGAGGAGAACATTGCAAGCTTTCCATTTCATTTTTCTTTTCCTCTTTTCACACTCCCTTCATGTGTATGTAAAGGGTGATTTTGCCATGTCCATCAAGTATGCATGGAAAAATATACTATCTTTTTCATGGGAGTTGGGCCTCTTTTCATCTGTATCAAATGGGCTCAAAGTGAAGTCATGGCCCTTGGTGTATTTGATGGGCCCAATGCTTCATTTTGGGCTCCCTCGTGCTTTCTTGCCCTTGTCATTTTTCCTTAAAGCTCTCCCTTTCTTTTGCATCTTATTTTCAAGATTTGGGCCCATGGGCATGGTAGGGCCCATCTCAAGTTTGGGCTCATGGGGCTCACTTTGGGTGACCCCATCTTTCTTCACATATGTATGGACCAAGATGACTATGAAATTGCGGTTTTCACCGCTAGTAGAGATACTCGGAGATATGTCTATGGACCTAGAGGGGGGGTGAATAGGACCTTTTTAAAATTCTTTTCGCCTACTTATGCAATTCAACATGTTTAAGCTAGGTAAGCAAGAACACCTTGGCTTCCAAGCCTTGGTGGGTCCAATCACAAGACTAGCAAGAGTTAAGCAATAACCAAACCTAGTCTAAGCATGCATAGGTAAGAAAATGATTCAACTAATTAATCTACTAACCTATGCACCTTGTGTAGTCTTATGAGATTGGATCAATGAGCTCAAGTCTACACAAGTAGTGAAGGTACATCTTGTGCAAGGATGCCTAAAAAGTGCCTAGCATGCATTCATATCAATCATTCATAATTAAGCAATTAAACTAACAATGCAAAGATATCAATGTGCTCAATAACAATCACAAACACAAGGATGTATAGTGGTTCGACTACGTGTCTACTCCACTCCCGGTTCAAGTACTCAACCCCTTTGAGCACACCGGCATTCACTATCGGAGGTTTTAAATGAGGTTCACCTCTCAACCTTTACACGGAGGTTTTATCGGTTCACCTCTCAACCGTATCCGGAGTTTTAGACATAGGCTAACTCTCAACCTTATCGCACGTTTACTCTCCGTGTCGGAGGCTCCCCCTTGGAGACTTAGTTTAGGCCCGGCTGACGGGCCAAGGAACGGCTAACGTCCCTAAGGCGAGTTGACAAACAAACTCTAAAATGGACTCTCAAATGAGACAACTTACTTGTCGGATGAGCCCCTTGTTTAGCGCCGTATTGGGTTGCTTGATCTCCGCTCTCCCGTGCTTCAATCAGCTTCCCTTTGCTCCCTCGATCGTGCCGCCGTTGCGTTGCCAATGCCTCAGCCACATTCGATCAAACACCTTGCATGCGATGCCTTGAAAAGCCCAAGGTGCTAGGAGGATGGGTGAATCTCATACATGGGATGTGTAGGTTGTTCCAACTAGGAGATTCACCTAGAGAGTCTTCTAGAGGTCTTGGACAAAGGGTATACCTATGTGGAATAGTGTCACACCTCTAGATTTGAGAGAGGAATCAAGTCATCTCTTGATAGCATTTGAATGCCCATACTTGTGTTTGAAACACAAGGGATATGACTTGAAAACCTCCTCTTTGAGGCCCCAAATGAAGTACAAGATAAGTGTGGAATGGGCTCTCAAAAACTCCTCTCTATGACCCAAGAATGGAGCTCCATATTTATAGAAAAGAGGCTCCAACGGTCAGAAAACGGGCAGAAAACGGTTGCCCGACCTGTCCCGACCGGTCACGACCGGTCGGAGCTCTTTGCTGGAAGGCATACAAAAAAAACATCCAAGCCATCTACACAGGCCGACCGGTCATGACCGGTCGGCACTCTTTGCTGGACAGGGTGGATGCCCCAGGCCGACCGGTCATGACCGGTCGGCGCACTTCTCTGGCTGGCTTTGGATTACCAGGCCGACCGGTCATGACCGGTCGGCCACCTCTGCTGGCTTCCTTGGATATAGTAAAGGCCGACCGGTCCTGACCGGTCGGCTGGCCATTGAAAATGCAGCCAAGCTGCTGGCCGACCGGTCATGACCGGTCGGACCAGCCTGGGTCCCCTCACCTTTTATCTGATTTCTTCTTTCTCCAGCATGAAGATATAGGCCAATGTTAGAGTGGTCAAAAGGGGTACCTAGGGCCTATCTATGATGACTAAATGTACTCTAATATGGTCAAGGTCATCAAGGATACAGAGGGGATAGGTTTTGGTCGAGGTTAAGGCACCAAGGCATCTCATATACCTGAATCTTCTTCCTTGATGTGGCTGGACGTCTTGAGTCTTCGGTCTTCGTCTTCATTGGGCTCAACCGACACAAGACTCACAGCTGTAAGTGATTGACAAACAAGGTGCACTAGTATGCCATGAAAAAGTGCACTAACAGACTAGCCCATTCTTCATTTGGATCTCAAGTGGGCTAGCTTTCCTAGTTGGGCCTTTATGGGCAAATAGCCCAAATCTTCCACCATTTCTTGATTATGATATACATCCTTATACAAAGTGTGGTGGGCTCCTTGGAGTTTTTCATATGGATGGGCTTTTGGGCCTTCATTGGAGCTTAGATTTCTTTAGACCATGTGTGCACCACTACACTTTGTCCATGTAGGCTTTTTTCCTTTCATGCTCTTTTCTTTTGATGGATGGAGGACTTGAGTTACTTGATCATCTATAAGTCCCATGAGTGAGTTGTTCCAACAATCCTACTAAGTTCAAATGGTTTTTCCTTGTGGTAGGAATGTCGTTCTCAAGAGTTTCCCTTTAATGTTATCAACCTCAAATGGATGATCCTCAAGTGAGCTATCCATACAACCATGGCTCCTTGATCTTTTCTTTGGGGGCTTGGTGGGTCATCCACCATCATTCTCAAATATGAGTGATTTTTCTTTCGATTTGTGAGAAAGAATGATACCCATAAGTTGCCCAATTTTGTCGCATGCTTTGGGGCACTTTGGATTTTGATCTTCAAGTGGGCTATGTATACCATTCTTAGCCATTTTCATGATGGTTGGGTGACCCATCAAGCCATGCCCTCTTGTGCTCAAATGGTTTCCCTTTCTTGTAAAGAAATTGGTGCACATAAGTTGCCCAAATTTGTCCTTGCTTGGACATTTCCACCTTTAGTTCTTTATGTGGGCTATGTGTATCAAATTCTTTACCCTTGGCTTCTTTAACTCATATATTTATGGGTGGACCACCATGTTGTGCTCTCATGGTCAAAACTTTCATCAAGATGAGGCACATAGGGTTGCCCATGGTTGACCCATGAATGGGTTCTCATGCTTTTAAGTGGGCTATGTGCTCCCTTCAATCCATTGAGATGAGGCATTTGGGTTGCTCTTGGGGGCCCATTTCCCTCCTATTCTTCACTTGTCCATGTACGTGTGTAAAAAGATGGAAAACATCTTAAGTGAGAATCATGGCCTTGGCCTAAAAAGTGGACCAATCCTTGGCCACATATGGACTTTGAAGAGGAGCTTCTCATGTGAAGTAGGATTTTTATCCTTTGTTGATCTCATGGCACTTGAGTGCATTTGTTGTCCAAAATGTGTCCTTGGATGATGGACTTTTCTTGCCTAAGGCATGCCATGCAACCTTTTTTAAGGTGGGCCTTACTTTTTCCAATAGGCCCAACACATATCCTAGGTGACACATGGAGTTAGACTTTAGATCTTGCATTTGAATGTGAGTCCAATCCCATGGATTTCCTGGATGGTAATTTGGATTTTAACGGGTAAAGGATAGGGACTTACCTTGCCAAGCTTGTAGGATTCAATGGCGGATGGTACCAGAGGTCGCCGAGTGATTGATGAGGATGATCCTGCCTTCATCATCCGCCGAGGGGACCACATGTGTTCCTTGGCTATGGAACATCAACCTCTTCCTGCTATCAAGGGTCGAGGCACCAGGGATCATTGGGACAACTGGGTGAAGGATCCACAGCCCTTGCTTGAACGAGTATTGGCTGGTACTCCTTTTGCTGGCCTCCTCACCTTACGTTTTCATAACAACAGTGCCAACCGCATGATGCTTGCAGCCCTTTGCGAGAGGTGGTGGGACGAGACCCACACCTTCCAGCTCCCTTGTGGTGAATGGGGAATAACTCCCCTGGACATTTATATGCAAATAGGCTTTTCGTTTTATGGGACTGTTGTTCCTCAAGTCAGCTCTCTAGCTCCCATCACTTCCACTGACTGGCTACGGCTTGTCGGTGATGTCCCACCCGTGAATGAATTCCAAGGCCATCAAGTGAAGATGCGATGGTTCTACAATACTTTTGCCTCCGTCATCCCCACTACCGAGCGAGAGGCCCTCTACAAAGCACGGGCCATGATCACTTACGCCTTCGGGTCCTTCCTTCTCTGCCACGCCAATGAGAGGGTCGATCCTAAATTTCTTCGCTTGGTTGAGGATCTACACCACCCCTACAATTGGAACGGGGCTATCCTGACTCATATTTTCCAAGGTCTGGATAAGACCTGTCGGCATAGCCGGTCCTACACTGGTTTTTGGCCTGTCGTCGAGGTATTTCTTCATTCGCCTTCCTTGGAGATATTTACCTTCCTTCTCTCTCTGATCACTAGGTGTGCTTTTTGCCCAGACATGCTTTTATGACCATTTTCCCCATCTTGCGCCGAGGATGCGGGACGATGTTGAACCCTCTTTGTATCGCCACATGTACTGGCACCAGCAAAACCGTCAACGAAACTCTTGAGTTTCTGGGGACAATTGGCGTGCTGACATAGACGGGTTGACCGTTGATGATGTAAGTATCTTACTTTCCTTACCCCCCGTGCTGTACTGTAACTAATCGTGGTGACCTCATTTGCTGCAACTCGCTCGGATGCCGTATGCCAGCTTCCCTCTCTATTACACCCCCCAGCGTGTGGAGGCATATGACGCTTCATGTCTCCGTATCATGCTTTCCGACGCTGAATCTTTTCAGTGGTATCTGGGTGAGAGGTTGCTTCGGCAAGTCACTGGGGTGGCTCGGGTCCCTTGCTCTGCACCTCCTCCAGCTGCTCAGATCCCCGCTGATGAGAGAGCTGAGGCTCTCGTGGGCCAGCCCGAATTTCGCTTCACGATCCCGGATCGTGACTATGATGAGTGATATTTGTTGTACAGCCAGGGGCCTCTGCTTCCTTCGCTCTATGTTCTAGGGGGCCGTCACAGATATGCTGGAGGCTCGGTGACTGCTCCTTTGATGGATCTTTATTGTCGAGAGCGGGACGAGAGGAGGGACGATGACTACTATGTTGGCGACTTGTAGCCTGCTCTGTATTCAGCTTTCTTGAGGGATGACCATTTTCTTTTGGTTTTTACCCATCTTTGTATCAAAACCTTCTGAATGAATACACAATCTTAATTCTTCTCAGATTACTTGATGATGCTTGGATGCTTTGATTTCTGACTCAGTCTTTAATGATTTGTGGAGGATGAGCCTTCTTAACTGCATGGATGATGACTTGAACGGTTCAGATTGCTTGATTGGCCTTGTGGGCCCACTTAATGATCAGATCTTGGATTCTGGCCTTCTTTCTTGATGATCAAGCCTTTAATCTTGCTGTTTCGTGACTTGTATGAGCTTTCCCATGGTTTAGATCATGTTGATCTAGTCTTTGAATGGCTCAGATTGATAGATTCGGCCCTGTGGGCCCACTTGAGACCTCGGCTTTACTTTGAAGCACCTCTTTTTGATGATTTGTGAGGCTAGGAAGGCTTCTCATGGCGTGGATGATGACTTGTACGGCTCAGATCGCTTGATTGGCCCTGTGGGCCCACTTGATGATCCAATATTGGATTCTGACCCTTCTTTTGATGATCAAACCCTTGGTCTTGCTATTTGATGACCCATGCGAGCTCTTCCATGGTTCAGATCATGATGATCTAGTCTTTAAATGACTTGGATTGCTTGTGGCCCCCACTTGATCACCTTTCCCTCTCTTTGACTTGATCAGATCAATTTTAGCCGTTGTGTTTCGTGATTGGACCGGTGGGGTACCTTATAGGTGATCTTGATCAACCTCAATCTAAATCTGGAGTGGACCGGAGCTTTGGGCAGCCTTCAGGGTGCCATTTGCTGAGGTGGACTGTCAGCCTCACCTACCATGAATTCTGGAGCTAATCCCACGGAGAGAGAGAGAGAGAGCGCGTCCGTACGGGCGGCCTAGAGCGGGCCACCCAAGGCTCGTCTCTTGAGCGGCCTGGGCTGGCTCTGGTTCTAGCAGTGAGCATATTCTTCTGGCTGCTGTCTCCCTCATCCCTGCACCTGACTTTTCGATTCCAGCGATGTTTCCTCTCTTTGTCTCATCCTTTCTTCTCTTTTTGTCTTCTTCTCACTTTGTCCTCTCTCAAACAATGGATGGTGGAGATTCAAGGGCTGTAGGGACTGTTCATGATGGGTCCCACACTTCAGATTTTCGAATGAGATTTGATAAAGGGGAGATGCCTTTAATGGATGGGGTAGATGGGGCATTAAGAGGGGGTATTGATGAAGACTTAAGCTTGGTGGTTGGTGGAGCTTTGAATGACTCCATAAATTGTGGGATGGCTGTAAATTTGGATTTGAATGGGGCCTTCATTATGGGAGAAATGGATGGCACGGATGAGATGGGAGGATGGGACATAGGTGAGGCTATGCATCCCTTGAATGTGGGCCACATGGATGATGTGATTGATGGAGGTGATGGGACCATAATGGACATAGATGGGCTGATCTCATGCTTGGATGGGATGGATGGTTCAAATGATACCTTTGACGGTTTGGATGCTCTTGAGGAGAGCCGAGATGTGCGGCATACTTGTTTGGGTGGACTTGATGTGATCATTGATGATGTCCCCCTGATGATGGACGGTGTGGATGCCCCAATGATCACTTTGATCGGCCAGGATGATGACTGGATTCATGATCTCCTGCTGGAGAGGGCCGCAGGTCCAGATCTGACCGTTGATTCTTCGATCGGAGTTGCCAGGACCCTTCTTGATGGTTCAAATGCATTTTTCGACGGTCAGATTGGCCAGGATGCCACGATGTGTGGTGTGATCTCCGCTGGCAGCCCTTTTGATGGAGAGTATCGCCCTTCTCTTGATCATCGATCTTTTGCGCACTCTGTTCATGAGGTGGGTGAGTCTTCCCATGCGGCTGAGGTTATGACAGTTTCGGACAGTGATGCGACTATATCAGACATAGTCGTTACTGAGGGCAGGTCAGGGGCTGTCGAGTCTGCAGAGGTTCCAGCTTTTCCTTCTCCTTCGCCTGTTGACCTTCCGATCCTCGATGAGTCATCATTGATTTCTGGGCCTTTTGTTCTGGAGGGGGTGCCAGTGAGGACTTGTCAATTGCTTCCTCGTCCTTCTTGCTCTCCACGGCTGCTTGCTTGGCTTGATAGTTTGTCAGCTTATGAGATTCGGGATTTGGAGTCATATGGCTTCGGCAATCTGATCCATATGGCTAGAGTTAATATTGATTGGAGGATGCTTGGAGCTGCCTTGATTGACTGGGTCCCTTTGTTGAACTTGTTCGCGTTCAACGATATGGAGATGGGACCCTCTTTGGAGGAGCTTGCACGTTTGACAGGCCTTCCTTAGGATTATACTCAGTATTTCTCGCCGAAGACGTCGCCGAAGACTGCCACACCGCAGAACTGGTTCGGGATCCCCTATCTTGTTCGGCCTGCAGCTGCCAGCCAGGATGCTGTAGTGTTCTCCTTGGACTTGCAATATGATCTTTTTTTGGGGTCCTCGGAGTGTGGCCGATTCTACCTTTGCTCGGAATGCACTGATGTTCTGTTTGATAGCTGAGGTGCTGTTCTCGAGATGGCGCAGGTCCCAGACTCCTTTGCTTTTTGAGGTGATGAGCCGAGCTATCCGACGGCAGGGGATCATTTCTCTCATCTTGGCCGAGCTGTTCAATGGGCTGACTGACTGCGCCCTGGGCCGTACCCGTGTCCTTCGCGGCTGTTGTGCCTTTCTTCAGGTATCTTTTCTACACCTTTTTCTTCTTGCTTTGTTAGGACTTGGTTAGCTCTAGCTGAACTTCTTTTCCTTTTTGTGATCAGGTCTGGCTATGGGAGCGTCTTTCTTTGACCGTTCCTGTACCCCTTCCTGGCATTCCTAGCTCTGACATCATGCGTTATATCATGGAGTTCTTTCCGCATACAGCTAGGATGAGCGAGCCCTTGTATCACAAGATGTTCACTGAACTTCGTGACTGGAACGTTCGTTGGGAGTTATTTTGGCTTTCACTTCCTCCAGTGCTTTGTGATGCACACCGCCTTCCTCTGATGTTGGTAGGCTTTCGATCCTACTTTTCCTATCATCCCATTCGGTTCCTGCGGCAGTTTAGGTACGAGCAGGATGTTCCTCTTTTTGCTTTCACGGGTATCGGGCGTCGAGCACTTCCATCTAGGTCCTCTGACTTTAGGACCCGGATTGATTGTCCTTGGGCGAGTTACTTGACTGCTGATTTGCTGGGTTTTGAGCTGCGGACTTTTCCGATGGCAACCGCCCCATATCAGTACTGGGTTGCTGAGCAGTCTTTGTATCGACGTATCCCTTGCTGGCACCAGACTGCTGATGAGGATGAGCAGGATATCCTTGGAGATGCTGGCTCTTCATCTGGTTCATATGAACCTTTTGAGGAGCGCCCATTCATTGATCCTTGCTTCCTTTTGGCCACTCATGGCCATCTGCTGTTTGAGATCTCTGCACTTCGGTATCATTGTGAGATGTTGTCGAGGAGATTGGCTGCCGATCAGAGATTGTTTGATGAGGAGACAGCGATCCGTAGCCTTGAGCACGATGAGGCGCATTACCTGCGTATGGAGGTGAGCATGTTGAGAGAGAGGCTATCTTTTTATGAGTCAGAGGACTTACCTGATGTGGCCGAGGAGGAGGGTAAAGATTGATTGTGTTGGCCACCTGCACATTCTTTTTTGCATATACGATTGATGATGATGAAATTTTTTGTATTTTTTGAAAAAGATGATATGATATGTATAAAAGAAATATGATGCTTTTAATGAAAAAGAAGAAAAATTTTTTGGGAATCTATTGTGCCATGAGTTGTCTTGTGAGTGTGTCTGGATTTTGTGTCGGGATATAGGAATCAGAACTCGGGCTCGGTCAATGCTTTGACCGATGTCTCGAGATTTGACTTGCTTGATCCTTTGGTTCCCTAAAGGTGTAGGCAATGGAAACTGTTGCTTCTTGAGATTGTCAGAGTTTGTAGAGTTTTTCGCTCCTGACTGCACTTCTTCTTGTTCTTGAACTGTAACTGCTTGAACCGATCTGGACCGTCTGATTTCTTGGTACCTGCACTTTTATTTTTTCTTTTTTCATTTGAGCCATTTTTGCCTGCAGCGCTCTTTCGAGTTTTCACTACAGCCGGCCTTTTCCCGTCATTTTTGCCCGTAGCGCCCTTTCGGGTTTTCACCACGTCCCAGGTGTTTGATCTTGCCTGCCCCTTGGCAGCTATGCTGTTTTTACCCCTGGCGCCCTTTCGGGTTTTCACCAAGTCTGTTGTATGCCCACTGTTTTTACTCGGAGCGCCCTTCCAGGTTTTCACTCCGCCCTCTTTGTTTAGGCACACATTTTCTCTTTTTTTTTCTTTTTCTTTTTTTCTGGATCTTTGGATAACTGCGGTAACTAGAGGTCGGGAATCCGTCGTTGCCGGCTGATGGCAGTCTTTCAGTCCTTATCCTAAGTTACAATGATAGAGCTGTTGGTCTTAGCTAAAGACCCTTCTGAGATGAATGGATGGATGAATGTGTTTCTTCTTGGGTTGATTTCTTTCTTGGGTGCCTTGCTTTGGCTTCCCTTTTTCTTTCTCTTTTCGTCTCTTTTTTTTTGTATTCTTTTTCTCTCTTTTTTTTTTTTGTTCCTTTTGAATCCCCTTACTTGAAACACTTGTTGGTGGACGGAAATGATTTCTCAGAGGTCTTAGCTTCGACCTCTTGACTTCAGCTCTATTAAAGTAACTCTTGATAAGGTCAGAATGACTTACCCGTGAAAGATCTTCACGTTGTCGGTGTTGGTTGGCTCAGGAAGATCCACCCCTCTTATGCTGGTGAGTCTGAGGGCGCCTCCGGAAAGTACTTCTCTGATGATCAGTGGCCCGTTCCACGAGGGTTCAAACTTTCCTCTGGGATCCGGAAGGTACGACGGTAGAATCTTCTTCATGACCATGTCGCCTACCTTGAAACTTCTTTTTCGGACTCTCTTGTTGTAAGCCCGAGCGATCCTTTTCTGATAGCACTGTGAATGACTTAGTGCACGCATGCGCTTTTCATCTGCTAGCTGCAACTAATCGAATCTGGCCCGTTGCCATTCTCCTTCCTCAATTCCGCTTTTCGAGTAACACTCGTAGTGATGGTATTTCCACCTCGACTGGCAAAACTGCCTCCATTCCGTAGGTAAGTTCGAAAGGATTAACGCCCGCAGCAGACCGTACAAACGTTCGATAGGCCCAAAGTGCATATGGGAGCATATCTGACCAATCTCGATAGGCCACGACCATCTTCTCAAGTATCCTGACGATTGTCTTGTTTGCGGCTTCTACCCCACCATTCATCTGGGGACGGTAGGGGCTTGATCGATGACGTTGGATCTTGAATTTGCTGAGGAAGTCATCCATCTTCCTGTTGACGAACGGGGTCCCATTATCTGTGATGATAACATTTGGGATTCCATACCGACATATGATGTTGTTCTTCATGAATTTGATCACCTGAGATGCTGCAATCTGGTGTAGGAGGCTGCCTCTACCCACTTAGTGCAGTAATCGACTGCCACAAGTACGTACTCATGACCATTTGATGCTTTGGGACTAATTTTTCCAATGATGTCGAGTCCTCACATGGAGAAGGGCCAGGGGGTGGTCAGGTTGTATAACTCTGATGATGGGGCATGGATTTGATTCGCATGCTCCTGACACTTGAAGCATTTTCTGACGTGTTGGCAGCAGTCTGTCTCCATGGTGAGCCAATAGTAGCCGAGTCGTAGAATCTTCTTTGCCATCATGTGCCCGTTCATGTGTGGGCCACAGATTCCTTCGTGTATTTCTCCCATGATCTTTGCAGCTTCTGTTTCATCGACGCATCGAAGAAGGATGTGATTATAGGATCGCTTGTAAAGAACTTCGCCACTGATGGTGAACTGGCCGGCCAAACGCTGGATGGTTCGGCGATCTGTTGCTGTTGCTGACTCTGGATACTCTTAGGTTTCGAGATATTGCTTGATGTCGGCATACCAGGGTTTGTCAGGGACAGCTTCGGCTTCTTCTATTTGCAGGCAAAAAGCAGGTTCTTCTTGAATTTTGACTGTGAGCTCCCATTCTGAAGCTCCTTTTGGTATCTCGAGCATTGATGCAAGTATGGCGAGAGCATCTGCAAACTGGTTCTTGGCTCTGGGCATGTATGAGAAGGTGACTTCTTTGAATTCTTCGATCAAATTTTCAAGATACACATGATATGGTATCAACTTCTCGTCCTTGGTTTTCCATTCGCCATTGGCCTAATTGATGATAAGCTGTGAGTCTCCAAATAGTCGCAGCTTTTTGACGCCCAGGATTATGGCTTCCCTTAAGCCAGCGATGCATGCTTCATACTCTGCCATGTTGTTGGTGCACTCGAATGCTATGCGCCTTGAGATGGGAATAGGGACATCGTCTGGAGAGTAGAGGATCGCTCCAATACCACTCCCTTTAGAATTTGCTGCGCCGTCGAAGAATAACGTCCATTTATCTTTCTTCTTCTTTTCATCTCCTTCAATGACCAAGAGATCTTCATCAGGGAAGAATGTCTTGAGCGGTTGATAATCCAGGAGTGAGTGAGCGGCAAGATGATCGGCGAGGGCCTGTCCCTTGATTGCCTTCTGAGTGACATAGGTGATGTCGAACTCAGACAGGAGTAGCTGCCATTTAGCTATCCTTCCAGTGAGTGCCGGTTTCTCGAACAAGTACTTGAGCGGATCCATGTGAGCGAGTAGGAGAATAGGGAATGCAATCATGTATTGATGGAGTCGCTGAGTTGCCCAGACTAGGGCGAGGCAAGTCTTCTCGATCGGGGAATACCTGGTCTCGTAGTCGGTGAACTTTCGGCTCAAATAATATATTGCTTGTTCCTTCTTCCCGGTCTCGTCGTGCTGGCCGAGGACACAGCCAATGGCTTCTGCTGCTACCGAGATGTATAACAATAGTCGTCGTCCGAGAGTGGGTGGCACTAGGACTGGAGGATTCATGAGATATTTCTTGATACGGTCGAAGGCGACTTGGCAATCATCATTCCATTCTTTTGGAACGTTTTTCCGAAGGAGCTTGAAAATGGGCTCACAAATAGGTGTGAGCCTGTGCGATGAAGCGACTGATGTATTGAATTCTGCCGAGGAAGCCACGAATTTCTTTCTCTGTTCTAGGAGGGGGCATCTCAATGATTGCTCTGGCTTTGGTCTCGTCGACCCTGATGCCGTCCTCGCTCACCATAAAGCTGAGGAGCTTACCTCCCATTGCGCCGAAGACACATTTCTAAGGGTTAAGGCAGAGCTTGTACTTTTTTAATCTGTTGAATAACTTCTTCAGATCTTCAAAGTGTCCTTCAATTGTGCGAGATTTGACGATCATGTCGTCCACATATACTTCAAGCTCTTTGTTCATCATGTCGTGGAATAGTGCTATCATTGCTCGCTGATATGTTGCTCCTGCGTTCTTCAGACCCAATGGCATTACCCTGTAACAGAATTTTTCCCAAGGAGTGATAAACGATGTCTTCTCACGATCTTCTATTGCCATCTTGATCTGATTGTAACCTGAGAACCCGTCCATGAATGAGAAGACCTTGTATCCAGCAGTATTGTCGACCAGAGTGTCGATGTGTGGCAAAGGGAAGTCGTCTTTAGGACTGGCTTTGTTGAGATCTCGGAAGTCGATGCACATTCGAACCTTGCCATCTTTCTTTGGTACTGGTACGATGTTGGCGAGCCATTCAGGGTAGTTGGAGACTACCAAGAATCCCGCGTTGTACTGCTTGATGACTTCATCTCGGACTTTCAGGGCCCATTCTGGCTTCATTCTTCGAAGTTTTTGCTTCACTGGCTTCATATCTGCCTTGGTTGGCAGATGGTGTACAACGAGCTCTTCATCGAGCCCCGGCATGTCTTCATATGAGAACGCGAAGTTGGACAATCTTGGAGCTAGGAACTCTATCATTTTCTGTTTCATCTCAAGTGGCAACGATTTTTCGATGCGTACTTCCCTAGGGATCTCAGGTGTCCCCAAGTTTACTATCTCGAAATCATCGGCTACAACATTGGCTTTAGATTCGAACTTTTTGAGGAGATCCTCTAGTTCGGGAGCTGGATCATCATCTTCCTCATCCCGAGCTTCGTCCAGACCCATGAGCTCGAAGTCTAATTCGATGTCAAAATCATATGATTCGACTTCAAACTCATGTGACTCTTTAGACGAACTTGGCACACTATTGAATGCACAGAAAGAAATGTTTTTTGGTTTTTGAGATTTTTCTGAAATGAAATTGCTAGATGTTTTTGGCTTTTGAAAAAAAAATTTATTATTTTTTAAATTTACGGGACTTTGAACAAGTGGGCATTGTAGACCATGATTGAGCCCAACTTGTCCCAAAGTTCCCGTCGCTGCTTAAGCAGGCGTTTTTTTTTTTAAGCCAGGGCCCTCAGATGGCTCTTTGGCTGATTCAAAAGTTAGGAGAACGGATGACCATTCAAGACCCCACACTTCCTCCCTTGAAGAGGTGGGGGTTGATGATTTGAGCAAAGAAT
Organism: Liriodendron chinense; assembly: GCA_003013855.2. NCBI lineage: Eukaryota > Viridiplantae > Streptophyta > Magnoliopsida > Magnoliales > Magnoliaceae > Liriodendron > Liriodendron chinense. Next base: position 2,223,420 of record ML058492.1, on the reverse strand, counting down.
CACAGCCTGGCCCAATGACCATGATTTCTTGCTGGTCGGGTTCGAGATCTGAGTCGTACTCAGTCCCTCCCGGATCACTTACTTCGCATTGCAGTTCGTCTGGTTCTACGGCTAGACACAAGTTTAGAATCTGGACATCAGACCAATCTAGGGCTGGCCACTTCCCTTTCTTGGTCCAATGGATGGGCTGCTTCTGCCCCTGGCTGGTGATTGTTGATGTTGATTCTGCAGAGATGGGCGAGTCGTGCCCCTTGCTAATTGATGTTGAGATGGGCAAGTTGTGCCCCTAACTGGCTGGAATTGAAGTGGGCAGGTTGTGCCCCTGGTTGATGGATGCTAAAGTGGGCAGGTTGTGCCCCTGGTTGGGAGCAGGTATTAGAGTAACCTGGTCCTGAAGCTGCTGTATTTGACTTCCTTCTTCGTTTTCATCATTTCCTTCTTCTTCTGGAGGCTTAGATGGTTCGAGGATCTGATCCCATCGAATGGGGGGCCACGTGGCCCAAACTAGGCTCATCGGGAGGTCTTTGTGTAGTGCAGTCAGTTGATTCCCTCCTGGATCTTTGCAAGGTTCTCCTGGCTTGACGAATTGGATGGGTGAGCACCGAAATTTCTCCCTCCTTTTGTCCATGAAGGTTGCCCTGTATCCGAGTCCCCATTTGCGTTGGTTATATATCAGCGGTACCTTTCTGGACTTGAAGTGATTCTTCATTCGGTATTTAAGGCTCAGACGCTCTGCCGGTGAAAAGACACAGTCCACCCTTATCGGTTCTGGATTGGCGATAGAGTTCACAGTCTCGAATTCGAAACTGTGAAATGGGGTGTCTTCTTCAGAGTGCTGGATATCGATGATCGGGATGTCCAGTTCAGTGGCAGCAGCATTGGAAGGAATGATGAGCTCCTTCTCTGCATGGATAGAGATCACTTGATTTCCACAGATGTATTTCACTCATTGATGCAGGGTTGACGGTACAGCTCCAACCTTGTGCAGCCAAGGTCGTCCGAACAACATGTTGAAAGAGGCTGATATATCCAGAATTTGGAATGTGATAGTAGAGATTTCTGGACCTATCTGTACCTCTATGTCGACCTCCCCTTCCACTGATCGGCAGGTGTTGTCGAATGCTCTGACGCATATGGTGCTGGGTCGAAATGAAGAAGGACTGATTCCCAGACGTTCCGCGGTCTTGAGTGAGCAGACGTTTAAGCTTGAGCCATTATCAATAAGGACCAGTGGGACACAGAGGTCTTTATATCATAAGGCTATGTTGAGGGATCGCCCATGATCACGTCCTTCTGGTGGCAACTCGTTATCAGTGAAGGTGATGGCACGCGGAGCCAAGAGCTGTCCAATCATCAATGCTATCATCTCTGGTGCCGTATCAGAGGAGACGTGAGCATCGCTCAAGGTTTTGGCAAACATTTCTCGGTGTATGCGAGATGTGCAAAGTAGCTCCCATACTGAGATTTGTGCAGGGATTGACTTGAGCTGAGTCGCCACATCGTATGCGGCTTCATTTTTGTTGCCGAGGCCTGAGAGAGTGCCTTTGGGATCTCCTCTGTTCTGATTATCTCTTCGGATGCAACGCCCATTGGGATTCATGTTTCCTACTTCCGCACATTCTGGATAGTGCCATGAGACCTCTTTATAATTTTCCTCCCCTTTGCCTTCTAGGACCACCGGTTCTTGCAACGGTGCTGGTGTGGGTACCAGATCTTCGTCGTATGGAGCTTTTGCCTTGAGAACTACGTTGTTGCCTGTGCTGAAGGGGTAATATCGAGGCTTGTCTTCATAGACCACATAAGGTCATGGTCTTGGCTTGACTGTTCCTGGAGCAGGAGGCTCCCATGGAATGAATACTGGTCCTCTTGATATGGCAGGAGGTTTCTCTGTTCGTCCCAGCTGTCGTAGTGTGATTGACACGCCTCGAGATTTGTCCCTTGCAATATGACTGGCTCGACTAGAGGAGCTCCTTCCAAAACAATGGGTTCTTGCTACTGATGAGTATAATCCCTCCATTGCGGATTGGATTGTTCTGGAGTTGCCCCTTACAAGATGACAGGTTCGTATGCGGGCTCGATGTATGATTGTGCTCCTTCCAGGACGACTGGTTCCCAGCATGAATGGTTGTAAGGTGCCCCTTGAACAACTGGTACATCATATGGAAGTGCTCCTTCGAGTACTACTGGCTCGAGGACTGGAGGAGGAAAGGGACTTGCCCCTTGCATGATCGGAGGAGGACTTGTCGGCCCATAAGTGTAGGCATGAATGATATGGATGGGGGAGAAGAAGCGATCGAGGCGTTCTTCTTCTTCTATGCTGTTGTCGGTGGGGCCTTGAGATGAACTGGGATCCGTCGGATGTTGAGGCAGAGGGTTCTGAAGAATAGTGGTGGAAGCTGCTGCAGGAGTCCCAGGGACCGAGATGACGATCTTGCGGTCATCAATCAGATCTTGTATGGCATTCTTCAGAGTAAAACATCGATCAGTAGCATGGCCATGTCCTTGATGGTAGGCACAGTACTCATTTTCTCGGTAGTTTGGAGGCAGAGGATGAGGAGGAGGCCTAGGTGCCATCAGAGTGAGTAACTGCTTTTGTACCAGCATAGTCATGACTTGACTAAGTGGCTGAGTAAGTGGGGTGAACTTCCTGAGCTCCCTGTAATTCTGCCTGTTCTGGTATGGGTACTGACCATTTCCTTTGAACTGTTGCTGCTGTCGAGGTGGTTGTGGCTGTGGTTAAGGATTCGGTCGTGGTTGATACCTCTGAGGTTGGTGCTGAACCTGATTCTGTTGATGTTGTTGATGTCCCCGTGGGGGAGCGTATTGATTACCCTGAGCAGTGGTGCTGATGTTGTTTACTTCTGTCGGGCGGGGAGGAGAACCGCTGCAGTTTCCGCTCCCATATCCGATGGGTCTTCCCTCCACTCTGTTCCTCTTGACTGGAGTGGCTTGATGAGGCCATGGGGAGATTGTCCCGGCACGGATTCCTGCTTCGACTTGCTCTCCAGCACGGATCAACTGTGAGAAATTCGCGTATGGATGCGAGATGAGATATCCAGATATGCCGGGATATGTTGAATGAACAATCATGGAGATTTGTTCTTCGTCATCGATAGGTGTTCGCATTCGGACTGCCACAGCTCGCCAACGTCCCACGTAGGCAGATAGTGTTTCATCACTCCTTTGCCTGAGAGCTGCGAGGTCGGCTCTTCTGGGTGCCATGTTGAGATTGTATGCGAATCTGTCGACGAAGGCCTGGGAAAGCTGTTCCCATGTTCCTGATGCGGTGACAGTCCAATGAGGTGTACCAATCTAGGGCATCGCCCTTCAGAGATTTTTGGAATAAACGAATGAGGGCCCCTTCATTTCCTGAGATTGCACTCAGCTCTCCACAGAAGGCCTTGAGATGTGCTGTGGGACAACCGCTGCCATCGTATCTTTTGAATTTGGTACCTCAAAGTTTTGAGGTACTTGAGCATCTGGAAAAGGACACAAGTCTCTGAACTTGGTCGAAGGTAGATCGATTCCTTGTTGTCACTGAAGCTGATTTTGTAAGATCTGGAACTGCTCCCGCAACTCGTCCAGTCCTGAGTGATCTGTTCGAGCGACTGGTGCTTCCTGGAGTAAGGCACATTCTTCTTCGACATAGTGGTCGATGTCTTCGACCCTATGTGCTTACTGAAAAGCAACCGCGGGTTGCTGAAATTGATTTGATGATTGAACTGGATTCGGATGAGCTTGTGCTTGAAAGGACTGTAGCTGAACTGGAGACTGTACTGAAGCTTGAACTGGAACTTGCTGGAAATTAACTGGAGTTTGCTGAATTGAAGATTGCTGGAAATTAACTGGAATCCCATTAGCAGGGATGTGCTGGAATTGAAAAGTGCTCCTGTTTGTAGGAGGCTGAGATGCTGGGAAGTGACCCCCTTGTTGGGTATTCACCACTGTCCGCTGATTGATGTGGGCTTGACACTGACCCCCATTGTAGGCATTCGCCAGTGCTGTCCCTGTTGCTGGAAATTGAATTGAAATCCCATCGGCGGGGATGTGCTGAAATTGAAAAGGTGTCCCATCGGAGGGGACATGCTAAGATCTACTGAGACTGTTGTTTGCAAGATTGACTGGAAGCTGACTAGAAGTCCCTGTGACGGGGGCGCTCTGAGATGGCCCTGTCGTTGCAGGAAGGTACTGAGGAGGATGCCCCATAGCGAAGGGCTGAGATGGCTGCTGTCGGTAGTCTGGGGCAGACTCCAATGGTTGTGCTTGATTTGAACTGGAGGCCGGAAGGACCCGACATGGTTGCTGAGATTGCTGAACTGGGCCAACCTGATTGTTGGCTGCTGTGGTGGCTTGTGCTTGCATGAATTGCAAGAGCATTTATTGCATTGCTCTCATTCCTTGTGCCAATTCTTGTATGATTGGCGTATTATCAATGGGCTGTTGCACTGGAGGTTGCGCTTCGGTCATCTCAAGAGCAGGGAAGAGATGGGTTTCTTCTTCGTGGTCGGACATGGCTTGCTGAGCCCGAGTGCGGATTATGCTGCGGAAGGGAAGTTGTTTCCGAACACGTTGAGCCCAAGGAGGCGCAATGGTGAGGACTATACTCTACTCTTTTTGGGTTTTGGGATTTTCTATTTTTTTCTTTTTTGGTTTTGGGATTTTCTATTTTTTTTTTTTTTGGGAAGAATGCTATGCAGATGAGATTGTATGAGGATTAGTGACTTTCAAGTACAGGAATGATTCTGTTTTTCAAGTTGGATTACGACTAGTGGGACTAGAAAATCCCCAGCGGAGTCGCCATTCTGTGGACCCTCGCCGTTTCACGCTCCCACACGACGATGTTCGCATCCCTTCCCCTTTCGGGAAAAGAAGGAGAGGAGGATGCGTGAGTGCGAAATCGCCGTTTGTGCCACTGGCTTGCCTCGTTCTCGAGGGCTTTGTTTGATAGTCGTGTTTAAGCTGGATGTGTTTAAATGAGTTTATATAAGACCAGAGTCGCCACTAGCCAATTACTTCGAATCTACAGTCGGCTAGACCCCGTAGAAACGTTAGAGAAGGGGATCCAAAGATTCCTTCCTCTAAAATGACTCCTTTTGATCTGCGGTCAGAGATTCAAGGTAAGGGATCATGGTTACAGAAGGGGATCCAAAGCACCCCACACACTGCCCGTACCGAAGTACGGTCTCTACTTCACAGAATCGAACTAATACTTGAAAGTCGGTTTTAATCCTCATACATTCTCATAGATGACATGATGCATGAATGTGGGGCTGAACAATAAGAGTTTCTGATGGGCAGGTTCCAACAACGGGCAAGCCCAGAGCATACGCTCGAACTGACAGGTGCTTAATATAAGACGTATGCAGTGTGCTTGAATAATCAAGGTGCTTTATAGTGAAGCATGAATGCAGGTCTAAACAGTAAGAGTTTCTGATGGACAGGTTCCAACAACGGGCAAGCCCAGAGCATACGATCGAACTGACAGGTGCTTAATTTAAGACATATGCAGTGTGCTTGAATAATCAAGGTGCTTACAGTGAAGCAGGGGGGTTGGAAGAAAAGTAAATGTTGCACCTATGCTAGATGCAAATGAGATGATGCTGGAAAAAGAGTAGCTGAATGGACGGAGGTGTCGCAAGGGTTGGCTTCGAGTGGCTGGATCAGGACTTGGATGGCTTGGGAGACTTATACCAGTGGTCAGGCTGGGCTGGACCAGGGCTAGGCTCTCCTCACTCGGGCTCTCCTTGGTGGAAAAATGGGCTAAGGGGTGGAGAAGGAAACTCGAATGAACGGACTCTCTCTGGCCGGTTGCTGTGTTGAAATGAGAAGGGGAGGGGGGTATTTATAGCAGCGGGCAGTGGCAGGGCTCGTAAATAATTTTGGGCGGCCCGCTGTGGGCCGCCCGTACTGGCCGTTCCTCGGTTTCCAGCGAGGTACAGTCGCTCCCTCGGGGCTGCTGTTTGGCTCGGTGGGTTGACTTAGTGAGTTGACTCAGCAGGTCGACTCGGTGACTTAACTCAGCGGGTTGACTCGACGGTTTGACTCGGTGTTTTGACTCGATGAGTTGACTCAGCGGGTTGACTCAGCGGGTTAGCTCAGCGGGTTGACTCAGTGGATTGACTCAGTGAGTTTGACTTTTTTAGGATTTTTTTACTGGCTTTTCTTATGGGGGGTTTTTCAGGCTAATGTTTAGGACTGGGTTGACTGGGTTGGGCTATGGATTGGGGCTTACAAGGGTGAGTTTGGCTGAGTTTGGACTTGGGATTTGGGGGTATGGTCCTCCATTCTTCCAGCTATCTCTACCAACAGTGTAGCCGAAGGTGGGGTGTCTACAGTGTGTTTGATTGTTACTTGTGTGATTGCTATGACGGTTTGCTCGTTTGATTCACTTCGGCTGCCGGTTTTTACAACACTCAAAAATAACTTAGAACTAGCATAAACCCATACCTTTGAGATGAAAACTTTAATACTCTGGACTAGTGTGATGCATAGGTAATTCAAATTAAACTTGCATAGAGTGATGGGCGATACATGCTTTTTTTTACGGTTGTTGAGGGGTACAGTGCAGCCCTCCCCTTTTAGGCTAATCTTGCTTCTCTTTCATCAAATATAGTTGTTGTGTTGTAGTACAATCCATCTCCTCCTATTGATTGCACAGCTTGTCACAACCAAATCAAACGGCCCATAAGATGTCACATAACAATCAAATACCACACATGACATGGTATAGATGAACTTCAAAAGGAATGAGCTAGAGATGTGTACATATGAAAAGCATTAAATGCTAAAGTCCAACGAAAATAACTCTCCGCAAAGCATTAAATGCTAGAGATCAACAAAAGCAACTCTCTTAAAGCAATAGTCGTACTATATATTAGGGTTCAAAATAGCAACTATCCAACAAGATTTCCTCTACACGTTGCAAGATCAGAAGAGCTCCAAACCTCACACCAAGACAATCAACACAACCCTTTTCAGCTCTACACAACCTACCTTTCGTCCCTCTTGAATACCCATCTCTAAACATCTTCGCTTCTGTCTAACACCATGCTGCAGCAAGTCCAGATCAAGTAATTTAGTTTATTTTAGATTCTGCTTCTGTTCAACGCATGGCTACAATAAGTTGATTTAATTTATGTTATATATCCATGACCCTGTCAGATATCCTCTAAATAAATTCCTAAGTTCTTACTTTTCTAGTCACATCCTGCTGACCAACACCACGACAATCTCACGACCATCAAGGTTTCTACGATCAGGCTCACGACCGTTAAGTCTAAAAGATTGGGCAAGTCCACGGTCATTTCGCCAACCTAAATTGCCATCGGTAATTTATTTTGTTATTTTTTTATTTTTATTTGCCGATTGTGTTGCGCATATATTCAGATTAATAAAATCCGCAATTAGCCTCTAAACTCAATGTTTTCTTTCTTTATGTTACTTTTGTTTATGAACGTGACCAAGCTATTACCATCGTAAAAAAAAGTCTCCGACTTCAAGGCAAAAAGAATATCTCCTTCGCAAATCGTCTTATTACCTTACCAATCAATGGTTGAATAGACGGTTGATCTCTTTAGATCAGGTCTTAATCGGTCTATCTCAGCGCTTGGGGTCACAAGGCGTTCGGTTTGGTTCAAGTTGAATGCGACACCGGCACTCCGACACTTAACATTCTTGCACACATTTAATCGAAATCATGTCATTTATTGAATGTGTGGCCACTAATCTGAATTGAATAGCAACACAAGTAATATCTTTTCTTTTGCTAAACATAAACAGGATCTGCTGAACTTAATTCACCAGATACTTATAAATGTCAACGAAGTACCACAGTTTAAACCACACAGTAGGGGCAAAAAAAAAAAAAAAGTAACAACTCTCCTTTATTTCTATACTCTGTTTCTGATGTAGAACAGGTCGCTGACTATTTCATGGCCCAGATGGAGCAAAAGAAGACCGGTCGGGGTCGAAAGTGATCCGGACCGTCAGGACCGTAAATCGGTCGTATCTCACAATCCGGAATGAGTTACGGGACGTATAATATATCAATTTGGGGTAGCTCGAGCTACTTTAGCCAACTAACCCCTCTACGCCAGGTTGCCCAAGCCGAAATCGCGAGATTCGACCGTATCGACGGTCATTAGGCTAGTTTATTTTCAGTTTTAGTTTTAATTCGATCATAACTTTGCATCTGTAGGGTTTTAGAGTTAGTACCCAACATGAAAAGGGCTTAGAATATTTAGTAGAACAACATGGTTGAGGCCGTTTGATAACTTTCTATTTTTGGCTGAAAACCAAGAGTTCTAGTAGGATTGAACGACTTCTATAAATAGTAAGTTTACTATTTATAGTAAGTTGCGTTTTCTAGGAGTTTAAGTTGGAATTGGATTTTGATACTTTACCTAGGGTTTAGTTTCCTATTTATATGCATTGTAATTTCGTTTTCATTCATTCAATCATCAATAAAGCAATTATTCAGAATTTATTTCCTCTTTTTATCTTTTATTTCTTCTCGTGGATTCGAGAAACTATCGGTTAGGGAGACGGTGATCGACCTACCACATCCTCCCTGCGTCATTGGTATCAGAGAGAGGTTTCTTCCTCAGGACAATGACCCCTAATGAAGGGTTGGATCCTCATCCTAAGGACGATGCTCCAAGGGACTATCTAACGGCGACAGCCTTCGAGGCAGCATTCGAAGCAGCACGACGGGAGAACCGGTTGATCCTGCAAGGTATACAGGCGACCCTCGACCAGATTGCAGCATCGCTAGCTCCTCTTCGAGCCCAAGGCGACCAACAACCACCAACAGTCGTTATACGAGACAATCCTGTTGTCCGTAGAACACCCCAAGTGGATAACCGTAGGGTTACACCAGACGATTCAGAACCAAGCGATGACGAGGTCGAAGACATATTCGTACGACAACCTGCGCTAGGGAATGAGCATGTGGAACGAGCAGAACAAGATTATCGAGGCAAAGCTGATCTTCCCAGCTTTAATGGCCTACTTTGAATAGAGGAGTTCCTCGACTGGCTGGCAGAGGTCGAACGATACTTCGACTATATGGAAGTGCCGGACGATAAGAAGGTAAAGCTAATTGCATATAAATTTAAATCCGGTGCTTCAGCGTGGTGGGAAAACCTACAGGTTTCCCGCACTCGTCAGAATAAGACACCCATCCGAACATGGCCTCGGATGAGATAGCTTCTGAGAGCTCGATTCCTCCCTAGCGACTATGAACAAATTTTGTTCCAACAATATCAAAATTGTCGTCAGGGAAATCGAACCGTATCCGAATATCTTGAAGAATTCCAACGATTGGCTACACGGAATAATTTATCGGAATCAGAGGCACAACAAGTATCACGATTCATTGGTGGGTTGCGATTTGCAATCCAGGATCGAGTCCAGATGCATCCAGTCTGGACGTTGAGTGAGGCCAACCAATTGGCCACTCGAGCAGAAACACAGTTGTCACGGCCCCCTGCTCGACCCTATCCAGCAACACGAAATCCCAACACCGGACCCACTCAAGATACAACGTTGGCCAAAGGCAAGGAGCCTATAGGAGGGCGTCCTCAACCTCCTACGGTCAGGAACCGGGACTGGGGAAGCGGTTCCTCAAGACCTCAACGTGCAGCTCCCACTACAGCGGGCCCCAGCAGGATCCCCAACCCATATGGTCGGCCAAGACCAGACCATTGTCTCCGTTGTGGCCAACCAGGTCACTTGTCCAACGCTTGCCCTCAACGCCCTGCAGCACACTTAACTACGAATGAAGGCGGCGTGGAAGGTGAATCAACAGAAGACAACCCTGAATTAGAACAGGCCGAAGAGGGGGACACAGAAGATGTCGATTGGCTGACTGAAGATCATGGTGAATCGCTAGTAGTAAGACGACTACTTTACGCTCTCAGGAAGGAAGTGCACCCACAACGATAAAATATTTTTCGCACAAAGTGCACCGTGCAGGGCAAAATCTGTGATGTGATCATAGATAGTGGGAGTAGCGAAAATATCGTCTCGAAGATTATGGTGGATAAGTTACATCTGCCTATGACGAAGCACCCTACCCCTTACTCGATCGGTTGGATCAAGAAGGTGAACGAGACAAAGGTAACTCATCAATGCATTATCTCGTTTTCCATTGGTAAAAGTTATAAGGACGAGGTCCTCTGTGATGTGGTTGACATGGAAGCCTGCCACATGTTACTCGGGCGGCCATGGCAATCGGATCGAGATGTGACACTCGGTGGACGAAAAAATATATACATGTTCACCAAGGATGGTCGAAAAATTGTTTTGGCTCCTATGACACCAGAGAAACACTCCGAAGCTTCTAAAGTGGAGGGGAACTCTCTCCTTACCATTCGCGAGTTTGTTAAGGAGTCAAAGGAAACGGGCGAAATATATGTCGTTATGGTAAAAGGCGAGGAGCCCGGATCCTCTAATATTCATCAACGCCTTAAACCGCTGCTAGAAGAATTTCGAAGTACTTGGCCTGGAGAGTTACCTGATGAGTTGCCTCCCATGCGAGACATACAACATCACATCGACCTTGTCCCAGGGTCCAGTTTGCCCAACCCACCGCACTTCGGATGAGTCCGAAAGAGTGTGAAATTCTACAAGAACAAGTGGAGGAATTGATTTGTAAGGGTCTCATCAAAGAGAGCATGAGCCAGTGTGCCGTTCCGGCACTCCTTACCCCAAAGAAAGACGGAACTTGGCGCATGTGTATCGATAGCCGCGCGATCAATAAAATAATAGTTAAATATCGATTTCCAATACCGCGGTTGGATGACATGCTTGACATGCTCGAGGGCTCTAAGGTGTTCTCAAAACTGGACTTATGGAGTGGTTACCATCAAATCCGTATTAGGCCAGGTGACGAGTGGAAAACGGCCTTCAAGACCAAGGAAGGGCTATATGAGTGGCTGGTTATGCCCTTCGGTTTGACCAACGCACCAAGCACCTTCATGCGTTTAATGAACCAAGTGTTGAAGCCGTTCATTGGCCGTTTCGTTGTCGTTTACTTTGACGACATTCTAATATACAGTTAGGATGAAACGGAGCACATGACCCACATCAGAAAAGTGCTACAAGTGTTGGCCGACAACAAGCTATACTTAAATCTGAAAAAGTGTAGCTTCTTAACTGATCAATTATTGTTTCTGGGGTTCATTGTGTCGTCCACGGGTATCCGAGTGGACGAAGAAAAAGTTCGAGCTATTCGAGATTGGCCGACTCCGACAAACATTCATGAGGTACGAAGTTTTCATGGGTTGGCGACCTTCTATCGTCGATTTGTGCGGAACTTCAGCAGTATCGTCGCGCCGATTACCGACTGTATGAAGAAGGGTCCGTTTCAATGGACCGAAGGGGCTAAGAAGAGTTTTGCAGAAATTAAACATCGGTTGTCCACTACCCCGGTCCTGGTACTCCCTAATTTCGATAAGTTATTTGAGGTATAATGCGACGCATCTATTGTCAGCATTGGGGGAGTCCTTTCTCAGGAGGGCAGGCCGGTTGCCTTTTACAGTGAGAAACTCAACAATACACGACAGAAGTGGTCGACCTATGAACTTGAATTATATGCAGTGGTTCAGGCACTGTGCCATTGGCGCCATTATCTTATTCAAAGGAAATTTATACTGTACACTGATCATCAGGCCTTAAAATTTGTCAATACTCAGACTAATGTGAATCGTATGCATGCTAGATGGATCTCGTTTTTGCAGGAATTCACGTTCGTTCTGAAACACAAGTCAGGGCAGCAGAACAAGGTGGCAGATGCACTAAGCCGACGTGCATCCCTTCTTATTACAGTGAGCAGTGAGGTGATCGGATTCGACTACCTCATGGAACTTTATGCCGACGACAAGGATTTTGCAGATGCATGGAAAAAGTGCCAAGAGGGTCACCCGAGTGACCTTCTAATTCAAGATGGTTTTCTCTTCAAAGGAAATCGACTTTGCATTCCGCAAAGTTCGTTACGGGATAAAATTATTATCGAGCTGCATGGCGGTGGCCTCGGCGGTCATCTAGGACGAGATAAGACTCGAGCGATGGTGGAAGAGCGGTATTACTGACCGCAACTTGCTCGTGATGTCAGCAGGGCGGTACAACGATGTCATATTTGTCAAACCGCTAAGGGACAATCTCAAAATACAGGTCTTTACACGCCATTACCCGTGCCAGATGCCCCTTGGGAGGATTTATCTATGGATTTTGTATTAGGGCTCCCACGAACACAACGCGGCATGGACTCAATGTTCGTGGTGGTAGACGGATTCTCCAAGATGGCACACTTCATTTCGTGCAAGAAGACCTTTGATGCGGTACACGTTGCGAACCTTTTTCTTCAGAGAGGTTGTGCAACTACATGGGATTTCTAAGAGGATCACTTCAGACCGGGACACAAAGTTCGTTAGCCACTTTTGGCGAGCCTTGTGGAATCGGTTCGGTACACGACTTCACTTCAGCAATGCTTATCATCCACAAACAGATGGGCAGACTGAGGTCGTCAACCGCACATTGGGGAATCTCATCCGTTGCCTTTCAGGTGACAAACCGAAGCAGTGGGACATGGCCCTGGCTCAAGCAGAGTTTGCGTTCAACAACATGGTAAACCGATCGACAGGAAAATCTCCGTTCCAGATTGTTTATGGGTGCGTGCCTCGTCACACACTCGATTTGGTTCCCCTGCCCAAGCTTTCGGACATGAGCGTTACAGCTGAACATATGGCAGACCGAATCATGGACATACATGCAGACGTGCGCAACAAATTACAGACTTCGAACGAGAAGTACAAAGAAGCGGCCGACAAGCATCGACGCGCCAAAGTGTTCGAAATAGGTGATCAAGTGATGGTCCACCTACATAAAGAGCGATTTCCTACCGGGACCTACAACAAGTTGAAACACAAGAAGATTGGACCGGTACCGATCATTCGCAAGATCAATGACAATACCTACGTTGTTGATCTTCCGGATGACATGGAGATTTCAAGGACTTTCAACGTGGTAGATCTGTACGAATATCATGAACCAAATCTGGACGAGAACTCGGGGTCGAGTTCTTTCGAAGTGGAGGAGACTAATATAGAACGGGTCGCTAACTATTTCATGGCCCAGATGGAGCAAAAGACCGGTCGGGGTCGAAGGTGATCCGGACCGTCAGGACCGTAAATCAGTAGTATCTCACAATCCGGAATGAGTTATGGGACGTACAATATATCAATTTGGGGTAGCTTGAGCTACTTTAGCCAACCAACCCCGCTACGCCATGTTGCCCAAGCCGGAATCGCGAGATTCGACCGTATCGACGGTCATTAGGCTAGTTTATTTTCAGTTTTACTATTTATAGTAAGTTTTAATTCGATCATAACTTTGCATCTGTAGGGTTTTAGAGTTAGTGCCCAACATGAAAAGAGCTTAGAATATTTAGTAGAACAACGTGGTTGAGGCCGTTTGATAACTTTCTATTTTTGGCCAAAAACCAAGAGTTCTAGTAGGATTGAACGACTTCTATAAATAGTAAGTTGCGTTTTCTAGGAGTTTAAGTTGGAATTGGATTCTGATACTTTACCTAGGGTTTAATTTCCTATTTATATGCATTGTAATTTCGTTTTCATTCATTCAATCATCAATAAGGCAATTATTCGGAATTTATTTCCTCTTTTTATCTTTTATTTCTTCTTGTGGATTCGAGAAACTATCGTTTAGGGAGATGGTGATCGACCTGCCACGTCCTCCCTGCGTCAGTTTCACTTTAAGCTGCACTAGTCCTTCCACACCACTGGTGTGATTCAATTGAACATTGTACCTATTGTTGTTTGAGTGAGACTTGACGGTGGTGACATACCTCTGAGATCATAGCTTGAGTTCCAAAGGCAACAAAGAAGCTCCTGTAGCTCTGTGAATCTTCATCTTCTGCCTTCCGAGCTACAAGGCAAGCGTGACCATGAATTCATGAGCGTCTGTAAGCATAGGCGAAGGAACAGAATCCAAAGGTAAAAGAGGAAGAGGCTGAATAGAGATTAACACTCTGGAGCAGAGCCTCAGACGACACTGACATGTTCGCACAAAAGCAGCCCAAATAACCCAATTGTCACTGTCCCACCCATAGCCCCGATGCAAGCAAGGTGAGAGGTTTTCTCCCAAAAGATGCAAACGATTGACGAAGAGATCCAACGTGGGACTTGAGTAAAGGAATCTCTATATTTATGCTTCGGAGGGAAATGAAATTTCTAATACCAGTCTCTATTTCTCCCATTGAAATGGATAATGGAGAATGGTCGCAACAAATCCACTTGATGGAAAGTTACCATGGATTCGACCTCTGTAGAATCCACCATGATGTGTCTCTGACATCCACCATGTCCATCAGGTGTGCACTCCCATGTTTGGCCTTGAGCCCATCAGGCGGGCCGCACCACAACGAACAACATGAAGGGGATGCACACCTGTTTTCTGGTGGGGCCTGCGGTGATTTTATACGCATCCAACCCGTTCATTAGATGTGCCCAGTCTAGATGAAGGGACAATGCAAAAAAATTAGGCCTATCCAAAACTCAGGTGGACCACATGAACTGAATTTGGAGGTTTCAGCCGAGATTTGATGTTGTTTCCTATGGGGTGGCCCATCTGAATTTTTGGTCAGGAGATGAAGATGAGGGGGCACACCTAATGGCATGTCCCACAGAAGAAGACTCCATGGAGTCATGGTTCCCTGTGTTGTAAATGGATAACAAATAGTCTTTTATCTTGAAATTTGTAGGAGATATTGATGATGCAGAGAAATAAATGAAAGGTTATATAACTCATAATCATGCAAACCAAAGTTTGTACTCTTTACATGAGTTAAAAAGGATGGTGCTTTTTTCAGCTCAAAGAAATTAGAGAAGCTAACCTCCAAGAAGACCCTTTGTTCTGCTGAACTCAAAAAGGTTTAGAGTACAGTCTGAAAAAGCTGGGATGATAAGTAACAGTATCAGTTGTGAATGATATGTTACATAATGTAACACACCTATTTCAAACCTTGGTTGAATTCAGCAGAGTAAAAAAACCAAAAGGTCAAGTTATCAAAATTGGCAAACTTGGGACTCTAGACTCAACTCAGCCGACCAGTAAAATTTGACTCAAGACAAGTCAGACATGGTGAATTAGAGAGTTATCCATACATTGACATGATGACCACTTTCATCCATAACATTGATTTGGCAGATCCTCATGATGGCACATTAAAAATGGTGGTGACTCTTCCACCCTACACGTGTCTTAGTTTTATGACAATACAAAATGGTGGTGACTCATCCATACCATTGATACCAATTTAAAATGTTGATGACTACTCTTCCACCCGTCCAAATCACCGCGTAACCCAAAAATTACTAGTCCCTTGGAATTTGGATGGTAAAGATTGCTTGATTTGTGTGATTTCAAAGACTTGCTCCATCCACAATGCAACCCTAAAATTTGGATGGTCTGGATACGATAAATGATTGCCAATATGTGAGGATAAGTCACTGCTTCTGACGCCCAACTGCCACAGGAGAAGAAGAAAGAGAAGGTTGCCTGGGTCAAGGGACTTCATCCGAGCCACCTGAGTCGTACAAAAATGTGAGAAAACTTGCCCGATTCCTGCAATTTTTCACCCCCACTAAAGTCTACATTAATTTCAACACATCCCTGTTCAACTCAGCGAGTCAGCCAACCTTAGGTAAGATGAGAGAATGTGTGTTTACACTAGTAGAAACCCAACATTGACTCAGATTCTGAAATATACCAACTCACCCACTCCAAAATAGCAGTCTACACAATGTTATCAGATTAAATGGTGAATCGGTGTACCGCAGAACACAAAGGGATCTTTTATGTTCACCTGCTGGAGATGGCACAGGGATTGATTGCTAGGACGGTGTGGAATGATTTCAAGTGCAGCTTTGGTAAGCTTGCACACCAAACCTCCACAGATGCCCCACATGCCAAACCTCCACAGACCAGCCATGACCTCACCTTACATAGTAGATATATATAGCTTGGATGGGTTGAGAAGTCTTTAACTTGTCCCACATGTGCAGCCATGCTGGCTGGCTCACTTAAGCAAGGTCTGGTGGAGATTTTACATGAATTTTTCAGGCTTTCTAATTCAAGGATTCAAAAGAAGATATCCATTCATTTTGAATGTAGGCTTCTTTCACGATATTTGAGGCAACCAATCGGACCCTAAATTATAAATGGCTTCTAAGATAAATTACTAATAATAAGATATCCAACTTCATTAATTGTTTACAAGCCCTAAAATGGCAATTAGGGTGCATTTCATTCAGGTGACAAAACAATAACCATAGGTTTACAGGGGTTATTCCCCCCAAAATGAGCAAATTAAAACCTCACATGGAAGCATGTGGCACATCATCAGTAAGTTTCTGGGTGCATTTGGTTGCACCAAATATCATGGATCACCGAAAGAAATCAGAGTTTTGTTTTGGGTTTCTTGTATGGAACCAGGCCTTTATAGCAACCTAGCCTAACATCCATGACTTCAAATTAAGTCAGATTACTAGCTTATACAAGCTTAGTTTATATAAAAACCTACCATGCCAGAGTGAAAGTTGAATACCTCTCAAATGTTCAATTGCCATTGTTGAGCAGAAATGCAGAATTTACATGACTTAAAAATGCCCTGGTGGAAATGTACTGTCTAATAAACAGATCTTCAATCCATCTTCGAAACCTGATTGTTCGGATGGATTTTCATGTGATCTGCTCACGATCTTACACCTGTTCCAAGGCCACACCAATATACAGGAGATCCACAAGGAAATTGAAATGTTGTCTCCTCAGTTGACCAGGATGCTGCCAGACATGGTTGGAAGATACTGCTCCCAAAAGTTACTGAGATTCGATTGTTGAAAGTCATGATTGTCATCTTCTGATGAACAGACTTTCCGAGGCCCGTCAAAACGGACAACCTTTGTTTCATTGTGGTTGGTTTTAGATGGTGTCGAATCGCTGACCTTCCAAGTGGTAGAAAGCTCAAGGTATTTCCCATTGAGTGCTAATGCCACAGCAGGATTGATTTGATTACTCCTGCAAATGCACCCACACTACAAAGTGAGCAGTAGAACAGCAGGACAGGGGCATCAAATCCACCAATTAAAGAGAATCAGTATTGAAACATTCATATTCAGTCAGATTTATTTCCAAAAAGAAGATTATATGCCTTTTTTCCAGATATTGACTTCTGATTTCCTGATTGAGGAAATATGGAGTCCTGGCGCATCAGGCATGTATAGTGTACTAATGCGCCAACTCCATGCAAGTGGCCCATGTTGGGTGATCCAAACCATTGATCTCATGGGCCACACCATATATGGGAGACACTCAAACCACCCAGCTTGGAGGGGTTCATCAATGTGGTAGATTCTGGAATATCCCCATCCCCATCCATCTACTTGAGGTTCATCAAGGAGGACATGAATTGCCTGTAACCATGGATTACAAGAATCCCAAGTAACCCTTGAGGTGGCCCACTGAAAAAGCCCCACATGCGAGTGTCAGATATGGGAACCTGCAGTACGAAGGGTAAAATCATCATTTCATGCAAGGGAATCTTTGCTTTTCGTTGCAAGCTCCACATCTAACACACGCCTGTGGAACTTTTTCATTCAGCCACCTCACAAACTCCTGTAAACCTTGGTTACTGGCAGGTTGAGTCCCATCAAATAAGTCCTGACCACCAAATTCATGGGACCCACTGTACTGAGTGCATCAGAAGTCTCTCAACACTGCATTTCCTGATGCCTCAGCATCAATAGTTCCTCTTTATAACAGGAATCTTTTTCAATGACATGATAAATATCACCAATTAGAGGATGCATACAGAATCATAGTCGTTTAGATGCTAAAATTCCACAAGAGATTGAGCAGCTACAAGATCAGCTAGAGTAATGCTAGGACAATTCGATTTGAGGCTATTGGCCCAAGCAAATCGCCCTGTTCTTTTGACACGTTTTTGTCTGCACCAATAAATCTGACAGAGGTCATTTGAGTAACAGAAATCTATGTGGGTCCACCTTGATGTGTACAAATCCAGTCCGCCCATCACATGTGCCAAATCCTTTTAGGACATTAAATAATAAAAAATAGATTGATCCAAAATTCTAGTGGGCCACACTATAAGAAACAATGGGAAGGGGAACATCCACATTGAAACCTTCCTGGGGCCCACCATTATGTTTATATCACATCCAACCCATTTAAAAGTTAAGCACAGCTTAGGTGATGGGGAAAATCAAAGATCAGCCCGATCTAAACTTCAGTGGGTCCTATACTGTTTCAAAGTTGTGCATCTTATCCGCACTGTTCCATTTCAGGTGGCCCACTTGAGTTTTTTTAATAGCCCCGATCTTTTGTCTCGAGCCTAAGCAGGAGCTGGTGCAAGTGATGGACGGAATGGATTTCACACCCATCATGGTGAGTCCCATGGTGATTTTTGATAGCTTAAGACTCCGTTGCATTTAATGCCAGCCGAGGAGACAAGCATTTAAGGCGTGTAACTTGGTACAATAAGGTGGCAAATCACCCCAGAGAAAATCACTGTAGCATTACTTGATCAGCTATAAAGACAGCTAGTATGGAAAGTTCTCATGCATATCTTTAGGGAAATGCATAGCCATTCGAAAGGTGAGATTGCGTTCCGAAACCTCCACCATGGCAGCAATCCCGATGCACATCAACAAGGGACTTTTTTAATACAACATTTGAAATCCCATGTTGAATATGCCTTAGGATTCCTACCCATAGTTAATGGACAATGGGAGATTGGGAAACACAAATTGGGAACTTATCTTTACAGTACAAGGAGGCGAATCAGTTATGAGAGGTGTAATGATTGCCGAACCTCATTCCAAAATGAGCTGATGATCATCAGAGATTAGAGAGGGTATAATACTTGAAACAAAAAAGGCCATTGCATGCATGATAACAATGTAACTTCAGTTAAATGCTTTCAAATGGAAGAATATGGAGAGTTTCAAACCGTTCATGCCCGCTGTTCAGAACTTTACTCCACCATACAATGGCTTCCACGAGATCTTTCTCCATTTTTCTTGCACTAATTAAAAGCACATTAAGATCAGGTGCACAGGCAGTCTTCTCATAAGGCTTCATAGACACCCAAGGCTTTGCAGCTGATCTTTGTATGGCATCTAAGACATCAAAATTAACATAGTCACTCAAGTGTTTACTGCAGTCCTCAGCAGCTGCAATGGCATAGTTTCTCAAATCGATTCCAAAGAGTTCTTCAATGCTTCCCTGTACATGCACAACAGGAAACACCAACGGTCACTGATAGAAGACGAAAAAATAATTGGCTTCATGCAAGTTGCAAGGATGAAGAAATAAAATCTAATCGCATTACTTTGGGGTCCATTAGAATATTTCTGATTTTTTGCAGCAGCTGGGGTGCACTCCACCCAAATTAATATACATTTCCTTAGGACTACCAAAAGCAGCATATGATGATGATATGCCGCGGAAAAGGTGGGAAGAGCCCAAATGCCAAGCATTGGGTTTCACCCAAGAAGCAAACCAAAAGTTATTTGAGGAGGGTACATCCAAAGAGGCCTTCATATCACCATTTATACCTAATCAACACAGAACAGCCCAACCAGTATCCATTGGGAAGAGGACCTCGAACTTTGAACTATTTTACCCAGGTAATGCATGGGTCTATCATGGGTATATGGATCTTGAATCAACTTTATGTTTTGGTATTACATACCACCCCCTTTTTTATGTTTACAGGTAATATAATTTTTGGATGGCTCGTTAGAATCATAGTTCAAAAACCCGAAAACTCTGCTTGATGTGTAGCTAGGTTCGGCTGACATGATGACTCGACCAAGTCTTTGCTTGACTCGACTCGATATTGAATAATAAATTAAAAATACTTAGAAGAACAGTAAATATTTGAAATAGGCAAGTTAAAAAATGTAAAATGTATATGACAGTGAGATGGCACATAAGCACACTGGTTAAAGACTTGGACTCAATCAAGACCATCTATATTATACTGGACATAGGCACAGCTAAAAAGTTCACATTGATTCAGTGCTCTAGAGTCCCAACCGCACAAGCATTGGTCATCAAAAGAATAGAAAGAGAAGTCATAAATGGTCCAAATTCAACAGACCAATATCTATATATTGGAATACTCTTATCCAGTGGGGCTCACAATTTGGACGGTCTAAATTGAGTGGAGGTATAAAGTATTCCGCATGTACAGTGGATGCATGTATGGGTATGATTTAAAGAATATTATCTAGAAAAAACATAACCAGATAAATAAAATAAATTAAGAACATCTAAATAGTATCTAAATTCTGCTAGGAGATCACTTAAAAAGAGGATCAACTTAAACTTCTTACAATTCTGTTGACGTGTGCGTCTGGCACATATCTGACACTGAAACTAGTCGGATAGAGCGAATTTTTAAGTCGAGTGCCCTTTTTACATAGGATGCAACCAGACTATAAAATGATATCAAAATATATTTTCATATTTAGCTAAACTAATCATGATACTACAAAACAGTGACAATTAGCACAAAACATCAGACATGATGCTTGTGACTGACAATATCATAACCATTCTTTTTTTCACCCCGAAACCAAAAAAGAAAAGAAATCATCATCATCTATGCCTTGTCCCAATTAATTGGGGTTCGCAAAAAGAAAAACCTCTGAATGCTTATAAAAAGTGGAAAATAACTAATAAAGTTAATTTATCAATATTTGAAACAAAGAAGAGAAACAATGTGAACAACAGAATCAACAAACCTTCAAGATTATATCCGGCGAAACATATATGAACCTGCTCAAAGATGGATGGGTGCTTGGGATGATAAAAGGTGCTATTTCATGAAGAGAGGGCCATGCGTATTCACTTAGAGAGGTAGCAATCTTCAATTTCTCTTTGACTTCATTCTGTCTGTATTTGAAAAACCTCAAAAACATATGAACTCAAAAGATAAACTATAAGTAGCTGTTAACTAGGCTATGCTTACCCTATGATATCAAGGTTTGAATGTGGAAATAGCACTTTCAGCTTATAGTAGGATACTTTATCTTCATTCCCTTCAGGTGTGAAGAAATGGAAATGAATCCGCTCTGGATATCTGGAAAAAACAGCAGCAATGAAACTGAAAAGCGTGAGATAAATATTCAAATATAGATCACAAATATAATAGTAATAATAAATTGAGTAATTGGTGTTGATAGTAAAGGCCTTGTCCCAAGTTATTGCACTTGAGAACTTCAATTTCAAAGCCAGGTTCTTGATTCCCGCATATTAGAGTTTCGCCTTCATAGTATTAGAGTATTGGAGCTAATGTCTCACACGTTTTCTGAGAATTTTCAGATTTAACAAAATGAGGGGTATTTCAATCACAAGGGGATACTCATGGTCCTTCAAACATTTCCCTTAGCCATCTCTAGGGCCATGAATGACTTAAAGCTTCACTAATATTGTTGTTAAATATTTGCTACGCGCATGTTTCAGTGCCACCAGAAAAAAAATTATTATGGCGGAATGTCAGAGAAACTGTCCTCACCCTGAGACAGTGTACCAGATGTGGGAGACCCAAATGCATAGAACAAACATGTGAGCTAAAGTTGTGGCCATAATCTAGCCCAAGTACAAGTTCCAAAAAAACTCATTAAACCCAATTTTCGGTGGCACCCAAACATGCCTTAAGATTCTTCTCGTTTAACTTGCAATTGATTCCCCCTGATAAAAAAAAGCATAGTTTCATTCTCATTAGGAGGGTGACACCATTTGATTTGAATTCGTTGTTATAAACATTGGAATTGCCAAGCATATTAGCCGAACCGAAAAAATGAGATATCCAAGAATCTATCCTTTGCGTGTGTTCTAAACATGTATTCAATGATGATCGGACCATCCTTTGGTAAGAAAGCTATCTGGCGTGTTGACATGTTGCAAGCTATAATGTTGACTCTTTGAACTATAAATTTTTAATGTATGTTGTAAATTGATATGATAGATGATATTATGATTATACTCTTTTAAAAAAGAGTATAATCATATTTTTGTTCTTATCGCTCAAAATTTTGTTCTTATCACTCAAAAAGATGACATGTTGCAAGTTAAAATTTTGTTCTTATCGCTCAAAAAAAAAATTTATGATTATATTCTCTTAAGATAAAAAGTCCAAGAAAACAGCATATAATTATAGACATTCCACTTTGGGTAAATCCATATAAATAAATAAAAATACAGACTCAAATTGATGAAATTTTGAATGAATTTGGATTATCTATGAAAATGTGTGCGCCCGCAAGTCCATTAGATGGCCCGCCTTGATTTCTAACATGAAAGCCTTTTCTAGGCGAGTAAAATTCACTCGCCTGTACAGGTAAGTAACTTTTACTCACCTACTGTTGTGCAGGAGCAGCAAACTTCGAAACGTGATCCCTCATTTTGAATTTGATAATCTTGGGGTCTATCGTGTAGTTCTCAAAAAGATCTACACAATGGTGGTGTATTTCTGGGATCAAATGTATATTGTGATTATTGGGCCCCGCAAGTGAACACTATACTCACCCACCATTGACAAGGCGAGGCTGGCATTGTTCAAGGGTGGTCAACGCTCCCACTTAGGTCCGATTGGGTTGATCTTGGAGCCCATCGTAAATCACTTTGAAAGATCTACCAGCCCTTGGAAAGCTTTTGTCAAACGGATGCACAGATTTTGAATAATAGGTGCCACGAGAAAATGTGACTTACTGGGCCTAAGTGAGTGGACCATGATCAAGATATTTCTATACGTTGGATAGTGGTCATAATTATTCTTAATCTTCTATACCATCATAAGAGTCATCGAAAGAGCTTCCTGATGGTATATAGATCATGAGATTTAGGCCCGGGCATGATCTGTAGTTTAGGAAGATGAACAGTTATGAAAAGGGTTGTGAGCCTTATTTAGCCACTTCTAGAGGATTATAAACCTAATCTATTTTTCTCCTTCATCTAGCCCAGCTGGAAGACGCTTAGGCGTTTCAACAGCAGGTCTCAGGTTCGAGTGCTAAGGAGACACACTAACCCCATTGGTGGGTGGGTGCATTATGTGACTAACCGAGTGGGTGCGTTGCGCAGCTAACAGGGTGGGTGCATTGAACAAAAAACTTAATTATTGAATAAAATCATTTTTTAATCTCTTAAACTCAAGGATAAGTCCAAGGAAGCTTCCTAGAAAATACATGAACCAAGGAAATTCTAAAAATAACCTAATTGGGCAACTTCTAGGAAATTTTCCAAATTTCCTTCTTAACTACCTATTTTTATCCAAAAGAGGCAATGACAACTTATCCTCGGAGGAAAATAAGCCACCCAACTTTGTTCATGCCATTTTTATTGTCGCTGATGTTTTCTTATTTTATAGGATTGCCATCAAGGATGCTTATAAATAGAGGTGACTTTTGGAAGATAAATATTTTTTCAGCTTCAAACTCTCATGTGTTAAAAACCTAGCCAATAGAGAGAAATCAGAGAGAGAGAAAGAGAGAGAAAAATGAGCAATGAAGGAGGAGAAGAAGGGATGGTCTTTGAGTGGAAGGGATGGGGGCTCAAAAGTCAAAAAGGATTATTCTAGCTTGAGTCTATGTCTTGATAAGCCAAATACCATCGATCGAAGAGAAGTTGCTGACATGAACCATGAGACCAAGGCCCAAATAAGAAGATCAAGGGGAGTTTAGCTCATTTAGTTTCATTTCATATGTCCTATTTTCTGATATTTGTATTACAACTTGCATCACTTTTTCATATGAAATGCAATGAAATTTGTCTTGAATCTTCACTTTCTTTGTTTGATGTTGGAGACCGCATGGTTGGGCAGAAGGAGGTGCCTAACACCTTCCGCAACTAGATCCCTTGACCATGTATTCTTTGGGATATGTCAATGAGTTTGGAAACATTTTTCGCTTTCATGTAGTTCAAACTCTCTACATGTACCAATTTGCAAGAGCTAATGGCAACTCCCATTTGTTTGACAATGTCAGCTAAACCACACCCAGCTTCAAATCGTGATCTCATAGCCACAAAAAAAAAAAAAAACATTTTTAATATAAAAATAAAAACAGAAACAATGTTAAGAAAATAGTAAAAGAATTAAAATGCAAAAATATTTGGAATTCAGCACATAGATGCTAGAACCATGTAACACTCTTTGAACAACAATTTTCCAAACCGGTTTTAGAATTTTTTTTTTTTTTTTCACTATTGACAATCTCCAAAAAAGAGCGATGGTGATTCCTAACATGTGCTCCATGTGTAAGTGAGATGAGGAGACTGTGGATCATCTTTTCGTGCATTGCCCTTATGAGATACCAAAAATCTGACACAAGACAACGGGCCTATCAATATGATGCGGAATGAAACTAAAGCGGAATAGTTTAACAACGAATAATTAAACTAAATCTACTCAAATCACAAGCGAAGGTATTCAATTAGGTAAAAAAAAAAATCCATGTTCCATATCAATGATCACAAGCATGAAATGACGGAACTATAAAATCTCAAGGACCGGGACCCGAGGAAGGTAGAACTTCCATGTCCAAGCATAGGATTAATTCCAAAATCCAAGGATGAGGCTCTAGGGTTCCTAGGGCATGGCTAGAATTGGGATCAATGAAAATTAGTGTAAGAATTATGGTTTGAGTGATGAGGGAATTGGGGTTTTAGGGATGTAAGGCTATGGGAAAGGTGAAATTCGGATTTGAGTGAAAAAAGGGTGTTCGGAATTGAAACTGGGGTGGGATTGGGATAGATGGGAAAGATTCGAATGGGGAAAAGCTAGGGCTTTGGGGGAAAACTAAGAAAAATGGGTTGTGGGTCTATTCTGAATGAAAAGGGGTTCAACAGCAGGTCTCAGGTTCGAATGTTAAGAAGACACGCTAACCCCACCGGTGGGTGGGTGCATCGTGTGACTAACCATGTGGGTGCGTTGCGCAGCTAACGGGGTGGGTGCGTTGTATGACTAACAAAAAAAATATGAAAAGGGGTTCAAGATTTGGAGATTTTGGCTAAGGCTTTAAGAAATATCAAAAGATCTGTGAAACCGATGAAAAGAACAATCGACTTACTTGAATTTTGTAGAAAAGAAGAAGAGAAGAGATGGGGATAACCGGAGTCACACCATTGGCATCACACCAAAAGAATGCTCCAATCACTGGAGGTTCATGCTCATCTCAAGCAAGACGAGATTCTCAATCAATTTCATAAACTTTCATTAAGAGAAATAGGGTTTCTAACAAGTATATATAATCCACGGATAGGAAAAAGTGCACTAAAATGCCTAACATAAGAAAAAAAACGCAAAATGACGCCTAACTAAAATCGTCTGTCCGTCACATTCTAGATCATTTTCAATTGATGTGGGTTGCTCCGAAATCAGTTGATCTGCTCTTGGTTGCTTGGCATGGGATAGACTTTAGAAAAGAGTAGAAATCGCTTTGGAGAATGGCTTTGCTCGCAATATGGTAGGCTGTGTGGGAAGAAAGAAATGCTAGGTGTTTTGATAGTACTAGCAAGTCGGCCCAAGGCAATTCTCAAAGGGCCAGATCGTTGGTCATTGAATGGGCTTCTTGTGCACCTAGCATTTCTTTCTTCCCACACAGCCTACCATATTGCGAGCAAAGCCATTCTCCAAAGCGATTTCTACTCTTTTCTCGGGATGTAATTGGGCCACCTGCTTGGTGTCTCTTTTGTTTTTGCTTTTTTGTTCACTTTCTCTTTTTTAATAATTCTGTAATCTTTCAAACAAAAAAAATTGTCAACACCTTATCTATGATAAATCGATAACATAAGTTCATTAAAAGGTTCTTCTAGTCAATAAGCAGGGTTCGGCATACCAAATTGAAATTTCAGCTATCATAATGAGGGGCAAGTGATTTGTGAAACTTTTAAAGTGCAGGGGAAATTGTCCCTGGGAAGTTAAGCATTGGCCACTATCATTAGAAGCCTCTCAAGCTTCTCACAAATTGGTCTTATCACATATAGTTGGAGAGAATGTGCCAGAGCTGCCATTCCCTTGCAAAAAAAAAAAAAAAATGGACGGTTTATCATATTCTCGATTTATGCCTCCCGATCTCCGTATCTCCATTAGCCAAAATCAATGAGGATAAAAGAGGAAATATATTACTAACTGTAGTTTCTGTCTGTTTTCCTGCTATATGATAGCTTAAGCTCCAATTAAATCATGAGAGTATAGTTGAAGGAACATTCCATGCAAAAACAAATCCAAGAACCCACAAGCAGAAGCAGAAGCAGGAGCATGAATACAGGAATGGAAGTGCAAGACTACAAGATATATATAAACTGCTTGGGCCTTTTATCATTTTAGGGATGTAATTCGCTTGGGCTGTATAGCTTGTGCTTTGGTAGGCTTTTCTAATAAAATTTCATACTCTATATTATATGTGTGTGAGTGGATGTTGATTAATATAAATATCTAAATTTTTATTATTTAAATAGCATACCATCATGTTAGTATGTATAATGTGTTTGTTTGTATATATAGAGAGAGGCTTACAAACCTCAAATGCACCTTTACACAGCATGCGCCCAGCTACAAGCCTGTGGGACATCCAAGTGGTGCATATGGTGGCCTCGACCGTGAAGATGACCATATGATCAAGTGAAGCAGGTGACTACATTAAACACGGAACGTTGGGAAGTTCTTTTTTTTAACCATACATTCTTTTCATCATATTGTTTGGATTCATGATGAAAGTTATGGCTAAGGAACGTTAACAGGGAAGAGTATGTAGTAGATGCGATGAAGTGAAGGAGAGTTAACATATCCCACATTCAAGAGACCAAGTGGAAAGGAGCCAAAACTAGAGAAATTGATGGATATAAACGTTGGTATATAGGAAATGACAATAATAGAAATGGGGTATGTATAATGGTAGATAAAGATTTAAAGAATAAAGTTGTAGATGTTAAGAGAGTAGGTGATAGGATTTTATTAATAGAAAGTGTGTTAGAAGAGGAGATAATCAATGTTATTAATGCATATGTGCCATAGATAGGATTAGAGAACAGAATCAAGAGACAACTTTCATAGGGTATGGATCGACCAATGCAAGGAATTCCAAACATAGAGAGAATATTTGTAGGAGACTTGAATGGTTATGTAGGAAAATAAAGTAAAAGGCATGATTTGGGACAAGAAATGAGATGGAGGATGCAATCCTTGATTTCATTATTGCATACAATCTAGCTCTAGCAAACACATACTTTAAAAAGTCAAGTGAACATTTAATAACTTTCAAAGTAGATCACTGACAAGGCAAATAGCTTTCTTTCTACTTTAGAAGACAGAACAATCAAGATGTAAGGATTGCAGGGTTATACTAGGAGAGAGTTTGACTGCGCAACAAAGGTTAATGGTTTTGTATGTTTACATTAAGATGGAAGAAAGTGAGTCAAATTAATAGGTATCCAAAACCTAGGTGGTAGAATTTAAATGGAGAGAAAACAATGTTATTCATAAATACATTGATGGAAGAAGAAAAGTGGAATTTAGAGGAAGAAGTAAATGTTATGTAGAATAAGATAAACTGAGTGCATTAGGAAAGTGGCAAAAGATACTTAAAAAGTATCTAGAGGAAAACGCCAATCATATAAGGAAACCTAGTGATGGAATAATGACATACAAAAAGCTATGAATGGGAAATGTTCATGTTTCAAAGCCTGGTAGGGACTAGAAATGAGGAAAATTTTGAACAATATAAAAATGCCAAAAGGATTGCTAAAAAAGTAGTGAGGCTAAATGTAAGGCTTATGATGGTAATCTTCGCAATAGATTGGGGATAAGTGAAGGTGAGAAAGAGGTCTTCAAATTTGCAAAAATGAGAGAGAGGAAGAATAGGGACCTAGATCATGTTAGATGAATTAAGAGCGATAATCAGAGGTATCAATCAAGGTCAATGAGAAGAATCAAAAGTGGAGAAGCTATTTTCAAAACTTGTTAAATGATAACCACTCTAAAAACATAGGGATAGAAGGAACCATAAACTTAGATGACGTTGGAGACCATAGATACTTTTATAGAATTTGGATATCTAAAGTGAAAGAAGTTTTGAGAACGATGAAAACAAAAAAGGCCGTCAGACCATAATATATACCAATAGAGGTTTGAAAAAGTATAAGAGACATTAGGTTACTTTGGCTGACAAAGTTGTTTAACAACATTGTAAGATCAAAGAAAATGCCAAACGAATGGAGGAAAAGTACCACAGAGTCTATTTATAAGAATAAAGGAGACCGAGAGCTGCACTATTTATCGTGGATTAAACTTATGAGCCACACTATGAAACTTTGGGTGAGAGTAATTAAGTAAAGTCTAAGGCATGGAGGAATATCCGAAAATCAGTTTGGATCATGCCAGGGAGGTCTACCACTGAAGCTATCTTCCTACATAGACAATTGATAGAAAATTAAAGGTAGAGGAAGAAGGATCTTTACATGGTCTTTATTGACTTATAGAAAGCATAAGATAGGTCCTTAGAGAGTTAATCTCGTGGGTGTTGAGAAAGAAAGGAGTTTCAAGAGGATTTATAAACATGATTAAGGATATGTATGAGGGAGT
The DNA here is from genome assembly GCA_003013855.2 of Liriodendron chinense. Classification (NCBI taxonomy): domain Eukaryota; kingdom Viridiplantae; phylum Streptophyta; class Magnoliopsida; order Magnoliales; family Magnoliaceae; genus Liriodendron; species Liriodendron chinense. Next base: position 2,194,736 of record ML058492.1, on the reverse strand, counting down.
AGAAACAAATGCGAGGACTACTGTGGAAAGAGACCCTATACCTTTTCGCATTGGTTATAGATGAGTTAACAAGGCATTTGCAGGAAGAGATCCTGATGCAGGACAACCCTAAATATGATGCATGCTCATGAACACAATTATTCAGCGGAAATAAAAGCAATAATAATAATGAAATCTAGCATCAATCATCATAAACTAAGAAAATCATAAAGGAAACATGCAATGGGACGGGCCATCATCACAACCATGGAGTATGGGATTCAAGTAGCGTATAGGTTGGATCCGGCGAGGGATGGAACCTCCCGATCTTGCATGGTCATACCCAATCGATCAATGATGATCACTAGTCCAAAGAATCAAAAAGTTTCTCGGATTAGGGATTTGAGAATTTGGGGGTTTAGGGTTTAGATCGATTCTCAAGGTTTAGATCGTGGGGAATAAACAAAACAGAAGTTTAGAAGGATAATAATAGAAGATAAAATACCTGGAAGAAGTTGGAGGGGCACAAGAAGAATAGAGAAGAAGGAGATCAAAGAAGAAGAAGACGCACCATAAGAGAGGGAAAGAGGAAGGAGGCAACCAAAGGTTTGCTCTTTTTCATAAATCAACAACTAATCAAAAAGTTTTACGGCAACACCCTTATAAAATTCGGAATTAGCATAATTACCAAAATACCCCTACTAACAAAATTTCAAAAAAAAGACATTTGCATGAAAAAAACGTACCCACACTAACCCAAAACTCAAATAAGTAAAAAATGCGTAAAATAAACTCAAATCTAAGATGTCCAATGCGCTCCAATGATGGTGTGATGAAAGTGGGCCACGACGAACCAACGGTCCGATCACATCATCATCACGATCCAACGGTCCGATCATATCTCCTCCAAGCAACTCACACATGTCTTCCCAAGGTGGAGTCTTTTCAAATGTCTCGGACTACATGTGTAAGGTCTTCAATGCTCCTCAATCATCGCCTAACCACAAGGAAGATGCTTGTGGTGGGCGCTTTCTTCGCCGATAGACTTTGAAGGCTAGATGTCCGCATCATTCTCCTCGTCTGAGAAGAACTCGACTCCGACGAGTTAAAACTCTTGTGGCGCTCTAGTAAATTTGGGTTAACGCTCTGTAACTCCACTTCTATCAACCATGTAGATTCTGACGGTGGCTTGTTCTTCCATTTGACAAGGTATCTTTGGAAACCTCCGTCTCTCGTAAACACTATCTCCTCATCCAAGATTTCCTCAATTTCTTCTTTATGAATATTAGGTGGAGGAAGGGGTGAGAGGGGTTGTGAAATAAAATCAGAAAAGGGCCATAAGAGAGATGATGGATCAACGATGGGATGGTGGGAACGGACTAGATCTTCCACATTAAAAGTTGGGTTAATGCCCATTTCAGATGGAAGGTCGATCCGATACGCGTTGGACCCAATTTTCTGCACAATCTTGAATGGTCCAGCACTACGCTCTTGTAATTTCTTAGCGGAACCTTGTGAGAACCGCTTAGCCCTTATCCTCACCATTACATAGTCTCCTTTCTAAAATTCTTGCAATCTACGATGAGAATCAGCTGAGATTTTAGAATCATCATTGCTCTTATTTATCCGCTGTCTAATATGTGTATGCAAATCATGAATATAGCGTGCGAATGCATTGGCCGACTTTGAAGACCTTTGGATGACAGACATGGGTGACACTAAAGGACACTCTGAAAAATCGACGAACTTGGAATAAACAATCCTATGGAAATAAACAATCCTATGACCTAGAACTTGGAAAACTGAAACAAAAGGATACTTCTCATGGGTGACACATAATTTCTCATTATAAGTATTATAAACAAGGATGATTTTCAGGTATCCCAACACTTGAGAACACACACTATTAATACCAAGTCTTGAGCAGATCTTGGCATCAGCCATTATGTCCAAAATGTCATCAAGATGCGGGATAGAGACTCTGACCATCATATCTACCATGACGTGAATACGTAGCAAGGTAGCATAACACTTGACTAAAGATTTGTGGACGGCCAGGATATGCCCACATGTGTGCCATATGCCATTGTTCTTGGAAGTGAAAAGGGCAGGCATGACACACAGAACAAAACTCCAACTCAAACTTTCCTTATTGAATTCTTCCCCGAGAAGTTTATCAAATTGACGCTGCATTTCTGTATTTTCTACGGGGTTCACTGGTATGGAGGAAAGCTTGACAGGACCAACCTAGGGACAAGATCGATTGTGTGTTGAATGTCCCATATGGGTGAAAATTTATCCCATAAATCATCTGGTGGGCTATCACAAGTCATGTGGGCGTCCACCATCATATCCTCACTAGTCTCCTTTTCAAATTCATTCGTGTGCATCATGGTAAGAGACTTAGATTGGGAATCTACATCACTTAAGTCGCACATGACATCTGGAAGTGGTGCGGTCTCAATTCTTTCTACCTTTTCATTACTAGCACACACTTCGTCATCCTCAACGATGATGAGCGATGCCTCAATTTCTTCCATTTCATCACTAGTGACGTTAGGCACATACTCTTCCACTTCATAAACAACCTGATTGGATTCTTCCAACTGGCCATTCACCAAGATATTATCTTGCTTCCAAGGAAATATAATTGGTGTTAAACACTCCATTTGTTCATAAGTCGAGATTTCCTTAATGATGGGTTGGACCACTTTACAAGGAGGGGACCATATTGGTTCTGTGTTTGGATGAGAAGGTGGGGCAACTCTCTTCTGACCCAAGGGCTTTTCACAATAAGAGATGGGAATATATTTTTCTTTCAAACGCTCTTTCATCTCGTCCCATTGTGAGATCGGGGCTCTCCCAACTTTATCAAGTCATCGCTCCAAATCTGTCCAAAACGACTTGGCTTGGCCCTCCAATTTCCACTTGGCAAACCTAACTCGACGATAATTTGACATATCATACCAATCAAAAAAATAGTCCAAGTCTTTAAGCCAATCAAGGAAGGTTTGTGGGTCCATGTGACCATTAAAGTTGGCCAAATCATTGGAGTTCGGCTTTCCGTTGGGTCTCGACGGCCACACGACAACACTTAATGGCCCTGAAGATCTCAAACGCCTATACTCCATTCACTACGGGAAGACTCTACGGACTGGATGACTCACAATATGAATGCGATGAATTTAGACCACATTGAACTGACACTAATTAATTCTAAATGATGCGACTCAAATCTGAAAATTTTCCAAATTAGGAAACTTTCTAAAATTGGAAACTTTCTAAATCTGGAAATTCTCCAAATTAGGAAACTTTCTAAAATTGGAAACTTTCTAAATCTGGAAATTTCCTAAAACAAACCTAAAAATCAAAACCCTAATTTGATAACTCGATCTAGACACAAACCATGCAAGCCTATTCTCTGATACCAAATTTGATGCAGAACAGCCCTAAATATGATGCATGCTCATGAACACAATTATTCAGCGGAAATAAAAGCAATAATAATAATGAAATCTAGCATCAATCATCATAAACTAAGAAAATCATAAAGGAAACATGCAATGGGACGGGCCATCATCACAACCATGGAGTATGGGATTCAAGTAGCGTATAGGTTGGATCCGGCGAGGGATGGAACCTCCCGATCTTGCATGGTCATACCCAATCGATCAATGATGATCACTAGTCCAAAGAATCAAAAAGTTTCTCGGATTAGGGATTTGAGAATTTGGGGGTTTAGGGTTTAGATCGATTCTCAAGGTTTAGATCGTGGGGAATAAACAAAACAGAAGTTTAGAAGGATAATAATAGAAGATGAAATACCTGGAAGAAGTTGGAGGGGCACAAGAAGAATAGAGAAGAAGGAGATCAAGGAAGAAGAAGAAGCACCATGAGAGAGGGAAAGAGGAAGGAGGCAACCAAAGGTTTGCTCTTTTTCATAAATCAACAACTAATCAAAAAGTTTTAGGGCAACACCCTTATAAAATTCGGAATTAGCATAATTACCAAAATACCCCTATTAACAAAATTTCAAAAAAAAGACATTTGCATGAAAAAAACGTACCCACTACTAACCCAAAACTCAAATAAGTAAAAAATGCGTAAAATAAACTCAAATCTAAGATGTCCAATGCGCTCCAATGATGGTGTGATGAAAGTGGGCCACGACGAACCAACGGTCCGATCACATCATCATCACGATCCAACGGTCCGATCATATCTCCTCCAAGCAACTCACACATGTCTTCCCAAGGTGGAGTCTTTTCAAATGTCTCGGACTACATGTGTAAGGTCTTCAATGCTCCTCAATCATCGCCTAACCACAAGGAAGATGCTTGTGGTGGGCGCTTTCTTCGCCGATAGACTTTGAAGGCTAGATGTCCGCATCAGATCCCATGGTGTATGTTGTTTGCAAATGATATAGTTTTGATTGATAAGGCAAGGGAAAAAAAACACAAAGCTATATTTATGAAGGGGTGCTTTACAATCTAAAGGATTTAAAATTAATTGAACTAAAATAGAGTATATGCAGTGCAATTTCACTAACAATAGGGGTGAAAACGAGGAATTAGTTACGATTATTGATTAGGATGTTTCCTAAAATGACAACTTACGATATGTTGGGTTGATAATTCATGAGAGCAAAGAGATTGAGAAGGATGTTGCCTACAAAAATTCAAGCTAGGTGGAAGAAATGGAGATGTGCCTCTAGAGTTTTATGTGATCATCATGTAACACTAAAACTAAAAGGGAATTTTATAAGATTACTATAAGACCAGCCATGTTTTATGGGATAGAATGTTGGGGAGTTAAGGAACAAGGTTGTCATAAAATCAATGTAGTTGAAATGAGGATGTTGAGATGGATGAGTGGCGAGACAAGGAAAGAATCATAAATGAATGAATTCGAGGGAACTTAGGAATAACATCAGTAGGTAATAAGATGAGGGGAAGCGGAGTAAGATGGTTTGACCATGTGCAACGGAGACCATGGTGTGCCGTAAAGGTTGTTACGTAAAGGTAACAATGGCAACCGTTACACGTTACGAGGTCGTAAAGGTCGTAACAGCCGTTATGGAAAAAATGATCCCTAACAACCATAAACAGCCCGTTACACCCCCTATAAAGGCTATAACAGCCCTGTAATGGTCTTTTAGTGTGTAGATATACGTTTTTTGGATATATATTTTCAACATTACGAGGTAGATACAGGTTTTCAAGGTTTTTTTTCAATAAAAAAAGAGACCGTAAAGGCCGTTATGGGGGTCATAACAGCCGTTACGACCGTATCGTAAAGGTAACGAAGGTGGCCGTTATGGCCACCGCTACCGTTACAGAACCTTGACGGAGACCAAGAACTGCAACAATTAGGAGTGAAATGGTATAAGTTGAAGGCTCCAAAGGGCTAGGGGAAGGCCTAAAAGAACGTGGATGGAGGTATTAAGAGAAGACTTGATGACCTATGGTCTAACTGAAGGTATAGCCTTAGAGTGGAATGCCGGAATAGGATTCATGTAGTCGACCCCAATTAATTGGGATAAGGCTTAGATGACATGTTGTGCCATAACAGCTGTTATAGGGCTATAACGCTAACCACACGTTATGGTTACCTTCTTTACCGCTCAATGCCCCATACAATTGCCCGCTTGGCACATGTACTGCATGTTAAGACACTAGTGCCACTTGCAAACATCATGTGTTAATACTGTTAGTGCACTTTTCTGTGGCATACTAGTGCACCTTATTTGTCAATCACGTGGGTCCATGTGTTATAATGTCGATTGAGCCTAACAAGCTGAAGACCGAAGATTCGAGTGGACAAGAAGCATCAAGGAAGAAGAAACAGGTAAATGAGATGCCTTAGTGACCCTAACCCTTAAAACTAAAACAACCTAAATTGCTAGATGCTTAGGATTTTATAGGCATACTTTTAGTCATCCTACATTGGCCTTAGGAGTCCCGAAAGACCACCCTTTGTAAGGCTTAAGAGGTTCATGAGCTGCTGTAAAAATACACCCCAAACAACAGAACTCATTGTGCTTTCAGCCGCAAGATCGACCTGCTGACAGCCACTTCGGCCGACCAACCAATCGAGTCGACTGGCCGAAAAGGGCCAAAGTTGGACAGTAAAGGAACATTTGTACAAGCCTAAAATAGATCGGCTGATGAGCCTGGTCAGCCAGCCGACTGGTCAGGTCAACAGGCCATTTAGTGGCTAAACAAGACAGCAAGCCACAACAGGGGAGCAACCAGCCGACACCCATATTCAGTCGGCCGGCCGGCACCTGTGGTCAACCAACCGACAGTTAGCCGTTGCAGCCCGTCTTTCAACCGTTAAAGCTTTATCTATATAAGAACAGGGCTCGGCTCTTGGGCTAGAGAGAGGGATTTTAGTGCGTTGGAAGCCACCATTGAAGCAAATACCATTAGGCTCTAATCCTAACCCAATCAAGTCATCTTCCTTATCATTCATCACACGTTGGAGCATTCAAAGCTCAAATGAAGATGAACTTGTTCCCTCTTGATCTCTAGGAGTTTAGGCACCAAGACTACAGGTAAAACCCTTTTCTAAACCTCTCTAGATATCCAATTAAGTAAATCCTTCTAGGCATACAACTCTTGATTGGTTGTAGAATATTCTACCTACCTCCCATTACCTTGGTCATCTCAAAGAAGATCGTATGCAAGGTGATTGATCAGTGGAGCTGAAGCCTTGGCAAAGCGACGGCATCATTGATCAAGGGAGAACAAGGGGAGCTAATTGGAGCACGGGAGAGCAAAAAGAAGCAACCCGAAGAAGGCGCGACAAAAGAAGCTTAATCGAACAAGTTGTCATTTGTAAGAGTCCGGTTCAGCTCCTTCCACATGGAGGATTGAGTATGAGTTTATATAAGATTTTGATTACAAACTCGACCAAGTCTCCAAGGGGAGCCACTGACACAGGTGTGTAAGTGTAGATTATTAGTTAGCCTGAGAAACCGTTGTAGGTCTCTTGTGTAGAACCGAATGGTTGGGAGGAACCTGTAAACTCCTAGGTTGGGTGGAACTTGTTAAATACCTAGGTTAAGAGGTGAACCTGGAAAACCTCTGTTCAGGTTGAGAGGTGAACCTGTTGTAAAAACTTTCGGTAAAGGTTGAGAGGTTAACCTGATTTAAAACCTTCGTTTAATGAAATCCATTGTGCTCAAGGGATGAGTACGACAACCGGGAGTGGAGTAGGGAAACCGAACCAATATACATGCTTGTGTTTGTGATTGTCATTTGAGCACATTGTTATTAATGCATTGTTGTTTAAGTTAATTATATGAATGCTTGAATGGTATATTCACATACACAACTTGTAGTTTTACATCTAAACTAGTTGCTTGATTATTTATATCTTTTATAGTCCAGACGTTGCACATAGATTAGTTACTTAATTAGTAGAATTATTTGTAATTTGTGTTTAGACTTACTTGGCTTGGAAGCTAAGTGTTACTCATGCATTGTCATTTGAGCACATTGTTATTCATGCATTGTTGTTTAAGTTAATTATATGAATGCTTGAATGGTATATTCACATACACAACTTGTAGTTTTACATCTAGACTAGTTGCTTGATTATTTATATCTTTTATAGTCCAGACGTTGCACATAAATTAGTTACTTAATTAGTAGAATTATTTGTAATTTGTGTTTAGACTTACTTGGCTTGGAAGCTAAGTGTTACTTGCTTTAATTCAGTTTAATTAAGGCAAGAGTTTTTAAAAGGTCCTAATCACCCCTTCCCCCTTCCTCCTTTAGGACTTAGACATAGTTCTAGTAACTCTACTCTAGCTTCTACACGCATAACGGCTCAAGTATGAGTAAAAGGCGCAATTTCAATCGGTATCAGAGCGGGTTGCTCTTTAAGGACTTAACCGTTTAGAGTAAGATCCGATACAACAGCTTTAGCACTGTCTACCCAAGAGGGGAATTTGATCTTAAAGATAAATCCATTGCTTTGGGTGAATTTTATGGAATGAGAGAGGTTTTGAACTTAATAGGCATATTAGTGCAACCTCCTCCTTTCGTTCGGTGATTAAAAATGACTCTATCGCTTTAGGGAGTAAATCTAATCCTCTCCCGTGTGTCATGCTTGTGGAGATGTCGAACACTTAATGTTTGAATGCCCAATCTGTTAGTGCACTTTTATGTGGCATACTAGTGCACCTTATTTGTCAATTACTTAGGTCAGTGAGTCTAGTGTCGGTTGAGCTTAATGAAGACGAAGACCGAAGACTCAAGACGGACCTGCTGCATCAAAAAAGAAGAAACAGGTGAAAGTGATGCCTTGGTGAGCCTTAATCTTGTACCTACCCAAAACCATAAACCTCTAGATGATCATGACCAATAGGCATACCATTAGTCATCTTAGATTGGCCTTAGGTGTCCCAAAAGACCACCAAAAGAATGGCCAAGAGGTTGCATGATCTGCTGCAAAACATAATCCAAATAGCAGAAAAACATGCCTAGCTAGGTGCCCGACCTAAGGAAAATCCGTCCAAGAGAGTTGGCCTGCAATTCAAAAGGTCATCGGGCGCCCGACCACAACCTGTCCAGGCGCCCGACCAAGTGCAAAAATGTCCAACAGCATAGACCTTTCTGGACTGATTTTCGGACGCTCGAACAAAGTAACCACCGGGCGCCTGACCAGTGAAAGCATGGTCATCGGGCGCCCGACCACACCTTGTCCGGGCGCCCGACCAACTCCAAAACTGTCCAGCGGCAAAATCTTATTTATGGACCAAATTCCGGTTGCCCGACCACAAGCGACCGGGCACCCGACCCTGCGCAAATCTGCCCGTTATTTGACCGTTGGAAGAAACTTTATAAAAGCGAGGGGTTCGTTTTTAGGAAAAGAAGAGGGGATTTTGAGGAGATAGAAGCCACTATTACTAAAGACCATCAGAGACTCTATTCCAAACCCATAGCAAGTCATTCTCCTTGTGTTTTCATCACAAACTTGGACCATTCAATGGCATAATGAGAATGGACTTGTTCCCTCTTGATTCCTAAGGTTTTAGACACCTTGATCATAGTTAAATCTCTTGTCTAAACACCACCTAGGAGTCCAAATAGGTGTATTCCTCTAGAAAACTCATTTCTTACCATTTTTAGAGGTTTCACCATTCCCTAGCACCTTGGGCATCTCCAATGGAGCATCACATGCAAGATAACTTATCTTGGAGCTGAAGCCTTGGCAAAGCAGCGGCATCAAAGATTGGGGGAGCACAAGGAGAGCTGATTCAAGCATGGGAGGGCAAGAAGAAGCAACCCAAAGTGACGCTACAAAGGGGCTCAATCCGACAAGTTGTCTTTGTTTGGAGTCCATCCACTCTCTGATGCGGACATCAGTGGTGCACCCTTTAGAGTGTACCAGAGGAGGCGACGTCGCAGATCGAGTGTTGGAGCAGACGAGTTGATGTGGATAGACGCCGGGCCCATTGGGCCCATTTTCTGACACGTTACGAGTACGCGAGATGCAGGATCGTGCAGGAGCATCATGACCACTGGACCATGGAGCGGATTTACGTTTAGGCGCTTTTCTGTTTATTTCCTTGTTTCTAAGCGCTTTAGTGTCGTTATTTACTTTAGGCGTTTTTATGTTATTTTTTTTGTTTTCAGGCACTTTAGTGCACTTTTTTTATTTTCGTAGCTTATATATACTGTGAGAAACCCTATTTCGAATTAGTGAATGAATAGAAAATTCGTGAGTTTCTTCCCTCTTTGTTTGAGAGATTAGGGTTTCAGGATTGGCCCTTCCACCCCAGAGTTTCCGTTTTTCTCTTCTCTATTTCTTCAAAGTGCGAGGAAAGGTAAGCTTCTTTTGATTCCTAATTCGTGCTTCATGAGAACCCATTGCTTTTCGACATCCCTCATCCTTTTCTGAACCCCCCCTCTTTTGGGTATGATCGAAAAGAGGGATGCCTAGCCATGAGAACCGGATCCAAACTTGACTGTGGACTGGTCTATGCTAGATCTAGGATATCCTCATATCCTTAGATCCTCCCTGTTTTACGATTTTACATGGTTTTTTGTGAAGGGGCATGATCCGGACGAACGGATCTCATCTTCGTGTTGAGATTTGTTATTTTCCTCTGATTGAAAGTAATTAGTTTCGTAATTTTATTATTTGAATATCTTCCAACTGATTATACATGCATCTAAGGTTAGGTCATCGCATGCCCCTGCATCACTCTTCCTGTGGGAGTTGAGTGTAGAGTTTGTTTAACAAACTCGAACTAGGGTTGTTTGCCGATCCTTGGCCTGTTTGTCAGCCTAAAGACTAGGGACATTAGTTGTTCATTGGCCTGTTTGTCGGCCTAAAGACTAAGGGTTGTTTAGCACTCCTTGACTCGTTTGCCGAGCCTAAATTCAGGGACGTTTGCCGTTCCTTGGCACGTTTGGCGGGCCTAAACAAGTCTCCAAGTGGAGCCACCAACACGGGTGTAAACGTGTAGGTTGGGAGGAACCTATAAACTCCCCGATTGGGCGGATCCGATTTAAAACACCTCGGTTGGGAGAAACCATATTTAAACTCCCTAGTGAATGCCGGTGTGCTCAAAGGGGTTGAGTACTTGAACCGGGAGTGGAGTAGACAAGTAGTCGAACCACTATACATGCTTGTGTTTGTGATTGTACTTGAGCACATTTCTCATTATGCATTATGGTTAATTGTTTAATTAGTAATGCATGCTAGGCACTTCATAGGCACCTCCACACACACAAGATGTACTTTCACTCCTCATGTAGACTTGAGCTTTTGTTGATCCATCTTCTATGATCTATTTGAGTTGATTAAACTAGGATGTTTATTGCTTAAACCATATGCTAGTCTATTGATTGTTTATTGCTTAAACCATATGTTAGTCTATTAATTGGACCCACTTAGGCTTGGAAGCCGAAGTGTTAATCGCTTACTTAGTTTAATTTGCTACCCCCTCTAGGACTTAGCCATAATTCTAGTTGCTCCTAAGCTTCCGCACGCGTATGCGTAGGGTCTCGTGTTAGACTACCCGACGTAATTTCACTATCTTCAAAGGCTAACAATCCACCTCAGTCATGAACCGAATAGTTAAATATATAGTGACTGAGAAAGTGACACACATTAGGAAAAGTCCACCTAAAAGATTACTGGAGAAAAACAGAAGATTCTCATCCCCTCAAAAAATGACAAATCGTATGAGGGTGTTAATAAAGCTCATAGCCCAACTAAATGTGAAAACAAAGAATATGATGAGTTGTAACAATGCTAATGTAAGTAGGCATCAAAGAGTTAGATCCCCTACCGAGCATAGATTTCCAACTAGGAGTTCACCTAAGAGAGAGATGTTCAAAGAAGAAACATTCTCTCCCGAATTTAGCCCGGGTCCTAGGAATCTCACACCCAAGTGGGTTGTGAAGAGGGATAGGTGACCTTGGGAGGTCATATGTGAGCTCAATGGTTAAATCAGAGGATTCTAGCCTCAATAGTGAGCTTATTGTTGAATTTAAAGAACTTAGCCTCTTTGAATCTATATACTATAGGTAAAACTAAGGATTTTAACCTCATTTTTGTGCGTATAAGCATATTAGAAGATTCCAACCTCACTAGCCTTTGATAGCTTAGCAATTGTGTGCTTATTTTAGTATCTTTAGGTTGCTAAATTATCATCCTGCTTAGATTAGCATAATCTTGTGAATTATGTGTTTAATGCTTGCTAATCTATGCCTTGGTCATTTATGCTTTCTTAAATATCTTAGAATGATCGTTATGCATGATCACCTATGCTTAGGTATATATTTTGTGATCATGAAATGCATGCTCCATGTTTTTTATGTTCATGCACCCTTACTCTCCATGTTAGCATGTATTTATAATTATATCTAAGGCATTCTAATCTCTCATTCCCTAAAGCTTAATTGTTGTATCATTAAGGAGAGAGATTGGCTTGTCAATTGCTGACAAAAAGAAGGAGAATGATCTATCCCACCAAAACAAAGTGGTTTCTGCTTTATAGACGTTTTTTGCAGGATCTATTTGTTGCAGAGGGCTAATGGATTATGGGGGAGCAATTGGAGAGGAGCATGGCTTAGTGTTACATGTCTTCGTGTAATTCGAGTTGTAATATTTTGCTTTGACATGTAATTTATTTGTTGTTTTGGTATTGTCATTAGTATGGACCATGACAAAGTCTAAGGTTTGTCACGTAATTGACAAAAGGGAAGATTGTTGGTGCATTTTTCTGTGGCATACTGATGCAGGGGTATGTGATGACCTAACTCTAAATGTATGTGTGATCAATAAGTAGACATTCAAGCAATGAATTCATTTAACTATCCACTATCAACTAAGAGATTATGAGAGTTCAACAATGAGATAATGATAACCTGTTAGGATCATACCCCAGAGCATAAACGCACATAAACGAGTAAAAGGGGGACCTAGGGATATGAGGACATCCCTAAACCTAGCATAGGCCTTTTTTCTATTGTAATTTATCGATGATTATATGATGATTTCTTCACTTTCCACAGCCCACATTCAAATCTAAATTAAGTTCTCATGGCCAACAATCCCGCTTTTACCAATCATGCCAAAGGGGAAGATTCAAAGAAGAAAGAGAGGGAAAAAAAAAAGAAAAGATGGGCTTCAAGAAGGAGAAGACAAGTATTCTCCGCAAAGGAAAAAGATGGTGTTAGTGCACTGATTCATGCATTGTATTGTCAATTGCGTAAACGTATGGGTCAGTCAAGTCTTGTGAGCCCTGACGAAGATTAAAGACTCAAGACTAGAAGACCGAAGCAGCTTTCCACACTCAAGCTCAAGCCAAAACAAGGTTAGAAGGTAAGTTGCATATAGACAGCATATAGGATCCCAAAACACCCTGTTAATGGCATTCTAATCGCATTTATTCAGGCCATTTGATACACGGATTTAAGGTCAAGTTGATCAGACTTGGACCTCCATTGTGTAGGTGCCAAACAGTTGAAATTCATATGAAAATCTCTTTGTTTAGGTACCTTAAGGGAATGCTGAAATTCAGCCTAAAACTGGCCATGTATAAGGCCTGCCGGCCAGCCATACTGGCCACTTGTCCAGCAAGAAATGAGGAAGAAAATCAGATAGCCCGACCGGTCTGGTGATCGGTCAGACAGCAGGTTGGATGGACTATCTAGCCAGCCGGACATGGCAAAAACATGTCCAGGAGCTTTTTAGGAAGGCAGAAGGTCTGCCGACCGGCCGGCCAACAGGTCGAACAGCAGGTCGGCTGCCCTATCCGACCTAAAATGTGTCCAGCAAGTTTTTGGTTTCTAGACCACTTACCCGACCTATCTGAGGGCCGGCTAGCTGACAGGTCGAACATTAAATCCGGCCGGCCGGAGGGGGTCCCAGGCAGGTCGGATTGTGACTGTTTTATATCCTTTGGAGCTCTTTTTGGGCCTCTATAAAGGCATATCTTGAGGCCTTTAATGGCATCCTTTGCACACCCATTGAGAGCATTGAAAGGGGCAATTAAGAGCATTATCTAACCTTCCTTGCTCATCATTGCTTAGAGTTCATCATTCAAACCAAGTGATTCATGGCACTTTAATGAGCATTCAAAACTCAGTTTGAAGTAAGAACTCAAGCAAAGTATTCATGGCTGACCTAACCCATCTTATTGAATCCTTTGGTCATCAATAGCCATTGAATACTCCGAGTTGGTAGTTCCTATCATCACCATTGCATTGAATAGGCAAAGGGAACTCCAACACCTCCTCCCACCTACCCGGCATTAGTTTAGGAACATCATATGCATTGGTAGCTGATCGTGGGAGCTTGGAGAGGAGCTGAAGCAATCGTGGAAGCTGATGCTACTCAACGGCACTGGATCGGGGCTCATCTCTTGTAACTGTTTAAGCTTATAGAGTCCATTCTTTGATTCCCCCTTCTTGTTGAGATTGGGGTCTAGAGATTGTGACCCAATCTCGGAGTTGTCATTGAGTAGGACGTGTGTCCTTGTGTAGGACATAGAAGTCCTTGCGTAAGCCTCCGACACGGGAGAATACGTGCGTTGTTTGTGTAGGATTTGAGCAGTCTTTGTGTAGGAATAGACCTTGTATAGGTTGTAAAGGTTGAGAGGTGAACCTCATTTAAAACCTCCGATAGTGAATGCCGGTGTGCTCAAAGGAGTTGAGCACTTCAACCGGTAGTTGAGTAGACTCATCGTCGAACCACTATACATCGTGTGTAATGTGGTGAATGCATTTTGTCTATTATTATGCTTTGAGATTGATTCTATAAGTGCTTGACTTAATGCCCATCTCATGTTTGACAAAATGCCCAAATGAAATCTTTGATTGCTTAGTACAAGCATGCATATCAACTGTTTGATCAAAAGCTTGTCTTAGTATAGTTGATAATTTAGAAAAATCTTGTGTGATCAATTTACTTGCATTTACTTAGACTTAATTGATAAATTGGATTGTGAATGCACTTGAGTTTTGAATTAGCAAGGAATTTGTAAAAAGTCATATTCACCCCCCTCTGGGACATAAGCATACCTTCAAACTTATCTCAATAGCGGTGCAAACCGCAATTTCAGATGGGTCTTACCTTCCCACGCACCTTGAAGATTTACGAAAGAGAAAACGTGGTACTCCAGGTGAAATCTTCAACACCCAAGGGTCAATCCTAAGACTCTAATCTACGCGAAGAACCCCCCCCCCCCCCCCCAATTTATAGAAGAAACTTGATGAAGAAAATTACACGTCCCTGATATCCAAACTTCAAAATAAACTAGCCCTAATAACAAAATAACATCTGAACCGTCCATAGAATCCGAAAATATAACTAAAATAAATAAAACTAAGAAAACTAGGAACGGGCCACCAAAGTAGGCCCGGGTCGATCCAACGGTAGGATGGCCCGATCGAAAGAATCCAACGGTCCGATTGTCATCCAATCTTGGATCCATAGTCGATAAGCTCCAAATCAGAAGCCCGCGCACATTTTCGACGAAAGGAGCCTCCATATGTGTATGTACGCGTGCGGGGTCTTCGTGGTCCATCAATTAAACGGCCCGTTGGGCCCAGTGTCCATCCACATAAGCTCATCTGCTCCAACACTCGATCGGCGACGTCTCCTCCTCTGGTACACTCTAAAGGGTATACCACTGATGTCCTCATCACATACTAGTGCACTTTATTTGTCAATCACATGCGTACATGTGTTGCAATGTCAATTGAACCTGGCAAGCTGAAGACTGAAGATTCAAGTGGACAAGAAGCATCAAGGAAGAAAAAACAGGTAAATGAGATGCCTTGGTGACCTTAACCCTTAGAACCAAAACAACCTAAACCTCTAAATGACTTAGGATTTTATAGACATACTTTTGGTCATCCTACATTGGCCTTAGGAGTCCCAAAAGACCACCCTTTGTAAGGCCTAACATTTTCATGAGCTGCTGTAAAAATACAAACCAAACGGCAGAATTCATTGTGCTATCGACTACAGGATCAACCAGCCGACAGCCAGTTCGGCCGACCAACCAATCAGGTCAACAGGCCGAAAAGGGCCAAAGTTGGACAGCAAAGGAACATTTGTCCTGGCCTAAAATCAATCGGCCGATGGTTAGAATCAGCCAGCCGATTAGCCTAGTCGACCGGCCAACTAGTCGGATCGACAGGCCGTTTAGTGGCTAAACAAGATAGCAAGCCACAGCAGGGGAGCGACCGGCCGACGCCCATATTCGATCGATCGACGGCCCATTTCGGCCGGCCAACACCTATGGTTGACCTACCAATAGTTAGTCGTTGAAGCCCGTTTTTCAACCGTTGGAGCTTTATTCATATAAGAACGAGGCTCGACTCTTGGCCTAGAGAGAAGAACTTTAGCGCATTAGAAGTCACCATTGTAACGAATACCATTAGGCTCTAATCCTAACCTGATCAAGTTATCTTCATTGTGATTCATCACACATTGGAGCATTCAGAACTCAAATGAAAATGAACTTGTTCTCCTTGATCTCTAGGAGTTTAGGCACCAAGACTATAAGTAAAACCCTTGTCTAAACCTCTCCACAGATCTAATTAGGTGAATCCTTCAAGGCATACAACTCTCCATTAGTTGTAGAAGATTCTACCTACCTCCCATCACCTTGGTCATCTCAAAGAAAATCATATGTAAGGCGATTGATCGGTAGAGCTAAAGCCTTGGCAAAGCGACGGCATCATTGATCAAGGGAGTACAATGGGAGCTAATTTGAGCACGGGAGAGCGAAAAGAAGCAACCTGAAGAAGGCACTACAAAAGGGGCTCAATCCGACAAGTTGTCATTTGTAAGAGTCCGGTGCACCTCTTTCCTCGTGGAGGATTGAGTATGAGAGTTTGATTGCAAACTCAACTAAGTCTTCAAGGGGAGCCACCGACATAGGTGTGTACGTGGACTACCGATACGGGTGCATACGTGTAGGTTATTGGTTAGCCTGAGAAACCATTGTAGGTCTCTTGTGTAGGACCTAAGGATTAGGAAGAACCTATAAACACCTAGGTTGGGTGGAACCTGTTAAACACCTAGGTTGAGAGGTGAACCTGGAAAACCTCTGTTCAAGTTGAGAGGTGTACCTGTTGTAAAAACCTCCAGTAAGATTAAGAGGTTAACCTGATTTAAAACCTCCGTTTAGTAAAATCCGATGTGCTCAAGGGATGAGTACGGCAACCGGAAGTGGAGTAGGGAAACCAAACCACTATACATGCTTGTGTTTGTGATTATCATTTGAGCACATTGTTATTCATGCATTATTGTTTAAGTTAATTATATGAATGCTTGAATGAAATATATGATAGGCCTTGATAGGTATATTCACATACACAGCTTATAGTTTCACATCTAGACTAGTTGCTTGATTATTTATATCTTTATAGTATAGACATTGCACATAGATTAGTTACTTAATTAGTAGAATTATTTGTAATCTGTGCTTGGACCTACTTGGCTTGGAAGTTAAGTGTTACTTGCTTTAATTCAATTTAATTGATGAATTCGTTTTAATTAAAGCAAGAGTTTTTAAAAGGTCCTAATCATCCCCCCCCCCCCCCCCCCCCCCCCCCCCCCCTCAGACTTAGCCATAGTTCTAATAACTCCGCTCTAGCTTTTGCACGCATAGCGCCTCAAGTATCAAGTATGAGTAAAATGCGCAATTTCAAATACATCTTTTATATCTTTTGCATGTTGATTTTAATCAACCTATGAAATTGACTATTACATAGCTCCTGTGAGAGCTTCGTGCTCTCATTGCCAGTCCCAAGCCCAAAAAAATGAAGGTTGCATCAGGATGGCAGCCATAGTGAAACTTTTGCCACAACTTTGATCATGAATCCTGACAATACGAGGATATGGTCCATGGACCGTGATAGAGTGGAAGGGCATAATGGGTTTCATGTAGCTGATCCCAATCAGTTGGGATAAGGCTTTAATGATGATGATGTTGTTGTTGTTGTTGTTGTTGTTGTTGTTGTTGTTGTTGTTGTTGATGATTGTTGAGCTCTTAATTGTGCATATTCTAACCCCAATTCATCACTCATTATGCATGGTTTCATGACTTAAAGACTAATCTAATGCATGGATTTGTGATTGTAGGAATGAGAAGGAGACTTCACCAATTCATGGTTAAAAGAGTCACTTTGTATGCATTGAAGATCAATAGAACAAGTGCCGAAAGGTGGAAGAAAGAAGCAAGAAAGAAAGAGAAGAGATGATGAAGAAAATCTGAAATTTTGTGCTTAGACAGACAGGTCGACAGTGTATTTTTTTGGACTGTTTTTCTCATCTTAGACCGGTCGCCAGACAGGTCGAGAGTAGTCCAGAAACACAAAAACTCTCTGGACAGATTCTGCAGTTTTGAGACCGGTTGTGCGACCGGTCGTCCACAGTCTCAGACCGGTCGTGAGACCGGTCGTCAGTGCAACAACGTGTGCGTGAAGCTCCAATTTTCTCTGCGCAATTACGTAATTCCTTACTAAATCTGAAATCTTCCGCGCCAATCTATAAAAGGAACTTCTCCTCTTCATACCAGGGCATGCTAGGACGTGGGGATTGCTTGGGAGACGGATTCTACTTCAAGTTTTCTTAGTTTTCTTCCTGTTTTAGTAGTTTTTTATGTTTTGGAGGCTTCTAGTTTAAGGATGTTAGAGATGAACTAAAACCTCTTAGCTAGGGCTAAAAGGTGAAGCTTTTGATTTGTTTTTAATGGATTGATGCAACCTAGGTTTCCTTTTTATGATTTAATTGATGAATTTTAGTTAATGTGAGTTTGAATCAAGTTCTAGTTGGGTTTTTACTTTGATCTCTTGATGACTCCGGGCTCATGTGATTCTTAGTGATCCTAACTTAGTAATTTAGCTTCTGAGCATTGTTTATGCTTGTGTAGTTCATTGATCTATCGTCGACTCCGGGCATGGTAGACCCTTTGATTGCCTTGTGTACAATGGCCTGATCTTCAAGTGAGAACTCATTCAACTAAAATTCTTATCTTTTGTAGTAATCTGAAATAACTGTTTGTTGATTGATTTTGATATAATTAGAGTTCTAATCATTAGTTGTAATCAAGTCTAGTGACAGGAATTGATGAAAGCTATGGTTGTGAATCTCAACTAGATTGGAAAGAGGCTTGGCCTACACAATTGAGTGTGCCCAAGGCCTGAGTATTATTGTGGGAATCAAATCAATGAATAAGCACTTGTTTTGGATAATTGCTGATTCAACCGCTCTATATTCCGATCGGATAGAGATATGAATTCGATTCCGATTGAGTTATGAGAGACCTAGTTGTGTTGATGCATTGAAACTTATCAAAAGTGGATCCTTGGCGCTCTAGTGCCTTTTTAGATTGAAATTACCTCACACATTCACTGTTTAAACCCAAATCATTATTTTCCAGCTTTAGTTCTTAATAGGATCTTAATTATTAGTTATTTTAGACAAATTCTGAAAATACCCATTCATAAATCTCTGTGGGAACGATACTCGGTCTTTCCGAATTATTACTACTTCGCAACCCTACACTTGAGGAGTGAACAAGTTTTTGGCGCCGTTGCCGGGGATTTCTATGCGGTATTTTTAGAATTTTCTGAATTAACTTTTAGTTGAGATTATGTTAAGATAGGTTTAGGATTTGTTTTGCTTTCTAGGGTAGGTTTTCTTCTAAATACTAACTTACTTTGTTTTGATTTTTGCAGGATTCTAACATAGGTCTAATTCAGGGATTTTTAGGAAGTTAAAGAAGACATAGGCATCTTAAGTCACAAATCAGGTTTTATCATTCTAACCTTACTCTTCTTCTTCTCCTACTCATTCCTACCATATTCATCTCTTGTAGAGTGGGTGGAGACTCCTTTTGGATCTCTGATAGGTTGGCCTTGAGCCGCCTGGATTCCTATTGGTCGGCTCTGCCGTCTTGGATCACCTTGTGCTCAGAGATTTCTCTTCTCAATCTTATTCATCTTTCTTCTTTTTCTGCACTTTTCTCAAAAGACTCAAAGAGTGGGTGGGGAGTTCTCTGAACCCCTATTGACCAGGAGAAATCGGTCTCTATCCTTGCTTCTGGCTTAGCCATTGCAAGACACCTTGTGCTTTGGTCTTAGAGAAAAGTAAAGAAAGGAAGGAAGAATTCTTTTTCCTTTTTGTTTTCATTCTTTTTGGATTTGCATGTCACATTGGGCTCGGGATTCTAATAACCGACTCAATCGTGACGGAGTAGTTGTTGAAGGGATTGATAGAGAGCCTCGTGCTAGAAAACGTCAAAATTTTCCTGAAATTACTAGAGAGATGGCTGAAAATCAACCAATTCAAGGGGCTAATCAACATCAAAATCAAGCCCCAAACCTTACTGAATTGGATGAGAATGAAGTGGGGAATGTACCTCAACCTAGAACTTTACGTGACTATTTACAACCAACTAGGACGAGTACTCCCTCTTGCATAATGTTCCCTCACAATGTGGGAAATATTGATTTTAAACCGGGGTTGATCCAACTTCTTCCTAGATTCCATGGACTCGACTCTGAAAGCACGTATCTACACATTAAGGAGTTCGAAGAGGTTATTGCCACAATAAACTATGACAATGTGACCAAGGATACTATAAAACTTAAATTGTTCCCTTTTTCCTTGAAAGAGAAGGCCAAATCATGGCTACATTCCTTAAGGCCAAGGTCTATTGGGACATGGGCTGAGATGACTAGGGAGTTTCTTAAAAAATTCTTCCCTACTCATCGAACCAATGCACTAAGAAGGGCCATAATGAACTTCGCCCAAAAAGAAGAAGAAACCTTTTTCCAATGTTGGGAAAGGTATAATGAGTTATTAAACGCATGCCCACATCATGGCTATGAACGGTGGAGGTTGATTAGTTTCTTCTATGATGAATTAAACTCAACCATGCGCCAATTTGTGGAGATGATGTGTAATGGGGAGTTCATGAACAAGGAAACGGAGGAAGCTTGGGATTATTTTGACATGTTGGCTGAAAACACACAAGCATGGGATACATCTAAGCCAACAAGTTCAAAACAACCCCAAGCCAAGGAAAAGGGAGAAATTTATATTTTAAATGAGCAAGATGATCTAGGTTCTAGAGTGGCTAAACTCACACGAAAGGTCGAGGAGATGGAACTAAAGAAAGTGGACACAACCCAACAAAGGGGGGCTGTTGAAACTATTTGTGGTATTTGTGCTTCCAATGTGCATCAAACGCCGGATTGTCCAACAATCTATGCGTTTCGAGAACTTTTATTTGAACAATCGAATGCTTTGAATAGTTATCAACGACCTTTTAGTACTCCAAATTCAAACACGAACAATTGTAGTTGGAGAAACAACCCTAACTTCAATTGAGCGAATGGAAACACGGCTAATCAAAATAATCCTCAAAGGGGGCCCCCAATGCAAATTCCTATGGCCCCACCTCAAATGCCTATAGAGGATACTTTGAAAGCATTCATGGAAGGTCAAGCTCAAATAAATCAATCCAACCATACGATAATGCTTGAGCTTAAAAATTCGGTGGAGAAAATCAAGGCTCGCTTAAACGCAAGGGAAGGGATTCTTCTAGCCCAACCCATACTAAATCCAAAACCACAATGCAAAATAAGCGTGCCTAGTTCTTCTAACCAACACATGGAACATGCTAAGGCCATCACCACTCTTAGAAGTGGTAAAATTATTGAAAAATCTGATCCGGTGAAGGTTTCAACGCCTAATGATCCGGTATCTTCCTAAGAGGATGATGGACCTAGCACCACCATGAATGAAAAAGAGCCATTGAAAGAATATAGGCCCGTTGCTCCATTCCCCCAACGCTTGATTGCAGCCAAACCTCAAGATAAATATCAGGAATTTTTGGAGGTTTTCAAGCAAGTCAAAATCAACATCCCATTGTTGGATGCAATTAAACAAATACCGTCTTATGCTAAATTCTTAAAAGACCTTTGCACGGTGAAAAGAAAAATACATGTGCAAAAGAAGGCATTTTTTACAGAGAATGTAAGTGCCATTATAAATCACGGGATGCCCAAGAAATACAAAGACCCCGGTTGTCCGACAATATCATGTGTAATTGGAGACTACCAGGTGAAACATGCTTTACTTGATCTAGGGGCAAGTGTGAACTTAATTCCCTTTTCGGTCTATGAACAATTGGGTTTAGGTGAATTAAAACCCACCAAAACCACATTACAACTTGCTAACCGATCGATTCGTATTCCGAGAGGGGTGATTGAGGACGTCCTTGTCCAAGTTGACAAAGTCTACTACCCGGTGGACTTTATTGTCTTGGACACAACCCATGGTTAATATTGCCCTCAAATTCCTGTCATACTTGGCCGCCCATTCCTAGCTACATCAAACGCTATCATCAATTGTAGGAGTGGGGTCATCCAAATGTCTTTTGGTAATATGACGATTGAGTTGAATGCTTTCAATATTGACAACCAACATGAGGATGAAGATGAGGAGGTCCACAAAATAAACATGATCAATTCTATCGTGGAAGATGAGTCCCTCTCACCTTTTTACTCCGGTCACTTAGACGAAGACGTGACTTACTCCCTTGATAAGAACGACGATATGATAAGGGATATGGTCACACTTTTAGAGTCGGTATCGGCATATGACGCTAGCCAAGAGAAGGATGTGGAAACAACACCTTGTTGTGCTGAGAAATCAATTCATATCTCCACACCTTTGTGGATCATGCATACCGAACTCCACCAACCCTGGGATGATCCATATTTGCAATACCAATGCCCAGGAAAATCTGAATGGAGACATATTTTTTCTGATAAATATGATGATGTCTCCTCTTATACATGTGGTGAAAATATTAAGGAACCCGCTGAAATTCCTTTTTAGGATTTTCAGTGGGTTATCTGGATCAATTACACACATGTATATTGTAAAGCAGGATATTGGATGTCGTTACTGCGAAACCTTTTGATCCATCTAATGATTCTGCTTGACTTTATGCTTTTGGATGAGTTGTTGGGATTAACCTCCTAGTCTGACGGAGGATGATTTTCTAGAATGCTTTCACATTAGGATTTACTTTGATCAGTTGATTTAGTTGTGAAGTAATCCATCTCCAAAAGCTAATCTTGCCATGAAATATATGCTTCAGGTGATATCTCTCTTTCTCACTCTCTTTTTGTTTTGGCATTGCTCTCATGTGTTGCATTCATTGTATACATTCTTACATTGAGGACAATGTAAAGTTTTGGTTGGGGGGTGAGAGATTTCTTAGATGAATCTACTAGCTTTTGTGACATTTCGAGCAATGACGTAGAAATTTTTCGATTTTTCTAAAATTCAAAACTCTTTTGGAAAACTTTGATTCTATGTATTCGAGATGGCATAAGTATAAAAAGAGGAGATATGAAGTGAGGGATGTTGCAAGCTTTGAATTTCTCTTAATATAATGGTTTTATATGTGAATTCACCTATTTTTATGATTGATAGAAAATTTGAACACCTTCTGCACCTAGTTCACATTACACGATTTTCATGATTTGAAAGGATTATGTGATTTGTGGATTAACTAGACCTTGATTTAAGGTATTGAGAAACCAAGCCGGGGTACTTTGTCCATCCTTGTCCATGGGAAAATAACGAAAGATATGGATTTCTAAAAATCCTATCTAATGTAAAAGAAAAAGGAAAGGAATGATGAAATTGAGAATGATGAAAAAATGATGGAAAATTCCGATTAGGGCTACCTACTACCAACCGGGGGATGGTCTACCCGTAACCAAAGCCGGAAATGGGACGTAGTGTGAAAGCCGTCGGAAGGACGGTAAGGCAAATTCCTGTCATAGGCTTGTTGTTGCTCCATACACCTTGAGATCTATAGTTTAGTTGATTTATGAAGAAGATAATCCCAGAAACTCATGAGATGAACTTTCACTATACACACTAGGTTGAATTTGTTCAAGTTCTTCTATTTATCAATCAATCAGCGGGAATTTCATATAAACACTTATTATGTTCTGAGAGTTTAAGGTTTCAACCTCTATCACCTAATTTCTCTGATTTTTATGCTTGTGTGTCTTGGAATGTATAGAAGAATAGTTTCTAGAGGAGAGTTGGGTTTTGGAGAATGAAACTTGTTTCACGCATGTTTTGCTCGGGACTAGCAAAATGCTGGTTGGGGGGGTGTGTTGAGCTCTTAATTGTGCATATTCTAACCCCAATTCATCACTCATTATGCATGGTTTCATGATTTAAAGACTAATCTAATGCATGGATTTGTGATTGTAGGAATGAGAAGGAGACTTCACCAATTCATGGTTAAAAGAGTCACTTTGTATGCATTGAAGATCAATAGAACAAGTGCCGAAAGGTGGAAGAAAGAAGCAAGAAAGAAAGAAAAGAGATGATGAAGAAAATCTGAAATTTTGTGCTTAGACCTGCCTGTAGACCGGTCACTAGACCGGTCGCCAGACGGGTCGACAGACAGGTCGACAGTGTGTTTTTTTGGACTGTTTTTCTCATCTTAGACCGGTCGCCAGACAGGTCGAGAGTAGTCCAGAAACACAAACTCTCTGGACAGATTCTGCAGTTTTGAGACCGGTCGTCCACAGTCTCAGATCGGTCGTGAGACCGGTCGTCAGTGCAACGTGTGCGTGAAGCTCCGATTTTCTCTGCGCAATTGCGTAATTCCTTGCTAAATCTGGAATCTTCCGCGCCAATCTATAAAAGGGACTTCTCCTCTTCATACCAGGGCATGTTAGGACGTGGGGATTGCTTGGGAGACGGATTCTACTTCAAGTTTTCTTAGTTTTCTTCCTGTTTTAGTAGTTTTTTATGTTTTGGAGGCTTCTAGTTCAAGGATGTTAGAGATGAACTAAAACCTCTTAGCTAGGGCTAAAAGGTGAAGCTTTTGATTTGTTTTTAATGGATTGATGCAACCTAGGTTTCCTTTTTATGATTTAATTGATGGATTTTAGTTAATGTGAGTTTGAATCAAGTTCTAGTTGGGTTTTTACTTTAATCTCTTGATGACCCCGGGCTCATGTGATTCTTAGTGATCCTAACTTAGTTATTTAGCTTCTGAGCATTGTTTATGCTTGTGTAGTTCATTGATCTATCATCGACTCCGGGCATGGTAGACCCTTTGATTGCCTTGTGTACAATGGCCTGATCTTCATGTGGGAACTCATTCAACTAAAGTTCTTATCTTTTATAGTAATCTGAAATAACTGTTTGTTGATTGATTTTGATTTAATTAGAGTTCTAATCATTAGTTGTAATCAAGACTAGTAACAAGAATTGATGAAAGCTATGATTGTGAATCTCAACTAGATTGGAAAGAGGCTTGGCCTACACAATTGAGTGTGCCCAAGGCCTGAGTATTATTGTGGGAATCAAATCAATGAATAAGCACTTGTTTTGGATAATTGCTGATTGAACCGCTCTATATTCCGATTGGATAGAGATATGAATTCGATTCCGATTGAGTTATGAGAGACCTAGTTGTGTTGATGCATTGAAACTTATCAAAAGTGGATCCTTGGCGCTCTAATGCCTTTTTAGATTGAAATTACCTCACACATTCACTGTTTAAACCCAAATCATTATTTTCCAGCTTTAGTTCTTAATAGGATCTTAATTATTAGTTATTTTAGACAAATTCTGAGAATACCCATTCATAAATCTCTGTGGGAACGATACTCGGTCTTTCCGAATTATTACTACTTCGCAACCCTACACTTGGGGAGTGAACAATGATGATGATGATGATGTGCTTAAAGCAATTGACATTGTTGATCAATCAATTTTATATGAATAACAAATTATTAATTTGAAGCAGCAGTAGCTACCAAGAGAAAGTGACCACTACAGTGGGAAAAAGTCACCTACACAAAACGAAAATCACACCATTCCTTGGAAAGAGCATCAATTATTGAGTTAAGTGTTGGCTTGTGTTCCATTGAGAGCCGATCAAACATTCACTTCACCTGGAACCATCGTACTGTAGTTATGGAATAACGATATTTGTTCCCATTCCATATAATTGTGTATCATATGGCTAGTATTTTATACATTCATTGGTTGGCCTAGTGTCCTCGTAGTGGACCAAGTGCATCAATTCAGCCAATGACGTAGAAGAGATGTTTCCGTGCATGATCCTTATTTAACTAAAAGTTATTTGTGATCAATGATGGTTTCAACAGCTAATCAGTAAGGTTGCCATATTACTAGATGACTGCTTAAGCGGAATGGCTAGATCTAGGCCAGTCTAAGTGGTTTATAAAATTCAGTACATGAGTGTGCACATAAGTGCATATGGCACATCTGATAGTATGTTGAGCATCAATTGCCCTCACCCAAACAAGGGAGATAGAGCATATATACAACTTTAGGAAAAATACAAGAATGCCCTTACACATAAGAGAAAGACCCAACATGGGTCTAAGGGCAGAAAAGGAATAAAATACAATATACAAGAGGGGTCAGGAGCCCACAACTACAGCCATCCAGCCGTACGGCCCATGAGATGGGGCAAGATTAACAGCCCCCTCAAACTGATGCAGGTCATCGAGAAGTAGCAGTTTGCTAACAAGGAAGGAATGACGAGCAGAAAGTAACGTCTCAGTGAGAATGTCAGCTATCTGATCCTGGGACGCCACATGGGGAAAAGAAATGAGACCAGATTGATATTTCTCTCGAATGAAGTGACAATCAACCTCTATGTGTTTCGTTCTCTTATGGAAGAGGAGGTTGGAAGCAATCTGGACGGCACTGAGGTTATCCACATGGAGAGGAGTTGGTGACTGAAGGGGAAGACCAAGATCACCGAGAAGCCCATGAAGCCAAACAATCTCACTACATGCAGCAGACATCGTGCGATATTCAGCCTCGGTGCTGAATTTTGAAACTGTAGCTTGCTTTTTGCACTTCCAAGAAATAAGGGAGGAGCCAAGAAAGATGCAATAACCGGTAGTAGAACGGTGAGAGAACGCACAGCCAGCCCAATCAGCATCGAAATAAGCTCGAAGATCTAAAGGGGAGCTGGAAGGGAAGAACATAGACCGGTCCATTGTGCCACGCAAGTACCTCATAATCCGAAGGACAGCGGTCATATGGAGGGTTCGAGGAGCCGAAACGAACTGATTGATGACTTGG
The DNA here is from genome assembly GCA_003013855.2 of Liriodendron chinense. Lineage (NCBI taxonomy): Eukaryota > Viridiplantae > Streptophyta > Magnoliopsida > Magnoliales > Magnoliaceae > Liriodendron > Liriodendron chinense. Next base: position 2,168,093 of record ML058492.1, on the reverse strand, counting down.
ACAGCATAGGCAATGTTAGAACAAGTCATCGTCAAACATACCAAACAACGGTAAAGAGTAGGCTCCCCGAGTAAGTCACCATCATCGCCGCCATACTGAACATTCAGCTCCATGGGGGTCTGAACAGCTTTCTGATCTGTCAACTGAGCCAAGGCAATGAGGTCCTTAGTATACTTGCACTGGCCAACAAGGAGCCCACGGTCAGATCGTGAGACTTCAAGGCCGAGGAAGTAGGTAGAAGGGCCCAAATCCTTCATCCAAAAGGAGGATCGCAGGACCCGCTGTAATGCTGTAATGGTCGAGGGATCACTGTCAGTCAATAAGAGATCATCCACATATACCAGAACAATAACAATGCCACAGGTGGTAGTACAAGTAAATAAGGAAGGATCATGTCCACTTTGAGAGAAGCCAGCACCAACAACGACATCACGAAAGTGCTAGAACCAGGCATGAGGCGCCTGCTTGAGACCATACAAAGCCTTATCTAAACCTGGAGGCAATTGCATGTAAATTGTCTCGAGAAGATCGCCATGAAGAAAGGCATTCTTCACATCCATTTGCGAGATGGGCCAAGCATGAGAGGAGGCGACTGCAAGAAGGGTGCGAACCGTCTTCATCTTCGCCATGGGAGCAAAAGTCTCGTCATAGTCAATTCCATACTCTTGTTTATATCCTTGGGCAACGAGCCTCGCTTTGTAACGGTCCAAGGAGCCATCGGACTTTAACTTGACAGAATACACCCACTTGCTACCAATAATAAGACTCCCAGCGAGGCGCGGAACAAGCTCCCAAGTATGATTGTCAGCCAAAGCGCGAAGTTCCTCGACCATAGCCTCCCTCCAACAACTCTGAGATGTAGCCTGCGAGTAAGTGGTGGGAATAGAAATGGAATCCAAGGTGGAAGACATTGCAAGCATAGAATAGATCAACCGATCAGAAGCCCTATGAGAGCAGCTAGAACGACGTACCGAAGAAGTATCAGCAGCAGAGGATGTAGTGGGAGTAACCGAAGGAGGATCCGGATCGGCAGTAGGGGAAGTAGTGGGAGTGGCCTGAGGAGGAGGTTGTCTTGATCGCCAATAGTAGACCTGCAAGGGACGAGAGGACACAGGAGATACAAAAGGAATGTCAAGAAAAGAAGTCAAGCGAAAAAATGAAGGTGGAGGCGTGGAAACAGTCGAAGAGGTGTGAAACGAAACATGTTCCAGAAGACAACATGACGAGACACCCAAATGCGATGGGAAGCTGGATCATAGCACCGAAATCCTTTTTGGGTTTCCCCAAACCCCAAGTACATACATCGAACGGACTTAGGTGAAAGTTTGTGACGTGCACGCGCAGCAAAATGAACATAACACACACAACCGAAAGCACGAAATGTAGAATAATCAGGATGGGAACCGCGGAGAACAAAGTAGGGAGATGTATTCTCATAAAGCTTCGTAGGCATGCGGTTGATCAAGTAGACGGAATGTAACATAGCTTCAGCCCAAAAATAACGCGAGACATCCATTTCAGTCATCAAGGAATTTGCAGTCTCAACGATGTGACAATTTTTTCGTTCAGCAGCTCCGTTCTGTTGAGGAGTATTAGGACAGGTAGTTTGATGGATAATCCCACGATCCTGAAGGTAAGTACAGAAGGCCAGAGAGACATACTCGCCTCCTGAGTCAAAGCGAAGGGTTCTGATTTTCACCCCAAATTGAGTGTCTACCATAGAAACAAACCATTCAAAGATGGCAAAGACGTGCTTTGGAGTGCATAAAGTAGATCCATGTGTAGCAAGTAAAATCATCAATGAAAATAACATAATACCGTAAACCTGACATGGATAAAATAGGTGAAGGTCCCCAGACATCAATATGAACAAGCTCAAACATAAAAGAAAAGCGAGATACACTTAATGAAAACGGAGCACATTTACTTTTTGATAAGCAATAGGAATGACAAGAGAGATCCAAAATAGATTTGTTAATATTCAGTTTATCCAACATCCCCAAAGAAAATAAATGAAGCAACATATCGGAATGTGGATGACCAAGACGACAGTGCCATAGTCTCCACTTCCGATTGGCTAACGAAATTTCAGTATCAGAAGGCGCAAAAAAACAGTTGGCGGGTGTCACAGATTGATCAAACTCTAGCATGAATAGACGTCCACTCCTCCTACCCTTCCCAACCACCTTCCCCGTCACCAGATCCTACACAAAACAACAATCAAGAAGAGACATGACTAAACAATTGTTGGCCGTAAGCCGACCCACGGAGATCAAATTAGAGGAGAGTTGAGGAACATGAAAGACATCACGAAGAACAAACTTCCTATGGGAAAAAGGAGAGAAAGTCAAGGAACCAACAGACCGAATTGGTAACTGAGAACCATCAGCAGTAGAGATAACCTGAGTACCAGTGTATGGACGGAGATCACGAAGATGGGAGGCATCACTAGTCATGTGATTCGAAGCACCAGAATCAAAGAACCATGGAAGCAAATGTGGGTTACCTGACAGACCTACAGCGGAAAGGGCTTGCACTATCTGCTAAATCATTGCGGGAGTCAAAGGTGAGAAGGAGCAGCTGGCACTGTCACTCGCAATAGGCTCTGAAATCGAAGAAGTAGAAGTGGCCGTAAATGCCCGACCTCGGCCACGACCACGACCACGGTCACGGTCACCACGACCACGTCCCAAGGGGGAAACATAAGCCTTCGTCCGACAATCGATAAGGCCATGTCCAGTCCATTGACAATAAGCACAAAACTCGCGACATTGAGAGATCACATGGCCTAATTTGTTACAGCCATGGCATGTCACATTACTCGAGCCACGACGATTGGATAAAGCGGAAGCCGCTAATACCATATCAGAAGAAGCAGAATACCGAGGTAAGGTAGAAAGAACCTTTAACCTCTGCTCTTCAGCCAACAGGTCATTGTTAGTAACATTCAGATAAGTAAGAGGACTGGGATTTAGAAGAGCAGCTCGACAATGCTCATACTCCGGTCTCAGCTTCATAAGGAATTGGCGAACCCAAGTGCGATCCCTCATATCGTGGAATATCTGAAAATCAGTGGGAAACTCAGGATCCATCATCGTCATTTCCGTCCAAATGGCCACTATCGCCGAATAAAATTCCTGAATGGTCCTATCGGCTTGAGTAATGTGGGCCAGATCTTATTCCAAATGGTAGAGACCGGCTTCGTTGCTCTGTTTATAGACCACGTTGAGGTGATCCCACATCGCTTTGGCTGTACGGTGCGGGGTCAGGCCAACAACAATCGTCTTATCGACAGAGTCGAGGATCCAAGTAATGATGCACCCATTTTTCATCTCCCAATCGGCGAGTTTGTCTAGATAAGTAAATGGAGGGGTTGGAAAAGTGCCATCAACCAGGCCCCACAACCCCCGACCTTTAAGAAAGCTTTGAAAATGGATGGACCATAACCCGTAGTTGGTGCCATCAAAACTACATCGAGGGGCATCAGCCCGATAGTTTTCTTGGTCCATAGCAATGAGAATGAGAGTAGAGATAAGAGAATGACCAAGGGGAAGGGAGCCTCCTTGAATATGTGCCGGCCAAGGGATCTTCGGTTGCCCGACGGGTCTCCAAATGAGACAGTTTCTGGACAGATTTGGAGAGTCAAGCTGCTGTTGACAAAGCTGCAAATCAAGCCGCCACGGACAGATCTGATGGAGCTACATTTGACGGAGTTGCAGACGGACGAGCTGCTGGTCGGACGCAGCTTACAGATGGACGGACGGAGTTGCAGACGAAGGATGCTAGTCGGACAGAGCTTGCTGACAGACTGAGCTGTTGTGGTCGGACGGAGCTGTTGTGGTTGGACGGAGCTTGCGGACAGACCTCACGGAGCTGTGGAGGAGGAGCCGTTGCTGACGGACGGACAGAGCTGACGGACGGAGTTGTTTCTAACGGCCGGAAACAGGGAGGCGACCGGATTTGGGGAAGATGGTTCCGAGATAGAGCAACTCAGTGGGGCAGGCTTGAGAACCTAGGCTCTGATACCATGAAAGTATGTTGAGCATCAATTGCCCTCACCCAAACAAGGGAGATAGAGCATATATACAACTTTAGGAAAAATACAAGAATGCCCTTACACATAAGAGAAAGACCCAACAAAGGTCTAGGGGCAGAAAAGGAATAAAATACAATATAGAAGAGGGGGTAGGGGCCCCACAACTACCGCCATCCAGTCGTACGGCCCATGAGACAGGGCAAGATTAACAACATCAAGCGGGATAACTGCGAAGCAATGCTCTTTTGGCCACAATAAAAAGGCATATACTTCCTCTGCACCACTTACAAATCCGCTGACCTAAGTTTCGACATCGAGAGTTAAAGTACTCCTAGCCCCTAGGTGGCTCTAATCCACTAAAAATAAGCTTGACAAAAGAGATTCCTAGATGTTTTGGGTCCACTAAAAGAGAGGCTTTGTATGCCCATGTGTACTCGAAAGGAATCCATTAGGTAGCTTCTTAAAAACTACCTACTGGTGAAGATCATCATTGACCATTAGCAGTTCAGCATATACAAGTCATTCAACATCCATCTTATGTCAAAGGATGTTTTCTGGAATAAAAAAAAACATATTTCAAAAGTAGTCTAAAAGTTTTTCTTTTATGAAGAGATTTTGTCATGGACTCATGGTCAATTGGTAAATTGGTGGTAGATCATCACATTCCAATGAGTGGGCCCTACTTTTGAGGCCTAGGCCCACTTTTGGAGGGTACTAGATGAGTGGAGTGATTGGATTTGTTGAGAAAAAAAAAGTATGGGTGTTGGATTGGACAAAAAGACCCCTCTCTTGGTTATGAATAATGATTGAATTCCATAGAAGTCTGCTAATTACCCCCATAAGGATCCCATGCCTAAGCAACTCTAAGGTCTTCTCTATCTAAAATTAGGGTTTGGGAAAGAATAAAAGGAGACCACAATCATCATCATCTAAGTTTCGTCCCTATTAGATGGGGTCAGCTACATGAATCCTGCTCCACCATTCCACTCTATCAGGGGCCAGACGTTCTGTTAGACCATACGTCATCACCTTTTCTCACTACCATAGCCATAATCCTATTGAGGGAAATTCTAAGTGGTCTTTGGGTGGTGAGAAACTTAAGAGGTCGGAGCTTGGATCACAAGGACTGCAGCTCGTCCTCTTCTTTGTTGTTCCTTCTTCAAAGAGGAGCTGATCTCTCTCCTTTCTTTTTTATTCCCTATAGCATTAATGAATGAGATATTTATATTCCCTTTTGCTTCACATGATCACACACCCACCTGGCAAGGCTATATGAGTCTTTTTTAACCTAAATCACTTGGGACAAAATTAACCAATTTCGTCAAAATGAAAGCAAACCTCCAAGGCTTGGTGAAATCATCCTCAACCCAATAGATAGCATCTCCGGAATCTCTTTGGACTCTTCAAGTGTCAAAAGCATTCGAGAATATAAAAGATACCTCTCTAAGAGCTTGAGCACTGACTCACTATAATCTCGCATATTGGCAAAGCCAAAGCAAGTCATAATGATATCTCATTTGCTATCCCTCAAAAAATTGTCAATTCCCCAAGTTATCAATAGAAGAATCATCAACATTTAGCTTCCACCTACCGACCGATGAGAACTTCATGTTTAGGCTTGTTTAATGTGACTTCACCACTACGAAGTACAAACTAGCACCTTAGAATCTCCAAGAAGATCTGCAGCACAGTGACCTTCGGAGCCATCTAACACCCAATTTATAGGGGAGCTTTTTCTTATGGTCCTTGTATTCTTCATAAGAACATGTTGATGCTTTGAATGAAAATTTTGATTGGCAAGAACCGTCCAATATATGATCACTATAACTCTATCATGGTTTAACATCTGTACACGATTTTCATAAAAAATAATAAGTCCATTAACCATTTACTTACAGTTTTGGATGCATACATGCACCTCATTTTGGCTTTGTATACATTCGCTCTTTTTATGTTATCAACTTATCATTAAGTTAAAAAGGGTCATGTGCATCAGTACCTAGGATTCTGGTTCATATTAAAATAGAATGCAATAAATAATTGAACTTGTCATTTTTGACATACAACCAAAGCTCATGCTTTGTAGCCTTGTGAAATTGAGATCCTAAGCTATATCAGGAAAGGTTTATTTGTCATCAATTATAGTTTTTTCACATAACGAAACTCGAATCACTGATTGATGGTTGTGAACTTCGTCTTTAATTATTAGTGCTCATGCTTATTACATCACATTATATCCAAGTATTTATTAACATCCCATATCGTAAAATGGGTAAAACAGACCTTGAATTCGACAGTGTTGAATTTGCAAGAACTGCAAGCATTCGAAGATCCAAACAGTCCATCCAAGAAACGACGTGAATAGTTCCAACCTCCCCACCTCCGGTTGAGTTAGGTGCTCTCGAGTTTAGCTGTGAACACAAATTGTATCAGGTCCTACCCTAGCTACTTGTAAGGAAACGTTACCAAATGCCATGTAACCTAAATCATTGAAATTAGCCTCTCCACAATGCGAACATAGTGTTGCAAGCAAGTTTGGCCGGCATGTGCATCAACTGGGATCCAGCTTGCTTTGAACTAATGGTTAACTTGAACCCAGAGGCCCATGGTTGGGCTTTGGTACTAATTTTTTAGCCCCAATAACTAATCAACCTGGGCATGTGCTTGTGCTAAAAGACCTGACCAGGCCTGAACTGATCCAGTTAACATTCCTGGGCTGAGAATTTTACTGGAGGATGCAACCCCGGTTCCATTTCTTAGATCATAAGTGAGCTGGCTCGGGGTTGGGTCTCACCTAGACAAGCTTCAACTCAACCTAGCCAAGCCCAATTGCAACTCTATGCATATGTGCACCCATGCAAGCCGTATGGCCATTGGCCCATATTCAATGTGATGATTACCAGAAATAGAACAAGAAAACTGTGATAGAGAAGTACAAACAACATCAAACCAGAAATAGATTCAAAAGGAACAGGTAAAGTGGAAGGTTTTAAAATTTGATCATGAACAATCGAAGAAGCCAAGTGAGAGTAGCAAATCATTTCTATCATTACACAAGATGCAACATACAACTGCCTTCTATGCTTGAGAATTATTAAGCTTATCATGGTACATAATATTTACATTAGCATAGCCTTCAACCTATCTCAATTTGGGAAGAGATGAAGGCTAGGATGAAATGGAGATTCCAACCATCAAACTACGAAACCAAATTGTTCAGGGAACTTCGGATCTGCAATAGGAGAGGTTGGTTGTCGAGGATTACACCGGAAATTACATGAACTGATAGAGAGATGTGAATCATATGATCCAGTGGAGTCAAAAAAGGTGCAGCAGGTAGCGTGATATCATTAAGGATTCAGAAGGGACAATCGTAGTGAGTTGATAAAGGTACAACTGGGAACTAAAGACGAAGCATATCAAATTGCATTGTGAGCACAAGAAAAGCATGCACAGATGACAGATAGACCTAGCAACTACCACTCTGGAATGACCATCTCGAGCTACTTCAAAAAGTTCCTCTACTTGTGCAGTAGTACCTCGCCTAGACGACCGTCCACAAACTCCCATGATCACCAAAGATCACATTCAATTGAGCCCATAAATAATGGTCCTAGAATTGTTAAGGGTGCAAAAGAGACATTAAAGGGCAATTGTAGCAATGTCTCCTGTTAGAAGTCCAGAGGCAAGGGCCAGTTTGTAGCCATGAGCCCGACAAAAAACCTTAACCTTTCTGAAGAGAACTTCGATGGGGATGAGCCACAAGAGGAAACCAAGTGCAGACAACGCTAATGTAGAACTGGATGGTCTATAGGAGAGTCCATATCGTGTGCAGTTAAGCACATCCTGACTGCACCGGAGGAAAAAGAGAATGAAGACCTGGTTATGTATTGATGTCTTCCACACATGGGCCTGTTGTGAAGGAAAGACTTTCCCAGCCATTCTTGATATCAGTAGCAGCAGGAACTTTGCATCACATAGACTGGTTGAGCAACTGAAGACTAAGACAAAGGAACATACACAACCTCATCAGGTTGCTACAATAAAAGATGAGACTTTTCAGGTAACCCATTGTTGTCTAGTGAATTATTAATTGCGACAACATTACACTACATACAGTGAGATTTTGTACCAACAGGGTTTTGCCATATCCCACTTGGTCATTTGTAGATATACAATACATTTAAGGTACCTAATACAGGCCAAAACTGCCAAAGATAAAATAAAATGCGACCTCATCCGAATAAATCCATTTAATGATGGAAGTTGAGGCCATCTAATAACAGAAGATGAGAAAGATCCACCAGTTTTATCTTCTAGAGCCAATGTTGTCTAATATACGTAACCAAGCTTGTTAATTCCCTACAAAACTACAATTCGGAGGTTTAATGTGACAGGTTCGTCAAGATAATAATAAATGAGTTGGTGATTAGACCACATTTTAACTAGTATTTTTAATCATGAAGCATTCGAATTGCAAGAACCTTCTAGCAAAGTTGTAATTCCTGCCATGGTATCAAAAACTGTTACATTATGGCTGTACAGCCATTCAGAAAAGAAACCGCCATCCCCACTATGTGACACGGGGATCAATCGGTCCATTATGAAAAAAATTGGCTGTATCGGCTGATACAGGCCAATACACACCCCATATCGGCTTGTAACGATACCGATAGAGCCATTGCAAGCTGATATGACCATCAAGGGCCCATTAAAAGTACTTATTTTCAATTTTTCTCTCATTTTTCCACTTCTTTATTCATTAACTCAACGGAGCCGAGTTTTTCAGAAGCCAGGAGAAATTCATGCAATCACACCACATCCCACACATGTGCACAAGAAAAGGCCCAATTTCCTTTTTTAGCTTTTTTTTTATTTCCTTTCTTTCATATTTCTATGTTATGAAAAAATCTCTTTGCTAGGAAATCAGTATTTTTTTTAAAGGGTTATGAATGAACTTTATTAACATAGAAATCAGTATTATTAGATTTTCAGGGATTTCAATTTTAGATTTTCAGTATTATTAGATTCTACTTTTAGATTCCGCAGATTATGCTAGAGATTTTCTCAATGAGGAAACCTTGTAAACACTCATTATAAATATGAGATATTTTCTTTGAGCAATTTTTCTTGTTTCTCTTAGTAGTGTGCTGAGGGGGGAGTTATGATCTCTAGTATAAAACTAGAGGACTATTGAGAATACTCAAAAGTCATTGCATCCTTTCTCTTGTGTGATTCAAACTTTCAATTAAGTATGTTAAACTTCATTGTGATTAGTTTCTTCCTTGATCTAGTTGATTATTCTGGTATCAGAGAAAGTTGTGCTCTTAGGAGATAATTTTCTCTTTTGCTTTTCTATTCTCTTCCCTCATCTTCTTACCAAATTTTTGTCCCAATATTCAGCCCAAACATGTCCTCAGCACAGTTCTCTAAAACAGCCTGTTATTTCAGCCCTTCACCACAATTGTATTCAACCTCCATATAGCCTTAAGCCATCACCCTATTTCTATCCTAAATAATACCAAAACCTGCCAGTTGTTCACCCATTAAACAGCCCATTACCTATCATAAACTCAACCTTCCTAAAACCTTCCCATTCCCTTTCCAAAAAGGAAAAGGAAAATCCAAAGTTATTCCTGCATGTTATGCCTAGATCTATTGTCATGTGAGCACCAAAAGAGGGACGACTTATGATCTAGGGATGGCTACAAACCTCAAGATGAGACTGTATTGACCTTGCAGCAAGTGGTCAGTTTGATCATAAAATGGTTGGACAACATAAAGGCTCATCTCACGACCAAAGTAGATACTGAGGAAGGATGGGTTACTTTTCTTGAAGAAGAAAGAAAGGGAATCAATTCGGACCAGCAATCATCTACAGATGGCCTTAAGGGAGACTTGGAAGGTAGAAATAAAAGGTCATGGGCCCCAAGAAGGTTTCGATGGTGGGCAGTTACCTCCCACTGTTTGGTGTGCCCACTTGAGTCTTGGATCCGCCTCATCTTTTGTATCCCATCCTAACATGAGCTGGCGAAGTTGACGAACAAAGCGAATTTTATGCAGACATCACATCATGATGGACCCCATGGAGCTTTGGATAATATGATCCACACATATGACGTGTATAACCCTTCATAGGGTTATATGATACTCAGGCTGCGTATGACGCTTGATACACGGGCACTCAGAAATTGCACATGTGGAATTTATTAAAACAAGTGAAACTGACAAAATTGTGCAGCCCACTGATTGCCAATTTATGGGGCCAAGATCTAACAATCCTAATACACTTGTTTGTGGAAATAGGACCATTGGATTTATTCACTTTTAACTGTCCAATAAATGTCCATCAATCCGATAGTAAGATAATCAAATAAGCTTCATTTTCGTTTCATGATACACTACACTAGTTACAATAATTTGAAAGGTCTAATCTGGTTACTTGTATGCCACGTGTGCAATATCTAAGTGATTTATAAGTGCATTAATATCATCATCACACTCAGCCAGTGTATCAAAGTTTTTCTCCTTTTTGATACTCAGGCAGCATGCGATGGTTGATCATACACATGCACAGAGATTTGAGGCCCATGGCAATGTGCACAGGAGATCTAATCAGTCCATTTTGTGTGTCATATGATGCACTCATGGGTCCTAAACAATCCACGAATTAATTGAGCAAGACTCACTTGTTTCTTAAATAGGAACATTGGATATTATTAATCTCTTATCCATGGGGCTGATTGATCCATTGTATGTACCAATGGTATGGAATAATTGAAATTAATATCAGCATGATTTTTCAGGCCAGTAAGAAAATGAGGGGATGCATATGATAGAGAGTTGGATGTACATGACACTAGATGGGTCATTGGCACTTGTTTGTTGAAATAGGGCCATCTGGTGGGCCCATTTTTGTGGCTCACCAAAATGATTGGTTTAAAGAAATCGGCTCAAAGATTTATCTAGATGGGCTCAACCCAATGTCATATATTACGCCAAGCATCTTTAGGTTACTCTTAAGCTTTGTTTGGTGCCAATACACACCTTCTTAACTAGAAACACTTTACAGGTTACCCACACACACACACACACAGGCCAAAAAAAAAAAAAAACTGTATACATATGTAATTGACTTACAACTTACACATAAAATGACTTCCGGTGCCTAAAGAGTTACAAGCATCCGAACAACCTCTAGAGGACTGTTGAGCTTGCTCACAGTCGTTGCATATTTTCTCGTGCGAGTCAAACTTTCAATCTGGTACATAGAACTTCATTGCAATACTTTCTTCCTTGGCCTAGTTGCATTGAAAATATCATCAAATTGGTGCAACCTGCACCTGATACTTTCTCCCCTCTATAGACTGTAATCGTCACAGCTAAGGCATAAAATCTAACGCGAGAACATGGAATCCTTTCAGTTTTCAAAAGGAAATAAAGAAAGCAACTTACAGAGGAGGCGTTTTCGAAGGGAATCCAGCTGCGGAAGGGATCGGAGGGATCACGGAAATGGGTAGGGGGCAGGAACTGCAGGTATGAGAAAAAGAGGATGAGACCGAAGGCGAGGAATTGAGCAAGGGGCCATGGCTTGGGAGGAGGATCTATGTCTGGATGGATAACAACAACGGGTGCAGCTGCTGGAGTTTTGGAAGCGATAGGTCTTCTTGAGATTCCTTGCCTGGACCACCAACTCCTCTGCTGCTGTTGCTGGACTGCCGAAGCTGATGGAGACGGCATGGGTCTCTCTCTCTCTCTCCTTTTCCTCCGTACCCTCTTCTAGCCGGACTCTATTCGAGGGAATTCAAAGCCGACTGTATTGCATACTCTGGCTAAGTGCGATGGATCCTTCTTTTTTTTTCTGTCATCCGCCCTGAAAAGATTCAATGGACGGTTGAATTGACGGTAACCATGACTGGAGATCCAATGGACGGTTGAATTGAAAAAGATTCAAAAATCAAATCTGACAAACCCGTGTCAGAGTCGATCCCATAATGTGAACGGTCGGATTCAATGTTAAATTTGGACCGACGTTTACATGGATATCAAGGGCCCGTTAGATTTTCCAATTGCAACGGTAAATAGTGTTAATGAGCTGTGATTATTTACTTTTGTAATTGTAATTGTGGGGTCACGTCCCTTTCATTTGATTCTGATAATTTTGCTAGATTCTTTTTTCACCCAGTAACCCAAAGTAAAAATGGTGTTCTTATAGTGTTTAACTTACCTATTTTACAAGTGTAATTGACTAGTGGTTTATCAGCCATAATTTATATTTAAACAAACACTATAAATGATAATGATGACGCGCTTACATTGCATTTTTTGCATTTCATATGAAATTGGAAAATGAAAAGGGTTGTTGGGATAGGAGGGCTGGCAATGGAAGTAAAGCCGAACATAAGCAGCAAATTAAACGGGTAAAAAACCACGGCACAAAGCGACACCAATCAACTATAATATCAAAAGTTACAAGAGATGGAACCCAAAACCCAATATCACAAGCCCACAAGAAAAATCCAAACTTTCCCAAGAAGAAAACTCTCTTCTCAAGCTCTTTCTCTCACCTAGAACCTCTCTCAATCCCCTTTCCCGTCTAGAATCCATCTAATCCCGTAATACACTCCTTAAATAGGATAAAACCGAAATTAGAAACTCTTTATGCAAAATCGTGCAAGAAACCCACTCCAATTAGGAGACTGCCAACCGGTCGGCCGGCTAGATGCCCAAAAATTGTTCCAGCAGTTTTGTTGCCTTGATCTTCACCGTGACCGATCAGTCGACCGACCGGTTGGTGGCCTTTGTACAATGTTGATTTGAGGCGTCCATTTCCAACAAAAGGGCCTTAGGGCCTGTTTGTTCTAGATAAAAACAAGATTCCACTGTTGGAATCTAAAATTGTAAAAACTAGAAACGAAACCAGGTTCGATATGGAACTTATTGTTTGTTTGAAAATTGTGAAATCTATATTATGTTCCAATCGTTGCTTGTGGCATGGCCCTCTTAGGCTTTGGATCCACCAGAGAACCTGACCCCTCGCCTATTTTGGTCCCGCGAGATAGATGGCTGGGTTGGATGGCAAATAAACAATATAGTGGGCCCTAGGAAGTTCTATATGGTGGACGTTCAATTAACATTGTTTTCCTGTGGTGTGGTCCACTTGAGATTTAGATTTGCCTCATCTTTTGTCTAATGCCCTTAATTGAGTGTTGAGCTCTGAATTGTGCATATTCTAACCCCAAATCATCACTTATTATGCATGTTTTTCGTGATTAATTACTAATCTAATACATATTTTTGTGTTTGTAGGAATGCAAGAGAGAGTCCACCTGTAAGACGCACTTTTACATACCTTGAAGATCAATGGAAGAAAAGACAAAAGGTGGAGGTGTATTGCAATGAAGACGGAGAAAAAGAAGAGCCGAAAAGTCACAATTTATAGACTGTCCGGCCGGCCGGCCAAACCTTCCAGAAATCAGATTTTCTCTTGACACTCTTTTACACTAACCAACCCCCTGTCCAACCGGCCAGATGGACTGGCCAGTCGACCGGCTGACAGGTCGGTCAGTGTAAACATACCTCTAGATACTTCTATAAGCAATTGTGCAAGCTCCGACCGGTCGGCCAGTGGGGTCCAGCAGGCCGGCCAGCGTCCCAACTACACAAGGACTCGCCATCATCTCGAAGATTCCAGGTCGATGACGGATTTTTGCTATAAAAGGACACATCTACGTTGTTCTTAAGGTATCATAGAAGGCTTGTGAAGTCCAGGAAGGTAGAGAGGAGCATCGTGGAGCATTCACAATGTAACGCCCCAGATTTTCGAGATTTATTTGAAAATTTTTGAAAATTTATTTTTAATTTATTTTTTTATTAATTATCGTACATTTACCGTTGATTTGTGAATAGCGGGACATCCGTAGGAGATCCGATAGGGTACCCTTTACAAAATTTGCTTAGAATAATCCCATAAACATCGTAAAAAGATCAGATTTCAAAAATCATGCACTTTTCAGATAATTACGAAAATGCCATTAGTTAAACTTAAGTTAAGATGTCATTTTTAAGTATTATAGTTTCTGACGATCACTTTCACGTAAAACTCTGGATTTAAGCTTTTGGGCACATATTAACCATACACATCAAATTTCAGCCCTTAAATAATAGTAGAAGTGGTTCGATTGTCAAATCAGCCCCTTAACCCTTGATTTTCATGTCCATCGAGTGAGGAAAGTAGAGGGTTAGTCGTAGTCGAATATTTCTCTTCATATGAGTGACTTGGATCGTCTTTATCATTGACCAATAATGTGATTTGAGTGCCCCACCTTGATAAGCATCTTTCTTATGCGCGAAGTTATCCAACTCCTTTTAAATCTGAACCTTTCAATTTACCCACTTCTCACTATCAATCGCTTCTCAAATTTGGACCAATTATTATACTCATAGGACTACGAGTTTACAAAAAGTTTGGACCCCGATCTATAATCCTACACCATTGAACCACAAAGCCAGCCCCTTCCTTTTCCGCCAAAAGTTGAAATTTCAGATCTAGGCATTTCTCACCATCAATCAACTACTAAACTTTGTACAATTATTTGCCTATCATGACCATATATTTTTGCAAAATTTGGGCCCTGATCATCAAGCGTAGACCGTTAATTGAGATCAAGCCCATTTTAGCACCCGTTAGGCCATTTTCAAGGATCGGCCAATCTAGAATGTGGATCATCAAGAAATTTACGTTTCTGACTCCACTCTTCGAGCTTGATAAGATGAACAGATTGGAATTGATTATAGATCATCCAAATATTGAGATTTGAGAAACCCACCTCAAGAGGTTGTTACACAAGACCTCACGTGCACATCCCTCTCCATATTTCTACTACTGCACCTCCAAATCCTTCTCCTAACCCTAGCCTCCATGCCCTAGAGTAAGAGAGAGAGAGAGAGAAGAGAAGAGAGTTCTTTCTCATATTTTTCCAGCGGCTAGGATCTTCTACAACCCTCTTCTTCTAAGTCCATCCTAAGGTGAGGATTTTCCTTCAAGCCTTTCATTAATAATATTATGATTATCATAAGTTTCTTTTGTGGCATGTGAAGTTGTTTTGTTTTGAATTGCTGATCCATATAACATGAAGTTTAATGTAGGATTTGTAGTGAATATCATTATATAATGATGTGATTCATTGTTTAGATTTTTTATTAAGAAGCATGTGTATTTGTGTTATTTATCTTTGTGAAATCTATGCCCTTATTTCCTTAATCTGTGTTTTACAAGTAACATTGGTTTTCATATTGTGATATGAAATATGTATATAAGATCATCATATGGATATCCCATTATTGTATACTCTTTGTCCCTAAGTTGATAAAATTATTCGATGTAGAGAGATGGAACCCATGAGAGGTGTCCATGATGGAAGAAAATTTATTGACTTAACTGAGAGAATGAAGTGATTGTTTGTCAATGGATACTTACATGTATATGATGCTTGATTGGATCCATATACATTACATGAGTATTTTAATGAATTTGGTCATGAGGTACAACATTGGCTTTTTGAGACATGATGAAATCATAAAACGGGACAATGAGTAAACTTTAATGGTATACAAATTCTCATGAGCCGGGGTTGGTGCTATGGACACTAATCCCGTGCTGTCGGCCTATGCTGGGTTGCTTGTAACTCCCCATAATGACCATTGAGTTTTATTTAAGTTGGTTGTATGCGAAAACACTTAAATAAAGGAGAAACTAAAGTCATGCATTCACTTGGCTCCATGTGGGTGTACGGAATTGATAATAGGCTAGAGCGTCATACTTCTCCCGTACACTGTCACGTGTAGATTTGGGCTATGAGCGTCCCGTTTCTCACGCGGTCGGGCAAAACTATGGGCTTGTGCGTCCCAGGAACCTCTGGTGACTAGTGGCTAGCATGAAGTCGTAACAGGGAGTCTCCCACTTCATGGATTGTGATTCTAGCCAAGGTGCCTTAACCAGAGCATGCATTCCATGCATCGCATTAACAAAGATTTTTAGTTTGTTGTTTTGATTTGATTAAATGATAATATACTGCTTGCTTTTACTCTGTACCGTTATTATTATTCTTGATTGTCTTGGAGGAAATATTCCCCACTATGATAGCGTTTAACGCTATCCCAAACACAATTTAGGTGATGCAGGTGAAGATCCAGGTATTGAACCCGATTTTTAAGGAGAAGAGTTCGATGGTTCGTATAATCATATGGCGGATGACGATGTTAGAGAAACTTAATTGATGTTATAATTTATTAAATATTTCTTTTGATTAGTGGTTACATTTATGGAAATTGTAATAAGTCTTCAAGAGAAGACATGGCTTTGTATTTTAATTAATCAGTGTGGATATTGGTTGGTTCTCTTATTTAAACATTGATGATGAAGTAGTAAGTTTGATAGAATAAGATGAACATTTGTTTCCGCCATTGTGCTTGAATGCTATATTTTATTATTTGACAAATTAGTTGTTTCATAAATTACTTGGGAATTCGGCCGTCGTATTATACACGAGAGTCGAAAATCTCGAGTCGTTACACACAACTCCTCCAACTAGGGTTTTTATAGTTTTCTTATGCTTTTAATTAGTTTTTCTTATGATTTTAGTTGTAGCATGATGATACTCGGCTAGAACCTCTTAACTAAGGCTAAGAGGTGAAGCTTGTAGCTAATTATCAAGTAGAATTTGTTTAATTCAAGTATTTTTACTTAAAGTTTGGATATTTAAGTTATAGTTTGAATAAAGTTGGTATTTTTGGATGTTTTATGAGAGTTCATGTGCTTCGGACATGAGTTCCTTGCAATTGTCTGAGATTATCATGTTTGGATTGATTAGATTCGAATTGTAGTAACCCTAGAGCATGTCATAGTCTCTTGGCATGGTTGTTACTTCGAAGGCTACATGTTTGAATTCTATGTGCTTCATTAGAATTAAAATCTTATTTTCTGACTTAAGTGGAATTTTTTGTGTTTAAATGCTTAATCTTCCAATCGATGGGAGATAGAACTTCGAATCTACTTATGTTTATGCTTTGATGAATGAATTCACATAGAACTACTACAAGTGGATCCTTGAAACCTTAGTCTCGTTGATTATCAATTTTTTTCTAAAGTTACTGTTTTACTTAGTTTTAAAATTAAATTCTAAATTTACTAAGATTTAAGTTGCTAGAATGGTTTGAATTTGTTTACCCTAATTCCCTGTGGATCAACTTTGGTCTTACTGAGTTATCACTACATCGCAAGCCTTGCACTTGAGGCGAGTGAACATTGAGCTTTCAAAACGGATGGACCGTGTGGATATAAAACACATATGTCATAGATGCGCAACACATATATGGAGGTGGGTTACGCTAACTTCAGCTTCTTTTCCCTTCCGATATAAACGGTTTGGGGAACCGTTTCCACTAATCCCGGTTCCATCCAAATTAAGCTTCCGTGCGGAATCATGTTTGGCTAGAACTTATCACCAAACACACCAATTAAAATCGGATTGATTATACTGGAATTCTGATTTTAAGCTTAGAAACAAGTTTCCAGGTGCCAACCAAGCGGGCCCTTATACTGACCGGATTATCCCAACACCCTACAAGCTATGATAGGATTCAAATTAAACTATTTGCACCATGGAACCCATCCCTATCTCTTCTCTACTATACGACGCGACTTAGTTGCGGCCCGAATCCAACAATTTTCAGACTAGCTCACTAAGCATTTAAGTCGGATTGTCTGATGATTGCATGAGTCGAACGTGAATGTGTGTGTGTGTGTGTGTGTGGTGTGATAGATATAGGAGTAGAATTTATTCAGATTTTTTATGTGGTAGGATCCGGATACCCAACAAGTTACAGAGCGTATGTCTTTCGTAAACCTGGAAAATATTGTATGCTCGGATAGCATGTGAAGGCCCATATCCGAAGTTTATCCAAATCCAATGAAACGCATAGCTAAGACCTCCATATCCAAACCTTGCGAAGGGGTTGGGAAAAGAAGGTTAATGATTTTAGGTGCCTGGTTGATATGGGCAGTAGCATATGAAGGCCCATATCTGAAGTCTATCCAGATCCACTGAAACCCATAGCTAAGACCTCCATACTCGAACCTCACAGAGGGGTTAAGAAGAGAAGCTAATAATTATACTTATATCGTTCGTAATACCTCATGCAATATGCATGTATTCTTGGATGCTGAGCCCCGGGGGGTGTGACTGATTTGATTGACTCAATTTAATTTCCTTGGTTGTACTCAAATGGGTAGTGTTTTGGAGTCACCATTATCCAAAGAAAGGCTTCATAATCCATGGTTAGCTAAGATTCATGGAATCGCCTTGAGATCGAAAAAATCAAGGGGTTTCCAATTCGAGTGACCCCTAATTTGATATGCGTTGTGGATTCCAAGTAAGGATCGCAGCTACGAAAAAGAAAGAGATTATGCACCCTTTTCCACCCTTGTGGAATACGGTCTATACTTTGCCAGGCTACACGTTTTCAATTTCAAATGAGATTTCAAAAAACTTCCAATAAAATATTAAGCTTAGATGTCTAAACTATAAAAGATAAACTTAAAAATGAAATGGTAATGGCAAGAAAAAAGAGTTTTCTTATCGAAGTACATAAAAGATAAAGAACACGGGGTTTTCGATTGCTCCTTTAAGCCACATATTCTAATACAAAAGGTTCTTAAGAGAGGCAATTATAGAGAATAATTTACATGATGTCAGAGTATAGCCTACTTTCCTAGGTGTCTTAAACAGGGGGTCAGAATATGCAAGCTTGGAAAATAATAGATTGAAAATGTGTATTTGGTTTGGAAATAAAGAGTTGAGTTTTGAAACAATAAAAAAGACCATTAGAAAGAAAAGAAATAAAAGCTTGAGCCTTGAAGTAATAAAACAACAAAAAGAAAGAAAAGATCGGAAAAGGAAAAGAAAAACTAAGGGCTTAATGGGGAATCAAAGTTTGATCTCTAGCCTCTCAACTCTGCTCTGGACCTTGAAATATCTCGACTCTCTATACTCCTGATGATCTCGATGATCTGGGTTCTTGGTTGTCTCTTTCTACTCCTTAAAAGCCTCCCTGTTGTGAAGGTGAGAACCCCCTTTTATAGATATTTTAGATGGGCAGGTTCGGCTCTCACGAACCACAACCTTGGTTTCGAAACTAGGTTCATGTGAACCAGACCGGTTTATGGGTCATCGATTGGTCCATCTCGTCATCTGGACCAGGGCTTCAGACAAGAGTGAGGCTCGTGTGAACCGAGTCAACATGCATCCAATGGGTTGGTCCAACACACCTATTGCCGACGTGTAAGTCCTAGGTTCTCACGCCATATGTCGATTATGAGGCGAATACGAGGCATTGCCCCTGGGCTGTTATTGTTGTCGCGATGGTTGTCGCAGTTGCGGTTGTGAAGGCAGTTGATATCTCTGTTATGGTTGTTGCGGTTGTTGAGGCTGGTAGTTTTGATATTGCTGACATCCCTGTTGGGGGAAAGGGGCGTATTGATTCCCTCGGGACGGTAATGATAATGTTGTTGGCTTCAGTTGGGTGTGGTAGAGAGCCACTTTTGTTTTCACTACCATATCCTACGGTCTTCCGTTAATCTTGTTTCGCTTTACTGGAATGGCCTGATGAGGCCGCGGGGAATCATCCCCGCGGGAATTCCTGCTTCTACTTGCTCTCTAGTGTGAATAAGTTGAGCGAAATTAGTGTAAGGATGTCAAATTAAATAACCAGAGATGTTGGAGTTTGTTGAATCATCAATCATGGAGATTTTCTCCTCATCGTCGATAGGTGTGCACATTTTAGCAGTCATAGCTCGCCATCTTCTTGTGTAAGTTGATAATGTCTCGTCTCTCCTTTGCCTGAGGGTTGTCAGATTTGCTCTCCTGAGAGCTATGTTGAGATTGCACGCGAATCTATCAATGAACGCCTGGGAGAGTTGCTCATAAGTTTTAATGTGATGACTGAAATTACACCTTTTAGATTAAAGACGTATCCCTGTGGAGCTTGTAGAGCAATTAGAATTATGGCTAAGTCCTGAGGGGGGGGGGGGGGGGGGGGGGGGGGGGGGATTATGACATTTTAAAATCTTTCGCCTACTTAACAGTTTTATCAATTTAAACTAAGTAAGTTATTAACACTTCGGCTTCCAAGCCTAAGCAAGTCCAATCACAAGGCTAGCATATAATTCGCAATTAAACAACCTAGCCTAAGCATGCATAGATAATCAAATGATCTAACTAATCAAACTCCTAATCTATGTACCTTATGTGGACTTATGAGAATAGATCAATGAGCTCAAGTCTACATTATTAGTGAAAGTACATCTTGTGTGAGGATGTGCCTATCTAGTGCCTAACATACATTCCTTGTCAAACATTCGTAATTAAACAATTAAACATACAATATAAAGATAAAATGTGCTCAAAACAATCGCGAACACAAGCATGTATAATGGTTCGACTTTGGGTCTACTCCACTCCCAATTCAAGTACTCAACCCCATTGAGCATACCGACATTTACTATCGCAGGTTTTAAATGAGGTTCACCTCTCAACCTTTACACGAAGGTTTTATCGGTTCCTCTCTCAATCATAAACGGAGTTTTTAAACAAGGCAAACTCTCAACCCGACGCACGTTCACTCCAGTGTCGGAGGCTCCCCCTTGAAAATTAATTTAGGCCCAACAAACATGCCAAGGAATGGCAAACGTCCCTAGATGTTTAGGCCTGACAAACATGCTAAGGATCAACAAACAACCCTAGTTCGAGTTTGACAAACAAACTCTACATTTAACTCCCACAGGGAATTAAGTGGAACGACTCTCAATAAAGACATCCTTACTTGTCGGATGAGCCCCTTGTTCAGCACCGCTTCAGGTTGCTTGATCTTAGTTCTCTCTTACTTCAATTAACTTCCCTTGCTCCCCTGATCATGTTGCCACCGCGACGTCAATGCCTCAGCTACACTTGATCAATCACCTTGCGATTAATGCTTTTGAGATGCCCAAGTTGATAGGAGGGTAGGTTTGATAACTCTACAACTAATGAGAATAAGTTACCTAGAGTTCCTCAGCTACAACAATCTCATCTTAGAGCTTTGGATAAAGATATGACTATCAAGAAATATCCAAACTCTAGAGATCAAAGAGAGTGAAGGCTATCTTCTTCATGAGCTTGGAATGCTCCATTTTTGTGTCAAATCACAAGGAAGATACCTTGTAAAAGTTAGGAATTGAGCCTCCAATGGTCTCCAATAATGGTGGCTTCAATCCTCTCAAAATCCCCCTCCTTACCCTACAATTCGATCCAAGCCTATTTATAAGAAAATACACAACGGATTCAAAATAGGCAGAAAACGGCTAGTACTGACCCGTCGGTCTAGTGGTCTGGTAAGACAGATAGCTTGCTGTCTTATTTGGAGGCCGGTCCGACCGGTCCCGGTTGGACAGGCCCAAATGTGCATGCTGTCGGTTTTCTTTTTACAGCAGCACGTGCAACCTCTATGGCTGATGATTGGGTGATCTTTTGAGACACCTAGGGCTAATCTATTATGATTATAAGTATGCCTCATAGGTTTAGGGTCATCAGAAGGTTTGGGTTTTAGTTTTGGTCAAGGTTCAAGGCTCACCAATGCATCTCTTTTACCTGTTTCTTTTTCCTTGATGCAGTAGACCACTTAAATCTTTGGTCTTTGTCTTCATTAACCTCAACCAACACTAGACTAACTGACCTAAGTGATTGACAAACAAGGTGCACTAGTCTGCCACATAAAAGTGCACTAACAATCTCTTCCTTTGTCAATTACTTACAAAAGCCCAACCTACCAAAATAAATTACATGATCAAGATATTACAATGATATTGAAATAAATACAAGACTCTTGACATGCCTAACTAAGCAGCTCCTCTTCAGTTTACTCTCCCATAACTTGTCAATCCCCGCATCACAAAACATAGCAAACTAGTTTTGGTGGAACTTGATCATTCTTCCCATTTTTGTCAATAATCGATAAACTATTCTCTCCTTCTTAATAATACATCAATTAAGGTTAAGGTAAGAGTAGACAGTACATCATAGTTATAACTATAAGCACATGTTAACAAGGAGAGTATAAGGTGTATGAACTTTAAAACATGGAGCATGCAAATGAACATGGTTAATAAGAAAATGTAATTATCTAAGCATAGTTAATTATACATAATTGGTCAAAGATATACATTTTGCAATAAAAGCATAGGGGCTTATGTCCCAATCAACCAATCTCCCCTAATAGTATATCATGAACCTAAGCAAAGATTAACATACAATAAAGCATAAAATTCAGCAAGATTAGCTAATTTAAGCTGAATGATAGTTTAGCAGCAAATATACCAAATAAAAGCAAGGCTAAACTACCAAATTTGGGCTAATGAGGCTTGAATCCTCCAATTTGCCCATACACACAAAAAGAGGCTAAAATCCTCGGATACACCTATAATATCTATTTCTAGTTACCCTTACTAATTATGTTTAGTTTGATTAGCATAAGGGCAATTAATTTCTTCAACATCCTCATAAAATGTAGCATAAGGTGAGGGGTTGGGAACTCCTTCTTCTCTTAGAAGGGATAGCGGTCGGGATCCTCTCTTAAATTATAGAGAAGAGAGGTGGTGGTAGAAGCCATGAAAATTCTCACTAATTTTTTACTCTCATCATTAGAAGAGTCACTAGATTTGGAATTGAATTCCTCTGTGTCATTACAAGTGGCAGCCATTGCCTTTTTACTTTTCGGCTTAGGTCCTTTCAGATATTTCGGGGTAATATAGCCATGATGACCACAACCATAACATCGAATAGATTTAGGTTTGGATGATTTTCCTTTATATTTTTCATCCTTCTTATCCTTCTTGTCATGGCTACTCCCTCTATCAAATTTGAGGAATCGTCTAAATTTTCTATTTATTTTTTCTTCCTCATCTTCCTCATCCTCATTATCTTCTTCCTCCGACTCGCTCTTAATTTTCTTATGAGAGTGTTTGAGGAAAGTTTTTAAAGCAATATTTTTCTTCATAGAGGGAACCTTAAAGTGTAGTTCATGAATTTATAGAGAACCTATGAGTTCATCTATTTTCATGTTATTTATGTTTCTACACTCCTCTATGACTATTATTACCTTGGTGCTAAATCTATCCGGGAGGGACCTAAGTATTTTTCTACATATATGTCATTCTGAAACCCTTCCCCCTAAGGCAAATATGGAGTTACAAATGTCAGACAGTTGGGTGTAAAACTCCACGAAAGTTTCAGACTCTTTCATTTTTATATTTTCAATTTTTGTAGTTAAGAGCTAAAGCTTCGAGCGTCTTACTATGTTAGTTCCCTCGTGGGTAACTTCAAGTATATCCCACACTTCTTTTGCAGTTATGCATGTGAGAATGCGCTAAAATTCTTTCGAAAAAACTGCACAACAAATCGCATTAAGAGCTTTGACATTTGTCATGTATTGAGCTTTCTCACTGTCATTCCATTTTTCATCATCTTTGGGAATGAAGATGGTTTTTCCATCAACCTTCACATGTTCGATGGGTAATGAATATCCATGTTGAGTGCTTAGCCACACCAGACGATCCATAGATTGTAAGAATATGCTCATTCTGGCCTTCAAATAGGCGTAGTTGGACTCGTCAAAGAATGGTGGACGATTGGTGGTATTCCCATCTCGATTAGACATTATACTAGTGCTCCGGTACCGGATCTTACTCTAGACGATTAAGTCATTTGAAGAGCAACCTGCTTTGATACCAATTGAAATTACACCTTTTGGATTAAAGATGTATGCGTGCGGAAGCTTGTAGAGCAACTAGAATTATGGTTAAGTCCTAGAGGGGGGGACTAGGACCTTTTAAAATCTTTTCGCCTACTTAATAATTTTATCAATTTAAACTAAGTAAGTTATTAACACTTCGGCTTTCAAGCCTAAGTGGGTCCAATCACAAGGCTAACATGTAATTAACAATTAAACAACCTAGCCTAAGCATGCATAGATAATCAAATGATTTAACTAATCAAACTCCTAATCTATGCACCCTATGTAAACTTATAAGAATGGATCAATGAGCTCAAGTCTACACTACTAGTGAAAGTACATCTTGTGTGAGGATGTGCCTATCTAGTGCCTAACATATATTCCTTATCAAGCATTCATAATTAAACAATTAAACATACAATACTAAGATAACAATGTGCTCAAAACAATCGCAAACACAAGCATATATAGTGGTTCAACTTTGGATCTACTCCACTCCCGGTTTAAGTACTCAACCCCATTAAGCACACCGACATTAGGGCTGTCAACGGATCAGATTTGGAGCGAATCGGGGCTGATTTGAAGCTAACCCGATTTGCGATCCGGATGATTCGACTCCGACACGAAATCCGACGGATCTCTAAACATTTGATCCAAACTCGACCTGATTGAGATTCGGCTGATCCGACTCCGATCCAACTCGATCCGTATACATGTGAATACCATTCAACAGGTTGGATGGTAAATACTGTGGTCCTCTTGAGATAAAATATATTTGATTTTTTTATATGTATTTATATATTAAATATATAAATATTATTTAATTCATTTTAAATTCAGATCAGATTTTAAACGGAGAGGATCCAAGGCGATATGAATCCGACCCTAAATTTTAATGGATCTAATTAACAAGATCCAAATCCAACCCGTTGATCCGAATCCGATAAAATTAAAACGAATCCGGATCAAGATCCGGTCTATTGACAGCCCTAACCGACATTTACTATCGGAGGTTTTAAATGAGGTTCACCTCTCAAGCTTTATACGGAGGTTTTACTGGTTCATCTTTCAACCATAAATGGAGTTTTTAGATAAGGCTAACTCTCAACCCGACGCACGTTCATTCCCATGTCGGAAGCTCTTCCTTGGAGACTAATTTAAGCCCGACAAACGTGCAAATGAACGACAAACGTCCCTAGATGTTTAGGCCCAACAAACGTGCCAATGATCGGCAAACGACCCTAGTTCGAGTTTAACAAACAAACTCTACACTCAACTCCCACAGGGAATTGAGTGGAATGACTTTCAATAAAGACAACCTTATTTGTCGGATGAGTCCCTTGTTCAGTGCCGCTTCTGGTTGCTTGATCTCAGCTTTCCCGTGCTTTAATCAACTGCCATTGCTCCCCCGATCGTGTTGTCGCTGCGTTGTCAATGCCTCGGCTACACTTGATCAATCACTCTGTAATTAATGCCTTTGAGATGCCCAAGGTGATAGGAGGGTAGGTTTGAGAACTCTATGACTAATGAAAATGGGTTGCCTCACATACAACGATCTCATCTTAGAGCTTTGGATAAGGATATGACTATCAAGAAAGATCCAAAGTCTAGAGATCAAAGAGGGTGAAGGCTGTCTTCTTCATGAGCTTGGAATGCTCCACTCTTGTGTCTAATCGTAAGGAATATAACTTGCAAATGTTAGGAATTAAGCCTCTAATGGTCTCCAACAATGGTGACTTCAATCCTCTCAAAATCCCTCTCCTTACCCCATAATTTGAGCCAAGCTCATTTATAAGAAAATACATAACGGATTCAAAATGAGTAGAAAATGGCTAGTATCGACCGGTCGTGATCGGTCGATCCAGTGGCCTGGTAAGACAGATAGCTTGCTGTCTTGTCTGGAGGTCGGTCTGATTCATCGGCCCAGTCCGACCGATCGGTCCAGTCCAACCGACTGGTCATGACTGGTCAGACAAGCCCAGATATGCGTGCTGTCGGTTTTCTTTTTACAACACATCACATGCAACCTCTATGGCCGATGATTGAGTTATCTTTTGAAACACCTAGGACCAATCTATGATAACTACAAGTATGCCTAATAGGTTTAGGGTCATCAGGAGGTTTGGATTTTGGTTTTGGTCATGGTTTAAGGCTCACCAAGGCATCTATTTTACCTGTTTCTTCTTCGTTGATGCAGCAGACCACTTGAGTGTCTAGTTTTTGTCTTCATTAAGCTCAACCGACACTAGACTCACATAGAATGATGATGGCTCATTTGTTTCCTGTCACTGCATTAAGCTCCCCACATAAAGCTTTGAGGTGAGTTGTAGAGCAACCGTTGCCGTCATATCTCTTGAACTTGGGGACCTTAAAGTTTTGAGGCACCCTTGCATCTGGAAAGGGACACAGGTCCCTAAACTTTATTGAGGGGAGGTCGATCCCCTGTTGTCTTTAAAGTTGATTTCGCATAGCTTGAAGCTGCTCCTATAACTCCTCCATATCTGTTTGGCTTATTTGAGAGATCGACATCTCTTGCGGCAATTCACGTGCTGCTTCTTCTGTATAATGGTCGACTTCTTCAAACCCCTGTTGGAATTGAACTGGAGTTTGCTTATTTTGGACTGGAAATATAATTGGAGATTGTTGTAATTGGACTGGAATTGTAGATTATTAAAATTGAACTGGAAATTGCTGAATTTGAATTGAAAATTGAACTGGAGTTTGCTGAGTTTGAACTGGAACCGTAGATTGTTGGAATTGAACTAAAAATTGATCCGAAACTATAGATTGCTGAAATTGAATTGAAAATTGATAGAATTGAATTGGAAATTAAAAAGCGCTCCCTTTTCGGGGGAGTCTGAGAGACTAGGATGGGGCCCCCTTGTCGGGTATTCTCCATGGTCCGCTGATTGGAATGGGCGTAACACTAACCCCCTTGGTGGGCATCCACTAGTGCTGGCCTTGGGCTTCCATTAGGGGAAGTTGTTGCTTGAATTTGATTTAAAGTCCATGTTGCAAGATGTGCTGGAGATTGACTGAAAATCCTGTTTGCAGGATTTATTTAAAAATGAGTTGAACCCTCGGTTGCGGGGTTGACTAGAAATTAACTAGAGGTCCCTGCTACAGGATCGTGATGGAATTGATTCCCAGTTGCAAGAGGGTATTGAAAGAAATGCCTCGAGTTGGAGGGCTGTGCTTGCTGGGTCAGAAGTCTTGCACAAATTCGGATGATTGTGCTTGAACTGAGCTGGATGCTAGAAGAGGCACCAGTTGCTATTGTTGTTGACCGGGGCCAGCCAGGTTGCTTGCGATGGTAGTTTGAGCTTGCATGAATTGGAGAAACATTTCTTGCATGACCTTTTGTCCTTATGCTAATTCTTGAACACATGCGGCTGGTATGACTTTGGCGGGTCGTGTCTGCAGAGGTTGAGCATCCTGCATGTTAATGGAGGGGAGGTGATGGACTTCTTTCTCCTGATGGGACGTGGCTACTTGGGATTTGGTGTGAATAATGTTACGGAAAGGAGGTTTGATTTGCGAATGACGGGCTCTTAAAGGTGTAATGGTTTTAATTTTTTGAATTTTAGGTTTTCTCTCTTTTTTTTTCTAAGGATGATATGAATATAGAACGCTGGTTCTAAAATGCGCAAGAATTGTTAATCCTCAGGATTGGTGAAATCTTGCTTTTCAAGTGGGGTCTGGCTAATGCAACAAGGAAATCCCCATTAGAGCCATCATTCCGTGAACAGTGGCCTCATGGTGCTCTTCCACGTGGTTTGCCTCTATCGAGGGCTTTTAGTGTGTTGATATGTTTTAAGTGATGTTGTATATGACTGGAGTCGCCACTAGCTAATTGTTTCAAATCAACAGTAGGCTAGACCTTGTATAAACGCTTAGGAGTAGGAACCCGAAAGATTCCTAATCCTAAGATGACTCATTTATTTGCGTCCAAAGATTCAAGATAAGAACCACGGTTACAAAGTGGGAAGGTATTAGGAACCCACTCTGCTCGTACTGATATATGGTCTCTACTTCACAATATTAAATCGATACTGAGGATTAGTTATGCTTCTTGCACTAATGTTTCGTAATGATATACAGTGCTATGATTGGTGTTAGTCAGCATAAATTTCTGGTGGGTGGGCTCCGTTGTGTAGACAAGCCTCAGAGCATACATTCGTACTAACAGCATGTCGACGTGATGCGTAAATGCAATGTAGTGCTAGGTGTGAGTTAGCATGAATTTCTGATGGGTGAGTTCTGAACAAAGTGGCAACCCACATAGCATATGTTCGTATTGACAAAGTGTCGAGGTGATGCGTCGATGAAATGTATACCAGTTAAAGTTTCTGAATGGGCCAGATCCAAGCAAATGGACAAGCCATAGGGCATACTCCCATACTGGTATTTATGCAAATTGAGATGCAATATGTATGGATGAGATGAGCAGGGGGTTGAGAAGGGAGTAGATGTTGCACAATTCAAATTCAAGTTTGAACAAAGCAGGATGGATGGAGGCGTCGCAAGGATTTGGTCGAGTGACTTGAACTAGGACTTTGAAGGCTTGGGAGGCTTGGACTTAGGCTAGGCTAGACCAGGGCTGAACTCTCTCTCTCTCTCTCTCTCTCTCACTACCACTCTCACTACTCGGTGGAGGGACTAAGGGGACATAAGGATTTTCTAAATAAAAGGGGATGATGGGATTGTTGGTTATGAAAATGAGAAGGGATCTAAGGTTAGAAGGGGATTATGAAAATGTGAAGAGGATTGGATGGTTGAGATTGGAGATCGCCATGTGGTAACACTTGGGTGGTTGGATTGGATGATAAGCTAGTAAATTTGGCTCAAGAGAAGGGCGTTGGAGTAAATATACATTTTTTTTTTCACACTTGGGGGCTGTAAATGGCTTAAGGATTAGTTCTGCTTCTTGCACTAATGTTCCGCCAAGAGAGGAGACCTACTTGTGGCTAGGCGCCAATAGCCCCTAGAGGGACCTGTTTTGGCAGGCTCCCTCTCTTAAGCGCATGGGAGCCACGCTTTGAGGTTTGGTTCATTACTGCTTCTCCTGAAATTTCGATTTGAGCTTCTCTTGGGCCTTTACTTTGGGCTTAGCTTGTGGGTTTTGGGCTCACCAAGGTGAATTGACCAGGTTGCTGAATTAGGTGGGTTGACCAGGTGAGTCGACTCAGTGAGTTGATTGATGAGTTGACTCGTTGTGTCTACTTTTGGGACTTAATTGGTTAGGTTCACTAGGTCGAGTTTAGGATTTGGACGGGGTTTAGGATTAGGGTTGACTTAAGGTTCCAGCTAGGGTTTTAGATTGGGGTTTGGAACAGGGTTTAAATCTATGGTTTGGATTAGGTTAATGTTTGGGTAGAGTTTGGATTAAGGTTAAGACCTAGGGTTTAGGCCGAGGTTTGGATTGGGGTTAAGACCTAAGGTTTATGATTAGGGTTTAGGCCAGGGTTATGATTAGTCATTAAGTCGAATGAGATTGGTCCAACATTTAACCAGCTTGTCGGCTCGAGGTAGGGTGTCTACACTCAGACGATTGACAATATTCGGAAATATGTGTTAAACTCTTTAGACGTTTTTTGATATGTTCGGACAACCAAACATGTTGCTGTCAGGTGACCGAGGGTTGTTGATCAACCGATCGATCAACCATCAATTTTCGCAGTTTTGTGCGTTTTTGTGTAAATTGTTTCTAATTTTGGTTATATACTATATAAGCGAGTGTAATCAGAATTAAGGCAAGGATAAGACATGCTTAAGGGTTTGAGAGGGTTTTGGAGATAGAAAAGCTATGGTTTTCTCTTAGAAGTTTTGATTCGGGTAAATTCATCTCGTGTAACTTTTTTTTTTATGTGCATTGATCGCTTTGTGTCATAGTTTTTTTCCGCAAGGATTTTTTTCATGTGAATTTAGAGTGTTCTATGTTGATTTGCTTGTGCGATTATGAGTGTTTTGCTTGATTCTTCTTTGTTTGTTTTCATGAGTCGCAACATTGTCATATTCATTGGATGGTTAAAAATGAAAATCTCCAACGATCCTATTCCTCAAACAAATGTCGACAAATAAGGTCCTATTTCCACAAACAAATGCCCACAGATAAGGTCTATCTCCACAAACAACTGTCCACATATCAAGCCTAGCTAGGATTTTACGACCAATCTAATTTTAGGTTTATAATTTTAGCAATGTTAGTGTTAGATGCACAATCTAGCCAGTTGGCTGGTTTTATTTGAGTTATTATTATTATTTTTTTTGTTTTGTTAGTAATGCAATGCACCCACCCATGAGTGGGGTTAGTGTGTCTTCTTAGCACTCGAACCTGAGATAGATAAGTGCGTGCGGATGAATTATTATATAAACGCTTACAGCTCGGTTTTATTTGAGTTATTATATAAACGTTTACAATTTCTGAGTGCATGCAAATGAATCATTCATGGAGATATTTTATAGAGAGCTACTAATACGCCCACCATTCTGATGGTATACGCCTTTCGTAACAAACGTTTGATAACACATGCGTACGAAGTTATGCTACTATGCCATTACTAAGTACTAGCATGTCGTGTCATTAAAAAATGGTGGGCGTAAGACGATCCCATGTCATCTGCACGCAAGCATCCGCCTCCATATATTGCATATATGTACGAGATCCATGATTTCGATAAGGTGGGCCGAACCTTTAGCTGTTGTGATCTTAAACATTAGGCGACTTCACTCGTCAGATGGGGGCAACGCAAATGAATGGCTAAGAAAAATAGTATTAGCTGTTGGTCGAGTTTGTGCATTCTTGGCTTCAGCAGTTTAATGCGTATGTCCTATAAAAAGGGAGCGGATTGCCTGGGCGCGGGTCTGTGCGACAGGAATATCCCTGTGGCACTACGTTGTCCAAGCTGTGGGGCCCAGTGTGATGTATGCGTTGTATCATGCTGTCCATCCGTTTTTTACAGATCATTTTAGTGTACCACACCGCAAAAACAGTGGGGGATTGAACGTCCACTGTTGAAAACTTATTCGGGCCGTGGTGGGCCACTGTTTCTTATTGTGTGTTCCACTTGAGAATTAGATCTGCTTCATTTTTTGGTATAATAATCTAGAATGATCTGGTAAATCTGATGGACGGCGTGGATATACAACAAATATATCAAAGTGGGCCCCACGATCAGTGAAACACCCACTGCCTTGTTACCAGGGTAGCCCCTGATCCGCTACCCAAGCAATCAGCGCTTCTCATTTTCTTAAATGTAAAGGCTCTTCGCGCGAGTAAATATTGAACAAGTGAATCGCGGTGAACCTTCAAAATTGATACACGTAAGCGATGTCCTGACCAGGTGTAGTGTAACTATATCTTGACAGTCCTCTTCAAATAAGAAGGATGGGCTGCTCATCTGGTGGGCCACACATTTACTTACAATAAAGAGCCTTTGGGTTTATTGGTTTTCTCAAAGAAAGTATGGCCTATGTGACGTGTCTGTTGCTGTAATTACAGGACAGAACGTAGTCATATTTCTATCCATATAGCGATCAGCCTGGATTTCCCACAGGCATGGCCAATCCACATGTTTCACTTGTTGATCTCAACACGCGCGAAGAGCGGAAGAATTCCTATCTCATTTTTAACATAAGCGATAGATGGGATCGGAGTCCACGCCGATTGCGAATATGCTCAAGATCCAACGGCTGCGGATTCTCAAAATCCAACGGCGACGATTTGTTTAAGAGATTAGGTTAGGGTTTCGCAACCGGCTAGGATTCTTTCAATAGCCCATATTAAGGTTTCGCTACCCTCCCCTCCTTTTCCTCCTCTATTATCTCTCAGGAACCGAACAGGCGACTGAGAGCTCTCTTCCTCATCCGTGCTCATCTTCTCTCTGGTATAAAACCCTAGCCCCCCTTTTTTCTCAATTCCTCTTATTTTTTTGTTCATAATATCTTCCCTTGCATCGAATCCATGCAAAATAGCTCGATTTTCTGAATAGATTGGTAATTTTTTTTTTTGGGGTAAAAATCGCTTCTTTCCGGAATCGATTCTGATCTATGATGTGTTTTCGGTTTGATCTGTATTTCTTTGTTTATCCTTTCTTTTGGTGTGTTTGATGCTGCGAGTGAAGGGATATCTGATCTCTGAAGTGTTTTCGCTTTGATCTGTGTTATTTATCGTATTTCTGCGGCAGATAATGATGTTTGGGGGGATTTTCATTCCCTAATTCATATTTTGTTAGATGTTATTGGAACATATGTTAACTTGCAAAATTAAAATCGATGATGCTTTTTTTGTCCCATTTTTTCCAATTGGAATTTCGTTGGCTGTTTAATCTTTTGGATTAGGTTATGTGATGTGTGTGAATTCGTTTTTCTTTTTATGCAAGTGGTTAGGTTTTTTCTGATCTTGATTTGCTTGATTTCATATGACGATTTCTTATAAAACGGCAATTGGATGGTGCTTGTTTATGGATGGATGTAGCAGTTAGTTCCTCTCATATGCATTTTTCTCCTTATATGGCGTGCCAGATCTGGAATAAGTAAATTTACGGTGTTTGAATTTCTTTGCTCGTGCTCTGAATATGTTTGTAGATCCTTGGATGATCATTTATATGGATCTTGGAATTTGGAGTCGATGTTTTAGAATTGGTGTATTGGTTATCATATCGGTCACCATCGATATGGTCCTGTATCACTCTGTATCGGCCTTTATTTGGCTGATTCGGGCTGATACCACCCATATTGTTCATGGACGATAGTGTTATGCATTGGGTGGTACGTACTGGTTTCAAACAATAAACCTTGGTCCTGCCAAACCATGTGGATTGGCTGTGTCTTTCAAGTTTCTATAAATATGTTAGTATTGGGAAGTACTTCAATAGATGTGAAATTGTAGGAGTCTGCTTTTCAAGGGATTTTGGCATGTACCTGCCAATATGGTACATGTGTGTGTGATCCAAGCTGCTAATCACAAGGCCCCACTGTCATGATGCACTTCCCATGATGATCTGATGTATCCTGTCGTGCCAGATGCTAAGTATAATATTATTCTGTGTGTTTTGGTGGGTAACCATGTGCATTTGTGGCCTGTTGTCTCATGTAAGTCCCCAATACGGGCTATTTATGGTTGCTTTTCCATCCCATAATTTTCTCTCCCAATCAAGGTGTTCCATAACCGTGATGGCCACCACTGTTACTGTTACGATACGGCCCGTAAAGGCTGTTGCGTTTATTTTATTTATTTATTTATTTTTGAAAAAACCCGTTTCGGGACTGTTACGGGGCCATTACAGGTCTCTTTTTTTGTAATGGCTGCTTCGGCCGTTTTGGCGCTGTAACGCGTATCAGTTACAAGTGTTTTTTGGCATACCACTCCAAATCCTTGTCTCTGTAAATCTGAATGGTAAGCTGATAGACAGCTGTGAAAAACCCTGTTGGCAACGAATTATGGACGGTTTCGTCCGTAGGCAATACAGCTGTATTGTCCCGTTATGGGGCCCAAAATGCTCTGATATGGGGGACGGGGGCGATATGCCTCGGTATCGGTGGTGACTGGTATGATACACGGGAACTGATTTTCAAACCTTGAGATAAATACAGATCTCACTGATTAATGGCCCCTGGGCACCAGATGCCCTGATGATCTATATTCTGTGTTTCATTGAAAACTGGGGGGTACCTTCTAGATATTAAATTGTCTCTACCTCATTGGCCTGATTTTTGGGGATGGGATATTGAGGCCCATTCATGGAATAAAAAATGGGAGAGACTTAGTCAACGGTTTTGCTAACCATTTTGATTGGAGTTTTTGGCCTTTGGTTGAGTTAAAATGAGTTCTAACAGACTTGTTACGTTGTGTTGTTAAAATGGGGTTTTGATTTCTTGTTGTTTTTCAAAAGGGGTTTCGATTTCTTGTGCCAACTGATGAGTAGTTTGGGTATTCGGATCTTGCCTTTTTGAATATTTTTATCCAGTCCCTTGGGAAGTTCATTTATCCGAGTTCTACTCAGTAGGGTTCGATTCCTGATCTGGTACTTTATTTGTAGTCAACTGACTTAAATCTGGGTGGCATATTGGAAGGCCCTGATTGGGTTTCTTTTTCTTTGTATATGCTTTATTGAATTTGGAACTAATATCAATTTTATATATCTTTGGTTTTGGAAACTTGCATTTTTATATAATATCCCAGAGTCCCTTGCATATATGTGAATTTTACTGAGCAGGGCTCCACTTCTTATCTAGATCTGTCTTTAAGATTGTTTGTTTCTGGGGAACTGTTCTCATTCTTTGTGACTTGTTTTGCTGCTTAGAAGGGATGTTTGATGGACCCCAAAATCATTACTCATTGTTTTTTTAATGGTTTATCTGATCTGCTGTGGACTTGGGGCTGCTCACAAGAGGGTCACTGCATTATGACATTTTTTTTCCCTACCCCGTCACATTTGAGATCGGGTGAGTGCATCATTGCCTCACTCGAATGCATCCTAAATCACACTGCTGTATATCATTATGGATGTTGTGAATGTAATTTTCTTTTCTTGCTCTCCATAAATCCGATGCTTGCAGAAGCTCAAAAACTCTCATTCGTCTAATAAGCAGTGCTTTTTCTTAGCTATCTTGATTGACTTGGTTGCTAGTTACATGTTTGGATCCTTTGCTACAGTTTATGTTGATTCATAATTTTTTGTTGGCTTATCTCATTACTTCTTATGTGTTGGTTTTTTTTTGCTCCTGTATGGTCTAATGCCTTAGGGGGTGTTTGGTGCATGGTATTATATGGGATTAGGTGGTATGGAATTGCATTTGGTTCCGTGCAAATTCCATATGATGTTTGGGGAGGATGAGAGGCTTAGGATTAGGTGGGATGGAATTGCATTTGGTTCCGTGCAAATTCCATATGATGTTTGGGGAGGATGAGAGGCTTTGGATTAGGTGGGATGGAATTGCACTTGATCCCATGTGGGATTTCAAAATCCCACACACGTGGGACTCATATTGATGCATGTGTTTTATCCATGCCGTCCATTCATATAAGTCTTTTATACATGACACTATGGTTATATGCATGTTCAAGTGACGGACATCCATTGTGAATTTGGTCTGTTGATTGCAATTCCATGGTCCACCAAACGGGATTTTGCTTAATCCAATGGTTTTCGCATGGTAAGTATTTGATCCCAAACATGGGATTGGATATGAAAATACCATGGGATTACCAGACATGTAATCATTGTGCAATAAATGATGTTAATCCCACCTAATACCATTCCATCCCTTCTAATACCATGTGCCAAACACGCCCTTAGAGTTTTTCCCTGTTTTTCATGGATGATCATTACAAATATCTTTATTTATTACAATGTGGTACCCATCTTGCTTACGCAATGCATGGTATGTCATCACTCTTTTTTACTACCTGAGTCAAGCCTCTGCAATTTGTTCCGTTAGTAGTACAAGCCATATTTTCTGAAATTTCAGTCATTTGTCAGCATTTCTAATATTTACATTACGGCACGTCTCTGACTTACAAAATCATGGATGTGTGAGAACTCCCGTTCCATGACCAGGGTACCTGCAAGTGTATAATAAGATATCATTAAACTTATACTCAAACGTCATTCTAGTGGTGCGTAGGATGTTTGAGAACTTAGTTTTAAAACTTGAAAACTCGGCTCTCCTCTGCTTGTGGCTTGCATCTGTCTAGTTTTCACTCACTATCTGTTCAGCTGAGGCTCGTATATTCGTCGTGTTGAGTTGACTAGCTTGGTTGTGTTTTTCTGAGTCTTGACGCAACAAATCAATAAAATGTTACAATTTACAAATATTGTGTAGTCTTGTCAAGCTGGGACAAGTTTTGTTGACTTATCCTAAAGTTACATGGAGTTGAGTTTACTGAAACAATGATGTCTCACCTATATGACCAAACTGGAGTTGTTAAAGGTGTTATTGATTGATCTGATCAAGTTGTGTAGAGTTCTTTTTTGTTTTTTCCTTCAAATTTTACAGATGTAGGCCTAGACAGATTGTTTTTCTGTAGTCTGAGAATGTTTTAGAGTCATATGCCACTTGAGTGATGCCTTCCCGATGAAGTATGATATAAGTTCAGTTTTTATTTTTTTGGTACAGATATAGGCTTAAACAGCTTGCATTTCGGTATAGTCTATGGATGTTTTAGAGCCCAGTTCCGCTGAAGAGATGCCAATTGACTCACCATTTCTTCCCCCTCGCCTATATAGTATAAAAGCTGCTAGAAATCTTATCCAACAGGCTTTGTTTGATTTCCATCACAAAATGAGATGTTTTATATGTTTATTCATCCTGGAAGTTGCCTAGAGCTATTTTTTTTCTGGGGTACAGATATAGGCTTAGACAGCTTATGTTTCTGTATTGTCTATGAATATTTTAGAACCCTGTTCCACTTAAGAGATGCCAATCGACTCGCCATTTCTTCCCCCTAGCCTGTATAGTAAAAAAGCATGTGGAAATCTTATTGGACAGGCTTTGGTTGATTTCCAGCAGCAAAAGATGGTGCATTGAATGCATGAATGAAATGTTTTATATATTTGTTCATAGTGGAAGTTTCAGATGCACATGCCATTTTTTAGAAAATTGTCCTATTTTAATTGTTATTAATCGAATTTTTTTTTTGATGGCTGAAGAACTCTGACACGAAAATATTGTAGGCATATGAACTTTTGAGCCCAGATCTGTTGGATGGATAAAACATTTATCTTTAGTGTGGAATTGTTGTTGTTATTACTTACTGTTTGTCAGTTTTTGCGTGGTGCTTGATCATATCAGTTCAATGATGCAGGAACTTATCTGTTGAAGCACTGTTTCTCTGGTGAACATTAAGAGCAGTCAACATGGTACTATTGCTGTTTTATTTTTTGAAATTGCCGGGTTACTCCCTTTTGATTTTATTATTATCAACGGCTAATGTCTGCAAATGTTTGATGATGTATGCAGGTGAAGTTTACAGCAGAGGAACTTAGGAGGATTATGGACTTGAAACATAACATTAGGAATATGTCTGTCATTGCACACGTTGACCATGGTATGAAGTCTGCACTGTGTTTATATTTGGTGCTTTTGTCAATTTGTATGCTTTTTTATAACCGTGCAATGATAATGCATATTTTTATCTATTGTGTCATATGATGTATTTTTATTTTTTATGTACGTGTTCAAGATAATTTATATTAGATAAATTTTTTAATTGTGTTTACTGCAGTGTAAATTATTTTATGGATATATTAGCAGGCTGACCTTGTATTTCTGGATCTCACAGGCAAGTCGACCCTTACTGATTCTCTGGTGGCAGCAGCCGGTATCATTGCACAAGAAGTTGCAGGGGATGTTCGGATGACGGATACCCGCGCGGATGAAGCAGAGCGTGGAATCACCATTAAATCTACTGGCATCTCTCTTTATTATGAGATGACAGATGAAGCTCTGAAGAGCTTCAAGGGTGACCGTCACGGGAACGAGTATTTGATCAATCTTATCGATTCCCCTGGGCACGTTGACTTTTCTTCTGAGGTCACAGCTGCTCTACGAATTACTGACGGCGCATTAGTCGTTGTAGATTGTGTTGAAGGTGTTTGTGTTCAGACAGAGACTGTTCTTCGACAGGCTCTGGGAGAAAGGATCAGGCCTGTCCTGACTGTTAACAAGATGGACCGCTGTTTCCTCGAGCTTCAGGTCGATGGTGAGGAAGCCTATCAGACCTTCCAACGAGTCATTGAAAATGCCAATGTCATCATGGCAACCTATGAAGATCCACTTCTTGGTGACGTTCAGGTCTACCCTGAGAAGGGTACCGTTGCATTCTCTGCTGGTCTGCATGGGTGGGCCTTCACTCTGACTAACTTCGCCAAAATGTATGCCTCTAAATTTGGAGTTGATGAAACCAAGATGATGGAGAGGCTTTGGGGTGAGAATTTCTTCGACCCAGCCACCAAGAAATGGACGAGCAAGAACACGGGCTCCCCTACCTGCAAGCGTGGGTTTGTTCAGTTCTGTTATGAACCCATCAAGCAGATCATCAAAACTTGCATGAATGATCAGAAGGACAAGCTATGGCCTATGCTGCAGAAACTTGGGGTTACAATGAAGTCTGATGAGAAGGACCTGATGGGGAAGGCATTGATGAAACGTGTCATGCAGACTTGGCTGCCGGCAAGCA
This sequence comes from Liriodendron chinense, assembly GCA_003013855.2. Lineage (NCBI taxonomy): Eukaryota > Viridiplantae > Streptophyta > Magnoliopsida > Magnoliales > Magnoliaceae > Liriodendron > Liriodendron chinense. Next base: position 2,130,051 of record ML058492.1, on the reverse strand, counting down.
GCGCCCTTCTTGAAATGATGATTTTCCACCTTCCATCACCATCCAAGGCACAGAGATACCGTGTCGAGAATCTGTACGAGGGCCCTCTTGATGACGTTTATGCTAATGCTATTAGAAACTGTGACCCGGAAGGTCCTCTGATGCTCTACGTTTCAAAGATGATTCCAGCGTCAGACAAAGGCAGGTTCTTCGCCTTTGGTCGGGTTTTCGCTGGGAAGGTCTCGACTGGTTTGAAGGTTAGAATCATGGGTCCCAACTACGTTCCAGGCCAGAAGAAGGATTTGTATGTTAAGAGTGTGCAGAGGACTGTTATTTGGATGGGGAAGAAGCAAGAGTCAGTTGAGGATGTGCCTTGTGGGAACACAGTTGCTCTGGTTGGATTGGATCAGTTCATCACCAAGAATGCTACTCTGACAAATGAGAAAGAAGTGGATGCGCACCCCATCCGGGCAATGAAGTTCTCTGTCTCTCCTGTTGTACGTGTTGCCGTTCAGTGCAAGGTTGCATCAGACCTTCCCAAGCTTGTCGAAGGGTTGAAGCGACTGGCCAAATCAGATCCCATGGTTGTTTGCACGATTGAAGAGTCTGGTGAGCATATTGTTGCAGGTGCTGGAGAGCTCCACCTCGAGATTTGCCTGAAGGACTTGCAGGAAGATTTCATGGGTGGGGCTGAGATTCTTGTTTCGGATCCTGTTGTCTCTTTCCGTGAGACGGTGCTTGAGAAGTCTTGCAGGACTGTAATGAGCAAGTCCCCAAACAAGCACAATCGTCTCTACATGGAGGCCCGTCCCTTGGAAGATGGGCTTGCTGAAGCCATTGACGAGGGGCGTATCGGCCCCAGGGATGACCCAAAAGCCCGCTCAAAGATCCTTTCCGAGGAGTTTGGGTGGGACAAGGATCTTGCCAAGAAGATCTGGTGTTTTGGACCTGAAACCACTGGCCCGAATATGGTTGTTGATATGTGCAAGGGAGTTCAGTACCTGAATGAAATCAAGGATTCTGTCGTGGCAGGGTTTCAATGGGCATCAAAGGAAGGAGCATTGGCTGAAGAAAACATGCGGGGCATATGCTTTGAGGTTTGCGACGTCGTTCTTCACGCTGATGCAATCCACAGGGGCGGTGGACAGATCATCCCGACAGCAAGAAGGGTCATATATGCCTCCCAGCTGACCGCAAAACCCAGGCTCTTGGAGCCTGTCTATTTGGTGGAGATACAGGCACCTGAACAGGCACTTGGTGGCATCTATGGCGTCCTGAACCAGAAGCGTGGTCATGTCTTTGAGGAAATGCAGAGGCCTGGCACGCCGCTTTACAACATCAAGGCGTACCTGCCTGTCATTGAGTCGTTTGGGTTCTCGGGCACTTTGAGGGCAGCGACATCTGGACAAGCCTTCCCCCAGTGCGTGTTTGATCACTGGGACATGATGTCGTCCGACCCATTGGAGTTGGGATCGCAGGCGGGGCAGTTGGTGATTGATATCCGAAAGAGGAAGGGTCTGAAGGAGCAGATGACACCTCTTTCTGAGTTCGAGGACAAGCTCTGAGGCGTCTGATTGGCAATGGAGAGAGATTCAAGTAGTAGGTAAGTTGGTGTCCATTTTGTCTGGTTTTTTTTTTTTGTTCTTGTTTGGTTCAGATGCTGCCAGTCTGTTGGCGAAGTGTGGCTGTTTTTGATCCAGAGTTTCTTCTACATGTTCTAAGGGGATGAGGATATATACTCTGTTTTACTTGAAACTTTTTTTTATGCGTTTCTGTTTCGTTTTGAACTATCTTTTTAGGGGATTTATCCTTTTTAGGAAGGAATGATGTTTTTATAAATCCTGCTTATTTAATGTTGCTTTTGTTAATTGCTTTTGAATTTTTATCCTCGTGTTTTAGTCCTTGCTAGAGTAGTAGGAGAATGCTTTGCTTGTAGAAACAAAGCCCTCTCATGTTGTGTAGGTGATAATATGCTTGTTTCAAATTATAGGCCCTGTCCATCAGGTGGGCACATGATGATCCAGGATCGATGTGCACTTGGCCCGCCTAACACATGCATGGGCTGTCCTTACATTTTCCATCTGGTCTGCTTGATGAATGATGCTGGATCCAAGCGTCTTTGTGAATGGGGGGACCTTTTGTTTAGCCCTTGAAAAAGTGTATCTGCAGGTAGCATTAGCTGATGCTGATGGGTAACGGACCTTCTCTTTGGTATGTGGTGGTGGTGCTTACCTTTAGTTGGTTTACACAGGGTGAGGCTGTTGACATGTTGGTGGGGGTTCAAGTTGTGCGTGGTTAGGCCCAATCTCGTACGAGAGAACTCTGTATAACCATTGAATTTGTTATGCTTGCATCTCTAAATTAGGCTGCATGCAAAGAATGTAGTTTGCTAAGTAGTTATCACTTGTCATGAAACTGTTGATGTGATGATTGGTGTCCAACGGATGGTTTCACAGAAACACATTTTGTTCAGTTGGGGTTTCTACGATAGCAACTCTAGGGCTGTCAATGGGATGGTGGTGGGATGGGGTACTGACCGACCCAATTTGAATGGAGACCAAATGTTTGGGTGTGTTGGAAATTGCCAACCAATATAAAATGGGGCTTGCTTCGGGTTGGGTTGAATTCGGCTTGGGCACCTTGGGTTCACTGAAACGCATTTTGTTTGGTTGGGGTTTCTATGCTACCAGTGGGATGGTCCCGACCCAATTTTAATTGGGGCCCGTATCCCATCTTCTGGACCCATTAAGAATTAGGGTCGGGTTTCAGGTCTCACCTTTTGGATCTGGTTAAAAATCGGGTCTGGTTTGCATTGGGTCCATTACGAGGACCTGGTTAGAGTCTATTCAGGTTAAGAATCACAGAGGCCCAGGCCCAGGCCCAGGCCCGTTTGAAGGGAAAAAAAACAAATATCATATTGATCCAAATCATGATGGGGCCCACAGAAGTTGGTGACGTTGCTGGTTAGGTATTCAAGAGCTAGACCTGGACGTAAAACCTGTATCTTTATGTGGCCATTCTCAGTTGGGGTTGCCTCAGCATGTAAAAAAAAAAGACGACTTTTTTTTATCTTTGGCCAGAAATCTGCTCTCTGGGAAGAGTTCGAAAATTGCATTGCTACTTGGTTAAATGTTTGCGTCCTACGGAGCCCATGAGAAGCAGTGCACTCCATGATTCTTTGGTAACATTTGAAAAAAAAAAAAAGTCAGATAAACATGATTCAAGTGGGTCACAAATCCAAAACAGCTGGCCCACCATGTTATCTACACGGTCTTTGGATCGTTTAGCCCTCTGGATGAAGGGGCATGAATAAATAAAATAAAAATGAGGCCATTTGCACACCTTGTGAAATCAAGGGTGGACGTTCCCTCCCAATTGTTTCCCTTGGGGTTGGGATGGGCCACCTAAATCACAAATCAGTGTTATCTTTGATGTTAGCAAGTCATGGTGGGCTGTGTATGTGAAATTTGGACCGTTGAAGTCCTTCATTTGCCATGGATGAAGGGCATGGAAAAAAACCAGTCCATTTTACATCAATTGGCCCTCTGGTGAAATTAAGCATGGGCGTTTCTTCTCAATGGATCATCGTGGGCCATTGCCATGGGCCCCATTTCGTGTCCAGGACCACGGAATAGTTTGTAGGCAAACTGCCGATTCACTGTCGTGATTTAATGTCCGGTGCGATTTGAGTCAAATCATTGTAATTGACAGTCACCACTAGCTGGATCCGATTAGGAGGAGTGAGGTACTTTATCAAGGCAGTCTCCACACCATGAAAAGAAGAAAGAATGGAGACAACTCGAACCGCCTTATGACCCCAGGCACTGAAATAGTCGGCTTCTTTGTAAGCAGGAAAAGGTGGCATTTTTGAATGTGGGTCTAAATCAGGCATGGACCATGACGGGCCAAAATAGTTCAGCCCAAGCCCAGCTCAGACAGCATATTTAGGAACCGGCCGGACCCTGAGCGAGCAAACCGTGATTTCTCCTGAACTGAAGTAGTATAGTTTACTGAGTACACTTTATGTCGTTACAATGAGGTATGTATCTCATCCACGCCGCCCATCCATTTTTCCAGAACACTTTTGGACATGTGATGAAAATCAAACTATATCCAAATCTTAAGTGGGCCACAACAGTGGAAACAGTGGGAATTAATTCATATCGTTGAAAACTTCTTGGGGTTTACGAAGTTTTGGATCAAGCTGATAATTTTTCTTTTTCCTTCATCCATGTCTGTGTAACCTTATGAACAGGTTGGATGACAACTAAACGTCTTTGTGGGTCCTAAGAAGGTTTCAACCGTGGATGTCGTTATCCCATTGTTTCCTGTGATGTGGTCAATTTGAGCTTTGGATATGCTTAAATTTTGGAATCATTACCTAAAATGAGCTTTAAAAATGGATGAACGGAGTGGATAAGATACATGCATTACCTTGGCCCCACACAGATTACTTAGTAGGCTAGCAATCCATGTCCCAACAACAGGTGTTGCAAGGTGGTATGGGATAAGATTGCGCATGGAGTAACTCATTACGCTACAGCGTACTGAGTAAACTCTGTGGGACCCACCGTAATGTATGTGTCTTATCCACACTATTCATCTGTTTTACCATCTAATGTTAGGGCATGAGCCCAATATCGAATCATATCCAAAGATTCAGTGGACCACGCCATAAGAGACAGCGTGAATTGAATGCCTACCGTTGAACTCTTCTTGGGGGCCACAAAATTTTTGGATGAAGATGATCTCTGTTTTTTCCCCATCATTAATGTCTGTGTGACCTTATGAACAGGTTGGATTACAAATAAACATCACTGTGGGTCCTAGCAAGGTTTCAACGGTGGTTGTCATTATCCCACTGTTTCCTCTGGTGTGGTCCACTTGAGATTTTTCTATGCTTGAATTTTGGTATCATGCTCGACAATAATCTGTTAAAGTAGATAGACAGTGTGGATAAGACAAATACATCACAGGGCCCTACAAAGTTTACTCAGTACGCAATACCGTCCGTTGTAAAGGATACAGAATATGCTCCTGGGTGCCTTTGGAGAGGTTTTTGCAAGAAGTTAATGTGTACAGGGAAGCTAAGTGTGCCCTTCATTATGTTTGTGAGAAATTTATCCCTCCATCCATTTTTCTAAATCATTTTAGGACACGAGACAAAAAAATGAGGCAGATCCAAAACCTCAAGTGGGCCTCACGAGAGGAAATAGTGGGGATTGAACGGACACAATTGAAGCATTCATATGGCCATAGAAGTTTCGTATCAGGCTAAGCTTTTTGTTTTTTCAGTTCATCCCAGTGGGGATGACCTTATAAACGGTTTGGATAGCATGTAAACATCAAGGTGTAGTTTTTAACAATAAGCATTTCTTTCCCCCAACTTTTCCTCTCGATGTATCCTCTTGAGTTTTGGATCTGCCTCATATTTTTATTTATTTATTTATTTTTGCCTCATATCCTAAAATGAGCTGCCAAAACGGATGAATGGATTGGGTGGATTTATCACAAACAGTATGATGGGCCAGGAACTTCATGCGGAAGCCTTTTGCAGACAATCGAGGCGCGGTTACTGCGAGAGAGAAGGGTGGAGGGAGGAAGGACGTGCCGCTGCCGTCAGAGAGAGAGAGAGGCCGGGCTGAGCTTAAAGGCTTTCATCCGTCCAAGCTCGCCCAATTTTATAATGGGCTTGATTTTTAAGATTGGCCCACCCTCAGGCCTGATATTCCAGTCCAAGCCCGACCTGAGGCGGGCCAGGCCTAGAAGCCTGCATGCCAACCGAGCCCATAGACACACTTACTGGCAGCAGCTCCTAGTCTATGTAAAATCCACTCCTACCATTTGACGTGTAATCATAAGCAAAGTCTACGAGAAATCAGACTAACCCGTGATTAAAGTGGGGGCCACAACTAAGTAAACAGTTGGAAGAGAGGTGGCAACCCCCCTTGATTTTTACAAGTCCATCACAATAATTATATGAAATCCACTCTAACCACCATGCCAAACTTAAAGAGTTAAGTACCAAAAAAATGGTGCCCATATGTGATTCAGGTGCCACACCAATGGAAACAATTTGGAGACCTTGAGTGTTGCTTGTTTCTATTTGTGTGTTACATCTGAATTATGGATGAGAATGATTTTTGGGCCCTGGAACTAACATGGGGTGATATACTTAGTGTTAATGTAAAAAATTGGTTATGAGTGATAGGCTGGGAAAAAAGAGTTTCCTTCTTATGGTGCACAATCCTCCGAAGATAACCTCCTCCAATGCCCATGTCACAAATAGAAACTAAGGGTGGCCAGCGTTCGGCCGTCAGCCTTTCGATGCTCAAGTCAGTGACAAGCCTTAGAAAAAGATGAAGTGTGAAACGTGGGCTAAGTATTTGTCTACCTTTTATTGAAATAGGAAACCCCATTTATAGAGAACCTGCTAGAGTGATTTGTTACGTATATGGTTGAGATCTCCCTGATTTCATGGGATAAGATATTATCCTATCCAATTCTGGCTAGGTTAGAAGTCTAGATGATTACGTTACTTGATGTAGATCCTTCTGATCCTGTATTGACGGAACCAATATGTATAAACAGATCAAAGTAGGTTTGTAATCTGGGCCAACTCCTGAACTATATGAGCTGCTGGAACTATGGCTCAAGGCATGTTTTCGTCAATTACTAGCGAGCAGGGCTGCTCGGACACAAGTTGAGTTCTAGATAGTCGACTGGCGAGCAGGGCTGCTCGGATAATCTTTAGAGGTTAGGACGCCTTTCTTGCATTCCAGACAGATGTGTTCCTTATCTAGACTTGCTCAAAGTTCATGATTACATAATGAAGGCGCTCGCACATGTTAATGATCGAGCAAAGCCGCTCGACAAATAAAGCTGATCACATCATATTATAAATGAGCCACTCATCTTGTCATTCATAAGAGTAGCAAGATACGACCAATTTTTAGCCTATAACACATGCCCCCCAAGTCTCTTACTTAGAGTAGCTAGGCAAGAGACTTGTTTGATTTGAATTTCGCATGTAACCGCCTGGCGTATTTTCGAAGGGAAGCGGCCGTATATGATTAGACGTCTGTATTTAATGAGCGCCAACTTTTCGGCTGAAGGAAATGAAGCGGTGCTTAACACGTGTCTCGAATTAATGCGCGTGCCTATTCGACTGCAGCGCCAAACGACGGGAGGCCAAGTGCCACTCAAATCACCGAAGTGAATGATTGTGTATATATATGTACATCTGGTGTTTCAGTATACACATAAGGCTCATTTCTTTCTTTGACAGAAATCTTCTTCTTCTTCTTTCACTTTCTCTTATGGCGGGACTTTTTCTCTGAGGTATTTTCTACCATCTTCCTTCCATATTTTTTGCCTTCTTCTGAGTTTTCTTTTTATTCAATGGCGATAGGGTCTAATTCCAAAGCGGTTCCATTGGGGGAAGAAACTCCGAAATCTTCTTCCTTAAACAACGTACGAGTACCTGCTGGGAAATACTCTGCGTCTAGGTACTCTTCCCATATGAAAGAAGAGGAGTTAGAGTAAATCCGAGGGAAATACCGAGTCCCCGACTTAATTACGTTCGGATTACCACAGGAGGGGGAAACTACTGAGTCTCCTCCACCAGGGCATGTTGCCATTTACAACTATTTCTTCACGATTGGTGTCCGTCTTCCCCTCCATCCATTTATTCGGGAGGTTCTTCGCATTTATAAAATAGCTCTGGGACAACTCATGGTGAACGGATGGAGGGTGATAATTAGTGCATACGTTCTTTAGAAACAAGCTGGGAATGGTGAACTTTACGCCAATGAATTTCTAAAGATGTTCCAGCTAAAGAAATCCCCCCTCTTATGAGGGCTGATATTATCTGGCATATTGGCATCGTGGAAACTTTGTACTTGAAAACCCTTCTTCTAATTCCCATGGATGGAAGAGACAGTGGTTTTTTGTTTCTGGAAACTGGGAGTCTAATGCGGGCTCGACTCCTGGCGCACATAATGTTCATCGCTTTTTTTGCGAATGTTGGTGATTTTTTGCTTTTGTATGAATATTGCTGCAATTCATACCTTTAATTTGTTGATTGCATTGCAGACATCCCAATCGGAAAAAAGCCTAGTTTGAGAGGAGGGATAAATGAGAAGATAGTCGATGTCTTCGAATTGTCAAAGGATGCGAGAGACATCAAGTCTACTCTGAGATTACCGAGACTCGTTGAATCTGGTCTCGTTTCTGAAGAAGAGATGACGAGTGGTGAAGGAACTCAGAAGAGGGGAAATCTTCCTCCCCTAAGGGGTTCTGCTTCAAAGAGGCAGAAGAAAATGGCAATTGGTCCATCTCAACCAGTGGGGCAAGAAGAGGAGGCTGCTCAAGGCTCTCGCAAAAAATCATCGAGTCATTCTTCTGAACCTCCACTTGCACCTACCGATGCTGCTGCAGTGGTATCTGCTTCGGCTGTTCTTTGAGAGCAGCCGGTTGTTGATCTTACTGATACTCCTGTGAGGGAGTCCAGACCAGAACTTGGTTCTTCATCGTGAGGGGAGAGTCGTGAGACCACTCTTGCTCGTGGAAGGTCTGCTCATTCAGGAGTTGTTAGCAGAGAGCTAGTCGTCACTCAGCCTTCTGGTGAAGAGACTTTTACCATTTCGGGTCACTTACACCCGATTTGCAGATTTCTCTTTGACCATGTCCCCCCCGCGCCTTTGATCTTGTCCCCTAGCCTAGTCCTGAAGAGCTCACATTAAACGCTGGATTGAGGGCTGTTCAGGTGAGAAAATTCTCAATATTATATGCATCTCAAATTCCTTTTTACCCTTAATAACTTACATCTTCCCTTTGTGTGATGCTTGGACCTTATCGTGAGGACGAGGCATGATATTATCTCTGCTCGTCGCGTGATAGACTAGGGGGAGGATAATATAAAGCTCTTGGAACGGGCAGTTCAGAGGAGAGACAATCTTATGAAAGCTCGTGAAGCCTTAATTGAAAAAGCCAATGAGAAAAAGAACATTCTCATAAAAAAGATTCAAGTGTTGACTGATCGGTACTAAGAGTTAGATTGGTAGCATGCTCGACTTGGTGAAACGAAGGAGAAGGTTGAGAGAGAGAGAGAAACTTTTCGTCAAGACAAGATAACGTTGGAACAAAAGAACACTGATCTAGAGTCGCAGCTCAAACAATCCAAGGAGGATTGGGAGAAGGAGAGAGCATCTCTATTGGCGTCGATCGTAGAGAAGGAAAATTGGGAGAAGGAGAGAGCAGCTTTATTGGCGTCCATCGTAGAGAAGGAAAATTTGGAGAAGGAAAAAAGTGGGGCCCGCTGTAGTCTCCAATGGTGGGGTGTCTACTGTTGAGCTTTGAATTGTGCATTTTCTAACCCAAATCCATCACACATTATGCATGATTTACAGGTTTAAAAGACTAATTTGATACGTGTTTTGTGTTATAGGAATGAGAGAGAGATTTCATCAAATTCGATGCTAAATGGGCCACTTTGGATATATTGAAGAACAAAAGGATAGATGCCAAGAGTGGAAGGAAGAGTGAAGAGAAAAACAGAAGAGATAAAAGAACCAGCAGTTCTGATGGATCGTCGATAGGTGATCGATTGATTGGAGGACATTTCGATGGGTCCTCGATCAATCGGACCATCAATCGGACACACCTAAAAAACCAAACTTTTGAATAACTTGCTGGACAGAATTCCGATCAATTAGAGTAATTTTGATCAATTGATCAAGGGTTTCCAATCAATCAGAAGCATGTCCGATCAATCGAAAATATGATGGAAAATGACAACTCTCTGGACACTTTTACAATCAATCAGACCATCGTCTGATTAATCGAAGATCTTCGTCTGATCAATCGAACCTGTCTGCATAGTTGCGTAAGGAGTTAAGCTATTTCAGAAGTTTCCAAATCGGTGGCGGGTTTTGGCTATAAAAGGACTCCTCTACTTCGTTCCTAGGACATCCTAGAAGAGTTCTAAGTTCATGGGGAGTGAAGGAGAGCATCGTGGAGCATTCGCAACTTCACCGACTTCGGGTTTTTTCAATTTTCATGTTTTTCTTTTGATTTTAGTTGTAGTATGACAATGCTCGGCTAGAACCTCTTAGCTAGGGCTAAGAGGTGAAGCTTGTAGCTAATTTCATGTTCAATTCGTTTGATTCAAGTACCTTTATTTAAAATTGGATTTTTAATATTCTAGTTTGAATAAAGTTTGGATTTTTAGAAGTTTTGTGAGAGTTTGTTTATTCTGGACATGAGCTCCTTACAATTCTCTGAGATTACCATGTTTGGATTGATTGGAACTGAATTGTAGTAACCTTAGAGCATGCCATAGTCTCTTGACATGGCTGTTACTTCGAAGGATACATGTTCAAGTTCTATATGCTTCATTAGAACTAGAAATCTGATTTTCAGATTTAAGTGGGACTGTTTGTGTTGAATGATTTATCTTCCAATTAGATGATAAATGTTTATGGCTGTGCTTGGATGAATGAATTAACATGGGATTGCTACAAGTGGATCTTTAAAGCCTTAATCTTCTTTTTCATATTCTCAGAATTTCTTTCAAAATTACTATTTTAGTTCTACTTCTCATAATTGAATTCCTAAACTGTTTTGATTGAAGTGGCTGGAATAAATTAGGATTGTTTACCTAATTCCCTATGGATCAACCTCGGTCTTACCGAGATTATTACTACATCGCAGCCTTGCACTTGAGGCGAGCGTACAAGTTTTTGGCACCGTTGCCGGGGAATCAAGGATAAATGGTTCTAAATTGTTTTAGTGGCTATAGAAGTAGAAATAGTTAGACAAGATTTTCTAATTTTCTGAGAATTAGTTTTTGATTTTCTAGAACTAACAAGTTTGCTTTGTTTTGTAGGAAATTCTCTTAGTTCAAGCTAATCGGGTACTATCTTTCTAACTGAGAACTATTACAGCTTTTTAGTTTTTCAAAATTTAGTTTTATTTCCAGATTTTATTTTATTTAGGATCTAGGATTTAGTTTAGATTTTGTTTATGTGGTTTATGTCCCATTAGGGAACGTGACCACACAAATCGTCTCCAAACCAAAGGTGGTCTAATTGGACCACTCTCCGTTCATAGATGAGCTCGAAAATACGTAGAACATTGTGAAAGTTCGGGGTGTATGGATCAAACACCATTAAAGAATCCTCACCCCCCTACTCCAACTACAAACGCGAATCCAGAGAGAGTAGGAGAGAATGAGGTACACAATGCTCCTCCAATGAGAGCTTTACGTGACTACCTACAACCGGCTCGTACGACTACACCCTCTTGTGTGGTTTTACCAATCACCGGGGGGAACATTGATATAAAGCCAGGGGTAATTCAACTTTTACCTAAGTTCCATGGGCTAGATTCTGAGAGCCCATATCTACACTTAAAAGAGTTTGATGAAGTTGTTCCTACCTTGCAATACAACAATGTGTCAGAGGATGTTATCAAACTTAGATTATTTCCTTTCTCATTGAAAGAAAGAGCCAAAGGTTGGCTCCACTCTCTTAGACCACATTCGATAGGGGCATGGACAGAATGACCCACGAATTTTTGAAAAAGTTCTTCTCAGCTCATAAAACCAATATCCTTCGAAAATCTATAATGAACTTTATGGGAAAAGAGGGAAAGTCATTCTTTCAAAGTTGGGAAAGGTTTAAGGAACTCTTACTCACTTGCCCCACATCATGGATACGAAATTTAGCGAATTATAAGCTTCTTTTATGATGGATTTAATTCCAACATGCGCCAATTTATAGAGATGATGTGCAATGGCTAGTTTATGAGAAAAAATCCAGATGAAGCATAGAGTTATTTAGACATGTTGGCCGAGAACGCCCAATCATGGGATACCTCGGACAAGTCTAGTAACCTTAAGCCTCCTCAGCAAAAAGAGAAATGAGAGATTTACATCCTTAAGGAGGAAGATGATGTAAACGCAAGGATAGCCAACATCACAAGAAAAGTTGAGGCTATGAAACTAAGTAAAAGTGGAGTTTCTAAGTCCACGGAAGCCATTGAGAACGTATGCGGAATTTGTGTCGCTAATGTATACTCTACGCAAGATTTTCCTACAATTCTCGCATTTCAAGAGGTGTTACAAGAGCAAGCAAACACCGCATATGGGTATTAAAGGCCTTTAAATGGACCGATAGGTAACACGTACAACTCTACTTGGAAGAACCATCTAAATTTCAGTTGGAGGAATGGCCCCACGAGCAATCCTACCAACTCTCAAGGAGGACCACCCATGCAAAACATGGCCCCACTTCAATTCTTAATGGAGGATACTTTAAAGGTGTTTATGCAAGGGCAAACGCAAATTAATCAATCAAATAAGCAAATGTTCCAAGAGCTTAAAGTTTCGGTTGATAAAATTAAGGGACGCTTGAATGCTAGGGAAGGGACCTTTCCAGCCTAACCTCAGCCCAATCCTAAACAAACAAGCACATGAAATAAGCACACCTAATCTTCCCAACCAATACGTGGTGTAAATAAAATCCATCACCATTCTTAGAAGTGGTAAACAAGTGGATAAATCTATTTCGATGAAGGCCGACAAACATAATGATCCGGTGATCTCCGAGAATGAGGATAGATCTAGCTTAGCCCCAGAAGAAACGTAATGCGTTCAAAAGCCCATAACACCATTCTCTTCAAGATTGGTTGCTCCAAATCTCTTCCAAACTCTCGTGATATTTTAGAGATTTTTAGAGAAGTTAAGATCAACATTCCATTGCTTGATGCCATTAACAAATCCCCTCTTATGCGAAGTTCCTAAAGGACCTATGCACAACCAAACGCAAATATAATGTGCAACAAAAGGCCTTGTTGAATGAGCAAGTGAGTGTCATTCTCACCCAAAAGACCCCTACAAAATTTAAAGATCCCGGTAGTCCCACAATCTCATGTATCATTGGTGATTATCGGATTGAGCGTGCATTATTAGACTTGGGGGCAAGCGTAAACTTGATCCTGTACTCGGTATACGAGCAATTGGGTCTTGGTGAATTAAAACCCACTAAAACCATGTTGCAACTTGCTGATAGATCCATTCGTGTGCCGAGAGGGATAGTTGAGGATGTATTGGTCCAAGTCGACAAATTCTACTACTCGGTGAATTTCATCGTCTTAGACACACAACCAGTTATGGATACTAGCACTCAAATACTGGTGATTTTAGGCCGCCCATTCCTGGCTACATTAAACGCAATTATAAATTGCCGAAATGGGGTAATGCAACTGTCCTTTAGAAACATAACATTGGAGGTGAATGTGTTCACTTGGGCAAAAGGCATAGGGATGACGATGATGAGATCTTCGAGGTAAACATGCTCGAATCCTTTGAAGAAGAAGAGCTCCTCCAACTTGAACCACTGGACAGTTTGGAGACATGCTTGGCACATTTTGAATATTTCAAAGACCCCATCATTAATGACATTGTGCAAGTATTGAGTAGTGAGAAACCGGTAGTTAATACTAGCCGGTTGAGGCCTCATTTTGAAAGATTGCCACCAACCGCATCTAGGCCTCTACTATCTAATATCAAACCGCCGAAGCTTGACCTTAGACCTTTGCCATCAGAGCTGAAATACGTATACTTAGGTTAAGAGGAAACATTTTCGGTTGTCATTGCCTCTCACCTAGGAAAAGACCAAGAGCTCAAGTTGATTGAGCTACTCAAAGAACATAGGGGGGCCATAGGTTGGACAATAGCGGATCTCAAAGGGATAGACTCTTCAGTTTGTACTCACTGTATACACCTCGAGGATAATGCAAAAACGACTAGACAACCTCAAAGGCGACTAAACCCAAACAATGATGGAGGTTGTCTAGGCTGAGGTGTTAAAGCTACTAGACGTGGGTATCATTTACCCCATCTCGGATAACCAATGGGTGAGTCCTACCCAAGTTATCCCTAAGAGGTCCGGTATTACCATTGTAGAGAACGCCAACAATGAACTTATGCCGACAAGAATGACCAATGGTTGACGTATGTGCATAGATTATCAGAAGCTAAACACGGTTACTAAGAAGGACCACTTCCCCCTCCCATTCATGGATCAAATTTTGGAGAGGTTAGCGGGTCACTCTTATTATTGCTTGCTCGATGGCTATTCTGGTTACAACCAAATTGAGATAGCCCCAGAAGACCAAGAGAAGACTACTTTTACATGCCCATTTAGCACCTTCACATACCGAAGGATGCCATTCGGACTATGTAATGCACCTGCCATATTCCAACGATGCATGTTGAGTATTTTCTCAAACATGGTGGGTGAATTTCTCGAGGTATTCATGGATGATTTTTCTATTTTTGGTTGTACTTTTGATGAGTGCCTCAATCATTTGAAATTGGTCTTGACAAGGTGCGAGGAAAATAACCTTATCTTAAACTGGGAAAAGTGCCAGTTTATGGTACAAAGAGGAATAATCTTTGGACATATAATCTTGTCCAATGGAATAGAGGTAGACCGGGCCAAAATCGATATTATGTCCAACTTACCACCACCCAAAAACATACGCGATGTGCGGTCCTTCCTTGGACACGCCAGTTTTTATAGAAAGTTTATAAAGGATTTCAGCCATATCTCTAGACCCTTATGTAACCTTCTCCAAAAGGAGAACCAATTTGATTGGAGTGTCGAATGTCAATTGGCTTTTTCAAAGCTAAAAGACATGCTGACAACCGCTCCTATCATGCAACCACCGGATTGGTCCGTTCCTTTTGAGTTGATGTGCGATGTGAGCGATTATGCTATTGGGGTGTTGCTAGGTCAAAAGAAGGATAAACAGCCCCACGTTATCTACTATGTGAGTAGAAACTTGAATCCTGCCCAAGTTAATTACTCGACTACGGAGAAAGAACTCCTAGCCGTTGTTTTTGCTTTGGACAAATTTCGACCTTACTTGATAGGATCCAAAGTCATCATTTACATGGATCATTCGGCGCTAAAACATCTTCTTTCTAAGAAGGATGCTAAGCCCTGTTTGCTTAGATGGATCCTACTCCTTCAAGAATTTGACTTAGAGATCAAGGATAAGAAGGGGGTAGAGAACGTGATGGCAACTCATTTATCCCGCCTAGTTTTACCTGATTCCATTGACGAGTCACCCATTGAGGACTCATTTCCTGATAAGCAACTCTTTATTGTTATACATCTACCTTAGTACGTTGACATAGCAAATTATCTTTCCACAAGTGCGATGCCGACTCATTGGATTGTGTAGGATAAACGAAAATTTCTAAGGGAAGTACGCAGGTTTTTCTAGGATGAACCATTACTTTTCAAATATTGCCCAGATTAAATAATTAGAAGATGTATCCCTGATGATGAACAAAATTTTGTCATCTCCTTTTGTCATAATCAAGCATGTGGGGGATCATTTTTTTGCCCTTGTTTAGAGACACCCACGAGTTTTGCAAAGCGTGCGAGCGCTGTTAAAAGCTAGGGGGATTATCTCATCGAAATATGATGCCTCTCAACCCAATTCAACATCTCGAAGTCTTCGATTGTTGGGGCATTGATTTCATGGGACCATTCCGCTCATCTTTTGGACATATCTCCATATTGCTTGTTGTCGACTATGTATCCAAGTGGATAGAGGCCATTCTATGTAGAACTAATGATCATCGTATGGTTCTAAAGTTCCTCAAAGAAAATATACTTTTCAGATTTGGAATGCCTCGAGCCATCATAAGTGATGGTGGTTCTCACTTTTGTAATATGCCCTTTGAAGACTTAATGAAGAAATATGGCATTAGACATAAAGTGAGTATCCCATACCACCCACAAACAAGTAGGCAAGTTGAAATTTTTAATCGAGAAATCAAACAAATTTTGTAAAAGACGGTGAGACCGGATCGTAAAGATTGGCCACTGAGATTAGTCGATGCTCTTTGGGCTAACCGTACCGCTTATAAAACCCCCATTGGAATGTTTCCCTATAGACTTGTTTATGAGAAGGCTTGTTATTTGCCTGTGAAACTTGAACATAAAGCCTATTGGGAAATTTGGAAATTTAATTTCGACATTGACAAGGCTAGCTTGCTTCGCAAACTCCAACTGAATGAGCTTGACGAAATCCGGAATGCTGCTTACGAAAATTTGAGGATTTATAAGAGTAGGATGAAAGCCTTTCATGACAAACACATCTTCTGAAAAACTTTCCATCAAGGTCAGAAAGTGCTCTTGTATAATTTTCAATTCCATTTGTTTATGGAAAAATTAAGATCTCGATGGACCGTCTCATATATTATTAAAGAAGTTTTTCCTCATGGAGCTGTCAAGATAGAGAATGAGGCGAATGGTAACTATTTTAAAGTGAATGGACAACGCCTTAAACCATTTGTCGAGAAATTTGATTAAGAGGATATGTCCTTTCCTCTGAAAGATCCTGTATATCAGGATGATTGATCTCCTAGTTTGAAGAAGGTATAGGGTAGGTTATGTTTAGTTTGTTTTCTGTTTTTAGGTTTATTTCTTTAGTAGATTTAGTTGTCAGAGTTGTAGACTCCCATGATCGACTCTATTAGGTAACCTTGTTCTCACTCTCTTTTATTTTATCATTGCTATCATATTTTTGCTCATTGCATATCTTTTACATTGAGGACAATGCAAGATTTGGGGGGGGGGGGGGGGGGGGGGGTGAGATTCTTAGATGAATCTAGTACTTTGTGACATTTCGAGCAATGTTTGTAGAAATTTTTTTAGTTTTTCTGAAAATTCAAAACTCTTTTGAAAAAATTTGTTTCTATTCATTCGGGATGGTAAGAGTATAAGAAAAAGAGATATGAAATGAGTAATGTTGAAAGTCTTGAACTACCTCTAATATATAATGATTTTCTATGTGAATTCCCCTACTAATATGATCGATAGAAAGTTTGAACACTTTTGCACCTAGTTCACATTACACGATTCTCATGGTTTGAAGGGGGTATGTAGATTTATAAATTAGTTAGACTTAGATTTGAGATGTTAAGGAACCAAGCCGAGGAACTTTGTTCATCCTTGTTCATGAGAAAGTAAGAAAATGAATGAAAGATATGGATTTCTAAAAATCCTATTTATATATACAGTGAATGAAAGAAAAAAAAGTGGTTATATTGAATATATATTAATTTTTTTTGAAAATGGCTACGTATTACCAACCAGGGGATGGTCTACCCGTAACCAAAGTTGGAAATGGGAAGTAGTGTGAAAGCCGTCGAAGGAACAGTAAGGCAAATTCTTGTCATAGGCATTTGGTTGAGCTGTACACTTTTAGATCTTTAGTTTCGCTAATCTAGGAAGAAGGTTATCCTGAAAATTCATGAGATGAACATTCACTATGCACACTAGGTTATAATTGTTCGATTTCTTCTATTTATTAATCAATCAGCGGGGATTCTATATGAACACTTGTTATGTTTTGGGAGTTTAAGGTTTCAACTTCTATCACCCAGTTTTTCTGATTTTGTGCGCTTGCATGTCTTGGATTATATAAAAGCATAGTTTTTGGAAGAGAGTTGGGTTTTGAAAAATTCAATTTATTTCACGGATGTTTTGCTTGGGACTAGCAAAATGCTGGTTGGGGTGTGTGTTGAGCTCTGAATTGTGCATTTTTTAACCTAAATTCATCACACATTATGCATGATTTATAGGTTTAAAAGACTAATTTGATATGTGTTTTTTGTTATAGGAATGAGAGAGAGACTTCATCAAATTCGATGTTAAATGGGCCACTTTGGATATATTGAAGAACAAAAGGATAGATCCGAGAGTGGAAGGAAGAGTGAAGAGAAAAACAGAAGAGATAAAAGAAACAACAGTTCTGATAGATCGCCGATAGGTGATCGATTGATCAGAGGACATTTTGATGGGTCCTCGATCAATTGGACCATTAATCGGACACACCTGAAAAACCTAACTTTTGAATAACTTACTTGACAGAATTCCGATCTGTTAGTGCACTTTTTTGTGGCATACTAGTGCACCTTGTTTGTCAATCACTTACGTCAGTGAGTTTAGTGTCGGTTTAGCCTAATGAAGACGAAGACCGAAGACTCAAGTGGCCCCGCTGCATCAAGGAAGAAGAAACAGGTAAAAGTGATGCCTTGATGTGCCTTAACCTTGACCAAAACCCAACCCCTTAACCTCTTTGATGACCTTGACAATATTAGGAATCCTTTAGTCATCATAGATTGGCCTTGGGTGTCCCAAAAGATCACCCAAATCTAGGCCATTGTGAGTGGGTTGGAGAATGGATGGGTCAGCAATCAAACATGTTGAACCCAGGCCTGTCCGACCGGTCACGACCGGTCGGCTAGACTGGACTGACCGGTCAAGACCGGTCGGACATGTGTCCAATTAATACAGCAAGCTTGCTGTCTTGAGCAGGATTAGGACCGACCGGTTGGTTGGGTTGGTTCAACAGGTCTTGACTGGTCGGGCAAACCCCCCCCAGCAGTGACAATAAGCTTCCGTCCTGTTTTTGCTGTGGCCGACCGGTCTTGGACCCTAGTACAACCGGTCGTGGACCCCTGGCCGATCGGTCACGACCGGTATGCACTAGCCATTTTTTGCCCATTTTCAAATCGTTGCACATTCTTTTATATAGGGGCTTGGCTCATTTTGAGGGGAAAGAAGAGGGATTTCGAGAGGAGTGAATCCACCATTATTGGAGACCATTTGAGACTCATTCCCAACCTTTATAAGGCATCTTCCTTGTGCTTTAACACAAGATTGGAGCATTCCATGCACATGAAGAAGATGAACTTCATCCCCTCTTGATCTCTAGAGTTTGGAACCTTCTTGATAGGCATATTCTTGTCCAAAACTCTAATATGAGATCGTTGTAGGAGAGAGACTCTAGGCAACCCATTCCCATTAGTTATAGAGTTCTCAAACCTATCCTCCCATCACCTTGGGCATCTCAAAGGCATCACATGCAAGGTGTTTGATTAAGTGAAGCTAAGGTATTGGCGACGCAATGGCGACACGATCGTGGGAGCAAGGGAAGCTGATTTAAGCATGGGAGAGCGGAGATCAAGTAACCCGAACCGACGCTGAACAAGGGGCTCATCCAACAAGTAAGGTTGTCTTTATTGAGAGTCCATTTAGAGTTTGTTTGTCAAACTCGATCTAGGGACGTTAGCCATTCCTTGGCCCGTTAGCCGGGCCAAAACTAAGTCTCCAAGGGGGAGCCTCCGACACGGGAGTGAACGTGCGTCGGGTTGAGAGTTAGCCTATGTCCAAAACTCCTTTTGGGTTGAGAGTTAGCCCTTTGTCTAAAACTCTGATTATGGTTGATATGTGAACTGGTAAAACCTCCGTGTAAAGGTTGAGAGATGAACCTCATTTAAAACCTCCGATAGTGAATACCGGTGTGCTAAAGGAGTTGGGTACTTGAACCGGGAGTGGAGTAGACCCAAAGTCGAACCACTATACATGCTTGTGTTTGTGATTGATTTGAGCACATTGATATCTTAGCATTGGATGTTTAAATGTTTAATTATGAATGCTTGATAGGAATGCATGCTAGGCACTAGATAGAACATCCACACACAAGATGTACTTTCACTAGTAGTGTAGACTTGAGCTCATTGATCCATTCTCATAAGTCTACATAGGTTGCATAGGTTGGGAGCTTTATTAGTTAAATCATTTATTTACCTATGCATGCTTAGATTAGGATTGTTTATTGCTTAACCATATGCTAGTCTTGTGATTAGACCCACTTAGGCTTGGAAGCCAAAGTGTTCTTGCTTAGTTTAATTTGTTGAATTGTGTAAGTAGGCGAAAAGAATTTTTAAAAAGGTCATAATCACCCCCCTCCTATAGGTTTAGCCATAATTCTAGTTGCTCTTTAAGCTTCCGCACATACGTAGGTGTCGTGTTAGACTACCGCCGTACTTTCCATTGGTATCAGAGAGGGTTGCTCTTCAAGGACGTAATCGTCTAGAGTAAGATCCGGTACCGGAGCACTAGCATAATGTCTAGCCGTGATGGGAGTACCACCAACCATCCACCATTCTTTGACGGGTGTTGAGCTCTTAATTGTGTATATTCTAACCCCAATTCATCACTCATTGTGCAAGGTTTTCATGAATTAACGACTGATTTAATACATGATTCTATGATTGCAGGAACGAGAGGGACTTCATCCTACTGGAGACCAAAAAGGATACATTAGGACCCTTTGCATGAAGGCCCAAGGTGGACCAAAGACCAAAGAAGAAAGAGGGAGAAAAGAAAAGAAGAAAAAGAAGGAATTGTTCAAGGGCCGACCGGTCTGGACCGGTCGGCCAACCTGCCGACCTCTGTGAAGCATACTGGACAAGGACCAGGAGGGTCCGACCGGTCGGCCACCCCTGCTGAACTCGCTGGACTATAGCCAAAAGATGGTCCGACCGATCTTGACCGGTCGGCCAGCAGGCCCTGTGCACTCTGGACTATCCCAGAAGAGGTCCGACCGATCGTGCGACCGGTCGGCCATGCGTAAAACAGAGAACTTTCCTATTCTGTTCCGGATTTCTCTGCGCAGTGCATAAGCTTACGCAATTTCTGAAAGATTCTGATGCTGCAGAGCCTCCCCACTATAAAAGGACACCTAGGGATTGTTCCTAGGGTATCTTAGAAGGGTTTAAGAAAAGTGGGAGGCGGCGGAAGTGGTTTTCGGAGTTCCACAACTCCTTCTAGTTTGCTTTCTCGTTTTTATGTTTTTCTTAGTTGTTTCATGTTTCCTTGGATCATGAACGGCTAAACCTCTTAGCTAGGGTTAAGAGGTGAAGCTTGTAGTGAATCTAAGATGTTTCAATTCGTTTAAGTTGGTTTTAAGATTGGATTTTATGTTTATGAACAATGGTTTGAAGTTCAATTCAAGTTTTAAGTAGTTTTTCTTAGTCTTATGATGACTTATGGATGTTTGGAAGAATTGCTTGAGTTCTTAATTGTTGTGTGCTAGTCTAGACCTATATGATCCGAGGAATTGGAGTACGCTCTAGTACTATGATCTTCATGTGGGAACTTCCTACCAAAGTTCTACTTTTCTGGATTTTTGTTGTATGATGGACTGTGTATGTGATTTGAATCAAGTTCAAGTCAGGATCTAGCTTTGCCTTGTGACAGGCCTTAGTGATGGTTATGATTATGAGCTTAGTGTATTGGAATTGGGACTGACCTATGCAATTGAGCATGCTCATTCTAGCTTGCATTGAGTGAATCATATGCATGGATCTTACATATGGCAGTTGTTTTGGTTTAACTGTTATATCATTCGACTAGATAGATTTTAATTTCAATTCTAGTTGAGAAAGTGAGAAACCACAGCGGATTGAGCATCGAGGATTGCTACAAGTGGATCCTTGAACCCCTAGTGCCTTTTATTAATTGATTACTTCAGTTTAGTTCAACATTGCTACTTACATCAATCTACTACAAATCTGGTTGTTAGCTTCTCAATAGAAACTATTGGATGTGTTTGTGAATTCCTATATAAGTCCCTGTGGATCGACCTCAGTCTTATCGAGTTTATTACTACATCGCAACCCTACACTTGGGGAAGCGAACAAGTTTTTGGCGTCGTTGCAGGAGACTTTGACGGTTTTTCACAAATTTCTGAAAATAGTACCTATTTTGGATTTTTAGGATTTTAGGACTAACTTAGTTTGTTTTATTTGATTTGCAGGGATTTCTAGGAAGCTGAAGAAGACATGAGGATCTCAAGTGCCAAATCAGGTTTTATCTTTCTAACCTTATTCTTCTTCTTCTCTTATTCATTCCTATCATATTCATCTCTTGTAGAGTGGGTGGAGACTCCTTTTTGGATCTCTGAAAGGTAGGCCTTGTGCCACCTGGATTCCTATTGGTCGGCTCTGACGTCTTGGATCACCTTGTGCTCAGAGATTTTTCTTCTCATTTCTACTCCTATTTCTTCTTTTTCTGCACTTTTCTCAAAAGATTCAAAGAGTGGGTGAGGAGTTCTCTGAACCTTTATTGACAAGGAGAAATTGGTCTCTATCCTTGCTTCTGGCCTAGCCATTGCAAGACACCTTGTGCTTCGGTCTTAGAGAAGAGTAAAGAAAGGAAGGAAGAATTCTTCTTTCTTTTTGTTTCATTTTCTTAGGATTTTGTATGCCACATTGGGCTCGGGATTCTAATAACCGACTCATTAATGAAGGGGGAATAGTTGAAGGGATTGACAGAGAACCACATGCTAGGAGACATCTAACTTCTCCAATTTTGTCTGAAAATATGGTTGCAAATCAACCTAATTCGATGGCCAATTCTAATCTGGGCCAAAACCAAACCGAAATGGGGGAGAATGTGGTTGAGAATGTTCCCCGACCAAGAACATTACGTGATTACTTGCAACCAGCAAGAGCGAGCACTCCCTCATGCATAATCTTCCCACAAAATGCAGGGAATGTAGATTTGAAACCGGCAGTGATCCAACTCCTCCCAAAATTCTATGGATTAGACAGTGAAAGTGCCTATCAACACCTTAAGGAGTTTGATGAGGTAATAACCACCATGTATTTTGCGAATGTTACTGATGATGTGGTAAGACTTAAATTATTTCCTTTTACTCTTAAAGATAAAGCTAAAGGTTGGCTTTATGCATTAAGGCCAAGATCAATTGGTGTATGGACTGATATGCATAGGGAATTCATTAAAAAATTCTTCCCTACTCACAAAACGAACATGTTGAGGCGCCTTATCATGAACTTTGCCCAAAAGGAAGATGAGACCTTCTTCCAATGTTGGGAGAGGTTTAAGGACTTGTTAAATGCATGCCCAAATCATGGCTATGAAATTTAGCGGGTTATAAGCTTTTTCTATGATGGACTGACCTTCAGGATAAGTGCGGGACGTCCATTCGACTCTCGAGCTCACCTGATCAGGAGTCATAGATTGAAAAATACGGAGCAGCTATTCGCAAGTCTCGAGTCTTCATAACCGATAGTCAAATACGGCAAAGCTCGATCCGCGAACAGACCTTCTCACAAGTCGTTGAAAGACGTTACATCTAAAGTATGTACTTGGACTCGCGACCACATTCTAACCTGCGAGCAGCTTTCCTGCGGTGATATCTCTTAGCTTTCAGTACTAGCACCCGATTCCCGTCGAGCAGCTTCTCCAATCCCTCTGCGACACCAAGCAGGGCTACAACCAGTTCGGTGGTTTCCAACTACGAGCATCTCCTTCCTTTTCGGAGGCTATGACTCCAACTACGGGCGTCTCCTTCCTTTTCGGAGGCTATGACTCCAACTACGGGCGTCTCCTTCCTTTTCGGAAGCTATGATTCCAACTACGGCTTCCGGCCGGATTTCAAGGGATTACCATCAAGGGGCGTGATTGTAACTTTATTCAGTAATCCAACCTAGACTGATTTTCTATCCTAGAATAGGTGCTTTAGTCGCTTAAAAGTCATAGCATACGCTGTAGTTGCCCTAAAGCTGTAGAGTGCATTGTTTAACCTAACGAAGTCTAGATATATTCCCCACCGAGGTATTCTCGTCCATGCGTGTGTAGTAAGTTAGAACCAGGGCAAAACGAACCGAAGAGAAGAATGACACCGGATTGAATTCGTAGTTCCGATTGCGACCAGGGGTCGGTGGGAATAAACAACAGAACGAAGTCCAGACCACCACTTTTAGGGCCAACCTCACTTCCTCTTTTCCACCTCCTAGAGCAATGTTTTAGACTGTAATTGTAAGTGGGTACACGGTTAATCATCTCTACTACACATTACCCGTCAATTACTTGTTCCTTCGGCTACTTCGTACCCTGATAAACCTCCTTCACCACTTTTACGTGTCAGAACCCTATGTAGATTTGGTCGTTTAAGGTTCTGATCGATTGAAAAAGAAAAAGGAGGAATTTATGTCTTATCAGAAGATGATAGCATAAGTGCACGGGTGGCTAGCCTCACAAGAAAAGTCGAGGCCATGGAATTAAGGAAAGGAGAGACGATCAACTCTAAGGACGTTGAAACTGTTTGTGGAATTTATGCCAGAAACCAACATGCAACACAAGATTGTCCCACAATTTCAGCAGTTCAAGATATCTTACAAGAACAATCGAATGTCATAAACAGTTATCAACAGCAATTTGGTGCTCCAAACTCAAACACGTTTAATTCTAGTTGGAAGAACCATCCCAACTTTAGATGGAGGAATGGACCCACTGCGAATGTAAGTAATACTCCTCAAGCTCAACCTTTACTAGGTCCATCCCTAGTCATTACACCGAAAGCTACGCTAAAGGAGATGTTAGGTGCATTTGTATCGGTTCAAGCTGATTATAACAAGACTAATTCTCTGAAAATAGATGGGTTCATGCAAGAGCAATTGAAATTCAATCAAAATACAACCCAAGCCATCAATGACTTGAAAACCTCAATGGCTAGGGTTGAATCTCACCTCAGTGCTAGGGAGAAAGGCACACTTCCTGCCCAACCTCTTCCTAACCCAAGGACCCAATTTGAGATACAAGACGCAAGCTCATCCTCCTAACATATGGAGCATGTTCAAGCTATCACCACTTTGCGAAGTGGGAAAATAATTGATAAATCTAATCCGGTGAAGGCCCTAAATCCTAATGATCCGAAAAATTCTAAAAAGGATGATAGCCCGAACACTCCACAAGAGAAAGAACCGGAAAGGCAATACAAGCCGGTTGCCCCGTTTCCCCAAAGGTTGATTTCACCCAAACCTTTAGACAAAAACCTGGAGATTTTAGAGGTTTTCAAGCAGGTGAAGGTCAACATCCCATTGTTAGATGCCATTAAACAAATACCGTCATATGCTAAGTTTTTGAAGAATCTTTGCACGATAAAAAGAAAAATACATGTGCAAAAGAAGACATTTTTGACAGAAAATGTAAGCGCCATTATAAATCACGGGATGCCCAAGAAATACAAAGATCCTGGTAGTCCGACAATATCATTCATAATTGGAGACTACCGGGTGAAGCATGCTTTACTTGATCTAGGAGCAAGTGTGAACTTAATACCCTTTTCGGTCTATGAACAATTGGGTTTAGGTGAATTAAAACCCACCAAAACCACATTATAACTCGCTGACCGATCGATTCGTATTCTGAGAGGGGTGATTGAGGACGTTCTTATCCAAGTTGACAAGGTCTACTACTCAGTGGACTTCATTGTCTTGGACACACAACCCATGGTTAATATTGGCCCTCAAATTCCTATCATACTTGGCCGCCCATTTCTAGCTACATCAAATGCTATCATAAATTGTAGGAGTGGGGCCATACAAATGTCCTTTGGTAATATGACGATTGAGTTAAATACTTTCAATGTTGACAACCAACAAGAGGATGAAGATGAAGAGGTCCACGAAATAAACATGATCAATTCTATTGTGGAAGATGTGTCCCTCTCAACTCCTTACCCCAATCACTTAGAAGAAGATGCGACCCATCCTCTTGATAAGAATGTTGATGTGATAGGGGATATAGTCACACCTTTCGAGTCGGTATTGGCATATAATGTTAGCCAAGAGAAGGATGTGGAAACAACACTTTATTGTCATGAGAAATCAATTCATATTTCCACACCTCTATGGATCATGCATACCGACCTCTACCATGGGATGACCCATACTTGTAAAATCAATGCCCAGGAAAATCTGAATGGAGACATATTCTTTCTGACAAATATGATGCTGTCTCCTCTTATACATGTGGTGAAAACATTAATGAAACCATTTAAATTCCTTTTTGGAATTTTCAGTGGCTTATCTGGATCACTCACACACATGTATACTGTAATGCAGGATATTGGATGACGTTATTGCAAAACCTTTTGATCCATCTAATGATTCTGCTTGACTTTATGCTTTTGGACGAATTATTGGAATTGATCTCCTAGTCTGATGGAGGTATAGAGTAGTTAGGATTATGATTTTGTTACTTTTGTTTACTTTTTCTTAGGTTTGTTAGAAGGAGGAAGAATTCCACTTTTCACTCTCTCAGGTACTATCATTCCTCGCTCCCTTTTATTTCAGAATTGCTCTCATGTTTTGCTCATTGCACATCTTTTACATTGAGGACAATGCAAGATTTGGTTGGGGGGTGTAGGATCACTTGGATGAATCCAGCGTTTTGTAACATTTCGAGCAATTATGTAGAAATTTTTCGATTTTTCTAAAATTCAAAACTCTTTTGGAAAACTTTGTTTCTATGCATTCAAGATGATATGAGCATAAGAGGAGGAGATATGAAGTGTATGGGGTTGTATGTCTGGAACTTCTCATAGCATAATGGTTTTATATGTGAATTCCCCTAGTTATGTGATTGATAGAAAATTTGAACACTTTTACACCTAGTTCACATTACACTGATTTTCATGAGTTGAAAGAATTATGTGATTTGTGGATTAGCAAGACTTTGATTTATGGTGTTAAGAAACCAAGCCGGGGTACTTTGTCCATCCTTGTCCATGGGAAAATAACGAAAGATATGGATTTCTAAAAATCCTATCTAATTTAAAAGAAAAAGGAAAAAGGAAGGATGAAATTGGGAATGATGGAAAAATGGTGGAAAAATTCTGATTAGGGCTACTTACTACCAACCGGGGGATGGTCTACCTGTAACCAAAGCCGAAAATGGGATGTAGTGTGAAAGCCGTCGGACGGACGGTAAGGAAAATTCCTGTCATTGGCTTGTTGTTGCTCTATATACCTTGAGATCTATAATCTAGTTGATCTATGAAGAAGATAATCCTGGAAACTCATGAGATGAATTGTCACTAGGCACACTAGGTTGAATTTGTTCAAGTTCTTCTATTTATCAACCAATCAGTGGGAATTGTATATGGACACTTATTATGTCTTGAGAGTTTATGATTTCAACCTCTATCTCCTAATCTTTCTGAATCTTATACTTGTATGTCTTGGGATGTATAGAAGAATGGTTTCTAAAAGAGAGTTGGGTTTTGGAGAATGAAACTTGTTTCACGCATGTTTTGCTCGGGACTAGCAAAATGCTAGGTTGGGGGGTGTGTTGAGCTCTTAATTGTGTATATTCTAACCCCAATTCATCACTCATTGTGCAAGGTTTTCATGAATTAACGACTGATTTAATACATGATTCTATGATTGCAGGAATGAGAGGGACTTCATCCTATTGGAGACCAAAAATGATACATTAGGACCCTTTGAATGAAGGCCCAAGGTGGACCAAAGACCAAAGAAGAAAGAGGGAGAAAAGAAAAGAAAGAAAAGAAGAAAAAGAAGGAATTGTTCAAGGGCCGACCAGTCCGGACCGGTCGGCCAACCTGCCGACCTCTGTGAAGCATACTGGATAAGGACCAGGAGGGTCCGACCGGTCGGCCACCCCTGCTGAACTCACTGGACTATAGCCAAAAGATGGTCCGACAGGTCTTGACCGGCCGGCTAGCAGGCCCTGTGCACTCTGGACTATCCCAGAAGAGGTCCGACCGATCGTGCGACCGGTCGGCCATGCGTAAAACAGAGAACTTTCCTATTCTGTTCCGAATTTCTCTGCGCACTGCGTAAGCTTTCGTAATTTCTGGAGGATTCTGATGCTGCAGAGCCTCCCCACTATAAAAGGACACCTAGGGATTGTTCCTAGGGTATCTTAGAAGGGTTTAAGCAAAGTGGGAGGCGGCTGGAAGTGGATTTCGGAGTTCCACAACTCCTTCTAGTTTGCTTTCTCATTTTTATGTTTTTCTTAGTTGTTTCATGTTTCCTTGGATCATGAACGGGTAAACCTCTTAGCTAGGGCTAAGAGGTGAAGCTTGTAGTGAATCTAAGATGTTTCAATTCGTTTAAGTTGGTTTTAAGATTGGATTTCATGTTTATGAACAATGGTTTGAAGTTTAATTCAAGTTCTAAGTAGTTTTTCTTAGTCTTATGATGACTCATGGATGTTTAGAAGAATTGCTTGAGTTCTTAATTGTTGTGTGCTAGTCTAGACCTGTATGATCCGAGGAATTGGAGTACGCCTCTAGTACTATGATCTTCATGTGGGAACTTCCTACCAAAGTTCTACTTTTCTGGATTTCTGTTGTATGATGGACTGTGTATGTGATTTGAATCAAGTTCAAGTCAGGATCTAGCTTTGTCTTGTAACAGGCCTTAGTGATGGTTATGATTATGAGCTTAGTGTATTGGAATTGGGACTGACCTATGCAATTGAGCATGCTCATCCTAGCTTGCATTGAGTGAATCATATGCATGGATCTTACATATGGCAGTTGTTTTGGTTTAACTGTTATATCATCCGACTAGATAGATCTTAATTTCGATTCTAGTTGAGAAAGTGAGAAACCACAGTGGATTGAGCATCGAGGATTGCTACAAGTGGATCCTTGAACCCCTAGTGCCTTTTATTAATTGATTACTTCAGTTTAGTTCAACATTGCTACTTACATCAATCTACTACAAATCTGGTTATTAGCTTCTCAATAGAAACTATTGGATGTGTTTGTGAATTCCTACATAAGTCCCTGTGGATCGACCTCAGTCTTACCGAGTTTATTACTACATCGCAACCCCACACTTGGGAAGCGAACAATGGTCCAACTATGCCTATTGGAAGGCTAGAATGAGAATTTTTCTCCAATCCGTGGACCGTCCGGTGTGGCTAAGCACACAAAATGGATACACCTTATCCACCGAGCAAGTGGAGGTTGATGGTAAATACATTGTCATTCCCAAAGATGATTCCGAATGGGATGACAGAGAGAGAGCTCAATACATGGCAAATGCCAAAGCTTTCAATGCGATTTGCTGTGAGGTTTCCCCGGATGAATTTCAGCGCATTCTTACATGCGCAACTGCAAAAGAAGCGTGGGATATACTTGAGGTTATCTACGAGGGAACTAGCACAGTAAGACGCTCGAAGCTTCAGCTCTTAACCACCAAATTTGAAAACATTAAGATGGAAGAGACTGAAACTTTCATGAAGTTTTATACTAAATTGTCAGATATTTGTAACTCCATGTTTTTCTTGGATGATCGGGTTCTGGAAGGTAGGATTTGTAGAAAAATTCTTAGGTCCCTCCCGGGTAGATTTGACTCCAAGATAATTGCCTTAGAGGAGTGTAGAGACATAGATAACATGAAAGTAGAAGAACTCATAGGTTCCCTACAAACTCATGAATTACACTTTAAGGCCCCCTCTAGAAAGAAAAGCATCGCTCTCAAGTCCTCTCTCAAACATAAGAAAATTAAGAGTGAGTCGGAGGAAGATAGTGATGATGAGGATGATGAGGAAGAGAAATTGAACAAAAAATTTAAGAGATTCCTCAAATTTGATAGAGGGAGTAGTCGTGACAAGAAGGACAAGAATGGTGATAAACATAAAGAAAAATCATCCATGCCTTCATCCGTCCGTTGTTACGGTTACGGTCGTCGTGGCCATATTGCCCCGGAATGTCCGGATGGGCCTAAACTGAAAGGTAAAAAGGCAATGGCTGCCACTTGGGATGATATGGAGGAGTCCGAATCTGGTGACTCCGCTTGTGATGAGAGCCAACATAAAGATCTAGCTCTCACAGCTTCCACCACAACCCCTCTTCCTGCTTATCTAAGAGGGATCCCAACCGCTATCCCTTCTAGGAGAAGGAGTTCCTAACCCCTCACCTCATGCTATATTTTATGAGGGTGTTGAGGAAATTAGTTACCCTTATAGGCTTATCAACCTAAATATAGGTGAGGGTAGCTAGAAATGCTTTAATAGGAAAATCTGAGGATTTCAGCCTCATTTCTGTGTGTATGGGTAAATCAGAGGATTCAAGCCTCATGAGCCCAAATCTGGTAGTTTAGCCTTACTTTGAATATGTATATTTGCTTGCTATACTATCACCATGCTTAGATTAGCTAATCTTGCTGAATTATATGCTTCATTGTATGCTAATCTTTGCTTAGTATTGGTCTTGATATACCATTAGGGGAGGTTGGTTGATTGGGCTATAAGCCCTTTGTGCTTTTATTGCAAAATGTATATCTTTGACCAATTTTGCATGATTAACTATGCTTAGATAGTTACATTTTCTTATTAATCATGTTCCTTAGCATGCTCCATGTTTTAAAATTCATGCACCTATACTCTCCTTGTTAGCATGTGCTTATAGTTATAACTGCGACATACTATCTACTCTTACCTTAACCTTATTGATATATCATTAAGGGGGAGAGAATAGTTTGTCAATTGCTGACAAAAAGGGGGAGAAAGATCAAATCCCACAAAAATTAGTTTGCTATGTTTTATGATGTAGGGATTGACAGGTTATAGGGGAGCAATCTGAAGAGGAGCAGCTTAGATTAGGCATGTCAAGAGTCCTGTATTTACTGCTTTATCAATGTAATATCTTGAAAATGTATTCTATTTTGGTAGGTTAGGTTTTTGTAAGTAATTGACAAAGGGGGAGATTGTTAGTGCACTTTTCTGTGGCATACTAGTGCACCTTGTTTGTCAATCACTTACGTCAGTGAGTCTAGTGTCGGTTGAGCCTAATGAAGACGAAGACCGAAGACTCAAGTGGCCCTGCTGCATCAAGGAAGAAGAAACAGGTAAAAGTGATGCCTTGATGTGCTTTACCTTTGACCAAAACCCAACCCCTTAACCTCTTTGATGACCTTGACCATATTAGGAATCCTTTAGTCATCATAGATTGGCCCTGGGTGTCCCAAAAGATCACCCAAATCTAGGCCATTGTGAGTGGGTTGGAGAATAGATGGGTCAGTAATCAAACATGCTGAACCCAGGCCTGTCCGATCGGTCGGACGTGTGTCCAGTTAATACAGTAAGCATGCTGTCTTGAGCAGGCTTAGGACCGACCGGTCGGGCAGACCCCCCCCCAGTAGTGACAACAAGCTTCTGTCCTGTTCTTGCTGTGGCCGACGGTCTTGGACCCTAGGACGACTAGTCACGACCGGTCGACACTAGCCGTTTTTTACCCGTTTTTAAACCATTGCACATTCTTTTATATAGGGGCTTGGCTCATTTTGAGGGGAAAGAAGAGGGATTTCGAGAGGATTGAAGCCACCATTGTTGGAGACCATTTGAGGCTCATTCCCAACCTTTATAAGGCATCTTCCTTGTGCTTTAACACAAGATTGGAACATTCCATGCTCATGAAGAAGATGAACTTCATCCCCTCTTGATCTCTAGAGTTTGGAACCTTCTTGATAGGCATATCCTTGTCCAAAACTCTAAGATGAGATCGTTGTAGGAGAGAGACTTTAGGCAACCCATTCCCATTAGTTATAGAGTTCTCAAAACTATCCTCCTATTACCTTGGGCATCTCAAAGGCATCACATGCAAGGTGTTTGATTAAGTGTAGCTAAGGCATTGGCGACGCAACGACGACACGATCGTGGGAGCAAAGGAAGCTGATTTAAGCACGGGAGAGCGGAGATCAAGCAACCCGAACCGGCGTTGAACAAGGGGCTCATCCGATAAGTAAGGTTGTCTTTATTGAGAGTCCATTTAGAGTTTGTTTGTCAAACTCGATCTAGGAATTTTAGCTGTTCCTTGGCCCTTTAGCTGGGCCTAAACTAAGTCTCCAAGGGGGAGCCTCCGACACGGGAGTGAACGTGCAGTCGGGTTGAGAGTTAGCCTATGTCCAAAACTCCGTTTGGGTTGAGAGTTAGCCCTTTGTCCAAAACTTCGATTATGGTTGAGAGGTGAACCGGTAAAACCTCCGTGTAAAGGTTAAGAGGTTAACCTCATTTAAAACCTCCGATAGTGAATGCCGGTGTGCTCAAAGGAGTTGAGTACTTAAACCGGGAGTGGAGTAGACCCAAAGTCGAACCACTATACATGCTTGTGTTTGTGATTGATTTGAGCAGATTGATATCTTAGCATTGGATGCTTAAATGTTTAATTATTCTAGTTGATCTTTAAGCTTCCGCACATACGTAGGTGTCATGTTAGACTACCGACGTACTTTCACGATCAATCGGAGTAATTTTGATCAATCGATCAAGGGTTTTCGATCAATCAGAAGCATGTCCGATCAATCGAAAACAGGATGGAAAATAACAACTCTTTGGACACGTTTACGATTTATCGGACCATCGTTTGATCAATTGAAGATCATCGTCTGATCAATCAGAGCAACTTTCGATCAATCGGACCTGTCTGCGTAGCTGCGTAAGGAGTTACACAATTCCAGAAATTTTCATGTCGGTGACAGATTTTACCTATAAAAGGAATCCTCTACTTCTTTTCTAAGGCATCCTAGAAGAGTTCTAAGTTTGTAGAGAGCGAAGGAGAGCATCGTGGAGTATTAGCAACTCCGCCGACTTCGGATTTTTTCAGTTTTCATGTTTTTCTTTAGTTTTTCTTTTGATTCTAGTTTTAGTATGACAATGCTTGGCTAGAACCTCTTAGCTAGGGTTAAGAGGTGAAGCTTGTAACTAATTTCATGTTCAATTCGTTTGATTCAAGTACCTTTACTTAAAGTTGGATTTTTAATATTCTAGTTTGAATAAAGTTTGGATTTTTAGAAGTTTTGTGAGAGTTTGTGTACTCTGGACATGAGTTCCTTGCAATTCTCTGAGATTACCATGTTTGGATTGATTAGAATTGAATTGTAGTAACCCTAGAGCATGCCATAGTCTTTTGGCATGACTGTTACTTCGAAGGCTACATGTTCAAGTTCCATGTGCTTCATTAGAACTAGAATTCTGATTTGTAATTTAAGTGGGACTGTTTGTGTTGAATGATTTATCTTCTAATTAGATGATAGATGTTTGTAATTGTGCTTGGATGAATGGATTAACATGAGATTGCTACAAGTGGATCTTTAAAGCCTTAGTCTTCTTTTTCATATTCTCAGAATTTCTTTTAAAATTACTTTTTTAGTTCTAGTTCTCATAATTGAATTCCTAAATTGTTTTGATTGAAGTGGTTGGGATAAATTAGGATTGTTTACCTAATTCCCTGTGGATCGACCTCAGTCTTACCGAGATTACATTGCAGCCTTGCACTTGAGGCCAGCGTACATCTACAAATGCCCTTCTTTAGTAGAGGTTGTGGACAACCGAATGCCAAAGCTGAGTGGACACCCCACTTTCAAGTTCGGCATTGGTGCCATCCGACTTATTCCTACCGGAGTGATATTATCGAAAGCTCTTGTGGTTGAAAAGTAACTTGGATTCTCTTGAGGGTTGAGGAGAACGTTGCGATCTGTCCCTGCGCTTTCTGCGACTTTACGGGTCATCAGATTGCAACCCTTTCACGTCGTGATTGGCGTTTGTACATCGAGTGTCTCTACGAGTCTGGATTTTTTGATGGTTAGAGCCCCTACACTTTTTGCGTCCTTACGAGGATAACACACTTCGTTGTGGAAAGGCAATATTCTCGATGTTGCATGATCCCCTAGGATCGCTCGTTCGACAGATGGTTTGTAACGAGCAGTTGCCTGCACATTTTGCAGCTTTACGGATCTCCCACGTTACGCATCGAGCTTACGGGTATCCCAGACTAGAGTCATCCCGGTTATTCTTCTGCCACCCGCTCTTTCGACTTTTGTCACTTTAGTTGTAATAAGCTTTTTCACTTCTTGAAGTGCGATTACGCTAGCTCGGATATAACCATTTTGCATTCAGGGTGATCGGGCTGACAATAAGAGATCAAATTGATCACTTTTGTTCCACTTATGATCTTAGAGAAAATCAACAAGTTGGAGAAGACCAAAATCAATTATTAATGTCTCGTTGGCACCCACCGGGAAGTATGGAAGACTGTCCAATGCCTAGGATGTCAGATGCATTTTGATTTTTTTTTGAAAATTTGAAAATTTTGATTTTTTTTAGATTTTCAAAAGGCCCTCATTTGTAGAATGTTTGTTCCATGGGGTTTTTACAGCAAGGCAACACATTTTTTTTTTTTTTGTTCAGAAAGAGTATAACTCCACTGAGGATTTTTTTTTAAAGTTCCTCACCTGCAGAACGTAATTCCATGGGTTTTTTTTTTTGTGTCAGAAGAGTAGGACTCAACTAGGGATTTTTTTGAAATTTTTTGAGGCCATTTATTTTGAAATTCCACCTGATCTCACAGGTGGGCGTCATTAGGTGGTTTTTATTTTGGCCTTTGATTTTTATTTTAGATGAAGGGAAAATACGATTCTACTTGGGGGTGCGTCTATTCTAATATGGGAAAGACGACTCTACTTGGGGATGTGCTCAATCCGATCCGTTGTTCCTTGGCTAGATGGCCATGGTCAAGACTTGGTTCAGATGGTCAAGATTTGGACTTATTGCATGACTGTTTGGAAATGTCCATTCCATCGTCCCATCTTGAAGTTCTCTATTGGGGAAATGCGGAATTTTCATCCACTTTTAGCTTATACTACTGATAAGGTACCAGATCCATTTTACGTCAGCGAGCAAGACGAGCACACACAATTAAGTGCCGTAGTTTTATGTCCTCGGACGAACTGATTGAGGGTTTATAGCTAACACACCCATAAAGTTGCCTGTTCCATCTTTGTGTAATGCACATCGACCAAGCATCTTCCGACAGACTCCTTCGGCCACAAGATGGACCACATCCTCACATTTTCCTTGATCAATTCAGTTTGGGGTCTTACACTACTCATTATACCATGAGGGTATGCTTCACCTCCCAGTTGCCTTAATCCCCTTCATGATTTCTAGGAATAGGGAATATCAGAAAGTGGGGCCCACTATAGTCTCCAACGGAGGGGTGTCTACAGAGTAATAGACTGGGAAAAAAGAGTCTCCTTCTTATGGTGCACGATCCTCTGAAGATAACCTTATCCAATGCCCCTACCACAAATAGAAACTAAAGGTGGCCGGCGTTCGGCCGTTAGCCCTCCGATGCTTAAGTCAGTGACAAGCCTTAGAAAAAGATGAAGTGTGAAATGTGGGCTAAGTATTTGTCTACCTTTCATTGAAATAGAAAACCCCATTTATAGAGAACCTGCTAGAGTGATTTATTACATATATGGTTGAGATCTCCCCAATTTCATGGGATAAGATATTATCCTATCCAATTCTGGATAGATTAGAAGTCTAGATGATTACGTTACTTGATGTAGATCCTTCTGATCCTGTATTGGCGGAACCAATATGTATAAACAGATCAAAGTAGGTTTGTAATTTGGGCCAACTCCTGAACTATATGAACTGCTGGAACTATGGCTCAAGGCATGTTTTCGTCAGTTACTAGCGCCCAGGGCTGCTCGGACACGAGCTGAGTTCTAGATAGTCGATTGGTGAGCAGGGCTGCTCGGATAATCTTTAGCGGTTGGGATGCCTTTCTTGCATTCCACGTGGAGGTGTTCCTTATCTAGACTTGCTTGAAGTTCATGATTACGGAATGGAGGCGCTCGCACATGTTAATGATCGAGCAAAGCTTCTCGACAAATAAAGCTGATCACATCATATTATAAACAAGCCACTCATCTTGTCATTCATAGGAGTTGCAAGATACGACCAATTTTTAGCCTATAACACTTAGGGCACGGGTTGATTTCATATAAAAACCATGGTGGGGCCCACCCAAGCCATAGCCGGAGACCCTCTCTCTCCTGCTCCAACAGCCCACGCTTCCCATCTCTCTCTAGTTTTCTCTCTCCTCCTCCCTCCTGATCGGGGTTAGGGCCGGGCTCAGGCTGGACTATTTTTGGCCCAACCTTCAGATCCGAGCGTTGTATGATACTTGAAATCCAAAAATGCTAGATTTGTAGAAATTAGCTCTAAAAAAAAAAAAAAACCCCTCAATTTCCTGGTATAATCAACGTCCTACATGCATTTCATCAAAGAGGGGCCACAACTTGAGAAGACCATGAAGATGTTGCTGACTCTAGGTTAGTCCTTTCTTACGTTGGGAGGAATTGAAGCATGTCCCTCCTCTTCTCTCCCTCCCTATACAAACAAACTGGCTTGAAGAGACATCTGCCGACGCAACTTGCCTGTACTAACCTGGGTTACAGGAAGCTCATGTAATCCAAGCTATGTGGGCCCCACCGCGATTTTTGTGTTATATCCATTCCATCCATCATTTTCTACATCTCATTCTTGGACAGTATTCCAAACTTGAAGGAGATCCAAAACTGAACTGGGCCACACCAGTGGGGATTCAACATTCACCATTAGAAATCTTCTTCAGGCAACGGAAGTTTTGGATCAGGATGATTGATAATTGTGTTTTCCATTCATCCAGGTAGAAAACACCTTGTGAAGAGGTTGGATGGTATATAGACATCGAGGTCGACCCCAGAATGGTTTCAACGGTGCGCATTTCCATCCCCTCTGTCCTGTGGTGTGGCCCACTTGAGCTTTGGATATAACTCATGTCTGGGATCATGCACTAAAATAAGCTGATAAAGCGGATGGGTGGATTGGATATAACAAAAATAGCACTGTGGGTCCCACAGAACCTTGGTTTACAAGGGCTTCCTGTAACCCCGGTTTTGCAGGAAAGTCGCGTCCACATATGCCTTACCCCTGGCCATGTTCGTGTTGACTTCTGTTGGTAATCCTACCTTCCATCAGTCCATGTCTCCCACCTCCCTAATCCAAACAACTTGCTGAAATCCATCATCCTTGTGGCGAATATTTGGATACTTAGAATCATTCTCTCTCTGACCGTACATTTGATGGCCACCTGCAAAATGGCCCTAGTGAACTCATAACTGACAAATTATCCATTGCAGTTGCAGCTGAACCTGACTAGATTCTGACCTTCCTTGGCTGGACAGGTCTTCCGGGGTCAGCCTATTTCTGGCACCATATATCAGACTTATACAACTCGGTGAGTTGTAACTTGACCCAGTGAACTTGATTCACCACTACATGAATCGAGTCAATCACTTGGTAAATTCATTGTTTGAAAACTCAGCTAGTCAACCTGGGATTCACCCCGAGTCGACTCAGATCATCCCAAAAACTTGCTGATTGATATTATGAATACTTTCTATACGAAACTCGCACGAGTTTTAGGTAACTCAACCAAGTTTTTTCATTAACTTAGCCGTGTTGAAAACAAATGCCTCAAATCTATGTTTAATAGGGCTATTAATGGATCGACCAGTTTGGTCGATCGATTGACCAAAATCAAAATTATACGGTGAATTCTCTGAATGTTTTTGAGCATATTTGGGCGACTGAACATGTGGTCGTCGGGTGACTGATCGATCGATGGATGCCACTCGATTGATTGACCGGGCGACTGATAGTTGCGCTGTTTTGCGGTTTTGTTTCCTAATTCGGTTCTATTGCTATATAAGCGGGTATAATTGGGATTAGGACAATTGTAAGCCTTATTTAGTGTTCGAGAGAGTTTTGTGAGAGAGAAAGCTTGGGTTTTCTCTTGAGGCTTGATCCGGGTAAGGTTCTATCTCTTGTAACTTTTGATTCATAGTGAATTCATCGCTTTGTGCCGTGGTTTTCTCCCGTAAGGGTTTTTCCACATAAATTCGGATTGTCCCTGTATTGAATTTTCTTTGTATGATTGTGCTTCTCTTGTTTGATACCTCTTTGTGCTTCCGCTAGTTTCCAATAAGTAGCATCAAAGCTAACGTTGGGAAGCAAACTCGAATATAAGAGATAAGTTTCATGGCATCTAGCATGAAGTTCGATGTTTAGAAGTATTCTAGCAAAAATAATTTTGAACTATGAAATGTGAAGATGAAAGGCCTTCTAATTCAGTAAAAATTGGAAGGAGCACTCACTGAGGAGCGACCAAAATCTATGAAAGAAGAAGAGTGAAATAAGTTGGATAAAAAGGCCAACATCTCAATCCAATTGTGCCTAATAGATGATGTCCTCTATAACGTTATGAGAGAGAAGATGACGGCTGGTACATGGGTGAAGTTAGAGAATATATATGCGAAGAAATCTCTTGGAAATTGTTTGTATTTGAAGTTGCAATTATTCAATCTGAAGATGACAGAAGGGACCGATATTGAGAGCCACATTAGCAACTTCAGTAGATATATTTGCAAACTGTTGGATGTGGATGAAGTGATCAATGATGGAGATCAAGCATGTATCTTGTTGAACATTCTTTCAGGATCGTATGAGTCATTCAAGGACTCTTTGTGCGCCGGTAGGGCGACCATTAGTATTGAGACCGTTATCTCAACTCTCTAGTTGAAGGCAATTATAAATAAGAGTGGTGATGTGGGTTTCTCTACAGATGCACTAGTTACGAGGGAGATAAATTTTGATCGGAATAGAGGATCTTTGCGATTGAGATATAAATCTAACAGTAAGGGCAAAGAAAACTTGAAGTGCTGAAGTTGTGGACAGACATGGTACATGAAGAGGGATTGTTAGAATCCCAAGTTGAAGAAAGAGAAGCCAAAGAAATTTGAGGCTAATACTGTAGAGTGTAGAATTTATAGAGGACGTGAGTGATGGTTGCGAGGTATTGACTATATCCAAATCCGAGTATCTCAACGATGAGTGACTTTTGGATTCAGGTGCGTCGTATCATATGTGTCCTGATCAAAGTTCAGTCACTACATACAAAGAGTATGATGGTGGTTTGGTATTCTTAGGCGATAACTACGCCTGCAAAGTTATCGGCATTGGTTTGGTGCACATCAGGATGTTCGATGGGATCAAATGCATCCTGACAAATTTAAGGCATGCCCTTAGGCTGAAGAAAAATCTGATATCTCTTAGTGCACTTGAGGCAATGGGGTGTAAATTCACCGATTTTAATTGTGTACTTAAAGTTTCTAAGGGGGAACTTGTCATTATGAAAGTATAGAGGAATGGTAACCTTTATAGGTTAATCAGAAATACTTAATCAGGTGGAGCTACAACTTATGTAGTGGTTTCAACATCTGTACATATGTGGAATGCATGCTTAGGCCACATGAGCGAGCAGGGCATGAAGGTACTTTCTGATCATTGTTTGATTTCTGCATTTAGTATATGCAGGGCATTGTACGTATGATAAACAATCTAGACTGTTATTTAAGTTGGGAAAACATATATGTGAGGGTGTTTTAGAGTATGTGCATTATGATGTATGGGGGCCATCGCTCGTAGTGTTTAGTGGAGAGTCATCATGGTTTGTTTTATTCATTGATGACTATTCTAGAAAGGCATGAGTCTATTTTTTGAAAAATAAATTCGATGTTTTCACTACCTTTAAGCATTGGAAGTGATGGTGAAAAAACAGTTAGGGCATAATGTGAAAATGTTAAGGACCGTGGAGAATTCACTTCTAGGAAATTCAATTAGTTTTGTAAAGATGAAGGGATCGTGAGGCATAACACAATATACCACACACCAGAGTAGAATGGTGTGACTGAGCGGATGAATTAGACTCTCTTAGAGAGGGCTCGATGCATGATCAATAATGCTAGGTTGGGCAAGCAAATGTAGTCTGAGGCCATTAACACAACTTATTACTTGATAAGTACCCTTTTACGACCATAGATTGCAAGATTCTAGAGGATGTGTGGAGTGATCAGCAGGTAGACTACTCAGGGCCGCGAGTCTTTGTTTGTGAGGCTTACTCTCATGTACAGTCACTTGAGAGAGATAAGCTAGAACAAAGGGTTAGAAAGTGTATTTTTGTGGGCTACAGTCATAGTGTGAAAGGATACAGGTTGTATAACCCAGTCACACGGAAGATTACATTGAGCCGGGATGTTAGGTTCGACGATGGATCCTTGTTCTGTAAGGATGAACACAAGGAAATAGAGAAGTTGGTCAGGAAATTTAGATCGATAAAGATGAGACACAGGCTGATACTGAGGCGTAAACAGAGGTACAGGAGCAGCTGGAGTAGTCGCCTGTGAGAATGAGTTCACTAAGGGATCGTAGGTTACCATATAGGTATAGGGATGACTCTAATGTTGTATTCTCCCTCATTACAGATGAGGGGGATTAATTTACTTTTCAGGTTACACTTGATGACGTAGATGCCGAAAAGTGGAAGGTGGCGTTGAATGACGAGATGGACTCCTTGTACATGAATAAGACGTGGGAGCTTGTGGAGCTTCTCATCGAACGTAAAGATATCGGGTGCAAGTGGATCTTCAGGAAGAAACATAATAGGTACAAGACAAGGTTGGTGGCGAAGGGATAGGCTCAGAGAGGTGTCAACTTCAGTGAGATCTTCGCGCCAATAGTGAAGCAAGTATTTATCAGGTTCGTGTTGCCGCTGGTTGCCTAATACAACATCGAGCTGGAACAGATGGATGTGAAGACTGCTTTCCTGCATGAGGAATTAGAAGAGCATATTTACATGAAGCAATAAGAAGGTTATGAAATACAATGGGGCAGAGAACAAGGTTTGCAAGTTGAGGAGGTCGTTATATGGCTTGAAACAGTCGCCTAAGCAGTGATATAAGAAGTTTGATTCCTTCATGATGAGTTAGCAGTTTACCTAGGAGCGAGTATGATCATTGTGTCTATTTTAAGATACTGAGTGATGAGAAAATTATTATACTGGTATTTTATGTTAATGACATGCTTACTGCCAGTCATATTGTTCGCTCGCCTCAAGTGCAAGGCTGCAATGTAGTAATAATTCTCGGTAAGACCGAGGTCGATCCTCAGGGATTTCCAGTAACAATTCTAAACTATATAACTAGGATGAACTAAATTCAAATTTATATTAATGGATGAAATTTAAGAACATAAAACTATCTACTTTAGAACTTAATAAAGAAAATAAAAACTAGAGCGCTAAGGATCCACTCATAATCATTCACAATGCCAATTCAAACCATACAAGCCAATAACTCAATTAGAATCGGAGTTCTATCCCTATCCAATCGGAATATAGAGCAATCAAATAATCATAATATATCTAATATAGATGAATCTACTGATATGGTTTTCTCGTACCAACTAAGGCATTGGGCGAATCTAATCACACAACCCAATAATTCACAAAACAATTGAGATCACATTCATGATTCTTCCTCAAGTCTTGTCACTAGACCTAATTTAGAAGCATGAATTGAACTTCTATTAAACCAATATCATTACATAAATATCTATCTCAAATCAATCCCAAAAATAAGAACTTCTACTTTAGTCCTAGATAAGCACTCAGGAAACTTGATTTGTAAGATCTCTAGCATCCAACATATCATGATGGATCTAAGATCTCTACAACCCAAAATTCTATCAATTAACACTCTATTAAGCAATCTTAGTAATAAAAACATTCCATGTAAGAAAAATCACAAGAGATGGAAGATTAACTAACAATACTATCTTTATTTCAAAATTGAACTAGAAGTGTTCTTCATTAAACAAAAAATTACTTGAACCAATTTGAATTGAACATTGTAAATAACTATAAGCTTCACCTCTTAGCCATAACTAAGAGGTTTAGCTAACCATTAACAGGTTAAGCTAAAACTCAAAAGAAAACTACTATAAAAGCATAGAAAATCATAAAAACCCTAGTGGAGGAGTTGCGAACGCTCCACGATGCTCCTCTCCACCTCCCACGAACTCTCCAGCTTTCTATGATGAGTTTAGATCCAACCCTAGGTGTCCTTTTATAGCTTTGAAGCTTCACCACCACAGAAAGTTTCAGAATCACGCAAAAGATTACTGTTAAAAGTAGAAAATGCGCACTAGAAAATGCGCAAGACAGTTTTCTTGTGTTTCCTTATTCTGGGGAATTTTTGAGTATAGAGACATTCATAGACAATCATAAGCAATCACAAAGTATGTAAGAGGGGGTATTGCAAGATGAATTTTAATTCAAAGATTTTGAATTTTGGTACATTCCAGGCCGTGATCTGACAAAAGCCCTTAATTACGTCAATGGATGATCACCCTTGATTAAAAGGTAAAAGTAAATGTATGTAAGCGTCTTAGATAAATTAAATAAAGCAAATGAGGAAGTATCAATGTAGATCATGTACGCCATAGAGAATAGAGAGATTTTTACGTGAAAAGCCTTGCGGGATAAAACCACAGTACAAAGCTGTTAGAACTAGAAAATGAGCTACAAGGACATTTTCTGAATTGTATTGTTGCTTCGGGGTTCTAAGTAATAGAAACATTCATAGACAATCACAAGCATTCATAAAAGGTACACAAGAAGAGATATCGCAAGGCGAATTTTATTCCAGAGATCCAGAGATCTTGTACATTCCAGGTCGTGATCTGACACGAGCCCGTAATTACATTGAATGATCGATGACCCTTGATTAAAAGGCAGAAGACTAGTCAGAAGAGACTATGGTCTTAGAGTTTGTGGCCGTAGAGACTTGTATTTATTTTGTTATAGATTGAACCATCTTTATATTAGTCAGATATCTATGTCCCATGTTTTGACCGGAGATCCGGGCTGAGACTACCAGGGTTTATGACTGAGAAGGACGACTCTGGGTCCGCGCCTGTCATGTATGGACAGGTGACCTCGGAAAGTCCAATATGCAGTTGTGTGTACTTGCGTAGCCCAACCGACGGATGCCGTTTGAATGGATAGGCATCGATTGTTGTGTTGTGGCAGTTCATAGCAATTGCTTTGTAGAGAATTAAAACTCTTTGAAATGGTTTATCGTGATAACTATAGTCTCGTTTGCCTAGCTTTCGATCCGAATCGGATCACATCTTTACAGTAGATATAAATGATGACATATTTGCATAGTTCTGGATGCTGGCGGCTTCCTTTCGAGAAGTCATTTCATTCAACGTGTCGAATCGGGTCGAACCTCGAAGATGCACAATTCTGCTCGTTTAGAGATCCCAGAACGTCCATTTGACAATTCCATTGTGTCCGGAGCTCTCGAAATACCTAAAATAGGCTCAAATGGAACTTGAAAATACTTAAAATTGAGTCATATGCACCCGTAAACATGTTCTGTAATTGACTGATTTTTTGGGTACATGGGACTTAATTTATGGGTGCGTGGGCTCCAACGCACCTGTAAATTAAGTGCTTGATTTTTTTTTTATAAATTTATGGATGCGTGGGGCATTTTTCGGGTGCGTGGGACCGAATATGCAAATCTGGATTTCATCGAATTTATGGACGCGTGGGACCCGAATTTACGGGTGCGTGGGAGTCCGACGCACTTTTCTGATTCAGGTCGAATTAATGGCCGCCTGGGACGAATTTTGGGTGCGTGGTACACCAATCCACTCATCCGAATTACGTTGAATTTATGGGCGCGTGGGTCGATTTTCGGGTGTGTGGGACCAAATTGTTGGGTGCTTGCCCACACTTGTGAAAAATTAGGATTCAGACCTGTGGTTGTCTTGGTCGGAGTGATCTTCTAGTGGAAAATGTTGATGATTGGAAAGATATTTCGGTGACCGAGAAGGATTTCTGGTGATCGAAAAAGTATTCCGGCAAGGGTTTTCCGGCGGGAATCTCAAATGCCCAGAGGATAGTAGCTCTCTCTCTCTTTTTTTAGACATAGAAATGAACAGTCAAGTGGGGTATTTATACCTGAAAATACCGAAATTCGGCTAATGAGGGGTTGCCATGTGCCACGCACCCCTAAAATACATCCCACGCACCTTAAAATCTATGCACAGAGCTCCCACGCATCTCAAAATGTATCTTGAAATTTGCTGAA
This sequence comes from Liriodendron chinense, assembly GCA_003013855.2. NCBI lineage: Eukaryota > Viridiplantae > Streptophyta > Magnoliopsida > Magnoliales > Magnoliaceae > Liriodendron > Liriodendron chinense. The sequence goes on along the minus strand of ML058492.1, from coordinate 2,086,520 downwards.
TTTATGGGTGCGTGGGACCCTGATTTTATGAGTGCGTGGGACCTCCTGCACCCTGAAATGGTATTTCTGGAATACGTTGAATTTATGGGCGCGTGGACCATTTTTGGGTGCGTGGGAGGCAATGCACCTTTTAAATCGATTCTAATCTTTGACTAATTTTCGAGTGCGTGGCACCTGAATTTATGGGTGTGTGGGACTCCATGCACCCTAAAATGGTATTTCTGATTTTGCTGATTTTTCGGGTGCGTGGGCACCAAAATTTATGGGTGCGTGGGAGTCCGATACGGACTTTTGCACTCCTCCACTTGGGTTTTGAATTTTGATGGGTTCGTGGGACCCGTTTGATGATGAAAGTACATGCATTGTTCGTCATAAAACATAATCAAGCTATGAGTTCGATTTGGGCGGTTCCGATCGCGGTATTCGCGGGGCCCGCCGGAGATTTTAGTTGAAATCGGCTAAGGGAACTTTTGCAAATCTTCGTTTTGCGTGCACTGGGAAGCATTTTGCAGGATTCTTTTGGGGGTGCGTGGCCATTTTGCTTGTTTTGAGGACCCCTACATTTTGGGACCCCAACAAAAGCGACAAAACTTCACTTTGAATAATGTTTGTACAATAGATGGAGTATTCGAGAAAAGGCCCGAATAGATCGAGCAGGTGACTAAGTCATCGGGGACTATGATCTTTGAATTTGCGGTCGTAGAGACCTGTATAATTTTTTTTATAGACCGAGCTATCATTTAGACAAGTCGGATGTTTCTGTCCCATGTTCTTTCGGATTGTCCGAGTTGAAAGACTGCCAGAGGTTTTCTAATTGAGTCGTGCATCGCTGGCCTGTCTTTTCGTATTTTTATGATGGGTGACCACTGAAGTACATGAAGTATGACTGTTGGATAACATAACTCAAAGTCATCACCTGCTTTATTTGCACCGATGATCGCAGGAAGGCACATCACAACTACCTGCCCAGTCTAACAAGCAGATCCCATTTTGGATGGGTAGTACATTGACTAACTCTAGCGATAGTAGTTCATAACAAGCATATTAAGGTAATCCAAAACTCTTCATTTATAGTTTCAAATGGTAACCATAGTCCCTTCTATTTAGTCTTAACCCTCAATCCAAGCTAAACTCTAGTTGTGCAATGAACATAATCGATACAGAGTTTTTGTAATCAGTTGTCGAATCAGGCTGGAGTCTGCTGGCTTGTCTTCAGAAGTGATCCCGATCCTGCACCTTTGTTGATAGCTAATTCACAATGAGAGATAAGTAGAGAACCTTCTCATAGTTGCATAAATGTGTGGGATATTGTAACAAGGCAAGGGATCTTTCATGTACGATGAATGCAATAGAATATATATCATATGAGATTGATTGTATGTGATGGATAAAATAGAAGACATGTCACGTGAGAATGATGTATATGAGAATACAATAGTATGTATGCCATGTGAGGTTGAATACATGTTGAGTTAAGTAAATGCTAAGTTTAAACAAGATGAATGCTGGATTAAGCAGAGATGAGTGCTGAATTAAGCATAGATGAATATTAGATTAAGCCAAGATGAGTGATAGATTAAGCAAGATGAATGTTGATGTGTGAAGTAAACAATATTATCTAATCACAGCTCCATTTCTGTACAGATTTTCACTAAAATGATATTCTGGTCATTTCGCTGCCTGAAAATTCTAAGTAAAAATTTGAAATTTTAATATATCCACAGATTGACCATAAAATATCATGAATATTTTACCGCTCTTTAGTGTTTTAGTATAATCAGGGTATTTCAGATTTTTGGAAGGTTTAGATTCGAAGAAAACCCCTCTGTTTAAATGCCGAACTTTTTAGGGAGTGCCAAAAAGTTACAATTTGTACTTCAGATGAAAAATCAAAATCTTTATTATTGAAAATTTATTTTTTTAGTATTTTTTATTGAATCCAAATGGGGGGTATTTCCTTATTTACATAAATAACTTGAAGTAAATGTCATATATTAAACATTTTTGTGTAAATAAGGTGTGCAGTGTACAGTGAGGTGTATGTACGCAGTGCAGTGCAGTGTAAACAGATGTGCAGTGCAGTGTTCAGATGTGCAAAAATGGCTAAGTATTGACATAGGTGGTGGGCACATGAGGTCCAGCAGTGGGTGCATGTGGGATAGAGTGGGCACACGTAAAGAGGAGAGGGGGTGCTAGGCTGATGTGGGGACATGCGGGAGCTGGTGGGCGCATGTGAAGACTGCGGGAGCTGGCTGGTGCATGTAGGCATGAAGGGAGGAGACTGACTCATGTGTCCCTTGGAGAGAGGGTGTGGGCGCATGTGTCCCTTGATGCTCTCTCTCCTTTCTCTTCAGTCCGCATACTGAGGTTATCAAGGGGTATTTAGAGTCTGTTAATCGGGTTCGGGTCCAGGCAAGGAGAAGTTGCGGGCGCATGTGTTTAGAGAGGAGTTTTCGGGAGCATGTGACATGCCCTGGGCACATGTGCCTCTTAGAGATGGAGAAATGGAGCTTCAGACGCATGTAACCATGCCCTGGGTGCATGTCCCTCTTGGAAGCTTTCAGACTTAGAATTTTTCAGCATTTCAAACCAAGCGCATGTTTTTCTACACTTGCGTGCCTCCACAAAATGGTCATAACTTCTTCATTACAAATTCGATCTGGACGCTCTTATACTCGTTGGAAAGATATTTCACTAATATACACAATGGAACTATAATTATCACCTTTAGAATCCTATTTTATCTTCAAAAGTGGGCCACAAGTGATCAATGTTATCAATAATGCACAGTCTTCAGTGAACGACACATATCTCCTTTGTTATAACTTGGAATTAGATGATCTTAGACTTATCGAAATCGTGACTTGGTATGAATTCTTATGAAGTATTATTTTATTCAAAAGTATATTTCTTGTGTAGTCATCCTCTAACTGGAAGTGATCTCTTTACTGATATCTGTTCTCATACTTGAAAAAATTCAGGCTTCAGGCTCCGACTGTTCACTCCAATGGACAGGTACCTTTTCGGGGATCAAAGTTACTGATGCCAGAGCACTTTTAACCTTTAATCATGTTGTTGAATGAATGGGTTGGCTGACGAATGGTCAAATGCTGTTAATTTCGGTAGTTCCTTACCAATTCGGATCCTTCAGTCGGCTCTTAGCAGGGGAAAACGTACTTCGGGGTGCGCATGTGGAAAAATGCATCACATGGCATCTAAATTTGGAGGTTATGAGTTTTGGGGCATTCTGAATCATTTGACGACAACACGCATGTCCAGATCAGCTCCGGAATGACAAATTTTAGTTTTGGGTATGTTGCGCAAGCTGCTCGAGCTAAAATCGCACCGACGCTCTACTACTTTTCTGACTGCTTCTAGGTCTGTTGCTGACTTCGACTGATGTATTCGAGTTGTCACTTCTTCTTTTATCATTGGTGATATTTTGAGCCCCAACAATTATGCAGTTGTGCAAGAAAAATCGGAGCAAAGGTAGGAATTTATGTTTTTTGGACGTGGCCGACTGGTCGACTAGTCGGGTGACCGGTCGGAGCCTTTGGCCAACCGGTCGTTGACTTGTGCTTTTAGTCCAACAAGTTTCAGCCCAAAAGGCTGAAAATTCGACTTGTCCTGACTCCAAGGCTGACCGGTGGGACGTGAAAAAGCAGGGCTATTTTCTGCAGTTTCTGCAATTTACTTTTCTAATCCTGCAACTCTGCAGTTTGGTTTTTCTGGCCCTTCCAGGTCTTTTAACATGATTTCTTCAATGTTTTTCTTTATTTTTCGATTTCATCTTCCATGGCTTCTTTCCTTCATTCTTCGCCTTTCTTCCTTTGATCATTAAGGTGTCCTAGGGCGGTCTTTTGGCATCGAATTCACAAGGTCTCTCTAATTCATACAAACACAAAAACATGTATATGATTGGTCTTTAACACTATAAATCATGCATAAAGAGTGATGAATTGGGGTTAAAATATGTATAATTGAGTGCTCAACACACTCCCCAACCAAATCCAACTTTTGAAAACCCAACTTTCTTTCAGAAACTATACTTCTATAAACTTAAAGACATACAAGCACAAAATTTAGAGAGAATTAGTAATAAGAACTTGAAATCTTAACTCCCTAAACATAAAAAAGTATTTCACATAGAATCCCCACCAATTGATCGACAAATAGAGGAATCCGAACAAGTGCGGTCTAGTGTGCATAGTGAAGAAGGTAATCCTGAAAATTCATGAGATGAACATTCGGATTCCTCACATGCCTATGATAAGAATTTGGCTCTTCCAAGGCCTCATCAATATTTAAAGTTATTTCTTCATTGGAATGAGCCAAGCAAACTTCTAAGGTTTTAAAAAATTTAGTCGAGGGTGGCTCATCATCATCCACAATTGTATCTATGAAATTAATAATGTGAATCTCATCTTCATCCTCATCCTCATCCTCTTGTTGTTTCTGCAAATGAAACATATTCAGTTTCATTGTCATATTTTCAAAGGATATTTTCATAACCCCATTCCTACAATTGATTATAGCATTGGTGGTTGCTAGGAATAGTTGACCCAAAATGACTGGAACTTGAGTGCATACATTTGTAACCGCTTGTGTATCCAAAACGATAAAGTCTACCGGGTAGTAGAACTTATCAATTTAGACTAACACATCCTCAATTACACCTCTCGGTATTCTAACAGAGCGATCTGCAAGTTGTAAAGTTATCTTGGTGGGTTTTAATTCACCAAGTCCAAGTTGCTCATAGACCGAGTAGGGGATCAAGTTAACACTAGCCCCTAGATCGAGAAGTGCTCTATTGATCCAGAAGTTACCATCATGCAAGTGATTGGAGGGCTTCTAAGATCTTTGAATTTGGGGGGGAGTGTTTTGTTGTATGATAGCACTCCTTGTTCTGTAAAAAATTCCTTATTGTACACGTTTTGCTTACGCTTTACGGCACATAGATCCTTTAGAAGTTTGGCGTATGAAGGAATTTGCTTGATTGCATCCAACGAGTGAATGTTGATTTTAACTTGTTGGAAGACTTTTAGGATGTCTTGATTTTCACTTGGCTTTTGGTTGAGACAAGACGTTGGGGGAATGTGGTCACATGTTTATACACATGCTCCGACTCTTCATCTTGTGGAGTATTGCTTAATTCACCATATCTCTTAGAATCAACCAGATCATTAGGCTTTATGGCCTCCACCGGTTCAAATTTTTCAATCATTTTACCAATTCTAAGAGTGGTGATGGCTTGAACATGTTCTACATGAAGATTTGTCGAAGAATTGATATTTGTTTCCAATTGTTCCTTGGGGTTAGGATGAGATTAGGTCAAAACAGTCCCTTGTTCCCTAACTCATAGGTGCATCTCAATTCTTTCAACTGAGATTTTAAGTTCATTCATGGCTTATATGTTGGACTGATTTATTTGAGTTTGTCCAATCATGAATGCATTCAATGTATCCTCAAGAGTGCTCTTTTGAGGAGGCCCCTGGGAAGCATTATTTTTATTTACCATGGGTCCATTCTTCCCATTAAGATTCAATTTACACCGCCAATCAGGATTATTTAAGTTAGAATTTGGTCCACTAAAGGGGCGTTTGTAAGCATTTGTAACATTCGATTGAGTTTGTAAGATATCTTGAAACGCAGGGATTATTGGGCAATCTTTTGTTAAGTGAACATCACTCTCACAAATACCACATACACTCTTAACGGTCTCACCGGTGGTTATCATGTTAATACTTCTCTTAATTCTATGACCTTAACTTTCTTTGCGAGACCCGCGACATTCATATTTAAATCATCCTCCTCATTTAATGCATGTACACATTTCTCTTTTGGGGCTTACTTGGGATTATTAATCAGAGTGGAGATGTCCCAAGATTGGGCATTCTTGGCTAGCATGTCAAAGTAATCCCAAGCATCATCGGGCAATTTGTTAAAAAAAATCATCATTACACATCATTTGGACAAATTGGCACATGTTTGGACTTATTCCGTCATGGAAAAAGTCAATCAAGCGCTACTTTTCATAACCATGATATGGGCATTCTAATAAAAGATCTTTGAACCTCTCCCAACATTGAAAAAATGTTTCATCTCCTTTTGGGAGAAGTTCATGATAGTCCGCCTTAGTGCATTAGTTTTATAAATCGGAAAGTACTTTTTAAGGAACTCCCGAGTCATCTCAGCCCATGTCCTGATGCTTCTAGGTTTAAGAGATTGAAGCCATGATTTGGCTTTATCCTTAAGAGAGAAAGGGAATAATTTCAGTTTAATTATATCTTGGGAGACATCATTAAATTGAAAGGTATTGGCAATCTCCTCAAATTCATTCAGGTGCGCATATGGACTTTCAGAATCAAGTCCATGGAATTTTCAAAGTAATTTGATAATTTCAGGTTTAATGTCCACATTTTCTACATTAAGTGAAAAAGCATTGCATGAAGACATGGTTGTTTTCTCCGGTTGTAGATAATCTCACAATATTTTAATCGGAGGAACATATCGTACCTCATTCTCATTATGTTCCGTCTTAGTTGGTGGTGCATCATGCTCAACATTTTCAAGATTGTGTGGTTCATTCTCAACCATGATTTCAGAAGATTTAGAATTTTCTAAACGTTTTCTAACTCGTCTGTGATGAATTAGACCTTCAACTAAACCTCCCTCACTTAGAAGTCGTGATGTGTGATCACGCTCTCAATGGGGTATAAACCACACAAAAACTAAACTAAACCTAAAAATCTAAAAATCTGAAAATAAAAATAAAAACTAAGAAATAAAGGGGTCTAAGTTAGAACAGTGTTACCAGATTTGAAAAGCTAGGTTAGTGAAGAAAACTCTACAAAATAAACAAAATCTTTTAGTAGTAGAAAATTCTGAGAAAAACCTACTAAAACAATAAATCCTAACCTAACCTATTTAACCTAACTATACCCTAATTACAAAAATCAGAACTGTTAACCTAATCCTCAACAACGGCGCCAAAAACTTGTTCGCTCGCCTCTAGTGCAAGGCTGCGATGTAGTAATAATTCTTGGTAAGACCGAGGTCGATCCTCAAGGATTGTCGTAACAATTCTAAACTACATAACTAGGATGTACTAAATTTGGATTTGTATTGATGGATAAAATTTAAGAATATAAAACTATCTACTTTAGAACTAAATCAGAGAAATAAAACACTAGAGCGCCAAGGATCTATTTATAATAATTCACAATGCCAATTCAAACCATACAAGCCAATAACTCAATTAGAATCAGAGTTCTATCCTTATCTAATCGGAATATAGAGCAATCAAATCATCATAATATATTTAATATAGATGAATCATCTATTGATATGGTTTTCTCATAACAACTAAGGCATTGGGTGTATCCAATCACATAGCCCAATCCTTCACAAAACAATTGAGATCGCATTCATGATTCTTCCTCAAGTCTTGGCACTAGACCTAATTTAGAAGCATGAATTGAACTTCTATTAGACCAATATCAGTACATAAATTTCTATCTCAAATCAATCTAAAAAATAAGAACTTCTACTTTAGTCCTAGATAAGCACTTAGGAAACTTGATTTGTAAGATCTCTAGCATCCAACATATCATGATGGATCTAAGATCTCTACAACCCAAAATTCTATCAATTAACACTTTATTAAGCAATCTTAGTAATAAAAACATCCCATGTAAGAGAAATCACAAGAGATAAAAGATTAACTAACAATACTAACTTTATTTCAAACTTGAACTAGAAGTGTTCTTCATTAAACGAAAAAGTACTTGAACTAATTCGAATTGAACATTACAAATAATTATAAGCTTCACCTATTAGCCCTAGCTAAGAGGTTTAGCCAACCATTAATAGGTTAAACTAAAACTCAAAAGAAAACTATTATAAAAGCATAGAAAAACAATAAAAACCCTAGTTAGAGGAGTTGCAAACGCTCTACGACACTCCTCTCCACCTCCCACGAACTTTTCAGCTTTATATGATGAGTTTAGATCCACCTCGAGGTGTCCTTTTATAGCTTTGAAGCTCCTCTGCCTCAGAAAGTTTCAGAATCACACAAAAGGCTACACAGTTGGGCAAGAAAAATCGGAGTAAAATTTAAAATGTATGTTTTCTGGACGTGGCCGACCGGTCGGAGCCTCTAAGCAATCGGTCGTCGACCGGCGTTTTTAGTCCAGCAAGTTTCAGCCCAAAAGGCTGGAATTCAACCTGTCCCGACCTCGGGGCCGACCAGTCAGATTTGGCCACCGACCGGTCGGATGTGAAACAACATGGCTATTTTCTGCAATTTGCTTTTCTGGCCTTGCAACTCTACACTTTGGTTTTTATGGCCCTTCCAGGTCTTTTAACATGATTTCTTCAATATTTTTCTTTATTTTTCAATTCCGTCTTCTATGGCTTCTTTCTTCCATTCTTGGCCTTTCTTCCTTTGATCATCAAGGTGTCTTAGAGCGGTATTTTGACATTGAATTCACATGGCCTCTCTCTCATTCCTACAAACATAAACACATGCATAAGATAGGTCTTTAACACTATAAATCATGCATAAAGAGTGATGAATTGGGGTTAGAATTGTATAATTAAGGGCTCAACACATAGCATGTCTAAGATCGACATACCGAAGGCTCAACTATCAGGAATGTTCGAGATGAAAGATCTGAGGGCTGCAAAGAGGGTTTTAGGCATTGATATACACAAAGACAGGGAGAGGAGCAAGCTTTGGTTATTTTAGGAAGAATATCTTAAGAAGGTATTGGTGAAGTATGGGATGGATAAGGAAAATGTGGTCGGCGTTCCCCACGCGGCTTATTTTAAACTTTCTTCTAAGCAGTGTCCTGAAACAGAAGATGAAAGGGAAATTATGTCTCGTGTGCCTTATTCAAGCGCACTTGACAGATTGATGTATACTATGGTCTGTAAAAGACCATATATTTTACATGTAGTGGGTATTATTAGCAGATAAATGTCTAACCCTGGTAAATAACACTAGGAGGGTGTGAAATGGCTACTTCGGTATATTCGAAGTACGCAAACTACGTCTTGACATTTGAGAAATTAGGAGACAAGTTGGTTGGGTATGTGGATTATGATTACAAGGGCAGTGTGGATAGTAGGAGATTGACTTTAGGTTACTCGTTTGTGCTAGCAGGTGGAGCGATCGGTTGGATGTCAAAGTTTCAGTCTGTGGTGGTTCTTTCCACAACAAAAGCTGAGTACATGACAATGACAGAAGAATTCAAGGAAGTGGTTTGGTTGAGGGGCATGATAAATCAGTTGGAGCTTCAGCAGGAGGTCGTGCCGTTTAATTGTGATAACGCGATCGCTATTAATTTGGCAAAGAACGCAGACCCGTTGTCGATCATTATACGCTTCACTTGCTTGTCGTTGATGCAGCCTGTGATCATCAAGGGCCTATTATGCTCTTTTTCTTCCAGCATCAAGTCTTCATCTGTGAAGGTTATGGTCGACATGCAATGAGTTGCTTCGATTCTTTTTTACACGACATTTCAGCTTTCACAATCGTCTTTCTCATCATCGGCACTCTCCATCTCTATCATTAGTGCTTCTTGAACCTCATCATCTGATAGTGCTTGTATCAAAAAATTCTTTGATAATTTCAAAGCATCATATATGCTCAACTTGGCAGGGATTCTCTTCAAATGGCGCACCACATCATATGCGACTTCTTATGTCATCGGGTCTCCCGTTTGTAACTGCTTTTTAGTCATTCTGTCATTTCTTGAGACTGTTTCTTGCTTGGAAGATTTGTCCGGAGTTGTTAATGTCAGATTTTGTAACGAGATCCTCCGGCTTTTCTCCTTCACTCCAGCAGGGATTTCCTCCAACAGACCTGAAAGAAGACAGATTGCAACTAAGGGTGGCTGGGATCCAGCGTCAGCCCTCCGATGCTTAAGTCAGGCCAAAGCAAGAAGAATAGCCAAGCAAAACGGGACAGAGATTAAATGTTGTGTGCATACCTGCTCTTAATGGAGTCACCCCTTTATATAGATCTGAAGCAACCCAATTTGTTACGTAAGATATCGAAATCCCGCTGATGTCGCATACGATACTGAGATCTTGCTGATTTCGTGGGATAAGATCCTATCTTTAGAGTCGAGATCCAACCCAATGACTTATTTCAACAATCACGCCCCTTGATGGCAATCCCTTAAGATCCGGAACCATTTAGAGAAGATAAGCCCAAAAACTGACCTATACGGGCTGCTGGTAAGCGTAGTAATAGCGCTGATGTGTCATGATAAACTGGAAGCCGTAGTTGGAGTCATAGCTTCCGAAAAGGAAGGAGACGCCCGTAGTTGGAGTCATAGCTTCCGAAAAGGAAGGAGACGCCGACAAGACAGAACCACCGAACTGGATGTAGCCCTGATCTGGCCTCGTAGAGACTCTCGATCAGATGATCTCGAGAGTCTGATACTTTCCTGATCTGCGGCTCTCGATCAGATGATCTCGCGGGTAGAATGGGCACTCGTGTACAATCTTTAATAACTGAGCTGATCTCCGTTACTTTGTCTATAACAGATGCCCCCCAAGTCCTTGCCGCTAAGAATTTTTAAGGGAAGGACTTAGCTCACTATCACACGTAACCGCCCGCTGCTTTCATCGAGAACGGCACCTCACATGATGGGCTAGAATTAATGAGCGCCAGCTTTCCGCAGCCTTTTCGCTGATGGAAAATGAAGGGGCGCTCGCCACGTGTTTGAGGAGTTAATGGGCGTGCCTGCTCGAGCGCTGTGTCAAAGGAGGGACTGCCACGTGCCATCAGATACGGCGGAATGATTGCCTATAAATATACGGAGTCTGCCATTTCTTTGATTTTCTATAGAAGCTTTTTCGAAAGGAACTTGCAGTCTTTTCTTTCCATTATTCTTCTTCCTCCGGTGTTCATTTTCTTTTCTGTTTTTGGTATACTTCCTTTTTTCTCCTTCTTTTATTTTTATCTTCTCATGGCTGGGAACTCTGACGAGACCACTGTCCCTCTTGGTGATGCCACTCCGGAATCCTCTGCCTCCAGCAGTGCGAGGGTTCCGACAGGGAGATACACAGCAGCCGGATATCCTTTCGTTTTATCGGAGGACCGGCTGGCTGAGCTACGGGAGAGATACCTGATCCCCGACTCAGTCACTCTCCGCTTGCCCGGAGGTGGAGAAACACCAGACTCCCCCCCCCAGGATGCGTAGAATTTTATGAGTACCAGCTTATCCTGGGGGTACGCCTTCCCCTCCATCCCTTCATTCGCGATGTACTCCGGTGTTACAAGATTGCCCCCGGGCAACTCATCGTGAACGGGTGGAGGGTAGTTTTGGGCTCCTTTGCCCTTTGGGCTCAGGCTGGCAACGGGGAACTCAAGGCGGAGGAGTTCCTCCGTATGTTTCGTCTGAAGAAAGCTCCCTCCAGCGAAGGCTGGTATTATTTGTGTTATTGGCACCGGGATAATTTCGTGTTGGGGAGGCCCTCCTCGAACTATCCCGGTTGGAGGAAGCGGTGGTTCTATGCTTCCGGGAGCTGGGAGTTTGCCTCCTCCAGGGGTCCAGGAGTGACCCGGTTTTTCTGTGAAGGTAGACACAATCCCGCATTGTGCAGTTTCTCCAGATAGGTTTTTAGGGTTTTGCTTCGTTTGACCCCTGTTTGTGCTCGCAGGTATCCCGGCCTTGAGAAAACCGAATTTGAAGGGAGGGATCAACGAGAAGATTGTCAAAGTGTACAAGGTGCCTGTCGGAGATAGGCATATCGAGGCTTGCTTGTCTCCTTCGCGACTTGCAGCAGCGGGCCTCATATCCAGAAGAGAAGTTGAGATGACGAAGGCTGGAGAGAAGAGATGCCTACTGCCCCGACTGAAGGGCACAAGCTCCAAGTGGCAGAAGAGAACCCCTGCCGAACCTTCTCAATCTTCCATCCGCACGGGCAGCGATTAGCCTGCCCTTCCCGTGAGCATGGCGAGGGCCCCAGCTGGGCCCACTATTCCTTCACTAGTGGTCGCACCTGGACCACCAGTGATTAACATTGCTGATAATTCTCCGGATGGGGTGGGGTCCGGCTGCCCCCCAGCTGGAGAGGCTCGAGAGCAGATGGAGCCTCAAGAGCCGGCTCCTGCTCGGGAACTGATCCCTGCTGCCGAGCAAGGATCTGCTCGCGAGTCAATGCCTCCCCCTCGCGAGACGACCGGGTTGGCCGTTGCCCAACCGTCGGGAAGCGGGGCATATTCTATTCCCCGCCATCTCCATCCAGTATGTAAATTTTTGTTTGAGAACGTCCCGCCTCATGCCTTCGGCTCTCTTCCCGAGCCAAGCCCTGAGAACCTTCTCCTCGAAGCGGGGATGAGGATGGTTCAGGTAAGACTTCGTCAAGACCTGCTTCGATCTGTTATTACGTTCCAGAATACTCTCTTATATTTTTCATCTCTTTTGCAGGGCTTAGATCTTATTCTGCGAATGAGGCGTGATATCGTTGCCGCCCGTCGCACGATAGATGAGGCTGAGGGAAAGAGGACTGCCTTGGAAAAGGCAGTTCAAGGAAGAGATCAACTGCTCAAGGCTCGTAAGGCGGTGATCGCGAAGAGAGATGAGGAGAAAAAGATCCTCATCGAGAAGATCCAAGTCCTGACCGACAGGTATCAGGCCTTGGACTCAGACTACGTGAAGCTCACGGGTTTGAAGGAGAAGGCTGAGAGAGAGAGGGAGATCTTCCGACAAGACAAGATCTCATTGGAGGAGCAGTTCGCGGAGGCCAGGTCGCAGCTCAAGGAGGCCTACGACAACCTGACCAGGGAGCACACCGCTCTTGCGCAGCTTAAGGACGACTCGATCCACTGGGACGAGGAGAGAGTCGCCCTTGTAAAAATGCTCTCGGAGGAAGGTCCTCGGGCGGTTTCCGAGTTCTGGACTTCGCAGCTATATGACAACGAAAGGTACGAGACGTATGATGCTGGTCGTGACTTTGCGCTAAGAGTAGTGCAACGAATGATCCCATCCTTTGATATGGGGGAGTTTGGTCGAGTCGCGACCATCATAGCTGCCGAAGAGCAAGCTGCTGCTGAGAACGAGGTGACTGAGGCCACTCAGGCTGAAGGGGCTCCAGAAATGGGCCCTGAAGTTGAGAGCACAGCTCCTCCTCCAAAGGATTGATTTTCTTTGTTTTCCTCTCTTGTATCCGTGAATAGATATTGTAAACATTTATCATCAATGAAAAAATATTTTTGGAAGTATTGTCCGTTTACTCTTTCCCTTTCACGCAATGAATGCCTTCTCGTTTCTGTTTACTTTCTTTTCATGTATTGAATGCCTTGTTGCAATGAGAATGTGCTCAATCCGGGGGGTCGTTGCGACTAAACCCTCATGGAGATAGACTGATCTATCGATTGAGACTCCTAAGTTGATTTCATGTTGATTCATCAGAGGATGCGATCCCTTAATCCGAGCACGAGTTACGCTGCTCGCAATTAGGGTGTAGGACTGGTTCGAGCGCGAGCTGCGGTGCTCGCGATTAGGGTCTATGACTGCTACTCGAGCACGAGCTGCGGTGCTCGCGATTAGGTTATATGACTACGACCCCTTAATTCGAGCACGAGCTGCAGTGCTCGCATTCCGGAAGTGCGATCCCTTCTCTCACCAGTCGCGAGCAACTAACTCATGAAAAAAAATGAATTGGACTCAATCCGGGGGTCGTGTGACCGTGTCCGCGTTGAGATAGACTGATCTATCGATTGAGATTTTGATTCTACCAAGGGCAGAAGGTTGGTCAAGAGATGGTATACATTCTCTTCGGGGCTATTCAGGTCCATGTAAATGGAGAAGCAACCAACTAGTAACGATTTCAGTCCTACCAAAGGTAGGCAATTGGCTAAGAGGATGTGTAAGCACTCTCTTCAGGGCTATTCAGGTCCATATAAATGGAGTAGCGGCCAAAAGATATCTTTCACTTTATTCATGAAACGTTGTAATAAACTACATCGAATCTAGGGGTAGTATCGTAGCAAATGCTCCACGTGCCAAGGGCGACGTACAGGCTTCCCTTGCATGTCCTCAAGATAATAAGTACCGGGTCGCACAACCCTAATAACCCGGTACGGGCCTTCCCAATTCGGATCCAATGAACGAGCAGGAACTCCAAGATTTTGCCTTAGGACCAAATCTCCAAACTGGAAGGATCTAGGCCGAACCTTCGCATTCCGATAACGAGCAATACGTTGTTGATATGCTGCCACTCGTACTTGGGAAGCATTTCTTCGCTCTTCCAAGAGATCGAGATGAAGTCGGAGGTTTTCCTGATTGCTCGCGGGATCATACTGCTCGATCCGATATGAGGGCACTTGAATTTCCACTGGTACCACTGCGTCAACACCAAATGCTAAGGAGAAAGGAGTTTCACCTGTTGATGTACAAGCCGTGGTTCTATAGGCCCATAATACCTCTGGCAGAAGTTCTGGCCACACCCCTTTACATTCACCTAGCTTGGTCTTTAAATGATGCTTTATGATCTTATTCACTGCCTCGACCTGCCCATTCGCCTGAGGATGATATGGAGAAGTGCGGAGATTACGTATCTTCCATTTGTCGCAAAATTCATCAAAGACCGCGTTGTCGAACTGCGTTCCGTTATCGGTAATTATAGTATGAGGAAGTCCGAAACGACATATGATATTTCTCCATATAAACTTAGTAGTTTGTTTTTCAGTAATCTTGGCTAATGGTTCTGCCTCGGCCCATTTGGTGAAATAATCAACCGCCACGATCGCGAACCTATTCTGTCCCTTTCCCATAGGTAAGGGCCCGATGATATCGATCCTCCACTGAGCAAAAGGCCAAGGGCTATCAACTGGGGTCATCCGCTCAGACGGTCCACGAGGTATAGGTAGATATCGTTGACACTTGTCGCATTTTTTAGAAAATTCAATGGCGTTTGCTTTCATAGTGGGCCAATAATATCCTTGCCTCATCGCTTTATATGCTAGGGATCGCCCCCTGGGATGGTTACCACATGCCCCCTGGTGTACTTCATCTAGAACACGAAGTGCTTCTTCTGGATGAAGGCACCTTAAATAAGGCAAGGAGAAGCTTTTTTCGCAACAATATTCCATCTTGTAAGGTGTACCTGGCAGCTCGAAGCCGAATTTGTCTTGCAGCTTTCTTGTCTTCTGGTAGGTATCCATCTCTGAGATAAAGGATGATAGGATCCATCCAGCATGGAGACGATTGTACCGATATAACTTGCTCGAGAGTCACTTGGTCGATACTCAAGTTCTGACGGTGCTCGATGGGGATCGAATGTGATAACTCCGATTCCGATGCAGAAGCGAGCTTTGCCAAGGAATCGGCAAGTTGGTTCTGCTCGCGAGGGATATGAATTATTTTATAAGTCTTTAGTTTGGCGAGCAGGATGAGGACACGAGACTTGTATAAGGCCATTCTTTCTTCTTTGGCTTCGAATTCACCAAGAACTTGGTTGACAATGAGCTGGGAGTCGCTATGAATTATCAAATTCTGGACTGCGAGGACAATGGCCAGTTCGAGGCCAACAATCAGGGCCTCATATTCTGCTTCATTATTGGAGACGCGTGATTCGAAACGCAGAGCATATTGAAAATGCGACCCGTCGGGAGCCACTAAAATCAGGCCCGCTCCACTGCCAATGGCCCGCGACGACCCGTCCACGAAGAGTGACTAAGGAGGCTGGTCGCTGGTCGTGACATTATCTTCAGAAGAATATGTAAATTCGGCGATGAAGTCAGCCACGGCCTGGCCCTTGACTGCGGTCCTAGGACAGAATGAGATATCATGCTCACTGATCTCGACCGCCCATTTAGTTAAGCGCCCGGAAGCCTCAGGTTTTTGAAGGACTTGTCGCAGTGGATGATTTGTTGGTACTAAAATAGCATGGGCTTGAAAGTATGGTCACAGTTTTCGAGCTGCCGTGACTAAGGCTAGGGCCAGTTTCTCCATATCAGAATACCTAGTTTCTGCATCGACCATTGCTCGACTGATATAATAAACGGGCCTTTACACCCCGGAATCTTCTCTTATTAAAGCGGCGCTAACGACCGTGGAAGACACAGATAAATAAAGAATGAGTTGCTCATGTGCTACGGGTTTAGATAAAATGGGGGGAGCGCTCATGTATTGCTTCAGTTGTTGAAAAGCTTCTTCACACTGAGGTGTCCACTTCCAATCAGACTTGGCCGTTGCACGAAGGAGTTTGAAGAAGGGCAAGCACTTGTCAGATGCTCGCGAGATGAACCTGTTCAATGATGCGATGCGACCAGCCAGACGCTGGACGTCCTTCAGAGTAACGGGGGATTTCATCTCTATCAATGCTTTAATCTTTTCGGGATTCGCCTCAATTCCACGCTGGCCAACCATGAACCCAAGAAATTTCCCTGCAGACACTCCAAACGCGCATTTTTCTGGGTTCAATTTCATTTGATACTTCCTCATCAGATCAAAGGCTTCTCGAAGATCAGAAATGTGGTCATCTTCAACGATGCTTTTCACGAGCATATCGTCAACATATACTTCCATATTCCTACCGATTTGAGCAGCGAATATTTTGTTGACAAGACGTTGATAAGTGGCCCCTGCATTTTTAAGACCGAACGGCATTACCTGGTAGCAATATAGTCCTCGATCTGTGATGAAGGCAGTATGCTGGCTATCAGGTGGATGCATCATAATCTGGTTGTAACCAGAATAAGCATCCATAAAGCTGAGGAGAGCATGTCCAGCTGTTGAGTCGACCAACTGGTCGATCCGCGGTGTCGGAAAGCTATCTTTGGGACATGCTTTGTTCAAGTCTGAATAGTCGACGCACATCCTCCATTTGCCATTAGCTTTCCGGACGAGAACTACGTTTGCGACCCACTCTGGGTAGTCAACTTCTTTTATGAAATTAGCCGCGAGCAGCTTCTCAACTTCAGTTTTGATTGCCATTTGTCTTTCTGTAGTAAAGGCACGTCGACGCTGATGTACGGGTTTATGCTTCGGGTCAATGTTGAGACGATGTGCGATGACATTGGGATCGATGCCTGGCATATCTTTATGAGACCAAGCAAACACGTCCTGGTATTCAGTGAGGAAACGGATCAAATCTTCACGGTGGACACTGGTTAAGGAGGAACCGATGTACACGATCTTAGACGGGTCGTCTTCGGTCAGGCGGATCGCCACTGTTTCCTCCCCCGGAGTTCCTGATTTCAAAGCATTTTCTCTCGGATCCAATGAGGTGGTGGAGGGAACGTCGGGTGAACCTTGAACTATTTCCATGACAGGTGTCGCTTGAGCCTTCTTTCGATCTTGGAGGGCTATCTGGTAACAGGACCGTGCCTCCTGCTGACTTCCTCGCACGACCCCGATGCCATTTGGGGTAGGAAATTTAACACACAGATATGAAGGGTGCAAGGCCGCTCCAACCTTAGTTAGAGACGGTCGCCCCAAAATGGCGTTATATGTTGATTTTTGATCCACGACGAGGAAGTTTACGAAGACGGTGGTCTTCGCTGGACTCTCTCCAAAAGTAACTGGGAGATCGATGCTTCCTTCAGGTGTTACTACCTCTCCTCCAAAGCCGACGAGGGGGGTTGATACTGGCTTGAGGAGGCTTTTGGATAGTGCCATTTTGTTGAAAGCCTCCAAGTACAGAATATCGGCTGAGCTACCTGTATCCACCATAATTCGATGAGTCAGATAATTTGATACCTTCAATGTGACTACGATGGAATCTTCATGAGGGAAGTGAATTCCCGCTGCATCTTCGAGGGTGAAAGAAATTGGAGGATGGCTCGCTTTTGATGAGCTGGACGTCTGTTCCAGCCAATAGATTTGCTGGGGTTCTTTGGACGCCTTTCGAGCGTATGCTTTTCTTGAAGCTTGAGAGTCACCCCCACAAGCTGGTCCCCCGACGATAGTGCGAATTTCTCCCGTGGGCTCAGCGTCCTCTTGGTCGGTTTGATGATGAGGCAGTTCCTTTTGGTGAGATGAGGTCTTCGCCCTTTCTGGTGATCGATTTTTACGAGCAACATAATCCTGGAGATGGCCTTTTCGAATAAGGGCTTCGATATGGTCTCGTAGAGAGATGCAGTCCTGGGTCCTATGCCCGTGATCTTTGTGGAAGTAACAGAACTTGCTCTTGTCCCTCTTCTCAGGATCGGATTTGATCTTTGCGTGCCACTTTACATATGGCTTATGTTTAATCTCCATTAGGACCTTTTCATGAGACTGATTAAGAAGGGTGTAGTTATGGTATTTACCAGAGTAAGGCTTCTTGGGAGAACGATCGCGCTGATCACGACGATATTTTTTATCGGTAGAAGAGGTTCCTTCTGGCTTGCGTTTCTTACTCTGTACTCCATGACGTGTCAATGCGACTTCTTCTGCATTGATATATTTCTGAGCTTTGGCTTGGAACTCTGCCATAGTTTTTGGAGGGCTTTTATCTAAGGCAAACCTGAACTTCTCACTCGTTATTCCAGCAATGAGGGCTATAAGACCCTTTTCTTCAGTGTAACCCTCAGTTTGGACGGCTTCGGCAGTGAACCGTACTGTGAACTCCTTTATTGTCTCCCCATGCTGCTGTTTCAGATTCATCAGATGGGAGGCTGGCTTCTTAATGCGAATACTTCCCATGAATTGAGAAAGGAATATCTCCGATAATTGGGAAAAGGAACTGATGGAACGGGGCTTTAACCTCCGGAACCACATACGAGCTGCTTCCTTCAATGTTTGGGGAAAAGCCCTACACATAATTTCTGAACCATGTCCCTCCAACTCCATGAGGGACCTATATGTTTCCAGATGTTCAAGAGGGTCGCCAATGCCTGTGTACGGAGCGATAACAGGCGCTCGATACTTTCTGGGTAACGGGGCTTCCATGACCTCGCTGGTGAAGGGAGATTCGGATTGATGTATCGCCGCCATGACGGCAGACGGCCGATTTGCCTGGTATCGCTGTTCCATGACATCAAAACGATCATGGATTCTTTTGAGATCTCCCTCCCATGGTAAGGTATAGCTCGATGTTTCGGCGATGGAGCCCTGCGGTTGAGGTTGTCGAGACGAACAAGAATGTATAGAATGTGGAGACGGTACAGGGGGATGGCTGCCAAGTGGTGGGACCTGTGGTTCGTCCATAGAATGTCTGGAGGCTACCGGTATGGATTGCGGTGGTAACCCTTAGGAGGGTTGTCTCTGCGGTTCAGGGAAGTGCTGATCAAGCCGATTTGACAGCGCCTGAACTCCGGTGTTTAGAGTTAGGAGAGTGTTTCCGAGGAAACGTAGGACATCATCTTGATTTCCAGAGGCCTCCAATAATGGGTTTGTTGATGGCATATTCGGGGCTCCTTGAGGGATATTCGTCGGATCAGGTGGAAGGGCAGGTACAGATTCCGTCTCATCGGGCAGGAGGTGGTGGCTGCCTTGAAGTTGAAGGATGAACGGCCTTTTTAGGAGGCATCGCTGAAGGATTTTGATCGGTGGAACGATTGATTTTGACGATCAAGTCGTTCCCACAGACGACGCCAAACTGTTAATGTCAGATTTTGTAACGAGATCCTCCGGCTTTTCTCCTTCACTCCAGCAGGGATTTCCTCCAACAGACCTGAAAGAAGACAGATTGCAACTAAGGGTGGCTGGGATCCAGCCGTCAGCCCTCCGATGCTTAAGTCAGGCCAAAGCAAGAAGAATAGCCAAGCAAAACGGGACAGAGATTAAATGTTGTGTGCGTACCTGCTCTTAATGGAGTCACCCCTTTATATAGATCTGAAGCAACCCAATTTGTTACGTAAGATATCGAAATCCCGTTGATGTCGCATACGATACTGAGATCTTGCTGATTTCGTGGGATAAGATCCTATCTTTAGAGTCGAGATCCAACCCAATGACTTATTTCAACAATCACGCCCCTTGATGGCAATCCCTTGAGATCCGGAACCATTTAGAGAAGATAAGCCCAAAAACCGACCTATACGGGCTGCCGGTAAGCGTAGTAATAGCGCTGATGTGTCATGATAAACTGGAAGCCGTAGTTGGAGTCATAGCTTCCGAAAAGGAAGGAGACGCCCGTAGTTGGAGTCATAGCTTCCGAAAAAGAAGGAGACGCCGACAAGACGGAAACCACCGAACTGGATGTAGCCCTACTTGGCCTCGCAGAGTCATACTGCTCGACGGGAATCGGGTGCTGGTACTGAAGGATAAGAGATGTAACCGCAGAAAAGCTGTTCGCATGTTGGACCTGGTCGCGAGTTCAAGTCCTCGCTCATTTTGACGTAACTCCTTTCAACGACTTATGAGAAGGTCTGCTCGTTATTCAGGGAAGGAATCTTTGCTTCGCTTGATCTGATCATAGACTAAGGGAGCTCGAAGCCTTGCGAATAGGTGCTCTGTATTTATCCGTCCTACGACTCTCGAGCTTATGATCTCAAGAGTCGAATGGGCAACCTACACTTACCCGATCAGAGACTCTCGATCAGATGATCTCGAGAGTCTAATACTTTCCTGATCTGCGACTCTCGATCAGATGATCTCGCGGGTAGAATGGGCGCTCGTGTACAATCTTTAATAGCTGAGCTGATCTCCGTTACTTTGTCTATAACAGGAGTATCTTCCCAACTATCAGTATTTCCTTGGTCATGTGACAATCCCGACAATTGTTTCCCTGATCATAGAGTTATTATGTTGATTTTTGTTGAGTTTCTATAAGAGATTTGGGCAATGTTTGATAGTTCTCTTACTGCCTGAATTGTCATAACATCACATATTTCATGGAACTGCATGACCAACTCTCTTAATAACTGCTGGAGACTTTGCAAAACTATCATATTTCTTGGTAACAATCGCTCTTTTAGAATAGTAGAGCATATACATTCTTTCACTGTTAGAATTTTTGATAAAGGGGAGAAACGACAACAGGATCTATTATTCCACCACCTTTGTATGAAATCTAGCACATCTTCTCACGGATGTTGAACCGTTCGCGCCATCTGTATGTGTCTTCGGGATTCTCATATTATATTTGTAGAATTGTAACACGAACACCTCCTTTAGATCTTGTCAGCTTGCAATTACACCTCCCGGGAGGGTGAAGTACCAGGCCATAGCGCTTCCACATGTGGTTAGGGAATAGATGAAATTCCATGCCAAGTATTCTTGTGAGACATTTCCTCTGAAGCATGCCACTTTCTCATACGTCATCAAGTGTTCTACGGGCGACTGTGTATCTTCCTTAAAGAGGGCGAACTTAGGAAATTCTGGCAGTTGCTTTCTTTCATGAGCTTTCACATGCTTCAATGGCTTCGCCAAGGTAGAATTTAGCAACTGTTGTATCCTTTTAGCGTGCATGCTGCCGAAGAAATGGATTTCTGTTCGGTCTCATGTTCTGTCAGGCTCAAGGGTTGCTACTTCTTTCATCAGATCGAACATAGGGCATGGTTCGTGTCCTTAAATCCTATTCCTACGCTTTTGGTGCATGTTTTTACTAGCTTGGCTTCTGTTCTTTCAAGCAGTTTGTGTGAACTAACTATTGCGTTTCTCCACTTCATAATGTACTGATATGAGCATTCTTTTGGGGCGATCTTCCATCTTATCAATTCTGCCAGCATAACTGCTCTCCTCGGCATCCAAAATCTCAGCATGAATAAGTCGGTGAACTGTTTCAACTTTTCAGCTTTTGTACAACTCTTGATTCATACCAGATCTGCGCAGGACCGATTAAGGTTTCTTGGAACTTTTTGAGCCATTGGTCTTTGCTGATTTTTAGGCGATCACAATATCTGTCGAACTGCAGTAGATGATCGAGAGGTGATTCATGTGCTGAGAACACTGGCATTTCAGCATTTCGGTTCGTCCCCTGCGGCGTATAGGTAGACGGCAAGGCTTGACTCCCAGAGTTGAATTAATTCTTTCTTGCCTTTGGTCTCTTGTATTGGCACTGCTGATACAATCATACATTGTATTACAATTCTGTTTTTCATTATCAACTTTGGATTCCTTTTCTTTCTGTCAGGAATTTTTTCGTAGTCCTCGACTTCCGAGCTTTTGTGCCCTGGAAGGAGTACTGAGGAGGACCCTTGTAAATCATTTCTTGATTCGATGTTGGCTATCTTTGCAGATATTGTATTAGCAGCTACCTTCTTTCCTTTTTCTTTCTCTCTTCCGATGACAATTTCTCCTTTGTCGACCATTTATTACAAAATAGCTTTAATGGTGTAACATCTCCCAGTCGAATGTCCGAACATTCGATGATAGTGGCAGTAGTCTTTTTCTATACTCCTATTGCCCTCATCAGGTCGTCGGGACGGAGGTAATTCAATCGTTCCTGCTTCAATTAATTGGTTCATCATGGGAAGTACATCATCGGCATCGAACATGAAGTCATCTTGATTGTTAAACCTTATGTATCTCTTTTTTACAGGTCTATTGTTATAACTCCGTCCTTCCAATTAAGAGTCTCTTGTTTTGCTTCGGTATTCCATCTTTCCTTTCCTTTTATTGATGACGTTGGCAGATGATTTGCTTGAAGTCCGTCGTGTAAACTCTGTACGGAAGGCTGGTACTTTTCGTATCATATTTTCTAAAGCATGCGCTCTGGTGGCTAGTTCTCGGAATGTATATACTTTTGTCCCTGTGAGACAGAATGTAATTTACGGTTCCATACATCCAATGCACATCTCTACCTGTTCACCTTTTCTTGCTAGATGTTTGCATGATGTACTTAAAGTTCTCCAGTGTGTAATGAATCTATTTACCGGCTCTGATTCCCTTTGTCGAACTGCTGCTAGTTCGATAAGACTGACTTCCCTCTCAGTGGAAAAGAAATTTGTCATAAACGCTTCTTGCATTTGTCCCCAAGTGCGCATGGATCCTGGTGTCAGAGCTGCATACCATCTGAACGCCTTCCCTGTTAATGTGGCTCCGAACAAATGCAAACAGTATTGCAATATTACTGCATAACCTCCCATCGTTGTTATGAAGTGCATTATGTGTTCGTTAGGTGATCCTTCACCATTGAACTTTTGAAAATTTGGGCACTCGAAGCCTGTTGGGACGGTATGACTTCCACATCTTTGGGATAAGGGGTTTGATACTGGAATCTTTCTCTCTGCCTTCTTTTTCCTTCTAGCTGTACGGTATCGACTATCATTTGTTTGATTTCATCTGCATTGATTCCATGTGCGGAGACCAAAGCTGACCCGTGGGACATGGCTCCAGGTGTTGTGACTCTTCAACTAGAATTTCAACATTTTCTATTGCGATATTGGTGGGAGGAATGACGTTCTGGGACATCGTATGAGCCATTATGGATAATGTTTCACACATATTCCTACATTCTTCCACCAGAAGAGCTTAGGCGCGTGCCATTTCTTCGAAGCGGTCTTTCATTGTTTGGGCATCTCGGCTAGTTCTGGCTACAGGGACAGCAACTTCTTTGTCTGATGAATCTGTCGACGAGGATGATCTGTGATTGTTAAGCTCTGAATTGTGCATATTCTAACCCCAATTCATCACACATTATGCATGGTTTACATGTTTAAAGACTAATCTAATATATATTTTTGTGTTTGTAGGAATGCAAGAGAGATTTCACCTATATGATGTTAAAAGACTCACTTTACATACCTTAAAGATCAAAGGAACAAAGAACAAGAGGTGGAGGAAAGACACAATGAAGATTGAGGAGGAGAAGCATGAAAAATCACATTTCATAGGGTGTCCGGCCGGTCGTCCGGCTAACCGACCACTGCACCAGATAGGTCGGCAAAACCCTCAAGAAATCACAAAAACTCTAGGACAATTTTTTAAACTGTCCAACCTCACATCCGACCGGCTGGCCAATGTTCAGGCTGCGTAAGGACTCTTTGGATTCTCAAAGATTCCAGGTCAGTAATGGATTTTTGCTACAAAAGGACACCTTTATGTCGTTCCTAAAAGATCATAGAAGGATTTGGAAGTCTAGGGAAGTGGAGAGGATCTTCGTGGAGCGTTTGCAACTCCTCCAACTAGGGTTTTTATAGTTCTCTTATGCTTTCAAGTAGTTTTTCTTTTTATTCTAATTGTAGTATGACAATGCTTGGCTAGAACCTCTTAACTAGGCTAAGAGGTGAAGCTTGTAGCTAGTTTCATTGTTTAATTCATTTAATTCAAGTACTTAAAGTTTAAATTTTTAAGTTCTAGTTTGAATAAAGTTGGTATTTTTAGAAGTTTTATGAGAGTTCATATACTTCGGACATGAGTTCCTTGTAATTCTCTGAGATTACCATGTTTGAATTAATTAGAATTGAATTGTAGTAACCCTAGAGCATACCATAATCTCTTGGTATGACTGTTACTTCGAAGGCTACAAGTTCAAGTTCTGTGTGCTTAATTAGAACTAGAATTCGATTTCCTGAGTTAAGTGGGATTGCGTGTGATTGAATACCTTATCTTCTAACTAGATGAGAGATAGAACTTCAAATCTAGTTGTGTTTATGCTTGGATGAATGAATTCACATTAGACTACTACAAGTGGATCCTCGAGGCCTTAGTTCCATTAATTATCAGAATTTTTTAAAAGCTACTGTTTTACTTAGTTTTTAAAATCAAACTTCAAAATTGCTAAATTTGAAGTTGCTAGAATGGTTTAAATTGGTTTACCCGAATTCCCTATGGAGCGACCTTGGTCTTACCGAGTTATTACTACATCACAAGCCTTGCACTTGAGGTGAGCGAACAGTAATCGGCGAAGTGAATGGTCCTGAATTACTATTACTCGACTCTGGGTTATTAGACCCAGAGGAGTTTGTATATTCAAGGTATGTCACTCCATAAGGCATATCTCTGGCAGATTTCGGTGTCGTAATGGCGGACTCGTAGATTACTAATGCTTTGTTCAGTTGTCTTGATGTGGTGAGGGAAACGGGCAGTGCGGGAAAATCCTTATTAGTAAAGGATACTTCTGCTTCTCCTGGATATAAGGCTAGTAGTGCCATGATTGGATTACGCCTATTGATGCTTCTGGTGATAGGCCTTCGTGACACCTAGGCCGAAGCCCCTTTGATGTAGTTTTAATCGCGGCTTTGAGGAGTGCTTTTCTTTTCCCTGACTGTACTTTTGTCCAGCCATCGTTAACGTCTTCAAAGATTGGTGACGCTGACAATACTCCAGCTGTAGCTACTTTGTTCTCAATATCTTTTGCTTTATTTTTACTTGAGACTGCTTGATTCTCATATGTAACCGTGAATCCTCCAGGAACGAACCAGAAGACGGTTTTGTATGTTGACAAAGCCATCGAAAGTCTTTTCGAACAATGTACCTACAATCATAGGAATTATAAATTAGTTCCAGTATATTATATGATATCTTTTCTAGAGATGAAGGGTGGAATGTTCTGGTTGAGAGTCGCCATTTTGGCACTTAGAAGCGCCTTGAAAATATGTAGGTATCTTTGTTAGTTAATTTAAGATAATACTCAAGAAATTCCCCAGCGGAGTGGCCATTTTGTTTACATAACAAAGTTGCCTTTGTATGAATAGGGGAAACCAGAGTAATATTCTAATATTTAATAAGGCAAAGAAAGAGAGATATTCGTCATTTCATTCATTTTATTCATTATAATTGGGTTCTTTTACATTCCATCGATACATCCCTTGATTCTAGAACAAGACATTCCAAATACAATGCAAATTCATCTTTGCTTATTGATTTCGGTAGAGCTTCACCCCTTCTTTCTTCTTTCATTCTGTCCAAAGGACAAAAGAATAGGAGTTGGAGAGTCAGAATGGAGCTGCTCTCTTTCTTCTTTCACACCATTTCTTTGATCTTCAAGAGTCTTGGCCTTTGAAAGGGGAACGGGAGTAAAATCATAAAAAAAATACTCCCGATATCTTTTACAAAAGGACAGAACCTCATGCTAAAAATGCACTCTAGGACCTTTTACATGACCGACGTGAAAGCCTTAGTGTTTACGCCGGCTGCGTAAACACTCTTCTCTGCACACTCCTCTTTCGCCCTTCAATTCTTCATTTCGGCAGAGTTTCCTCATCTTTCTTCTTCGATTCTCGGGGTCCGCACATTGTGCGTTCAACCCAAGAAGAAGGAGATGCACAAAGCTACTCTCCGTACCTCTGGAGTCTTCTGAATGAGCTCTGCAACTTTGAACTTCAGAAGTGAATGCCAAATGAGGACCCCTAAGGGGGTATTTATAGATTTCTAAGGCAAAACTCGCGGGTTTCATTGCCCGCGGGTTGGACCTTTTACACGACCCACGTAAACACCATACCTTTTATGTGGCTCGTGTAAAAGGTATGTGAAGTGCCATTTTCTCCATTTTCTATCTTTTCTCCTGCTTTCTTTACTTCTTTCCAAACTTTCTCCCTTTCCTTTTCTCTCTTATTTTATGCCCCAACAGTCTCCCTTCCTACTGAGTGCCAAATCTTCTACTATTAGCTCGAATATCAAGACTCGACCATAGTCATTAAGGATCGATAAAATGTGGATAAGAGAAGGATGAGATATTAATCTTCGGTAGGGAAGAAACTAGGGCATAGAGGTACCCGAGGAGGATAGAGTCATCAAGAAGAGGATCCCTTCAGTTATGCACTAATTCCATTCATTAGGGATAGATTTCACCTTCGATGATCAAGTGAGTAGATTGAGTCTGATGCCCAAAGAAGATTCAAGCAAGGGGCATGAATTTTCTCCGATTGGTTGGACCATAGTCCTAGTCCCACAAGAGTTGGACAACCCCAAAGAGTTACATTACATTGTGGATGAGCCAAGAGAAGCTGCATCCAACATTAACTCGGAGCCCAATCCTAGATTTATCAGGATGTTTGGGCACAACAATGAGGGTTCGCCTACTGATCCCTTTGGCCCTGCCTCCTGAGGGGAAGGAGTGTAGGGTGATAGCTGGTTTGCACTCTCCATGACGGCATAATAAAAGCCAACAATGCTCGGTTCCTCAAGCCAAATCAGGCAGCCTTTGGTTCGTATTGTCATCTTGCTTAGGGCCCCTTATAGCAAAAAACTACAAAAATCAGAAGATCTAAAAGCCCAAAACACCGAATATTTCAAAAATTTACAAAATTCGAAAAGTTCAAAATTTAAGAAAAACCAGAAAATCTTTCAGAGCTAACAAAAAATTAGAAATCTTTTAAAAGTCTCAAGCAATAAAGTGCCAAGTCTGTCAGTCAAAGCACTTGAGTATGAAGTTAACCTGTATGATTTGGATCTAAAGTTGGATTTCAAACTCAAGGGTTTGGACAAAGCCAATGATGTGAAAGATGATGAGCCAACTCCTGAACTAGGGGATCTCTCAGAGAGTTCGAAACTAAAAGCCAATGTCATCTTGAAAAGTTTTGAAATCATAAACCTAAGGTCTCCTGAAGCCTTTAAGGAAGTGCGCATTGAGAATCGTTATCCCTGGAAAATAAGTAAAGAATGATCGAATTCTTGAAGCTATGAATTCCCAATCTTGCATCATATGAAGACTTGTCCGAATTTGATAAAAAACTTGTTAGCGAAGCCTTAAATCAAGCCTGTTAAGCAGAAGACACCAAGACCATGACAACATTTTATGTTGGAGTGTGTGGCCTACACACGAATAGACGCACAATGATGAAAGAAGTCTTACGACTTGATAAAGACAGATTGCTGCCAACATGAATTCCCAATCTTGCATCATATGAAGACTTGCCCGGATTCGATCAACAACTTGTCAGCAAAGCCTGAAATCAAGCCTGTTAAGCAGAAGCTGCCAAGACCATGACAACATTTCATGTTGGAGTGTGTGGCCTGCACACGAATATACGCATAATGACGAAAGAAGTCTTACGGCTTGATAAAGATAGATTGCTGCCAACATGTTAGAAAGTAATTTAAGTGTTAGCAACACGCACACCAAATCCATATGTGTGCTTCGAAGCTCTACAACCTGACAATGCTTCAGCTATTCTCTAGTACGAGGTATCTACATCAGAAGAAAGATTAACTCGACAACATCTAGCGATCATGGGCACATGATCTCGTGTGGTCATTCTCATGAAGAACGATATCATCAGTTGCTAAGGGTTCCCACATCTATCAAGATTGGCAATGGGACATCCTTTGTGAATCTAAAGATGGAGAGTTCCTTGAGAAGCTTAAAATCATAAGACAATCCTACAAGTTCAAGTCAAAATCTTGTCAATGCAAGTGTTGATAGAGAATGAAGCCAAGGAAAGAAAAGACATCTTATTGTTCGCTTCCCCAAGTGTAGGGTTGCGATGTAGTAATGAACTCGGTAAGACCGAGGTCGATCCACAGGGACTTGTGTAGGAATTCACAAACACATCCAATAGCGTCTATTGAGAGCTAACAACCAGATTTTGTATGAGATTGATGTAAGTAACAACTTTGAATTAAATTGAAGGTAAATAATTATAAAAAGGCACTAGGGGTTCAAGGATCCACTTGTAGCAATCCTTGATGTTCAATCCACTGTGGTTTCTCATTCTCTCAACTAGAATCGATATTAAGATCTATCTAGCCGGATGATAGAGCTGTTAAACCAACAATCTGTCATATGTATGAGCCGTGTGTATGATTCACTCAATGCAAGCTAGGCTGAGCATGCTTCAATTGCATAGGTCAGTCCTAATTCCAATAAGCTAAGTTCATAATCATGATCATCATTAAGTCTTGTCACTAGACAAAGTTAGATCATGGTTTGAACTTGAATCAAATCACATGCACAGTCCCATACATAATTCAGAAAACTAGAAAAGTAGAACTTTGGTAGGAAGTCCCCACATGAAGATCATAGTACTAGAGCGTACTCCAATTCCTCGGATCATACAGGTCTAGACTAACACAAAGCAATTAAGAACTTAAGTAATTCTCCCAAACATCCATGAGTCATCATAAGACTAAGAAAAACTACTTAGAACTTGTATAAACTTCAAACCATTGTTCATAAACATGAAATTCAATCTTAAAACCAACTTAAAACGAATTGAAACATCTTAGATTCACTACAAGCTTCACCTCTTAGCCCTGGCTAAGAGGTTTAGCCGTTCATGATCCAAGGAAACATGAAACAACTAAGAAAAACATAAAAACAACAAAACAAACTAGAAGGAGTTGTGGAACTCCGAAATCCACTTCCGCCGCCTCCAACCTTGCTTAAACTCTTCTTAGATACCCTAGGAACAATCCCTAGGTATCCTTTTATAGTGGGGAGGCTCCGCAACTTCGAATATTCGAAAATTTGCGTAAGACTTACGCACTGCGCAGAGAAATCCGGACTGAAAATAGAAAGTTCTGTTTAAATCACATGGCCGACCGGTCGCACGACCGGTCTGAGTGGCTGGCCGACCGGTCGCGACCGGTCGTGCCTCACTATGAGACAGTCCAGCAAGCTCTGGAGGTGAAATTTCTTCTGGCCGACCGGTCTGGACCGGTCGGACTGGCCTGGCGGACCAGGTCACGACTGGTCGGACTATGTTTGGCCTACGTCCAGGGAGCTCAGCATGTATGGGAAGCTGGCCGACCGGTCGTACGACCGGTCTGACCTTCCTGGACGAACGGTCAGGACCGGTCTTGGCCTGTTTCTTCTATATTTTCTTTCTTCTTTTCTTCTTTCCTTGCTTCCTTCTTTCTTTGGTCCACCTTGGGTCTTCATCCAAGGCTCTTAAAGAGGCCCTTTTGTCATCAATTAGGCGGAGTCCACTCTCAATCCTGCAATCATAAAACATGCATTCAATTAGTCTTTAAATCATAAAAATCTTACACAATGAGTGATGAATTGGGGTTAGAATATGCACAATTAAGAGCTCAACACATAATTCTCATGAAGAACGATATCATCAGTTGCTAAGGGTTCCCACATCTATCAAGATTGGCAATGGGACATCCTTTGTGAATCTAAAGATGGAGAGTTCCTTGAGAAGCTTAAAATCATAAGACAATCCTACAAGTTCAAGTCAAAATCTTGTCAATGCAAGTGTTGATAGAGAATGAAGCCAAGGAAAGAAAAGACATATTGGGTTTACAACAAGCATCTATCAGACTCAAGGGGAAAGTTCAAAGCTCACATGAGATGGCTTAATGATTAAAGAAGTTCTTTTGGGAGGCATCCTTTGACTCACCAACTTGAGGGGCGAAGATCTTTCAGAGGCAATCAACACCAATACATGAAGATATTTCATAGGTATGCTTATCTAACCATGTTAAGACTTACTATAACAGAGCTGATCATCCTGATCATCACTCCCTCTTGTCCCAAAATAAGTGCTTCAATAAGAAGAGTTATAAAAAAAGATAAAAGAAAAAAGAAAAAAAAGAAAAGAGAAAAAGGATAAAATAAGAATGCATAGTAAAAAAAGAAGGAAAAAAAAAAGAAAGAAAAAAAGAGAAAAGGGAAAAGGAAAAAATAGAAAAAGAAAAATTTGACCAAAAAAGAAGTCCATTCTAACTTACATCCCCTCAATGTGATCTTACCTTGAGCCAATGGCTTGTTGCTGTAACTCAAGACTAGGAAAGAAGAGTTACCAATCGGTTGACATTGATGGAAATCCGATCTCTTCGCCACAACAGAAATAAAAGCAAAATCAAAAGAAGGAAAGTAGGCCTAAGCGAAATGGGCGGAGTGAAAAGCTGAAAGGGCGTTAAGGGTAAAAATAGCTCAATTGTCGAGGGGCGGGCAAGATCAAATTTCCGAATGTGGTGAAAATCTAAAAGGGCGCCATGGGAATAAATGATGGGCAAACTAGATGCAACAAAAATTTGAAAGGGCGTTGCGGGCAATAATGGCTAAAGAATGGAAAAAGAAAAAGAAAAAAGTAGGTACAAGAAATGTCCAAGCAACAGGAACATTCAACAGATATAAAGAGGGCAGCTATGAGTCGAGAATTCTTTTAAGCTCTGCCCAAATTCTAAGGGAAGAATACCACTGTGCACTATCTCAAGGGGAATCTAGACCCTTGTTAAATAATTAAAAAAAACTGAGCATGGCATCCAATTGAGTCAAACATTTTAATTCCCACATCTACAAGCACAAGTTCATACATATAAAAAGAAATAAAGTAATGCAAGGCTTTCAAAATAAACATCCTTCAATCCTCCAAGCAACTCGTAGAGTGCCTCCTGCAAGCGCCTTTCTCTTAGTTATACCCCCCAAAAGGTAAATATCTCTACTCTTGCTTCAATACTTCAATCCTTTTGCTAAGTACTTTCTCTCCTCGTAGATACCGAAGCTCCATCTACCACAAGGTAATCTCACTTACGGGTGTTGTAGAATAAAGTTGGTCATCGAAGTATTATAGAGACACGCGACCAGCAAGCGCCTCTCCTTAAAGTCGTGACCAAACCATCTGACTAACAATCCTACTGGTCGCATCTTGTATATCACACAGACCTGCGACTGCTTATACACCCCCGAGTCTGAGCAGCTCTGCTCTTGGTCACCAAACGAGGCCATCTATGAGTCCGAGCAGCTCTGTTCGCTGGTTGTTTGCTCTACTCGCTGTTTGTTTGTTCGTCAGGGACACCCATCGTCTCATAGTACCAGCAGCCCCTATAGGCCGATTTTGGCTTGTTTCTATTCATAGCTCCGAACCATGGGGATCTCCATCAAGAGACGTAATCAGTTAGACGTCTAGAGTGGTTGGGCCATCCCATCTAAGGATTAACAGGATAAGCACCTTATCCCCTGAGATCATCAATGATCTTAGGGGCTTGGTAACAGGCTGGATCACCCAGATCTGTATAAATAGATGGCCCCATAGATGATAAAGGTACACAATCTCTAAGCCTACGTTTCACACTTCATTTTACTATCAAGTCACCTCTGACTTAAACTTCGGAGGACCAATAGCCAAACGCCGGCCACCCTTAGTTTTCCTCTTTGGCTTTTAGGTTTGGAGGGGAGCTCACCTTGAGAAGGGCATATACTTGGGAGGGACCTATTACCAGAATCTAATGTTAACATATTGACGCCGTCTGTGGGAATGAATATTTAATCTGTTCTCATAACAAATTGTCACCTTCCACTATGCCTCCTAAGAAAACGGCTCACCCTTCCACCTTAAAGCAAGTGTTTCCATCACTAGACATCCCCAAGCCAACTCTCAATCTCCCTCAGGCTATTCCGACTGGGATTCCTCCTATAGAGCCCAACCTTCCTGCGCAGAATCCATTCCAAGATATATCTGGTGGTTTTGATGGCGTTATGCGCTTCGTCGGGGATCACTCCTTACTCTCCAGGCTGGACTTCAAACCCTATTTAATCGTTTTGATTAGCATTTTTCAGAATCGCGGCAACCTCCGAAATAACCGCCATTACAACCTGTGCCTACAGCTTCTAGACATTCTCTAGATGAGCCACAAGTTCAAGCCTACCCTCCTTCAAATCGTATTTCTCCTAATAATCAAGTTCCTAGCCAACGCCTACAATCTATCCGCTCCAGTGCTTCCCGACAACGTTAGCCTGAAGAACAACTCGATGGTGAGACATCCAGTTATACTCTGCCTTGGGAAGGGGATCTTAGGAAAATTGCGGATCGCTTCGCTGATATCGAACAACAATATCAGTCTATTCTCCTGACATCCACTTTGGTGACAATCTGGGGATCAGAACCTCCTTTTACTCGCAGGATAATGGAGTCCCCTTTGCCCAAAAAATATCTGACGCCCAACATTATTCCATACACTGGTATCGGCGATCCCCTTGAGCATCTGGAGACGTACAGATCTCTTATGGAGCTAGAAGGGTATGGCTCAGAAATTACGTGTAGGGCCTTTTCTTTAACTCTAAAGGATGCAGCGCGTCCTTGGTTTCGCGGTCTGAAACCTCGATCCATAGAATCCTTCTCTCAGTTATCGGACCTTTTCCTTTCTCAATTCATGGGAAGCATCCGTATTAAAATACCTGCATCTCATCTGTCAGATCTGAAGCAGCAACATGGAGAGACTATTAAAGAATTCACCATTCGATTCACGACAGAGGCAGTCCAAACTGAGGGTTATAATGAAGATAAGGGCCTCACTGCCCTTATAGCGGGCATTACAAGCAAAAGACTACGATTCGCCTTGGATAAAAACCCTCCCAAAACGATGATCGAGTTTCAAGCCAAGGCTTAAAAATACATTAATGCTGAAGAAGTAGCCTTGGCTCGTCATGGTGTTCAAGGAAAAAAGCGAAAGGCTGAAGATATTTCTCCAGCAGATAAGAAATACCAACGTGACCAACGTGATCATTCTCCAAGGAAGTCTTATTTCGAAAAATATCACAATTATACACCTCTCAATTGATCTCTCGAAAAGGTACTGATGGAGATCAAACATAAGTTGTATGTTAAATGACCTCCAAGGATCAAATCGGATCCTAAAAAAAGAGACAAAATAAAGTTTTGCTACTTCCATAAAGATCATGGGCATAACACTCAAGATTGTATATCCCTTAAAGATCAGATTGAAGCCCTCATTCAAAAGGAAAACCTCTAAGACTATGTTGCACGATAAGATCGTTCGCCCAAACGATCTGGTACATCAGCACGTTGCCATCACTAAGATCAGAGGAAGAAGTCATCATAACACCATCCTTCCCAAGAGGATGACGAGCTAACAGGCGAAATTTGAACCATTGTGGGAGGCCCGGCATGTGGAGGAGACTCACTAGCCTCAAGGAAAGCGTATACTCGAAAAGCAAGCCAGAAGCCCCAACACGTTTATTGGATGGAGAAATCATCCAGCCCGATAAATTTGAATCATCAGTAAATTTCCTTCTCTTATGCAGATGCTGAATGACTCCATTTCTCTCATGAAGATTCTATCATAGTAGCGTTAAAGGTATTAAATTATTTAACCCATCGTATTATGGTGGATATAGGCAATTCTGTAGATGTCCTCTATCTTGAAGCTTTCAACAAGATGTCTCTCGCTAGAAACCTACTCAAACCTGTCTCAACCCCTCTTGTCGGTTTTGGAGGTGAAGTAGTGACGCCAGAGGGAAGTATCGACCTTCCCGTCATATTCGGAGAAGCTCCAACCAAAGTCACTGTTTTTATCAATTTCCTTGTGGTCGATAAAAAATCGGCATATAATGCCATCTTGGGCCGACCCTCGATCACCAAGATAGGAGTGGCTCTACACCCCCTCTACTTATGTATCAAGTTCCTCACTCTGAATGGAGTGGGAGTGGTTCGAGGAAATCAAAAGGAGGCTCGAGCAAAATCGCAGTATAAGATCGAAAGAGTGTGACAATTTCAGGAGATTCAACAAGTTCTCCCATAACAACAAACCTGGACCCGAGGGAGAATATGTACCAAGCAGGAGCAGCCGGAGAAGAAACGATCGAAATTTAGTTATCTAATGACAATCCATTTAAAAGGGTCCATATCGGATCATCTTTGAATTTCGCCTTTCGGATTCATCTTACCAACTTCTTGATCGAATATCAAAATGTATTCACCTGGTCTCATAAAGACATGCTAGGTATCGAACTTAATATTGCAGTTCATCACCTGAATGTAGACCCTGAAATTTAAACCTATCCATCAGCG
Source organism: Liriodendron chinense (assembly GCA_003013855.2). NCBI lineage: Eukaryota > Viridiplantae > Streptophyta > Magnoliopsida > Magnoliales > Magnoliaceae > Liriodendron > Liriodendron chinense. The sequence goes on along the minus strand of ML058492.1, from coordinate 2,051,986 downwards.
TCGACGAGCGTTCACAGCTGAAAGGTAGATGGTGATTAAAGCTGAGGTCCAAAAATTATTGGCCGTCAACTTTGTCAAAGAGGTCGACTATCTAGAGTGGGTCGCGAATGTCGTTCTCGTGCGCAAGGCGAATGGTAAGTGGAGGATGTGTGTGGATTACTACGATCTAAAAAAGGCGTGCCCGAAGGATAGCTTCCCAAATCCCCGCATCGACCAATTGGTCGATTTAACAACAGGACATGCCCTGCTCAGCTTTATGGATGCTTATTTTGGTTACAACCAAATCATGATGCATCCACCTGATCGTCAAAATACATCCTTTATCACCGATCGAGGTCTATACTACTATAAGGTGATGCCTTTTGGTCTAAAGAATGTGAGGGCCACCTATTAGTGCCTAGTCAATAAAATGTTTATCGTGCAAATTGGTAGGAATATGGAGGTTTACGTCAATGACATGCTCGTGAAAAGTGTCATGGCCAATGATCATCTCGCGGATCTCTGAGAAGCTTTCAATCTGATGAAGAAATATCAGATGAAGTTAAATCCAGAAAAAATGCGCTTTTGGGGTCTTTGCTAAAAAATTTCTCGGGTTCATGGTTGGTCAACGAGGAATTGAAGTAAATCCAGAGAAGATTAAGGCTTTAATTGAGATGCGATCTCCATCCACTATTAAAGAAGTTCAATGATTGGCTGGTCAAATCGCATCGTTAAACAGGTTCATTTCGCGTGCCTCCGATAAGTGTCTTCTCTTTTTCAAGCTCCACCGTACGGTTGCAAAAATCGACTGGGTGTGGACCCAGCAGTATGAGGAGGCGTTTCAGCAACTGAAGCAATAAATGAGCACACCTCCCATCTTGTCCAAGCCTATTCCCCATGAGCAGCTTCTTCTTTATTTATCTGTGTCTTCCACAGCCGTTAGCGTTGCCTTAATAAGAGATGACTCCGGGGTATAGAGGCCCGTTTATTATGTAAGTCGAGCAATGGTGGATGTTGAAACTTGATACTCTGATATGAAAAAACTTGCTTTAGCCTTAGTAACTGCAGCTCGAAAGCTACGACCTTATTTTCAGGCCCATTCTATAATAGTACCTACTAATCATCCTTTAAAGCAAGTCCTTCAAAAACTTAAAGTGTTCGTACGGTTAACTAAATGGGCGATCGAGCTTGGGGAACACGATATTACCTTCTACTCACGAGCCACCGTAAAAGCCTAAGCCGTAGCCGATTTTATTGCCGTATTCACATATTCGACCCTCGTTGCTCCTATCTCCAGTAATGATCCAACGACCAGCGAGCAACCGACTTGGTCGCTATACATAGATGGATCGTCATGTTCCTTTGGTAGCAGAGCTGGTTTGATTCTGATAGCTCCCGACGAATCACAATTCCAATATGCTTTGTGCTTTGACTTTCATGCCTCTAATAATGAAGCAGAATACGAAGCCTTAATCGTCGGTCTCGAAATAGCAAATATACTCACGATAACAAATCTGTTTATACACAACGACTCTCAGCTGGTCGTCAATCAAGTACTCAATGAATTCAAGGCAAAAGAAGAGCGAATGGCTTCATACAAATCATGAGTGCTCATCTTGCTCACTAAATTGAGCAAATACGAGGTAATTTATATTCCTCGTAAGGAGAACAGCTCGCAGATTCTCTTGCAAAATTAGCTTCAGCTCCGGAGTCTGATATGATGCGAGCCGTTCCTATCAAGCACCTGTCTACTCCGAGAATCGATCAAATCGCCCCAAAGCTAATTGCTACGTTACAGTTATCTCCATGCTGGATGGATCCCATCATCCTTTACCTCAGGAGCGGACAACTCCCAGATGATAAAAAATATGCACGACAAACTCGCTGCCGTGCTACCAGGTACGTCTTACAAAACGAAATGTTGTTGCGTAAAAGTTTTATTTAAGGTGTCTCCATCCAGAAGAAGCACACCGTGTTCTAGATGAAATACACCAGGGGGTATGCGGTAATCATCCTAAAGGACGATCTCTAGCATATAAAGCAATGAGACAAGGGTACTATTGCCCCACCATGAAAGCTGACGCTATTGAATTCTCCAAGAAATGTGATAAATGTTAGCAATACTCAACACAACCCTCTAGCCATTTACTATAAGTTGGCCAGGGGCAATCTTATATATGCGGAGAACGTTTCGGATGAAAGGATGGAGGGGGAGATGTACACCAAGTCGGAAAAAGTATTCGTATATGGCGACACATCCCGGAGGTGGAGAATCTGCGGTTTCTCCTTCTCTGGGTAGTCTGAGAATGACGGAGTCGGGAACCTGATATCTTTTCCTTAAGCCGGGAAGCTGTTCCTCCGTCATTATCAAAGGATAACCAACGGCAGAATACCTCCCTGTTGGCACCCTCGTATTATTTGATTCGGAAGAATCTGGGGTATCATCTCTTAGAGGAACTATCTCATTATCAGAATCCCCCGCCATAGAAAGAAGATAGAAGAAAAGAAGGAGAGAAGAAAGAATACCTCAGTAAAGAGGTTACGCCAGGAAACAGATGGAAGAAGAAAGAGGAAATTTTTAAATATCTCCAGCAAACTTCGAAATGAAGAAATCTCCACAGACTCCGATATTTATAAGCAATCATTCCATCCGGATTTTGGTGACACGCAGCGACCCTTCGTTTGGCACGACAGTCGAACGGGCACGAGCATTAACTCCTGGGACACCTGGCAGGCGCCGCTTCATTTTTCTTAGCCGAAAAGCTGCGAAAAGCTGGCGCCCATAAATGCATGCTCAATCATATACGGCTTCTCCTCCGAAGATAGGCAGTTATATATACAGACAAGTCCTTTGCTTGGCTTCTCAATACTAAGGATTTGGGGGGCATCTGTTGTAGAATAAAGTTGGTCGTCAAAGTATTATAGAGACACGTGACCAGCGAGCGCCTCTCCGTAAAGTCGCTACCAAACCATCTGACTAACGATCCTTCCTGGTCTCATCTTGTATATCACACAGACCTACGACCGCCTATACACCCCCGAGTCCGAGCAGCTCTGCTCTTGGTCGCCAAACAAGGCCATCTACGAGTCCGAGCAGCTCTGTTCACTGGTTGTTTGCTCTGCTCGCTGGTTGTTTGTTCGTTGGGGACACCCTTCGTCTCATAGTACCAACAGCCCCTATAAGCCGATTTTGGCTTGTTTCTATTTATAGCTCCAAACCACGGGGGATCTCCATCAAGAGACGTAATTAACTAAACATCTAGAGTGGTTGGGCCATCCCATCTAAGGATTAACAGGATAAGCACCTTATCCCCTTAGGGGCTTGCGTAACAGGCTGGATCACCTAGATCTGTATAAATAGATGGCCCCACAGATGAGAAAGGTACACAATCTCTAAGCCTATGTTTCACAATTCATCTTATTATCAAGTCACCTCTGACTTAAGCTTCGGAGGGCCAACGGCCAAACGCCGGCCACCCTTAGTTTTCCTCTTTGGCTTTCAAGTTTGGAGGGGAGCTCTTGAGAAGGGCGTATACTTGGGAAGGACCTGTTATCAGAATCTGACGTTAACAACGGGCATGAGCCAATGTGCCAAAAAAGGGTGGCCAGAATGCTATGGCCCATAGGATCATTGTGTCAATCGGAAGCACACCAGAAGATAAATACGACGAGGTAAGTATGCCTCTCTAATAAAAGCCAGCGTTGATCACAACCATTTGAGTCGCGATCCAATGGTCTGGATGATTTTAAAAAATATTTTCAAATAAAAAATTGGCATCGATCATGACCGTTCGAGCCATGATCTAATGGTTTGGATCATTTAAAAAAATTAAAAATATATTTCCAATAAAAATTGGCATTAATTGCAACCATTCTAGTCATGATTCGATGAATCAGATCATTTAAAAATCTCCAAAAATATTTTCAATAAAAATGGCATAAATCGTAACCATTTGTGGACCCTCGCCGTTCCGCGCTCCCACGGCGTTCTCCCTTTCCTTTCGAAAAAGAAGAAGGGGAAGCGAGCGCGCGAATCGCCGTTTGTGCCACTGGCTTGCGTCGTTCTCGAGGGCTTTGTTTGGTTGTCGTGTTAAGCTGGATGTGTTTAGATGAGTTTATATAAGACCAGAGTCGCCACTAGCCAGTTACTTTGAATCTACAGTCGGCTAGACCCCGTAGAAACGTTAGAGAAGGGGATCAGAAGATTCCTTCCTCTAAAATGACTCCTTTTGATCTGCGGCCATAGATTCGAAGTAAGGGATCACGGTTACAGGGTGGGAAGAGGTTAAGCACCCCACACACTGCCCGTACCGAAGTACGGTCTCTACTTCACAGAATCAAACTAATACTTGAAAGTCTAATTTAATCCTCGTACATTCTCATGGATGACATGATGCATGAATGCAGGTCTGAACAGTAAGAGTTTCTGATGGGCAGGTTTTCATTAACAGGCAAGCCCAGAGCATACGCTCGAACTGACAGGTGCTTTATGCGAGATGCATGCTGTGTGTTTGAATAATCAAAGTGCTTGTAGTGACATGTACATGAATGCAGGTCTGAACAGTAAGAGTTTCTGATGGGCAAGTTTCCATTAACAGGCAAGCCCAGAGCATACGCTCGAATTGACAGGTGCTTTATGCGAGATGCATGCTGTGTGCTTGAATGATCAAAGTGCCTATAGTGAAGCAGGGGGGTTGGAAGAAAAGTAAATGTTGCACTTATGCTAGATGCGAATGGGATGATGCTGGTAAAGAGTAACTAAATGGATGGAGGTGTCGCAAGGGTTGGCTTCGAGTGGCTGGATCAAGACTTGGATGGCTTGAGAGACTTGGACCAGGGTCAGGCTGGGCTGGACCAGGGCTAGACTCTTCTCACTCGGGCTCTCCTTGGTGGAAGAATGGGCTAAAGAAGGATGGAGGTGGGCTCGGGACTCTCGGACTGAAAGGAGGAGAAGTGGATGTCGAATGTGAAGGGGAGAGGGGGTATTTATAGCAGCGGGCAGTGGCAGATTGCGTAAATAAGTTTAGGCGGCACCCAGGGGGCCGCCCATACGGTCGTTTCTTGGGATCCAGCAGGTAGTACGGACCTGCTCCGAGGCTGTGGTCTGGAACTCGGTGAGTCGACTGGGTTTAAGAGGTGGGTTGACACGGTGAGTTGACTCGATGGGTTGACTCAGCAGGTTGACTCGATGATTTGACTCAGCGGGTTGCCTCGCCGAGTTTGACTTTTTAAGGATTTTTTTGACTGGTTTTTCTTATGGGGGGTTTTTAAGGCTGATGTTTAGGGGCGAGTTGACTGGGTTCAGGCTTGAGTTGGGCTATAGATTAGGGCTTACAAGGGTGAGTTTGGCTGAGTTTGGACATGGGATTTGGGGGTATGGTCCTCCATTCATCCAGTTACCTCTACCAACAATGTAGCCGAAGGTGGGCTGTCTACACCATTCAAGTTGCGATCTGATGATCTAGATCATTTAAAAAATATAAAAAATATTTTAAATAAAAATCGACATCAATCTCGATCGTTCGAGTCATGATCCAATGTCCAGATCATTTAAAAAATATCAAAACATTTTCTAATAAAAATCGGCATCAATCACAACCGTACGAGTCTCAATTTGATGAGCCAGAATCATTTCAAAATTCACACAAAAATACATTCCCAATGCCCAGTGGAGCACTTCAGGGTTGTGACCCCAAGTACTCATAATCTTGACAAGAGTCCCGAACTCCACTCACCCCCTCACAAATATTGGGATGATAGACCTGATCAACCATGGATCAGGATCTTGACTAAATCGCTAATTAAACCTTCGCCTTAAAAACAATCCCCAGTGAAGCAAAACCCTAAAAAGCAATAAAGTTCGAATCCCATGAATCCTGAGGTTAATGGTCCCAATCATAACCATTAGATTATGAGATGACGAGCCAGATCCATGCATCATCACCAAATCCATGCATCCATGACATCAAAGCCATCCATCCATCATGGATGATCTCGATCGTAGCCGTCAACTGTGAGAAGACGGATTACCCCTTCTACACATTTTTAATAAAAACTGACTCGCCAAGACACCACAAGTATCCCTAGTGGAGGTACGTGCAAGCTGGACTCTCTTTTCCAAAAAAATCCTTTTACAATAAAAACCCCATGGAGTATCACTCCTTAGAGTGGGTGTTTTTCCAAAAAATAAAAAAGATTTTCCCCAATAGAGCATTGGGCTTTCGAGGCACTAAGAGATCGTCCATATCTTTAGGTGGGGGCCGACACAAAATTAAATAAGATATCCGATATCTCATGGTTTACCGGGAGATCATCGAATCCCAATACACTCAGAGCCTGATTGACATGAACTCCAGTGTTAGGGCGGTCGTACTAAAAGTTAAGGTATGAAAAAAATGAAGGCCAAAACTTGGTAAAAGAAACCAACTAAAAAGCCAAAACGATGAATTATAACCTAATTGTCGAAATCAGAAGGTCGCATGGAAAAAGGTCACCCACACATACCTAGTCCTAGATACTTGTGGAGCTTGATCGAGTCTAAGTCGGCATAGTGGATCTCTCGTAAAGCTGCAAAAAGCGCAGGTCAGCTAACCACTTTGACGATCAAGAAAAACAAGTATTCCTAGTGTGATTCGGGAAGTAATAAACATTTCATTTCCAGTCAGTAGCCTCGTAAGCCCATAAAAAGCGCAGGGGCTCTACTACTGTATTCTTCCAATGTTAGTACCGATCAAGAATGAAAGGGTTGAGATTGGGTACCCATATTGCAGCTAGTGCAAGGACAATCGCAACATTTTCTCCAAACCCTCGTGATATATGCGAGTTATCTATTTCCAAACAACCAGCTGACATAGACATAAAGGTAAACAATGATTCTAGACTGCAATCTATGAATGACCAAGTTTAAGGGTGGGGGTGTCCACTCGCTTTGGCATTCAGTTGCATGTAACCTCTGCTAAAAAGGGACATCTGTAGACACCCCACACTGGGCTGAAAGGATGATTATAAGAGGATGGTTAGGATGAATAGTGATCCATACCCTTATCCAAACCCTAATCCATGTCCCAAATCCTGATTCATATCCAAACTCCAATCCATGTCCCAAACCCTAATCCAAAATCCTGACCTATATCCAAAATCTATGTCCCAAAACCTAATTCATATTCAAGACCCCAACCCAAACCCAGTTAACTCACCCCTAACCATAAACCCTGAAAAACCACCCTTAGGAAAAATCAAACCAAAACTTCCCAAATGGGTCAACCTGGTGAGTCAACTCGACGAGACAACTCAGTTATTCCATCCAGTCAACTCACCTAGTTAAAGCCTAAGCCGAACCTAAACCCAAGCCTAGGTCCAAGCCTCAGCCACGGAGATGAGATGGATAACAAAGTACTCCATACCAAAGAGAAAGAAGCATGCAGGCTCAGAATCTAGCTGCCCAAAGATGGAAAGCCAGCTGTAGGCGGGCGACACCTAGGGTGCCGCCCCACTTAAATTACAAAAAACTACCACTTGTAGTGGCTATAAAAACCCTTCTCGTTTTCATTTTTCAAGATCTAGAAGTTTCGAGCTCTCCTCTACGAGTAATGACCCATCTCCCTCTAGTTTCAGCCCGTTCCTCCACTGAGGAGAGTGAGAGTGGGTGAGAAGAGTTTAGCCTTGGGCTGGCCCTGTCTAGTCCGGTCTAGCCAAGGTCCAAGCCCTAGAGCCATCAAAGTTTCAATCCAAGCCACTCGAGCTAGCCTGTGTGGCACAACCGTCCATCCTACCGTCTAATATCATTCTCATTTAGTTCATATCTTACCATAGTACAACACTCTTTACTTTTCTAACCCCCAACTCATTGCATCCATTAGCATAGCATTATACCACTTTTATCACCCGATCTGTCTTAGCGTATGTTCTGTGGCTTGCCTATTTAATCAGATCCTGCCCATTAGAAACTCTGACTGATCGGACCCACCGTCATGCATCATCTTAGTACATATATATCAATCTATTGATAGTACATGAGAACTGATCCTAACTTTCAGAAATTAGCAAGATAGTGAAGCAGAGACCGTACTTCTATATGGGCAAAGTGAGTGCATAACACCTTCCATCTCTGTAACCATGATCTCTTACCTTGAATCTCTGTAAGGAGTCATTTTAGAGGAGGGAATACTCGGATCATCTTTTCTAACGTTTCTATAGGGTCAAACCGATTGTAGAGATGAAATAACTGACCAGTGACGACTCCCGTCTAATCAATTATTTTAACACACATTAATGTGAAAGCCCCCGGAAGAAGCAAAACCCATGGAAGCCGCGATTTACCGCCTCCTGTGTGAATCTGGTGTTCACATTGTGGCATTCAAACGGTGTAACATGTCTGTCCACCATGTATATACGGTGATCTAAAAATTAAAGTTGTTCCAAAAATCAGGTGGGCCACATCAAATGTAACAATTTAACAATGTGCGTCAAACCTATAAATTCAAGTGGCATGGTCCACCTGAGTTTTGGATCAGCCGTACCTTCATCTTGACAAGAGCACCTTATGAATGAATTGAAAGAGTATAAAACCAAGATCGAGTTGAATATCTTTCTACTGTGGGCATTCTCCTTCATTGTTTCTACTATTGTGAGTTTATCTTTTGGACACAAATTTTGGTCTATAGGCTCATAATATATCGGCTCATCTAGTAAAGGGAACTGATCTCAGATAAACACCATGGGTGGTCCCATACAATTCTCCTTCAGTTCAACGCGCCTGGTCCACCTTGGCTACATCACACCGTTGGGGCTGATTCTGCCAGATTCAGGCAGTGTCCATGCAAACTTGGGATGTACAGTCCTGGCACTGACCAATATTTTGAACGATATGCAATAAATTGATGTCCACAACAAACAATCGGCCATCATGTGCAACAAACAAAACGTTTTAGACAATCAAATTAATGGTTTTGATTCAGTTAGATGTATATTACTTGTATACTTGGCACATGTACATGGATCATTTTTAATCACCAATAAATGCAATTAGTGTTGGAAGCTTCAGTTGTACAATTTGAGGATGACGGAGGGGGGCGATGTTGAGAGCCACATTAGCAATTTCAATAGGCTTATTTGCAAGTTGATAGATGTAGATGAGCCGATGAAGGACGAGAATCAAGCGTTTATCCTGTTGAATTCTCTTCCAAAATTATATGAGTCGCTTAAGGAGTCTTTGTGCGTAGGTAAAGAGACTATTGGCGTAGAAGCCGTTATCTCAGCCCTTCAGGCGAGGGCGATGAGAAGGAAAAACGACGGCGTGGGTCCCTCTACTGATGAGGCACCGATTATAAGGTGGAGGAATTCTGAGTGGGGTGGAGGATCTCCTTCATCGAGATCTAAATCAAAGGGCAAGTGGAGGCACAAGGTGAGATGCTGGAATTGTAGGGAAGAAGGACATGTGAAGAGGGATTGTTCGAATCCCGGAAAAGAGCAGGAGAAATCTGGAGATTCTTCTAGGGAAGGAACCAATACCGTAGAGGACGGTGGTGACGGTTGTGATATATTGACTATATCCGGCATAGAGCCTCTTGGTGGAGAGTGGCTCTTGGATTCAGGGCATCATGTCATGTTTGTCCTGACCAAAGTTCATTCATGTCATACAAGGAGTATGATGGTGGATCGGTGTTTGTGGGAGATGGCTACGCTTGCAATGTGGTAGAGATTGGTTCGGTGCGCATTAGGATGTTCGATGGAGTCGAACGGATCCTTGAAAGTGTGAAGCATGTCTCTGAGATGAAGAAGAATGTGATATCTCTTGGTGCACTCGAGGTGAAAGGGTGCAGGTTCATCGGCTGCGATCGGTATTGTAAAGTGGTGAAGGGAGCACGCATGATGATCAAGGCACGGAGGTGCGATAATCTTTACAAGGTGATCGAGAGCACAATTCATGGTGAAGCTACGGGATCGGCAGCGGGATCCACAGTTGCTCATGTGTGGCAAGAGAAAAAGGGCCACGTGGGAAGAGCAACAAGGCGTGTGAAGATGCAAGGATAAGGTCGATGGGGCATGAGAAGTGATGGGACTATAATGATGACGAAGTAGATGTGGAGGTTGTGCGTGGCAAGGTGGTGCATGGTGATTTGAGTCGTGCTGGAGTTTGTTGGAAACGGTCGACACAAATCACGTGACAGGGACCACCGACCGGTCGTTCGATTGGTTGGCCGACCGGTCGGTCACACAGAAGATCCAGGTAGCGTTGCTGCTGTGAAGTTTTACCAGTCGGCAGTTTCCTTGTGTAACACGGATTCTTGCGCGGTTTGTACGCAAGAGGTTTTTAAATCAGTTTTCTTGCCTATTTAAGGGATAATACGGGATTAGAGGTTTCTAAGGTTGCAAAGGGGATTGAGGGAGGTTCTAGGTGAGAGAAAGAGCTTGAAGAAGAGGGTTTTCTTCTTGGGTAAGCTTGAAATTTCTCTTGTGGGCTTGGGTTTTTGGTCTTGGGTTCCATCTCTTATAACTTCTGATATTATAGTGGATTGGTGTCGCTTTGTGCCGTAGATTTTTACCCGTGAGGGGTTTTTCTACATTAAATTCGGATTGTCTATGTGTGGGTGATTGCATGCATTGTGATTGCATTGTGTGGCTTGTTTGATTCAATTTGCTGTTTGTGTTTAGCTTTGCTTCCGCTGCCGGCCCTCCTATCCCAACAAGTATTGCCTTGAGTATATTTTTAAGCGTGTTTCTTTTCTTTCTACTTCTATTCTTTCACTCACAGGATATGGGTGAAAGAGAGAGATGGGAGCGTAGGTTGGAGATTAGAAGATGAGAGAAGATGAGGGTACATGGGTTAGTCGGAAGATGAGAGAGGAGGGATAATGTGGTCCAAGCCCTGCTCGTTTATAAAAAGGGCTTACGGGCTTGAGATTTAAGCACCCAATCCTGGCCCTTGGGCCTTATATTGCAGCCCAATCCTGACCTGAGGTGGGCCAGGCCCGAAGCCCGACAGGACAGCCTGGACCATTGATAGCCCTACCTCCAAGACATGGTAAGGAGGACGAGAGGACTTGAAACCTTGTCTAACAGGGATATGCATCAACCACCTTGCCTAACTAGCTAAAGACCTGTCGTTTGATGTTTCAACTCTCCATTTGCCAGTGGGTTAAAATTAATTAGGTAATGTCCTTTCAACAGCAGATCAGTTGGAATAAACGTTGCCAACCATTGATATGTGGTTTGATTAGTGAATAGTATTGTAATGTCTTGACCTTGACCCATCAACTGTGGGGGCTCACAGGACGCATAGCTTTCATGACGAACAATGCATTGGTGATGCACTAAACCTCCTTCAGGTATCTAGTTGATGCTGCAGTTGTCTGTCTATCTTGAGGCATGGATTTTATTTTCTTATTTTTTATTTTATCTTGAGGCATGGATTAGGATTGAGTTGTGTTTGGATTTCAAACCGGGTCTAAAATTGAGCCTGTACTTGGCTCTCTAGAATCAGTCCACAAGTTCACATATATATTGATACGGAGAAGGTAAACAACGGGATCTAGATCATGCATGCATCCGGTCCAAATAACTCCTTCGTTACCACTGTATAACCATCGCACAGATGAGAGATGGTTCTGATATCTGATCAACGTCCCACAATGAATGGTACATATTAGACATCATCGTCATTATTGTTGTCATCATTATCTAAGCTTTATCCTAATTAATTGAGGTTGGTTACATGAATATCATTCCGTCATTCCACTCTATCATGGTACACATTAGATTGATGATTAGGTAGGCAAGATGAATGGTCAAGATTGAAGGATTGGCTTATCCCTGTAAGTGGGATCTGAAATTAAACATCAACAATTAATTAGACTGTGCACTGATTTTATTAATTTAAAAGAAGAAGAAAAGGCCTTATAACGCCACAATTAGATTACCAAAAGGTAAAAATATAGTTAGTACATTTAATTGCATGCTGGTTTTCTTTTCACTCCCTTTGAATCAACCAGCAGTGATGGGAAAATACATTAGACTTTGTACTCCCTCTTGATACCACTCTTCCATGCTGTCTTTGCTCTGCCATTCACACAAACAAGTTAACCATCAGGTTTCAGATTTCAGATTTCTATATTAAAGAGGATCTGCATGAAGGAATTACGTAGGATATATGCACATTATACTTGGCCTTTTCAGTTTCGGGCAGTGGAACCCCATTGTTCAATGATATCCAGACCATTGGTCTGTTGATCACAATGGTGGATGGATGTTTTCCTAAGATCCTGTTGATGATACGATCATAACTTCTCAATTTAATTTGTGCCACAGAGGTAGATGGCCGAGAGTGTTCACCTGAAAGAATGATTAGTGACTAGGATCTTCCAAACTAGGAAGGTTCCGGGGCATGGTCCCTCATGTGGCACGATCAGATCATGCCTTCATGATTAAACCATTGAAACTTTCATGGGTCCATAGAAGTTTTTTATCAAGCTTATATTTGTGTTTTACATTCATCCTAGTGGAAATAACGTTATAAAAGGTTTGAAGGGCATATAAACATGACAGTGTATCTTAGGAAGATTTCAGCAACGGGCATTTTCATCTCCACTGTTGCAATGGACCACACTCATTTTTACGCTAGCGTCCTAACAAAAGCATGTGAAAATGATGGATGGAGTGATGTCACTCAGTCATCACAGCCAAAGCCTCAAGTGGGTCCTATATATAGTGTGGATGTCCCACTAAAAGTCATTAAAATTCGTAAATTATATATGTTGGTCAAGGCCAAGAAAAATTGACCAAGTTTTCTTAGTCGTGCAATATTGGGGCGAAGGAATCTACATGGCACGGCCCTTAAAAGATGGTTGGATCCAATAATTGTGTGCAACATGGACCTGATTTCACTCTTTTGTACAACATGGTTTGTTTCTCAGTGCCTGGGGCCGGGAGGGCCGGCCATTCATCCGGGGTTGGAGCCCCAGCCCAGATTTTAAGCCTGGGCGCAGCCCTCTAACCAAATTCAAGGTACAAGGAGTTAAGGCCGCTCACTTTCTCCCATGATCACCTGGTGCATAGATCAGGATGGTCCACTCATAAGGCGGTGCCACATCTGTAAGTTGAATCATAAGATTGACAGGTCTGATTCAAACTATTCATTCTTTTGGTACATGTGATCTAACCCGCCTGGCTGTTGTACGTCCTTGTGATCGGACCCCACATTTTGAACAGTTTAGCTGTCATATGCACATGAAACTGTGGCACCTTCGCAGTACACATGCACTATATTGTAGATGCATGTTTCTCCCTATTATTATTATTATTATTATTATTATTATTATTTTGGGTCAGCTGTGTAATTCTTTTTTAAAATCTTTCAGACTCTCTCTCTCTCTCTCTCTCTCTCTCTCTCTGGAAAAGATGTGGTGATGATTGAAGTGGAGGAGAGGAAAGCTACCTGGGCACAATCCTTATGGTATTCCTCTTCTTTTCTCTGATTTTCACCGTTACTTGCAAACCTTCCTCGGACTCGTCGCCTCCTATCGGCTAATGTTTTCCGGCAAGCATACTGCAAAGGTGTGTGAGAGAGAGGTGTAAATGTTCTTGTACTAGGCATCTTTTTATGTTTGCACATCTGAAGACGTGTGGATAAAGTGATAAGAAAAGGAAAGAGGTTGGTAGTGGAGGGATTTGCCTTGATGGTTTTATTAAAGTTCCTTTGATTTCTTTTCTTCAAGTATTTTAGGATTCTATCCTTCCTTTCTTCCACAGTATAACGAGCTGCTTTCATAAGAGGTTCCCCACTCTTCCTTAATGAATTCCCATGGATTTCCTGAAATTAATAAAAATAAATAAAAATAAAAACACTTCTAATGTAAATAGAAATTTTATATACAAAATCATGATTACAATTATCAATCATATAAATACAGTGTATTGCATGGTTTTAAAAACTTGAAAAAATTCAACCTGACTGGACTGGACTCAACTATGTTTCAAATCGACTCCAGTTTTTGTGTTTTCAAACTGTGTATAGGAATCATGTGGCTCATGCCAACCTTTAAAAAAATTTAATTAATTAATTAATTAAAAAATACATATTTACATGTATTATAAATTTTAAAAATAATTATAATAATTAATAAAAAATTACATATTCAAACTGTGTATAGGAATCATCTGGCGCCTGCCAACCTTTAAAGAAATTTAATTAATTAGAAAATACATATTTACATGTATTATAAATTTTAAAAATAATAATAATACTTAATAATAATAAATTACATATTCAAACTGTGTATAGGCATCATCTAGCGCATGCCAACCTTTAAAAAAAATTAATTAATTAATCAATTAAAAAATACATATTCACATGTATTATAAATTTTTAAATAATAATTAATAATAAAAAATTACATATTAAAATAAATTAAAACTTACCGGTACATTCACCAGGATGTTCCAAGGATTTCATTTTCCTTGAATTATCCTTGGAAGTTTCTAAAATTAAAGTTCTTCAAAAATCATTTTACTAAAATTCTTTCTACACAAAATCTTACCTCCAAAGAGGAATGATCAGCTGTATTGACTATACACTACCATTCAGTGTATAATCTATTGGCAACATTCACACACACACACACACACCTGCATGCCAATGGTGTACAGTGTTTTTGGTCTAAAATTCCTCTTTTTCAAAGATATGAAACAAAGTGTGGAGAGACGAGAGTGTTGGGTAGATAAAAATATTTACCCAAAGATCTCGAGCACCATAGACAGGCCAAAAATCCATATTAAACCCACCGTCTTCTTCTACCGACTCATAAGCTGCTGGGCAGAACCCAAAGCCAGGACTTTGCATTGGAACCGTGTCAAATGGATTCGCGTCGAATTCTGGTAAAACGGGTACTGCTACATTGGTCTCAGTAACTCCAAACCGATCGGGAAATGAAGTGCGGAAATCTGAAAGGCCCATGTCGGTCTTCGACAATATTGCGTCTAAAGATCTATCATCCAATGGAAAGCTTTCTACAGTGGGCAATCCAAAGTCACCTTCCCCAGCAACACAAGGAAGAATTTCTTGAAAATCAGTAGAGAAACAAAAATCAGAATTGAAATCAGATATGGAAGCCATGGAAGAGCTTAAGTGTTGGAAAGTGGAATTAATGGCTGACATGGAAATGTGGGTTGTGGGTTGGAGAATTTATAGAGGAGTTGTTTGATACTCTCCCTGCCCACTAGATCAATCATAACCCAAAAGTCATCGTGATCAGATATGGCATTCTTGATTAATGGTCATCAAATGGACGGTTCCAACGGAATAATGTATTTGTTGGTGTCCAAATCCAACAAACCAATGTCCCCTTATCAGATGATCGATCGATAGTCCAATCAATCAGATTTAGCGGCGGTACTATATTTGAAGTGGGGCCCATGAGGTTTGTCTTCTTGTCATTCTGCATGTAAATCTCAAGTGAGCATGAGTACGAATGGCCACACTCCAACAGAGCATCAATACTTTGTCGTCTTGTGTGATTGAGTCGATCGCCAATTGCCTGTGTCCCACACCACTGCAAGTTCCTGTGGTCGGAAGCTATGTGGGGCCCACAGAAATTCTCATGACAAATCCACTCGGTCTATCAGTTTCTCGAGACCACAATAGGAAAGGATTCTAAAATCAGGCAGATCTAAAACTCAGGTGGGCCACACCACACGAAACAGTAGGGATTGAACGCTCGTCATTGGAGGATGATGTTTGTGCGTACAGTTTACACCTCATCAGTGGTAATAACCCCACGAACGTACGGTTTGGATGGCATATAAGCATCATGGTTCGCTCAAAGAAGTTTTCAACGGTGGACATTTCCTTTCTCATTCTCATTGTGACGCAGGGAAGACGTGGTAGGTCCATCACCGTCTCCCTAACCGAGTGTTTCTCGAATCCACGAGAAGAAATAAAAGATAAAAAAGGAAATAAATTCCGAATAATTGATTTATTGATAATTGAATGAATCAATCAAATAAACATAATTAACTTGCTTTAAATAATAAATTAAATCCTAAATTCGTACTTAATACTAACTTATCCTAATACAATTAGAAAAGAAATAGAAAAATCTGCGCAATTGTATAACGCCAGCATCGTCTTCCTTTCGCTGATACGAGCAATCCACATATCTAATTACCACGAAACTTTGTGGTTTTACTGATATTGACGTACTCTTCAAGATGGTCGGATTAGATTCTCCATATCAGTAGTATTGGGCCACCTGGACCATCTCCAGTTTCAGTGGGCGGAATTCGGAACTTTCTGGACAGTTCGTACCATTTTGGACGCCACGATCAATCCGTAACTCGGATCGACGTGAAACTTGTTGCGTTTTCTCGGCGTCGAGCAGCTCTACAAAATGGACGGAATGGATCATCATAAATAATCAAGATGGACCCCACAAGTTGGACCGAAGTTCAAAAACGGGAATAACAATTTCCTGTTTGAGTTGAAACTCCAAAATATAAAATTCCGAATGGATCATCATAAATAATCAAGATGGACCCCACAAGTTGGGCCGAAGTTCAAAAACCGGAATAACAATTTCCTGTTTGAGTTGAAACTTGATGTAGGGGAAGAACCCCATGATCGAGGGCGTGGATCACGCACCTTCCTGCGGGAGATGGACAGGAAGAAAAACAAGAGAAAACTAAGGAATTTCATATTTTGGAGTTTCAACTCAAACAGGAAATTATTATTCCCGTTTTTTGAACTTCGGCCCAACTTGTGGGGTCCATATTGATTATTTATGATGATCCATTCCGTCCATTTTGTAGAGCTGCTCGACGCCGAGAAAATGCAACAAGTTTCACGTCGATCCGAGTTACGGATTGATCGTGGCGTCTAAAATGGTACGAACTGTCCAGAAAGTTTCGAATTCCGCCAACTGAAACTGGAGATGGTCCAGGTGGCCCAATACTACTGATATGGAGAATCTAAGCCGACCATCTTGAAGAGTACGTCAATATCAGTAAAACCATAAAGTTTCGTGGTAATTAGATATGTGGATTGCTCGTATCAGCGGAAGGAAGACGGTGCCGGCGTTATACAATTGCGTAGATTTTTCTATTTCTTTTCTAATTGTATTAGGATTCTTTTCTTCCTTTGCAAGTTAGTATTAAGTACGAATTTATGATTTAATTTATTATTTAAAGCAAGTTAATTATGTTTATTTGATTGATTCATTCAATTATCAATAAATCAATTATTCGGAATTTATTTCCTTTTTTATCTTTTATTTCTTCTCGTGGATTCGAGAAACACTCGGTTAGGGAGACGGTGATCGACCTACCACGTCCTCCCTGCGTCATTGGTATCAGAGAAGGGTTTCTTTCTCAGGATGATGGCCTCTAATAAAGGGTTGGATCTTCATCCTAAGGACGATGCTCCAAGGGATTATGTCACGGCGGCAGCTTTCGATGAAGCACAACAGGAAAATCGGTTGATCCTGCAAGGTATACAGGCAACCCTCAACCGCATTGCAGCGGCATTAAATCTGCCCCAAGCCCAAGGCAACAGTCAACAACCACCTGTACTTGCTGTACGGAATAACCTCATGATCCGTAGAGCACCCCAGGTGGCCTATTGCAGGGCTACCCCAGACGATTCAAAACTCAACGATAAAGAGGTCGAAGACATCATCGTACGACGGCCTGCGTATAGGAACGATCGTGGGGATTATGTTGAAAGAGCTTTTCGAGGTAATGTAACTTCGAATCAGGTCGTTGAAGTACAACCCACCACCATCTCAGAGGATGTTCAAAATTTTGAAGGGGTAGAGGAAATCAATACTTCAGTCTTAAAGGATAGGGAAGGAGAGTCTAAAGTTATTCCTGATATTATGGAGTCAGTTTTGACGGAATCCATGAGCATCTCAGAAAGTGTCACACCAGCAATGCAGGAAATCGAGGCGATCGGAGTTGCCGAACTTCCTGATGAATTGTTCATTGTGAAGAAAATTGTCCTTTCTTAGAAAAAGCCAACTTTTGATATGCCAGAGAAGATTGCAATTATTTATGTTGGCGTGGAGAAGAAGTCGGAGAAAATTTTTGCTGCATTCCAGGATAGGGCCCGCAAGCATCGACTTCCGAAGTTAAAAGCAAATCATGGCCCTAAGCTAAAGCGAAACTCGAGGACGAGTTTTTTTCAAGTGAGGAAGAATGATGTAGGGGAAGAACCCCATGATCGAGGGCGTGGATCACGCACCTTCCTGTGGGAGATGGACAGGAAGAAAAATAAGAGAAAACTAAGGAATTAAATTCCGAATAATTGATTTATTGATAATTGAATGAATCAATCAAATAAACATAATTAACTTGCTTTAAATAATAAATTAAATCCTAAATTCGTACTTAATACTAACTTGCAAAGGAAGAAAAGAATCCTAATACAATTAGAAAAGAAATAGAAAAATCTGCGCAATTGTATAACGCCAGCACCGTCTTCCTTCCGCTGATACGAGCAATCCACATATCTAATTACCACGAAACTTTGTGGTTTTACTGATATTGACGTACTCTTCAAGATGGTCGGCTTAGATTCTCCATATCAGTAGTATTGGGCCACCTGGACCATCTCCAGTTTCAGTGGGCGGAATTCGAAACTTTCTGGACAGTTTGTACCATTTTGGACGCCACGATCAATCCGTAACTCGGATCGACGTGAAACTTGTTGCGTTTTCTCGGCGTCGAGCAGCTTTACAAAATGGACGGAATGGATCATCATAAATAATCAAGATGGACCCCACAAGTT
Source organism: Liriodendron chinense (assembly GCA_003013855.2). NCBI lineage: Eukaryota > Viridiplantae > Streptophyta > Magnoliopsida > Magnoliales > Magnoliaceae > Liriodendron > Liriodendron chinense. The sequence goes on along the minus strand of ML058492.1, from coordinate 2,033,232 downwards.
GGGCCGAAGTTTAAAAACGGGAATAACAATTTCCTGTTTGAGTTGAAACTCCAAAATATGAAATTCCTTAGTTTTCTCTTGTTTTTCTTCCTGTCCATCTCCCGCAGGAAGGTGCGTGATCCACGCCCTCGATCATGGGGTTCTTCCCCTACATCACATTGTTTCATGTGGTGCGGCCCACCTGAGTTTTGGATATGCCTAATTGAGTCGCTCCTGTCCTACTGTGAGAAACTGATGGATGGAGTAGATTTGTCAGGGCCGGATTGTATATGGTAGGAGCTCACACAGCTCCCACGTACTTGTGTCAAACAATCAGCTGTCCTATAACAAACTTAACTGTCCTGAGCTCAGACAGAAGGAGAATTTTTCACAGCCATACGCTCGGAAGGGCATACACATATTTACTCCATAAATAGGTCCTAAAAAGTCATTGTTGAGATATCCTTGTTACAATGAAATTAAGACATGACCAAGGTTTTGATTATTGTGCTATGTTTTTTTTACAAATAGCAAGCACATATTAAATTATCACGTTAATAGTGTGAGATTCTCAAAATCCTAGCTGATTTTTTTTTAATTGTATTGAGAAAATATCACTTAATTATCATAATATAAATTAATATTTATTCTGTATTTATGTATATGTTTTGCTAAAGCCCGCAACGTCCCCAAAACTTTTTAGTGAAACGTGATATCCCCATTGTTGATGTGAACTGCTCATTCTTTTATATAATTATGAGGAAGCCATGGTACAAAAATCATTGGTATTGAAAGCTCTTTAGTGATACATGCAAAAACTGTTTATTTGTTTATAATACAGCTAGGAGCAAGCCACGTTGGTACAATAATCATGCTAATTGGATGATCCCAAACATTTGATCAATAGCATGGAAATGAATGGTCAAGATCGAGTAGATGAAATAAAAGTTTCAATCATCATCTTGAGACAATTATTTTATATACCCTACTATGTATTGCTTCTGATTCCAAAGTATCACTTTGGTTTGGTTAGGTGATATATGGCTTGTAAATAATGGATGCTTGTAACAAATTTAAACCACCCAAAAGGTTAGGATCATCCAATTGGCCTGATGACTAGTAAGTTAGCAACATCCCTTAACCTTTTCAGTGGCACAAAGGGTGACTTATCATCCATCAGAACTATTAACTAATTCACACAACTAAAAGCAAGCCATGGGCAAGAATCACACTATCCATTGATCTCAACCCTTTTAAATGGGGCTAATTTGTTGCAAACCATCCGTTGAAGTGGACCTCACGGGTACCTTTCCAAAAAAAAAGGAGGACAACTTCATGGGAAGTTCCCTTGAACCACGATACCTTTCCTATTAAGAGCAAGCTCTCATGGGAACCCTTTTAGAACTATTCCCTTTGTTCTGGACCCTTTTAGAACTATTCCCTTTGTTGCTTTTATGCAAATATTCAGGCCACAAAAAACTCTTCATTTGATTTTGATGAAAAGTCATGCAAAAAAAATCATGATGTTACTGTCTTATATGTATAATGTTATTAATTATTATTTATCAGTTTATAATAAACATTTTAAGTTTTTTTTTTGTTTAATTTCACCAGAACTTTCCTGATAATAACCTAGGGGAAAACCTAAAAAAGAAATGAAAATCTCTAAAATAATTTCCTGGCAGAGAAATTGTGTAACGCCCCAGATTTTCGAGATTTATTTGAAAATTCATTTTTAATTTTTATTTTTTTATTATCGTACATTTACCGTTGATTTGCGAATAGCAGGACATCCGTAGGATATCCGATAGAGGACCCTTTACAAAAGTTGCTTAGAATGATCCCATAAACATCGTAGAAAGATCAGATTTCAAAAATCATGCACCTTTTAGATAATTACGAAAATGCCATTAGTTAAACTTAAGTTAAGATGTTATTTTTAAGTATTATAGTTTCTGACGATCACTTTCATGCAAAACCTTGGATTTAAGCTTTTGGGCACATATTAACCATACACGTCAAATTTCAGCCCTTAAATCATAATAGAAGTGATCCGATTGTCAAATCAGCCCCTTAACCCTTGATTTTCATGTCCATCGAGTGAGGAAAGTAGATGGTTAGTCGTAGTCGAATATTTCTCTTCATATGAGTGAATTGGATTGTCTTTATCATGGACCAATAGTGTGATTTGAGTGACCCACCTTGATAAGCATCTTTCTTACGCGCGAAGTTATCCCGTTCTAGAAATTAACGAGTTACCAACTCTTCTCAAATCTGAACCTTTCAATTTACCCACTTCTCACCATCAATCGCTTCTCAAATTTGGACCACTTATTATACTCATATGACTACGAGTTTACACAAAATTTGGACCCCGATCTATAATCCTACACCGTTGAACCACAAAGTCAGCCCCTTCCTTTTCCGCCAAAAGTTGAAATTTCAGATCTAGGCATTTCTCACCATCAATCAACCACTAAACTTTGTACAATTATTTGCCTATCATGACTACATATTTTCTCAAAATTTAGGCCCTGATCATCAAGCGTAGACCGTTAATTGAGATCTAGCCCATTTTAGCACCCGTTAAGCCATTTTCAAGGATCGGCCAATCTAGAATGTGGATCATCAAGAAATTTACGTATTCTGACTCTACTCTTCGAGCTTGATAAGATGAATGGATTGGAATTGATCATAGATCATCTGAATATTGAGATTTGAGAAACCCAACTCAAGAAGTTGTTACACAAGACCTCGCGTGCACATCCCTCTCCATATTTCTACTACGCACCTCCAAATCCTTCTCCTAACCCTAGCCTCCATGCCGTAGAGAAAGAGAGAAGAGAGAGAAGAGAGAGAGAGAGAAGAGAAGAGAGTTCTTTCTCATAATTTTTCCAGCGGCTAAGATCTTCTACAATTCTCTTCTTCTAAGTCCATCCTAAGGTGAGGATTTTCCTTCAAGCCTTTCATTAATAATATTATGATTATCATAAGTTTCTTTTGTGGCATGTGATGTTGTTTTGTTTTGAATTGCTGATCCATATAACATGAAGTTTAATGTAGGATTTGTAATGAATATCATTATATAATGATGCGATTCATTGTTTAGATTTTTGACTAAGAAGCATGTGTATTTGTGTTATTTATCTTTGTGAAATCTATGCCCTTATTTCCTTAATCTGTGTTTTATAAGTAACATTGGTTTTCATATTGTGATATGAAATATGTGTATAAGATCATTATATGGATATCCCATTATTGTATACTCTTTGTCCCTAAGTTGGTAAAATTATTTGATGTAGAGAGATGGAACCCGTGAGAGGTGTCCATGATGGAAGAATATATCTTGACTTAACTGAGAGAATGAAGTGATTGCTTGTTAATGGATCCTTACATGTACATGATGCTTGATTTGATCCATTTACATTACATGGGTATTTTAACGAATTTGGTCATGATGTACAACATTGGCTTTTTGGGACATGATGAAATCATAAAACGGGACAATGAGTAAACATTAATGGTATACAAATTCTCATGAGCCGGGGTTGGTGCTATGGACACTAATCTCGTGCTGTCGGCCTATGCTGGGTTACTTGTGACTCCCCATAGTGACCATTGAGCTTTATTTAAATTGGTTGTATGCGAAAACACTTAAATAAAGGTGAAACTAAAGTCATGCATTCACTTGGCTCCATGTGGGTGTACGGAATTGAGAATAGGCTAGAGCGTCCTACTTCTCCCGTACACTGTCACGTGTAGATTTGGGCTATGAGCGTTCCGTTTCTCACGTGGTCGGGCAAAACTATGGGCTTGTGCGTCCCAGGAACCTCTGGTGACTAGTGGCTAGCATGGAGTCGTAACAGGGAGTCTCCCACTTCATGTATTGTGATTCTAGCCAGGGTGCCTTAGCCAGAGCATGCATTCCATGCATCGCATTAACAAAGATTTTTAGTTGGTTGTTTTGATTTGATTAAATGATAATATACTGCTTGCGTTTACTCTGTACCGTTATTATTATTCTTGATTGTCTTGGAGGAAATATTCCCCACTATGATAGCGTTTAACGCTATCCCAAACACAATTTAGATGATGTAGGTGAAGATCCATGTATTGAACCCGATTTTTAAGGAAAAGAGTTCGATGTTCGTACAATCATATGGCGGATGACGATGTTAGAGAAACTTAGTTAATGTTTTCATTTATTAAATATTTCTTTTGAGTAGTTGATACATTTATGGAATTATAATAAGTCTTCAAGAGAAGACATGGTTTTGTATTTTAATTAATCAGTATGGATATTGGTTGGTTCCCTTATTTAAACATTGATGATGACGTAGTAAGTTTGATAGAATAAGATGATAATTGTTTCCGCCATTGTGCTTGAATGCTAGATTTCATTATTTGACAAATTAGTTATTCTATAAGTTACTTGGAAATTCGGCTGTTGTGTTATACACGAGAGTCGAAAATCTCGGGTCGTTACAAATTGGCAGGAAGGCAATTTGTTACTGTGATCCTAGCCATTGATGGGTGGTCTATATTCAAAGTACGAGCATGTGGGCAACTGATAAGTGGACCTGTGAACAGTACATTCCGGGCGCTCGCTTATCGGGTTTAAGAAAGTGGCCCATTTAGGAATCGGGTGGTCGGACTGCCCAATTCGACTCCCACATGTATTGTTTATTTTAAAAATGCAGACGGATGGGCCCAGATCATAGTTAGACCCGGTCATCTCATTTTGGGTCATGGGTCTGGCTTGGATCTGGACAGGGCCAGCCCAAAGAACCTTGAAAAGGGCCAGCCCAAAGAACCTTTAAAAGGCCCAGAACTGCCCTAGCCCAAAGGGATTGGTAATCTAATCCTAATCCTCACCCATGGAGAGTCAGGCAGGCAGGCAGGTGCAATAGGCCAACCCAAGGCGTTGCCAGACACCCTTAGAAGTAAGGTGGCCAATGGACTCGGCTGGCTGTCTGAAACATTTCCAAGCCCAGCCCATGAGCTAAGGACCTGAGTTGAGGAGGTCCAGGCTCGCCCAGCTCTAGATTGGCCTCAGCATGGGCCGTACATAGTTGAAATTGCTAAGCCCAACCCCAATATTCCTGTGATGCAAACCCAAGGCTAGCCCAAATTATTGTCGGAGAAAAGAATCGAGCCCTGATCCAGCCCAAGAGTCCGAGACTCAGGCCAGAGAAATCTGGACTGGGGCCTGGTGAACCAGGCCAGCCCAAGTATCTCAAAGGTTCTTGGGATGCTGCAAACTCTATTGGCTAAGATATAAAGTTCTCCAACCAATGCACCTGCAATTCAATTAAAAAAAAAAAAAAAAACTATCCAATTGATGATCCATCTCTCAGATCGTTGCTGTTAATAATCACCCGGATTGATCCGATCGATGAGGTGCATGAACATATGTGATCCATGGCTGGATGACCATCTGGGTCAGGTCAATTAAATGAGTCTGCTTGATTCAGAGCCGAGTCACACTCGCTTTCGACTCTTATGGAGGTCATGATCGAAATCTCTTTGGGGCAAGTTAACTCGGCCGACTTCCGGGCCAACTCACCCAGTTTATAGCCATACTGGCTAGATCTATGAAGTTGCATTATGACCGTGCATCTATGCCGGACATTTAAATTGATCACTATTGAAGATCCGGTGGGCCAACATGTTGATGTGCTTTATGTCAAACATTGGGGTGATCTGACACCACATTGGATGATCCCATTTTGTGGTATTGGGTCATTGGACAATCTTTCAATAATCCATCTCCTTTTCAGGCAACTGATCGGATGGCTAACGTTGTCAAGTTGCTTTGGGTTTTCAGCATATGACCTCTGCACTCAGTGGCCCACCAAATCAACGGCTCTGATCACCACATAAATGATAGAGATAAAATGGTGCACAGTTGATGGGAAGTAGAATCCCTGCCATCCCAACGTAATAGGGTTTCACGTGCATGGTTTAGGAAAGTAACGTCTCTAGAAAAGCAGATGAGGTCCACTTGAACTCAAAAAAGAGACTTTCATGTGATATCTAAACTAAGAAACCTCTGCCTACAGCAGCAGCTACAGAATATATGCCACTGTCTCCTTACCAGATCTCCACAATCAAGTTTAAGTGCACTCAATATACCCTTCTCTCAAAACTTGCCAAAAACTCCTCTGCATTAGGAGATACTACCATACTAAAATGTCCAAAACGCCCTCCAGGATACTTGGCAATACCCAATGTACTCAAGGTCCTTTGGACGACTAAAACCATTCCCACAATGGGCTGGAAAAATTCTCCGATCCAAATATTTCAAACCTATGACGACTTTGATCATTGAAATTTTAGAAAGACTTGTCTTTTCGAAATAGATGCGAAGACTGGACCCACCTGACTTGACTCCATATATAATAATTATAATTAGAAAATATTAGAAATATTAATGTATATTTAATAGAATCATACACACTAAATTGCAATTTAGGGTGCGTTGCACTGAGCAAACGTGCTGTTTGAGAGTAGAATTGAACACGAGTCGAGCTAGGCCAAGCTAGCTCAGATCGACCCCACCATGACTCAAGCTCGAGCTCAGCTCAACTTTGTCTTAGAGCCTCACCCATCAAGCTCGCCTAGCTTGCTTGTTCAAGCTGAGTCGAGCTGAGATCGAGTCAGGTCAAACGAGCTGTTCAAGTTGAATTATATGATTTTTTTTAAGTGTTTTAAAAATCATAATAAAATCATTAAAATGATAAAATCAAAATTATTCATTGCTGGGTAAAAGGAAAGTAAAATCAAAATGTCATATATTCGCCACATAAGTTAGACAAGGAAGAAAGGAAATGGGGGGCCTGAGTAGGGTAAAATCAGGAAATCGGGTAGGTAAGGTTTTAACTTTTAAGTTTTAAGTTTTAAATTTTATTATTATTATTATTATTATTATATATATATATATATATATATATATATATATATATATATATATATATATATATATATATATTCGAGTGAGTCGGGTCTAAATTGAGTTCAAGCTTAGAATCAAGTTGAGTTGATTTGAGCTTGACCTAGCTTGAATTGGATTCGTTCTTTTTCAAGCTATAAGTTTAGCAGCTTAGATTGACCCGATCTAGTCCATGAGTCGAGTCGGATTGAACTCCATTTCAGGGCGATTCGAGCGAGGTTTTTGAGCTAACTCGACTCGTGTCCACCTCTATTTGAAGGACAACAAGGGTAGTTTAGTAAATTCCTCAATGGCTTTGGAGATGTTACCGTATCTTATTAAAAGGAGTACACGCACTTGCTTAGACATAGTTGGAGGCCAAAGCGATCCTCTTGCTTTCCTCTTAAATGCAAAAATTCACTGCATTATCTTGTACGGTCTCCCCGCATCAGGTGCTCTCTTTTGTGGCTTACAGTCCTATTATATCCGACTACCCTCTTAAATACGGTGGAAGATCTTTCACCGTACACACTGGCACAGTTTTATGGAAATCAAGACCGTTCAAAATGGAGACCCGCTAAAAAATGGAGCATCACCAAAATAGTTCATAGAAACTATGATTATAACCACCTGATCTCTCCCTTGGAATTTGGACCAGTCACTACTTTTCTATTAACCATCTTTTTTATAGCAATCAGTTCGAGGTTTAGGAATCTTGATCAGCTTGATGATCTTAGAGATGTGATTCATCCATTAATGTGGCCCACTATTTGAATAGTTTGGCTAGACATAAATGAGTGCCGTATGGGAGGAGTATGAGTCACCACCATTTTGAAAATGGTGCACTTCCATACGAGTCTACCTCTCTCTTTTTTTTTTTTTTTTTCCTTTATCTTTTTTTTTCTTTTTCGTTAAGCTGTGATCCAGTACGAGCTACTTGTAACTTTGCTAAGGTGTGAAAATTACACATCAAGTGGACCCAAATGATGATTAATTGCCATGGACCATCGGATAGGTAGGGTTCAACCGTGGATTGGGAGGGAGTGGATTAGCTGCGGCCCGGCCTCACCCAAGATGATGCAGCCCTTGCCATGGAGCCTACCTTGATGTATGTATTCGGTCATTTTAGAATGAGAGCCAAAAAAATTAATCAGATCGAAAACCAGCTGGACCATAACATAGGAAACAATGGTGATTGAATACCCTAACATTAAAAACTTCCCAGGCCCACCATAATGTTTTGGTAATGTTTATATGCCATCCAACCTATTAATAAGGTTACATAAACCTTATTTATGTGACTAACCGGGGTGGGTGCATTGCATGACTAACAAAAAAAACAAAAAAAAAAAGTCACGTAAACCTAGACTTAAGAAAAAAATAGATCACAAAATTTTGTGGCCCATTAATGAAAAGTGACTATTGTTTCCTAACATATGGTCCACCTGGGAACTGAATCTGCTTCATTTTTGCGATCTGACAAAAAAAAAAAAAAAAAAAAACCCGGATGGACAGCATGGATATAGAGTGCATACATTTTTAAATTTGCATTGAAATAATAAGATTATTTTTACCCTTTCCGTCCACGGCCGTGGTTGTATGGCTGTATGGCTGTATGGCTATGATTAGCCGCCCATGTTTAAATTTGCATCATGTGCAATCTAGCTAGAGTGCATTGGACGCGGCTTCTGTGGATCCCTGACTGTGGGGCCCTTCGTGATCATGTTACATCCATACCGTCCACCCATTTTGACATCTCATTTTAGGGCATCCAAATCTCTAATGGACCATGCCACAGAAAACGGTAGTGGTTGACCATTAAAAACTTATTGTGGATCACAGAAGTTTTGGATCAATCTGATATTTGTGTGGTCCCTTCATCCATATCTTTGTGACCTTATCAAGAGTTTGGATGGAAAATAAATATTCTAGTGGCCCAAAGAAGTTTTTAATGGTGGGTATTCAATCACCACTGTTTCCTGTGGTGTGTTCCACCTAAAATTTGAATCTGCTTCATTTTTTGGATCATGACCTAAAATGAGCTCCCAAAACGTATGGACGGAGTGGATTAGTGGGCCCGACAGTCAAGGATCCACCGAAGCCACGGCCGAGTGCATTGCGTCTAATCTAACAAGTGGGCTCACCTGGGACCCACGACACCCGAGAGCATTGCATCCAATCTAACAAGTGGGCTCAACTGGGACCCACAGCACCTGAGCGCATTGCGTCTAATCTAACAAGTGGGCTCACCTGGGACCCACGTAGGAATTGGCACCATGATAAGGTACGGAGAATTCCCACTGGATCACTTCTCCTAACTTTTGATTTTTTTAATGCAACGAAGCTAAAGAGGAATTATATGAACGTAGCCCGTCTTTGCTCAGTTTACATATGTTTTTTTAATTTTTACTAGTAGAACATGTTTCATTAATCCTTACCATTACTCTGTTCTATCCCACATTGGATGTACTTTGTGTCAAAAATCTTCTTGAAATGGTAGCCTTAAGCTTTCGACTTGTGGCCTGAAGATAGACGGTTAAGAAGACGGTCCTGTTATTCGCCGCTGGGATCTTCAAATCAGGGAGGTTTTTTTTTTTTTTTTTCGGGGGGGGGGGGGGGGGGGGGGGGGGCATATCAACGGTGGGATTCAACAGATTATCGATCTAGAGTAATGAACCACGGGCTCCACTTATTAGAATTGAAGAGACGTGCCTACCATACAATGTTGCCGGGCACGTACCAATATTATTCCTCACAAGGAGTCATTTGATACTCTGGCAAATTGTCATGTTGATGCGCAACCATTGAGAAATATTAAATCGATCTAGACCACCGAAACTGCCCAGGAGATTGTACATCTTCCCAATATTCATATTGATTGGGCCTTTCCAACCTCTCATTGATGGGCGCTTTTTTGCTGAAAGCCGACCATTTCTCATTTCTTTTCTTTCTTTTTTATCCATTGGGTCCACCAATCAACAAGTTCGATGTCATATGAGTGGATTTTTAATACCAAGGTCATCTAAGCTGGGCCCACGATATGGGTGGTTAAAATTAAGTTATTGGCATGCCATGGTTGGATAATTTAGTGCCTGCATTTGCCCTCTCAATTGATAAAGAAAAAATAAATGAGAGAAAAATGCACTAATACAACCACAAATATGCAATAAATACAAGTTTATGTCGTTTCCCACAAAAGAATAGACTACATGAGGGCAAATTGGCAAGGAAAATAATCCACTATCAAATAATAATATAAAAAAAAGATTATATGATAAGAGCGACCTCTTCTCTTCAACAACAAATCTATGCAACTCTTACACTGCCCTCTTCAAATAGGATTTTAACTAAGGAAAAAAAAAAAAGTATTTTTCTCACCTTACCATTTTCTCCCATACTCTTACAAGATAAAGTTCCAAATTCATCTTTCCTTATAGCCTCATGTAACTTGCCCTATATGACTACAACTTATGGTAAAATGTTTAAAATACTCTGAAATATGTACACATACCTAGACATATACCATAAGAAAATAATACTTATAAGACACTAAAATAGGTTAAACATGCGACGTATGATTTTAGTATCACACATACTAATCATTTTCACCTATTTACACTTGATCTGAATGTGTCAGGTATAATGGCTAGTAAGCTGACACGTGGTAGCATCACTATGCAGAAGATTGAGATGGGAACCTCACAGCTGATGTGATCGGCAAGAGGAGATCATGAAGTGTAAGGAAAGCTTCACCACAAGACACATGTCAATACACTCAAGTAGAAGTTGTCACAAGATGTGGAAAAACTAAAGAGGTCAGAGGCTACATAATGGATTAAAGAAGATGTTCACAACCACTTTTTTAGCTAGCGATGATCCTTCTCATTACACATGGCAGAAGACAAGTGCTACACATATATGGAGTTATTAGTGGAATGCTGTAATACACAACTAAGGTGGTTGTCAACAGCGATATATAGCAAGATATGATTGGCCATGAACATACAGAAGAGAGTTGACCATGCAAACATCACGGAGATGTCCATCGGAATAGAAATACAATCAGCTACACTTGTCAGACATTAGCCAATTAGAAAAAAATCTCAAAGACTCCTCTTCAGTTAGAATTATAATCACCCATGTCTACTAATTGGCCAATCAACCTAAAGAAGATCATGAATGTTGATTCCAATATGAGTCTCTAACAAATCGCCTTATACTTTTATAAATTCAGCAGAGAATAAAGAGCACAAAGCCTGCATCATTCCGATACAACACAACATTACTCTTTCAGTGGCATGTTACATTATCCTTCGTCTGCCATGGACACTTATTACTATTATCGTTATTCAATCTAACACCTCTACTATTAGCTAACGCTATGCTGCAAACCAACTCAGATTGATTAAATTAGAATTTTCTAACTTACCACCCTATGTCCATGATTACATCATTGGACCTAGGAAGATCTCTAGGTCTCAAATAGTTGGAGAGCAGGGCCATCTTGCCATGTACTTAGAGACTTCACTCAATCATTTTACCATGATGTTTAATAGTGTGACAAATAAACCGTCATTTAAGTATGGTTGCCTCACCATGAAGCCTAATCGAGTTATAAACAAGTGGTCGTTCTACGACAGCATTACCCACAGAGTAAGCTTCGAAGTAATAGATGGATAGTCGTTTTTATAATTATCTCGCCACGAAGTAAGGATTTAAAGAAACAACCAAGGTGTCACCCCACCGACCTTCTCATCATAAAGTACGTGGCTAAGTAACAAACGATCAATTATATAACCACCATTGAGTCACCCATGAAGCTCGGTCATATGGGGTAATGAACAAACTGTCATTTCTAATGGCCATCTAGCCATAAAGCCCAACTATGTGACAAACAGATTGTTGAAGATCCGCCTGTCATCGGCCATCTTGCCATATAACCTAGTCCTGCATAATGAACATGCAGTCGTCTCCTGCGACTTCCACTTATGAAGCTAACCGAAAGACAAACATTTGACCACCCCTCTCGTGAACCACAATTGTCTCGCATAACGAAGCCTAAGTACGTGATGAATGAATTATCGTCTCCAACAATTGTCTTGTCATGAAGCAGCTAAGCAAGTGATCCAGCTTTCACGCCTAATGAAATTCTTACCTAAAAAGTAAGGTATTTGACTAGAAGATGAACAAATTATGATTAATTATCCTTATTATTATTGCTTTCCTTTTCAAGATTATAGTTACATTTATATTATTGATTTTATCAACTTCGATCAATTAATTTCTTTTAAGTTATATTATCTTATTGTTAAATAGTGTAAGCTATCACACGCTTAATTGAAAGTCATTTCTTCTTGGTAAAAGGAACTCATTAAAAAGATGAATTCTCCTCTTCGTCAATCACGGTGGTTGGATATGTCACACCCTGCCTCGGGTAACTCGAATTTTTTTGACTCGGTCACCCAGTCGAAGGTGTGACTTGTATGTAGAAGGTATAAAAACAATTTACATTCCCAAGCCGGGTATTCAAGCCATAACTAACCAATATTAAAATCAAATAATTATAATCATCTATAAAATCATCATTCAACCCACAAATGAAAATATCTTAGTGTAATCATCCAATTGGCCAGACTTAACTGAGCATGCACATAAACATTATTCAAATAAAAAATTGAAATGACAATCTTTATTCAATCATTAAATATACAGAAGCATTATTCTCAAATGCGTCAATCTGCTCTTGAAGTCTCCAATTCCTTTTCAGAACTTGGACGGTTTTCCAATCAACAACATGAGCTAACAGTCTAGCAAGTAGTTACACGCATGAGTCATACCAAGATTAAGATACAAAAGCATAAATAAATAAATTAGTATGCCAACTACCATAATACAACTATAAATTGCACAATCAGGGCCAAGGTTGTACACAATGTTCAGCTTGCCAGCACCCATTTAATTAAGAATTACACAAATTCATCACATTTAAGAGCATACTTACAGGGCTAGCTTGTGATTCATTATGTACGATGTGTGGCCGTATAGTCTAGCGATGAGTGGACTATTTAGATCCAGTCAAACTTCTTCCCCAGTCTTGACCTTAGTCGAAGAAGGAGTCCATGTTGGTACTAACTCGGTTATAATGGGACGCTTGCCCAAGAATTTAAGGGATACTCATTTGTTTGCTCACCTTAAGTGCAAAGCTGTAATGTAGTAATAATCTCGGTAAGACCAAGGTCGATGCACAAAGAAAAGGATAAACTCAATTCCAACTATTCTAATAACTTCAATCTGAGAGTTTAGAAAATTCAGTTTTTTATAATTATACAGAAACAGTAAATTAAGTAAAAGAAAATCTGAGATTTAAAAGAGAAATTAGAGCTTTAAGAATCCACTTGTAGTAGTCCAATGCCAATCCATTCATTCAAGCATACACACAATTAGAATCAAAGTTCTATCTCTCATCTAATTCGAAGATATAGTATTTAATCATAAATAATCTCACTTAAATCTTGAAAATCAGATTCTAGTTCTAATGAGGCACATAGAACTTGAACTTGTAGCCTTCGAAGTAACAGTCATCCCAAAAAATCTAGGTATTTCAAATGAGTTTGACAAGGTTCCTCCCAATTTATGACGGAGATTTTACTGTTTCATCTCTCAACCAAGATGTTTACATGTTCCATCCAACCCAGGAGTTTGATAAGGACCCTCTCTACCCTTCAATTCTAATCCTAAAACCTAGCGTATGCTCCCACCGGAGGCTTCTTTTGGAGACTTGATCGAGTTTGTAAATCAAAACTCTCACACTCAATCCTCTATGAGGAAGGAGTGCAACCAGACTTTCAAATTGATAACTTACTTATCGGATGAGCCCCTTGTTCAGCACCTTCTTAAGTTGCTTGATCTCCTCTCTTAAGTTACTTCAATAAACTCCTGAATGCTCCCCCGATCATGTTGCCGCTGCGTTGCCAATGCTTCAGCTCCACCGATCAATCACCTCGCATGAAATGCTCTTGAGATGCCCAAAGTGATAAGAGATGGTGTGAATTCTCTACAACTAGTAGGAGTTGGTTGTTTATAGAAATTCTACCTAGTAGGATCTTTAGAGAGGTTTAGACAAAAGATTGACTAAAACATCTAAAGATCAAGAAAGAGCAAGAACATCTTCACATGAACTTTGAATGCTTCATCTTGCGATTAAACATAAGGAAGATGGCTTAGAATGCTTAGGATTAGAGCTTAATGGTATGGGCAATTAAGGTGGCTTCTAATACACTAATATCTCTTTCCTTACCCCAAAAATCAAGCCAAACCATTTTAGAAACGAAGTCCTAACGGATAGAAAACGACTATAAACGGCTCTTAGGCGACCGGTCGGCCAAGCGTCACTGACCGATTGAATATAGAGGACCGACCGGTCAAGCAAGGCCTGAACAGTGCATGAGCTTACTATCCTAACTGGGTTGGTCACAACTGGTCAGTTGACCGGTCGAACAGACCAGCCTATCGGTCGAATTAGGACTGCGACACAACTTTTCTTGTTGTCCTTCATTGGGGTCTAACAACTGGTCGGCCATGGATCCATACTGGTCGGCAACCCTAATATGCATGCTGTTTTGGGTTGTATTTTACAGCAGCAAGGGTAACCTTTTAGGCCATTGTTTGGGTGGTGGGACACCTAAGGCCAATCTAAGATGACTACAAGTATGCCTAATGGTTTAAGGTCATCTATATGTTTGAGTTTTGGTTTGGTTCAAGGTTCAAGGCTCACCAGGGCATCTTTTTACCTGTTTGTTCTTCGTTAATGCAGCAGGTCCTCTTGAGTCTTCGGTCTTCATCTTCTTTAAGCTCAACCGACACTAGACTCACTGACCTTCGTAATTGATAAACAATGTGCACTAGTATGCCACAGAAAAGTGCACTAACACTAATTATATACATTTTATGTTCAAAGAGAGATTTGAAGTCCAAGACTAAATTTGAGTTAAAGGTGATGATTTGAAGCTTAAATGAGAGAAAGATGTAGCATTTGAATAATTAAAGAATTAAAGCCCAAAAGATGATGAACAAGCATATTCAAGTTAGGAGATCAAATGAGAACAAAAGGTCACTGAGCCGTGTTTAAAGGACTTGAAAGAAATCAAGTTAAAAGAGTAGAAAAGGGCAAGAAAATTGAAATAAAAAAAATGCAGAGTCAGAAAATCAAAATTCAGAAAATACAGGAAATGACCTCATAATTTCTCATTGTGGCATTGTGACACCCATGGGGGCACTGTGAAGCACTAGATAGAAACTCATGGTGGCACCGTGTAATCCATGGTGGCACCATGTGGGTGAAACTTAAAAGCACAATTTTAAGGAAATTAGTGAAATTATCTAAAAACCTGAGGTCGATGGGAAATTTGTTATATAAGGAGGCGCTCTACACGTCCCAAATCATCTTAGGGTTCCAAGGAGGGATAGAGATAGAGTGGAGCACCGACAACGCCTTCATTCCTCGATTCTTCTTTGATTTTCTAGTTTGTTTTTCTATTTTTAGAGATAGCTATATGTAGCTAATCTCTTAGCTAAGGCTAAGGGATGATGCTTCTAGTTTAATTCAATGTTCTAGTTTGTTTGATTCAATACTATGGGTTAAATGATGATATTAGATTGAATTGATTTGAATTTTACTTTTAAAGCTTTTGTGTTGTTTCATCTTTGATTCATTGTTAACTCCAGACACATTGGATGCTTTGGAGTGCAATTATAATGCTAGACTAGAGAAAGAATTAATATATAAAATTCCTTGATCTATCATAGACTTTGGGCACGGTAGATGCTTTGAATTCCCTACGATCAATTACTGAGCGCTTCATGAGAGAATCATTCAATTAAAATCATATTTTATGTTGGAGTTTTAATTTACGATTTAACTATTTTTATCATCTGATTGGAATGAATCTTTATTCCATTCCAATTGAGTTATTAAGATGGAATCGATAAACTAAACATTGAAATTGACTAGAAGTGGATCCCTATATACTTAGTTATTAGTTTATTATAGTTTTCAATTCGCTGGAGAAATCCAAATCCTTTAATTTCTTAAATTATTAGTTTTAAGTCCTAGTTTAGATCTAGTGTGTTTGAACCTCCTATCCCTGTGGATCGACCTCGGTTTCATCGAGTTATTATTACATTGCGACCCTACACTTGGGGTTGTAGAACAAGTTTGTGGCATTGTTGTCGGGGACTGTACGATTCTAAACACTTTAGGTTCAGGATTTCTGATTTTTCTTTTTAGAGTTTTATTTTATTTTTGTTTAGGATAGATTTTTGTTGTGTTCTTAGTTTACGGATTTTATTTTTCTAAATTTACTAACATTGTTTGTTTTTTATTTTATAGATTTTTCTAACCTAGTTCTTCATCTTAGATACTATCTTTCTAACTTTCTTTTTAATTTCTTTTTAGATTTCTGTTTTATTTTATTTTTTTATTTCTTTTTTTTTTCAGAAGTAAAAATAGAAATTAGGTTTTATCATGTTCATGTCTGAGTGGACATGAGATAGCTCTAAACAACTTCTAAGAGATGAGATGATATTAGTTGAAGGGCTATCAAACCACTGTGTTAGGAAACACCCTATGCCTTGTAAATTAATTGGAACTATGATTGAGAATCGACCTGTTTATGATGAGAGCGATGTATATAATGTTCCACCAGTTAGGACGATGCGTGATTATTTGAGTGATTATGTTTATGAACAACCATTGAATGCTCCAACATATAATATGTATGATCTTAATTGGAGGAACCATCAGAATTTCAATTGGAGAGATGGACCAACCATGAGGATAATTACTAACAACTATCCCCAAGGCCCCTCTACTTATGTGCCCCCACCAACAAACACCCTTGAGGATACATTGCAAGTGTTTATGCAAGGGAAATTGTAAATTAATCAAAGCTTCTCGCATGCCATATAAGAGTTGATAATGTCAGTTGAGAAAATCGAGTCACGCCTCACCATTTGGGAGGAAGGGACTTTCTAGCCCAACCTCAGCCTAACCCAGAAGCACCATGCGAGGTGAGTGATCTCAATTCTCCCAAAACACTTGTCAAGCATACTGAATTCACCACCACGCTTAAAAGTGGTAAGGTGATCAATGGAGAGATTCCAAAGAAAGTTGAAAAATGTGCTAAATCTACAAAATCTAAGAGTGATGATGAGATTACTAATGATGCATGATTAAGAAAATAGATGAGCTCGTAGCAAGCAAGCCCGTTCTTGAGATTGAGCTCGTAGTGCTTGTGCCTTAATATACTAAATAAATGTTCCTTTAAAAGTTCATGAGGCAATCTCGATTGAAGCCAGGCAAAGAACTAAAGCCCGGATTGGGTCCAACTTGGTCGACTCAACATGATGAAGAGTCGAAGTATGATTATGAGTTTGTGGTCCAGTTTCCCCAAAGGTTGATCTCATCTAAGCCTTCAGTTAATGATAAAGATATGCTGAATTTTTTTAAACAAGGTGATGTTTATACAATCCACCAAATTAACATGCTTGATTCCATTATAGAGAATGAGTCCCTTTTAACTGAATGTTCCAACTCTCTTGAAGTTTGCTTTGCACATCTTGAGGATTCTAACGATGCATGATTAAGAAAATAGCGAATGCCTTGCAAGACCCTACCTCAGTACCTAACAATGACCAGGAAAAACATTGTTTTGAAGTGCTTCCTTCCACTAATCCTGAATGTTTACCATTAAGGGTGGAGGACCTGAAATTTGAATCAAAGTCTGAAACTTTAGAAATTATTGAGACTATACTTATAAAAGATAAATTTTATGAATTATAATTAATTGTAGTCTCTCATACATTGTGGTACACTGACATTGAAACTCCTGCCATAGGTGAATTTTATACACTTTAGACGCCTCCAAATATTGAACGAAGATTTTTTACTGAGGTTTATAAATTTCTCTGGACATTCATGCTCCATGGATATCCAAGCCTATTGCAAAATGGGCCTTTGGATGATCTTGTTGAGAAGCTTGATGAGAAATATGTTACAATACTGGACTGAGGTAGAAAACATCTATCAATAATAAGAAGCTTTTTCCCTTTGCTTTTCTAGAGTGGTCTACTTGCTTTCTTAGAATAGTTTACTTTTGGTTTTGCTGATACTACAAACTTTAGAAAATTCAAATTTTCGTACTAATCGACTTAGGTACTGTCTTACCCACTCCTTTTTATTTCGATTTTCTCTCATGTTATGAGTATTTAATGCATGATATTTTTCAACATTAATAACAATGTATGATTTAGGTTGGAGGGTTGGGAATTCCTACTGAATTTTCTGGATATATGTTGTTTTGGGATATTTTTGGGTTAGAAATGTTTTTTGGAAGTTAAATTCTATGAATTTAAATGATTTAAAAGTAATCTAAATATTAGAATGATAAGGCACTTAGTGATGAGAATTTTTAAAGATTAGAAATCTAGTTACTTGGTAGATTTCTAAATTGAATTCGTTTTATTAATTTTCTGTTAAAAAGTTTTAAACATTAATTGAGTCATGAATTTTCACAATTCACATCTAGCTTATAGTACTAGGATTGAAGTTTGATACTTTAATGTGATTTCATGATTATTGAGAGTGTATAGACAACCCATCCTGGGTCGACAAGCTGATTAAGGTTAGACCAATCTTGTTCGACTTGATGGCTAATCCTAACCATAATTTAAAACCTTAAACCAAACCCTAGATCCAAACCTTAATTGAAATCTCAGATCCAAACCCTAATCCTAACCTTAATATAAACCCTAAAGTCTCGGAACCTTAAAACCCTGAGTCAACTCGACGAGTCAGCTCATTAAATTAACTCACCTAATTTAAACTCCATAGTGAATGCCAGTGTGCTCATAGGGATGAGTACTTGAACCGAGAGTGGAATAGACCCAAAGTCAAACTATTATACATGCTTATGTTTGTGATTGATTTGAGCACATTGTTATCTTTGCATTGTATGTTTAATTTTTTAATTATGAATGCCTGATAGGAATATATGTTAGGCATTAGTTAGGCAGATTCACACATAAGATGTACTTTCACTAAGTAGTATAAACTTGAGCCTTATGATCCATTCACTTATAGTCTACATAGGTTGCATAGATTAGGTTCTTAATTAGTTAAATCGTTTGATTATCTATTCATGCTTAGGCTAGGTCGTTTGTATGTTTATCATATGCTGGCCTTGTGATTGGACTCACTTAAGCTTAGAAGTTAAGTGTTCTTACTTAATTAGTTTATAATTACTAATTAGTTTAATTAGACAAGATGTTTTCAAAAGGAATTTTTAAACGGTCCTAATCACCCCCCTTAGGATTTAGCCATAGTTCTTGTAGCTCCACAAGCTTCCGCACGTAAAGCATAAGGTGTCCTGTTAGACTATCGACGCAATTTCAATTAGGACTAATTAATTTGATGTACACGATAAAAGTCATGCAAAATAAGGGATAAATCTGCAATATTTAGGTGTTATCACGACTTTTGATGTAGGATTTAGAGTGATGGGGCCCACTGATCTATCACTTAATCATTGGTAGGCCTAATATCTAAGGTTAGATTAGATTTCAAATCCTATTATGGGTTTCAAATCAAAGTTCAAAGGTGGGGTCCACCTAAATCAAGAATCTAATCTAGGGCATATGTTGGCTTGAAATCCAAACATCATATATCGCGCAATCTTAATCTATAACAAGATCAATTTATCAAATCTAAACCAAAACAATGGTGGGGCCAACAACGATGGTAATGATCACATGAGGTGAGGCCCTACATGATCATCTTGCTTTAAATCCAAAACGTTCAAAGGTATAGTTCTATGGAATCAAGATTATATTATCTAACAATCAATCTCGTGGTGGGCCATCTACTTAATCCATGGGTTAATTTGTTATTCTTAATATTTGGATAATTCAAATTCATAATATGAACTAGATATCCCTCCTATTGTCATGTAGGGCCCATCACATAAGATCGAGATTAATCATATCATTAATTGAAGGTCATAGCCTTAAATCAATCTAACCAGAACAATCATAAATAAAAAAACACAGGTTCATGTATATAAATTATTCTACATCTACATTTTATCATAGATATATTTTATCATACTAAACTCATCTCTAGATCATATGGTGGGGCACATTTATAGGATTAGATCTAAATGGTCCCACTACATTAGATCAACCTTTTGTACAATAATTCTACATAGTATAGATTAATTCCAAGATCCACGTCTTTAAATGGTTTGATTATCAGATATGGTCCACATACTCAGATCTAATACGAAATTCACAAATTACACAGTTTCAACAATATACATATAGACAGGATCAAGATAAAATTACATGGGTGTAACGCCCACATGGTCGTCCATGTCGCCAGTGTGTAGTGGCCCACACACCCATACGGTGGTCACATATTCACTTCGCTCTGGTGTGGGATTGCACAACTAGATTTTTTAGACAGTTTTAACATCATGCAATCTATTATATTTTGAACCATTAGATAAATATGAAACTTGAGATGTTACCTCTTAAGAATGAAAGGAGGATGATGAACAGCTCAGATTTTAGCATTCTGAGGTGGGGCCCATGTTTTTGGGTCTCTTTGTGCACAAAGGGTCTAGCGCATAAGGGTTAACGCATGAGGGAGATATAAAGAGATTCTTTCTGTAACGAAGAGAGTAGATTTAGGGAGAGTTATGATAATGGAAGTGGTCTTAGAGATGGTGTAAATTAGGGTGTAATTTAGAGCCGTACACATTCCATAGATAATGTGGGTCCCACTCAAGTGGTCGTCAACATCTAAAGCATTCATCCCCTCTCTGAGGGTGCATATAACTTATTAAAATTCATTTCACATCTAACAGACACTTGGATAAAGAGGTATGGTCCTACACCGTTCAAAGTCCTGAGTATACACCTAGCAAAGGTACTCTCTTAATCCCATGGATGAAAGTATATACATGTGTGTATGCATGCCATGCTTGTGGACATTAACTGAGCATGATCTAATCCAATCCAAGAGTGTCATCTTATTATTCATGATGCACATACTTAGAGAAAAAAAATACTTTAGTGATTCAAAAGTGCATGATGGATGACAAAATCAATAGTCCTATTGATGGCCATGCACATGCATTGATTATTAAGTTTCACATGTTTCAAACAAACTTTATAAATTGGGATTGTAGATCTAAGCAATATAGACATGGTAAATGATTCAAATTCATATAAGTCCACTAGATCAAGCTAGAAATGTAATAAATCATGGTCATCTATACTCTTGGCCTAAGATCAAGAGATATACTTGAGATAAAAATATAGAAATCATATCATTCGGAAGCTAATAACAAGAGGATTAAAGTGGACGATCCATATTAGATGAATCACAAATAAAAAAAAATTAATTTTGACGATCTAAGCAATTCGTCCATCCATTTAAAAATTTTAATGGTTCAAATGTCAATTTGAGAATCAAACATTACTTTAGATGGTGTAGATAAATGATCCACGGTGTGGATTGATTTTTAGATGGACAGGTCATCATGGATCTAGGTCAAAATAATTTGGTGGCCCACCTAAAGGTCATTTTAGTTAACAATTTTTGGAAAAAAAAATTGTTCCTCTAAATTTTATCAAAAGTATTACACTAAGGATTTCAGACTTGCTGGAGTATGGCTAGATAGAAGTAGAATCTCTATACTAAGAAGTTAAAACTAAGATAAGTAACGTTATGTTGTAAAAATTGATTGGTTGTGTGGTGAGGGCCTAGAGTTCTTCATTGAGTGCTTCTTTTATAGGCTTAAAGAGGTGGTGGCTATGCTAAGGTTTCCTCGTTGGTCCTTAAATGTGATCGGCCATGTCCTATTAGGATTCGCAATCCTTATGCCAACATAATCTTACTTGCTTCTAATTCTAAATGGACTCTTTCATTTAATTGCCCTAATCCACCATGAAAACATCGATCGTCTCTAAGAAATTTCACTTTTTGGGATGATCGTGTGAGACAGCTTTATGGTGCATATCCTGAATTGCAAGATATCTTGAATTAGCAGAGCTCTAAGTAACTTCTCCCATATGTTGTAGATCACACATGCCTCACATGTGATTGTCACATGTCCTTTAAGAAATGTCTCTCTTTACTTGACAAAAAAAGTGCATATGGCTCTAATCCATTCTGCTTTTGGCAGGCTACTTGTCACTGAAAGATATGGATAAGAGATTTCTAAGGCAAGAGTACGATTTGTTTCCCATCGTTCTTATGTGAGTGCCGACACATGGTGGTGTTCCATTGGGCAATGTGGATTGTGTAGTCCGGATGTAAACAAAGACTTTCTACTTGCATGCCTACATAATCCCCCACCTCCACTTATCCTTAAGGTTTCTCGTAAAACCATATACCCAACCTTGACTCCTCCCAAGTTGGGTCAAGTTGGTCGGTTTGAGACGGGTTAGGTTAGACAATACACTAACACTATTAATAATTTAGTATTCTAGCTATTCATACATTAAATATAACCATTTATAACATATATGGAGGAGAATGCACCAATGCTCTTAAAATAATATAAGTTATAGTGCTCCTAGTTACACTAGGACACTTAGACAACCCGATCAATTGATCTACATTGTTCATTGGATCTAACACAAATTTCATAAGATATTATACATATATCACACCAATCTTGATATTGTAACAATTTAATGGTCGAGCTTTAATATGAATGATCAAGATCATGTTGGTGTTGTCCCCTGAAAATTAGTTAATAAATCTTAGTTCATATATATGTGATTATGTATTTCATTATTCTTAATTAATTCTTATGGAACATGTTCGTGTGGGTTTGAGAGACGTTGACCTCTGATGCTTTTAGACACTTAAGATTGAACACATTGGCTTGGTGGCCAATTAGAAAGAGTTGTGTTCCATAGATTTTATTGCCTTGGCTATGACCATAAATGTTCTTGAGCATACTTGTGGTTTCATCGGATGGTCATCTCATGCGAGAGGACTGGCTTGGTGTTGGGATGGATAGTCTCCACCCATCCAGGTTGACTTGGTGTTTGTTTGCCTCCTTTCCTACTCCACATTAGTATGTGAGCCATGGATGATACCTAACTTTAGGCCTTTAGTCACTTACATTGGCATGGATCGCTTACAAATATCAGGACTAAAAAATCTATCATGCTCAAACTTGAATTGGCTTGTGGGTGCACTGGGTCCATCAAAATCCCCAAGACTTGAGTATGTGCAGATGGAGAGGCCATGCTTGATTACGCTTTAGCTCTCCTTATGAGACTTCTTCATCAGGGTCCTCGAAGTATGCACAATCTAGCATACGATCCACTTATCTTCTTGGACATAAATCACACATGAATTGGTGGTTGATCTTAAGGTTTGGATGATCCATCAATTGTTTAGAAGGTCATCCGGCACTTTTGAGGTTTTCAATTGGTTAACTAAAGTTTTTCAACTGTTGATTTTCATTTTCAACCATTAATATATTTTAAATCGCACTTAATGAACATTCAATGATTGATATCTGACATGATTCATACTCTAGGTGGCATGAAAACTGCCTAGAGATAATAACCACTAATAGTGGAGGGATTGGATAGTTGGGGTGCATGGATTAAGTTATAAGCGAACATTCTCTACAGTATGGTATATAGATGTTTTGTAGGATGGTAGAGTACCATATGAGTGCATTCTCCTGCAACTCTAATTCCTCATACGTAAGATCATTTTCAAGAGGAAAGAGAGAATACTAGGACGTCCACACCTTCCCTCATTTGGACGTCTAAACTGGAACAGTCGAAGAGAGAAAAGAGAAGAAAAGTGAGGAAAAATTGAGAGAGGTGGGCCATGCCTAGTGCTCTCACTATCCATACGTCCACACCTTGTATGTGGGCTTTATCACTTAGAAGGCTCAAGGGCCAGATCTGACGTTACTAAGATCTAATTGAGACTCTCCAGCTCTTTTGTTTGGGATAGATGTCGGAGAGACTCCTTGGTTTGAGAGATTGACAACGGCATGCGAACGGTGATTTTATGTCAAGCATACATTAATAAAATAGATTTTCCTATTGTCTTGGAAACATGACTAAATCTCAACAAGAATACTTATTAATTAATTAAAATTAAATTTTTGAAAATCATTTGTTTTGTTGCATTTTAAAATCCACCCATCAAATCATTTATTAAAAAATAGGTTCAATCAACCGTTTAACTAATTTATTTATTGCAAGACCATCATAAATTGCTTATGATTCTAAAGAGACCATTTTGTTAGGCAATCCTAATGTGAGACGAAATCCCTACTTGACCACACACACAAAAATATCAAAATCAAAAGAAAACAAAGAAAATATACAAGCCATAACATAGAGATTTATATGATAATTCCCTTTCCATGGATTCACACTGATCCACTATACTCGCAGTAAAAAAAAACGACGGAGCAGCTTTCAATACAATGAGCTCTCTCTCTCTCTCTCTCTCTCTCTCTCTCAACTAAGGTTTACATAAGCTCCATGTGAAATTACGAAATTGCCCTCTAAGTCCTTCAAGTAAGGGTGTATTGCCCCTGTATGCCCAGCAAGCTCAACACAGCTCAACTATCTTTGATGATTAGGCTCTATAGATCCTAATAAATCCTAACCATCCAATACATGGCTAAAAAAAAAAAAAACATACATAAAAATAAGGACAAATCAGGAACGGTCCAATCAGTGTGGTTTTGTGATGT
Source organism: Liriodendron chinense (assembly GCA_003013855.2). Taxonomy (NCBI): domain Eukaryota; kingdom Viridiplantae; phylum Streptophyta; class Magnoliopsida; order Magnoliales; family Magnoliaceae; genus Liriodendron; species Liriodendron chinense. The sequence continues at coordinate 2,008,518 of ML058492.1, read as the reverse complement.
AGCCGATAAAATGTGTTCTGGAGTACTTAGTTCAGATTGACCGATTGGATTGTCCAAGTGTCCAAATGCATGTAAGAGCACTAAAACTTATATTGCTCAGAGTGCACCAGAACATTTCTCTATATGTAATATAGACCTAGTTCCAGTTGGGTAAGGTTACCTTGAGTCCTCAAACCGAACCTAACCCGACTCGTGGCAGCTGGGTTGACGATTGCCAACCCAACCTCAATGTACACTATGCTAACCCAATCCAGTACCGCCAAAATTTCGGGTTCGGACTGATGAGCCCGATGCAAGTTGCAACATAGGAGGGACTCAAAAAGTACCCTACAATATTATAGCAATACAAGATATTTTAGTAGGAGCATTCCCCAAACGAAGTGGGCCATGGAAAGCAAAAGATGCAGGTGAGATTGCAATCCCCCCATCTGACACTTGTGTATCTCCTCATTAGGGAATCCTGTTCTCCACAAGCTATTGCTCCTGATTGATACCTTGCATGTGAATCTCTACGTATACCTTGTCATGTCGCCTAACAGCATAAGATCACTGGAGATAGGGCTTTTCTTTTTCAAGGGTGGGGGTCTTCTATATGTAGGTTTGGCTCCTATCTCTCATCTAGAAGTATTCTTCTTCTTTAGGACCCTCTTGCGCCTTTGGGAATTGGGTTGTCTGTCTTTTCATTTACAAATCCAATTCATGGAGATGAAAGTACATGCACTTCTTGTGGGCATCCGCATGTGTTATGTTTTCATAAATTTTGAAGAGAAATGATCTATCAGTTGCCATGTAAGCAAACGCTCTATCGGGATCAGCAAGCTGCATGCCCATCTACATGATCGGGGCCGTTCATCTCTTATGTCATGCGATGGATGGATGGGGACATACACCAAAAGTAGAACCTGGTCGAGTGATTCTATCCACTGATTGGAGGGTCCAAACAAGGTGGCAGTTTCTGGGAAAGGTCCTGCAGACAAGGGTACTTTGACATTCAACAAGCAGAAATCCTTCAAATGAGAGCATATGAGCATCATGCCACACTGCCTTTTTGGGGTATGGTCCACCACCTGCGTGAATGATTAATGGTCCGGATCTCGTATCTGGTGCCACCCAACTCTCAGGTATGCTTAGAACTCGATCCTTACCCTTAAAGAAAATCTTGTTGAGCATCATCAAAGCCCCAAAGGACGCGGATTAGCAACACCAGCCCCAGCGGTCTGTGATGCGTTCGGCATGCAATATGGGGTCCACCCTGATGTATGTGTTTTATATCCAGCTGTTCATCCCTTTTGCCATGGAAACAGTGGTGATTGAAAGCCCACCATTAAAATCTTCTTGGGGGCACTAAAGTTTTTCATCGAGTTGATATTTGTATTTTCCCTTCATCCAGGTCAGTGTAATCTTATCAACAGGTTGGATGGAAAATAAACATTACGGTACTGGGCCGTAGGATTATTTCAACGATGGTTGTCATCGTCCATTTGAGCTTCAGATCTGCTTAATTCTTAGGGTTCATATCTTAAAAATAAGTTGGCGAAACTCATGGACGGTGTGGATATAAAACAAATACATCAGGGTGGGCCCCATAGTGGCCAACACATGCATTACACACCACTGCTGGGGCAGTGTTGGCAACACCACCCAATCGGCGTCCCTAATTATGTGTTTAACACACAAATAGCTAATCAATCAAGATTTTGATGCTTGATCACACAGGTGGGCCCCACAGGGATTAACCACAGCTTATAATAATTGACTCACCCAATATGATTAAGATGATCACTGTTATGATCAACTAGATACATATGCACGCATTCATTCAGGATATATCCAACAATTCAAGGATCCCACTTTTATGAATATCGTCTGAAAATTGTGGGGTCCAGTTCCATGATCATCACCAAAGGCTCGATCTCAACATCAAGATCCTAAAGTGACCACTTACGACCACAAACAAATCATGAATATGCATTCTTGTGCATCCACCCACCATACATAATCATCATCATCTCAAAACCTAAACCGTACATTGCACAAAGGGGTCCCACCATGAGAAAGACTCATTGAAAAACCCCCATTCACCTTGCAGATTTGGCCCCTCAAAGAATATCGGGCCTAAATATTTGACCCATGCCCTTTGCACATCTATGTATGGGGGCCGGTTCACACATGTTGTCCAGATACCCAAGAGCTGTGTGAACCAGTTCCCACAAGTGAATAAAGTTTCTAAGGGATTAATTAACTGTATCGATCACAAAATGACCATGAAACTAATTAACAAGTAGGCCCAAACCCAAATATGGGCCCAATTCAAAAAAAAAAAAAAGCACATGGACAATATTTAAACCATTAGAAAATCAACCATGGCAATGGGCTTGGAGGTGTGTTTCCATTAAATCAGACAAACTAGTGGTGGATGCTGCTACTGGCCAAATCACATCTTCCATGACCTTGGTCCCAGTTGTCATGGTGGCAGTGGGCATGGCAATGCATGTGGGCTGCTACTTAGTGGGCAGCGGTGTATCTGGCCGGCTGCACTGCTACGTCTGGTGGCAGCACTCCAGTGGCGGTACTGTGGTGGTTTTGTGTGCCCTGAAAAGGCAATGCTGGGAATGATCATAGATCTAGATGACCACCTAAGTTTGCACTATGTTGCAAATTTCATATTTTCATGCGTGGGAAACTTATGTGCATATGACTATGAGGGTTATAGGGAAGGATTTGTCTATTTGTCCAAGAGGAAGAAGAGACGAATGACACAACAGCTAGCCACCGGCCATGGGAGAGTACTTGATGTAGAGCAGGTCACCGACTATTTCATGCATCAGATGGACCAAAAGAAGACCGGTCAAGGTCGGAAGTGATCCGGACCATCAGGACCGTAAAACATTCGTATCTCGCTATCCGGAATGAGTTTCTGGACATACTGTATGATTTTGGGGTATCTCAAGCTAGTAAAGCAAACCAACCCAGCATAATTGCAAGATTCGACCTGATTGTCGATCGTTAGCCTAGTTTTATTTCAATTTTACTATTTATAATAAGTTTTGTTTTGATCATATGTTTTGATCTGTAGGGTTTTAGAATTCGTGCCGAACATGGAAAGGGCATAGAAAAGTGTGTAGAACCACGTGGTTGGGCTAGTTTGAAAACTTTCTATTTTTAGCCAAAAACCATGGGTTCTAGTAGGAATGAGAGACTTCTATAAATAGTAAGTTAGTAAGTCGGGGTTTTATAGGAGTTTGACTTTGAGTTGAAGTATGATACTTTTCACTAGGGTTTAGTTTATAATTTGAAGTACTGTAGAGACGACTTTACTCATTTAATTAAATATTCAATATTTTTTAAAAATTTTTTTCCTTTTTATCACTTTTATTCTTCTCGTGGATTCGAGAATTACCTGGTGAGGAAGAAGGTGATCGACCTCCCACGTCCTCCTTGCGTCAGTACTGGTCTCAACTTCAATAGCCACTAGCCTGGCCTACGTCGGGGTTAGACTTTGGCTAGACTATCTGGCCTAGTGGGTGGGTTCGGCTTAAAATTCGATCCCACTTGGCAATCAAGACAGGCTTGGACCGTGAACAAAACCCATTAGCCCAGCCCGATTCATTAGGGTTGCAATGATAAGTGATAAAAACAAATGTGGGAGAAGCTATAACAGAGATATGACGCAGGAGGTCTTGATATTGGTCTCTTAGGTGAACTATCTGGCAAGTTTGATTTCCATGTGCTCTACCCTCACGACAAAACCTCCCAACCTAAATCCTCTTCTTCCTCAAGATCTGTTTCCCCAGCAAAACCACCACCACCACCAAAATCTACCCTAGCTCCATACTACCAAAAGACCATCTCTCACCTCCATTCAAAAACCCCATGCTCGCCATCTATTCCTCCTCCATCAACCCATATTTCTCCTCCACAAGTACCTGAAATTTGCATGATGTAATCCACTCCTTTCTCATACATCTCTTTTCCCCCTGTTAAAGGTTTTGAATATCCCCAAGCTCATGAAGCACACACCTAGAAGCTCAAAACCCTAGCTGGAAGACAGATTTCAGCAGTTGAAGCAGCATTGAATTGGCAAGCAGAAAATATTGTCAAGCAGAATCAAGCTCTCCAACAACTTTTGGCCAACCAAAAGCATTTGCTAAATCAAGTAGCCCAAAATCACACCATCCTGATCAACATGGTTCAAGTTAAGCTTGGACAACTACACAAGGAGCACATGCATGTTGCTACCCTGTTACAGACTGGAATGTTGCAAATTCCATTATTGTGCAGAAAGAAGCAAAAAAGAAGTCACTTGAAATCAGCTCACATCTCTGATGGCTATGGCCCCACAAATGCAATTGAACTTTTTAGTTAAAGGCACATCTCTGATGGAATTAGGTAGCACATCATTAAGATTGCTGACCTTGCAGCTAAGTTAAAGGCACTCCAATTGAACATTCCAGAAGACCTAGTAGTCTTTTTAGTGCAGATTTCTCATCCTTCCAGTTTTAACACTTTTAAAGTCAATCATAATACTCAAAAAGAGAAATGGACCCTAACTGAGTTGATATCGCACTATGTGCAAGAGGAAGAGAGACTTAGGCGAGATCGACCAAAGAGTGCTCATCTCGCGTACTCCTCTCATGGGAATACCCAAAAGAAAAGGAAGAGAGGTTTTGGGAATAAGGGTAAAGGCAAAGGGAAGGTGATAGGCGATGGTGCAGAATTGAAGGACCGAAACCAAGTGGTCGGACCCTACTACTTTTGTGATCAGTATGGTCACTTAAAGAAACAATGTCATTGCTATAAAGCTTGGCTAAAAAAGAATGAAAACGAAGGTAAAGGTAAATATTCTTATCTGACAATTTCTGAGGTTTTAATTGATACATATTTGACGTGATGTGAATTAATTTTGGGCCGTACACTCACATATGATATCTCATGCAGTGGCACCTAAGGAGTTAGAGACCAAGTGATGCGGAAGCACTACGTATTCGGTAGGTGGCTTTCTACTAGGAGAATCGAGGCTAAAACTTCTTTTTTTTTGTATTTCTTTAAATACATTAAATTTGTTTACATTTGAATTTTTGAAACCTTTACATTTATTTTACGTTGGTCAGAAATAAAATAGTTCATTTAGTTTTCCTTTAAATTCAAATGTTGGTCTAAGACCTCAGTACTCTAGTGGCACATGGAATGTGGGTGTGAATGAAGGCAACCTTGTTTATAGATAAAATAATAATAATAATAATGGTCATAAATAGGTTTGATCCCTAAAAGTGATGTGCACAAAGGTTTCTAGTCCGGACAGATAGTATTATCACTTTAAGGTGGATGTACTTATAATAGTATTCAGAACATTGAGCCAAGAATCCATGTGAAAAGTTTGACTTGAAATTGGTAGGAGACATCTATCTCGAATTCCTGAGAATCCTGATATGGGCGAAATGAGACTCTCTCTTAGAATCATGTTTACCCTCTAATCATTTGATTAGTGAGGGAAAAATGGGAGTCAGTCTCAGTGTTGTGACACTTTAAGGGCCTACACTTGACTTTATAAACACATTAGGATCCTTCTGGGAGAAATTGTGGGTATATTGGGTCCATAAAGAAAGGTGATACAGACATACAGACAGGAACAAAGAGCATACACTAAGGTTCCCTAAAAGGAAAATGATCTATCATCATCAAGTGTTAGTAAACCCCAGCTGATAATTGCACTGTAGGGTGCTCTACAAGGTCAGTTGGAGTATAGAATTAAAGTGGCGTACATGTTTCAAATAATTGACGATTCAGGTTTTGATCTTTGTACTCATTATGCATGCACGAAGAGAGAAGAATAGACAGGGTTGGCTATTATTGAAGCTGGGGTATCTTTTGATAGAGATGATTCGACCGTTTAGAAGTATGCGGGTAAGTTATACCTGGCATGAGATTTTCATATTTCGCACTCGTGGTTTCAGTATCCATGTCATTAGGAATGTTGGTATTTGTGATCGCGCTTGGTCCTGCCTCGACTACTGAGGTGATGACTGTCGTCGTCCAATGTCAATAATTTCAATGGACTAAATAATTCAGAGTAGTTCATAAGGGTCCATTAGAATATCTAGTAAGAAGAAATACTAGATAATACATTGCATATTGAGGAATGCCATGAATGTCCCAAGTGAACGAATGTTAGAATTATAGGCCATACATGGCGTGATTCCAACTAGCAATGCAATGATCGGTTTGGATCAAACGCATGACCATCAGGGTGGGACCCCCATTAATGCGTGGACATGGTTATTACGCATAAAGTGTAGTAGATAACTCTAATAGAAATGTATTGGGACGTGACTCCTCTTCAAGCGTAAGATTGAGGAGACGTGGGCTAGAGAGAGTCCTACGATGGATGGACTCTCCCACAACAAAATCTATATAGTGTAGTTGGTCCCCAATTCTACATCCCAGTACACATGTTCTCTTCCCATTGGAGTAAGCAAACCAGTGCAGGCATGATAGAGGCGGAAGGTCGATTTGCAGCCGTGTTCTTCAATAGCCAAATCGATGGCCGATCAAGGTACACGAACTATTAAGTTGAATCCCCTAGATTGATGCTAGTAAAGATCCAAAAAATACATTGCATTGTATTTTTACAGTGTATTTATAAGCCAATATAGTCTAGGCATGATAGGTAACTTGGTCTAGAGACTTGAACTGATCCACCAATTCAAGTTCTAAATAATTGCATCACTAAAAGCTTATTCCCCTTGCACACTTAAACTCCTATATGAAGTAGAGTAGTGGCACATTGGCTTGTCATCATGCCTAATAGTAGAGATTTTCCATCTTTTCTTATCATCAATGTTATGGGTTAATCTGGGATGACCCCAAAACTGCACGATTAAAGGTGATGCATGAGCACATGCTGACATTCTTTATTTTTGTGATACGCCCGACAGCTAAAGTGTTTGACTGAAAAAGTTGGTCAGCATTGATGAATTACCTCAATACCCTCAGACCTGATGAAGCGCTCGGCTATTTATTAGTTCATATCCTTACATATGTGGTCGGACCTCTTTAATACCCGAACGATCATTATTAAGTGTTCGTCATAACATCACGTTTGATTATTACCGAACGCTGTCTCCCAAACACTCCTCTCCAAATACTTGAGACTCAGTTAATGTATTCCACAAGTTATGGGATTTGGCTTGCAAAAATTATTATGAGAGATATCTGCGTTGCGCAGATATTCTCGCCTATTTCTTCAAGGCAATCACGTATCTAGCCATCATCGTGACCCATCCTGTGTAGGAGATCAAATCTCGACAGAATCAAAATCCTAGTCAAATACAGCAAGGATATACATTATAAAAGACCCTCCATGCTATGAATAAAGGTACGATATACCAAAATACATATACCCCTTTAAGGATTCTTTCCACCATCACTAACTTAAGCATTGGAGGGCCATCAATCGGCACCCCCGGTGGCCATCCTAACCCTTGGTGATATTTGCAGGTCCTTTCGATCCAAGCTTTTCATCTTCTATAATTAGTCAGACGGCTAAGATTCAAGTTGGTCCCTAATCAACATCTAGTGACGTGATTTAACGTTAATAGATTGGCGCCCACCGTGGGGCCGACTTGAAAGACATCTTTGTTGTCATTCTCGAAATCACTTCGAGAAGATCCAACAATGCCACCAAAGAAGAAGAACGGGTCGAAAACCACTGCCCCAGCGGGATCTGTTCAGAGAAACGAAAACGCCAGCACCGCCCAAACTCGAGCTTCTACAACACATACTCACTCGCGGACGATGCAAGAGGAACCACAGTAAAAAGGGGTGGGTGCAACTGCTCTCCCTCCGCCTCCGCCACATCCGGTAGCAAAAGATCTCATGTGGAGAAATATCATGGAAATTGAAATTTAATACATGCGAACAGAGATGCTGCATTTTGTCGATATTACAGACCGGCTGGAACGTCACCTACCACCCCTGCCTGCCCTGCAGTAGGGAGAAGCATCCTATCATAACCAACAAAACAGTCACGCTCCATCCGTTTTGCCACCTACGAATCCTGTCCCGCCACCAGCGGCCCAGGGTTGCTAGCAAACTCATAATGCAGGGGGAAAAGTCCCGGTTGGTGACCTACGTCATTCATTAGATGCCCGACGTCAGAGCAAAATGCATGATAATGCAGCGGGTGGTGACAACTACGCCCCTCCTGAGCCGACCGAAGTTACCAACACCAACTGTGCCCCTGATTGGGAAAAAGAGTTGGAAGATCTGAAGAAAAAGTTTGTTGAGATGGAACAACAGCATGCTTTCGGCGTACCAGCTTCATTACAGGCGATGATAGACCAGATCGAGTCACCCTTCACTGACAACATCATGCAGGACCCCCGGCCTAAAATTTTTGGGTGCCTAGCAACATCCCATCCTATAATAGATCCGGAGACCCAATTGAGCACCGTGAAGTTTTGAAAGCCTATATGCAGTTGGAAGGGGTCGATCAGGGAATCATGTGCTAGGCCTTCTCTCTCACTCTGAAAGACGCGGCCCTTACTTGGTACCGCAACCTAAAACCGAAGTCCATCAGTTCTTTCTCACAACTATGCACCCTGTTCGGATCGCAGTTCATTGGAAGCCGCAAGATGAAGAAAACTACGGCACACCTGGCTACAATGAAGTAGAAAAGCGATGAATCACTCAAAGATTTTCTCGTCCGCTTCACATCCGAGGCGGTCCAAGTCGAGGGCTACACTGACGAAATAAGCCTCCCAACGCTTCTCAACGGAGTGCGTAACAAGGAGTTTCGATGGGCCCTAGATAAAATGACTCCAAAAATGATGGCCGAGTTTCAGGCAAAGGCTCAAAAGTACATCAATGTAGAGGAATTAGCAAAGGCTAGGCGCGAATCAGAGGTCGGGCCAAATGAGAAAAAGAACAATCATGAGGAACAAAAGAAAAGGGACGACCGGAGGGATCAGTCCCCCAGAAGAGGTCCTCCCGAAGGATGGTACTCATAGTACACCCTGCCCAACACCACAACCAAAAGGGTCTTAATGCACATTAAGGACTAAAAGTACACCACTTGGCCACCCAAGTTGAAGGCAGACTCCAATATGCGAGACAAACGTAAGTTCTGTGAATTTCATCGTGACCACGATCACAATACCAGGGACTGCATTGCACTCAAGGATGAAATCGAATCCCTTATCCGTTGAGGGCATCTCAAGTCCTACGTAGAGCAAAGCGATCGGTCTCCCAGAAAGCATGATCGATCTCCAAGGCAAGCAGACCATCGATGACAGGAATCAACACGGCCACAACAAGGCCGTCAGAAAGGAATGACACACCAGAGCCCTTCGAGCCCATAGGGAAAATTCATACCATCTTCGGTGGGCTTGGAGGAGGAGAGGACTCCAACAATACCAGGAAAGCTCATACCAAAAAGACTCATGAGGCACTCCACACCGAAAGAACGATAAAGCAGCCTGAATGAAAGTGACAGCCGATCACTTTTTCGGAAGAAGATGGCAAGGGAATTCAATTCCCTCATAACGATGTGGTCGTCACGACACTGCAAATCACCAATTACAAGACTCATAGGAAGCTCGGCAAATGTCATGTATACCTCGACTTTCAACGCTATGAATATCCCCAAAAATCATTTAAAACCAGTCCAGACCGCGTTGATAAGATTCGGCGGTGAAACAGTTGAACCAGAGGGGTGCATCGATCTCTTGGTAATTTTGGGGGAGGCCCCGAACAGAATCAACATGGTGACCAACTTCTTGATCGTAAATCGGCCTTCAACTTACAATGTCATTCTAGGCCAACCATCCATGGCAGAGCTTGGAGCCTCCATCTCCCCAATCTACTTATACATAAAATTCCCTACCCCAAAGGGCGTTGGGGTGGTCAAAGGTAGCCAGGTAGTCACCAAGGCATGTTACGAGACAGTACTTCGAAAAGAGAAGGGGAAGCCAGAGCCCCATCATAATGACAGCATCTCGAGGCAGAAAGTCTCCAGGTCAAAGAATCCTGACTCTAGACCCCCGTGAAAGAGACTCCAAAGGCGGCTCACCCATAGAAGATCTAATTCCAATATTGGTGTTAACCAAAGACCCTTCGAAGCAAGTCTGGATTGGGTCGGTGCTCGACATTGGAACCCAGGTTCGTTTCTCCCAATTCTTAATTGAACATCAAGACGTCTTCGCCTAGTCACATGAAAATATGCCCGGTATTGATTTGAATACCGCTGTCCACAGATTACAAGTGGACCCGAAATTTAACTCAGTTCACCAAAGACGTCATGCAGTCAATCGGGAGAGGCAGGAAGCCACAAAAGAAGAAGTGGATAAACTTCTAAAGGCAAGATTTATCATGGAAGCAGTGTACCCGAATTGGGTAGTGAATGTAGTACTTGTCAAAAAATCAAATGGCAAGTGGAGAATGTGCGTCAACTACATCGATCTAAATAAAGCGTGTCCCAAAGACAGTTTTCTGACTCCTAAAATTGACCAATTGGTCGATGCCACGGTGGGACTTGCGTTGCTCAGCTTCATGGATGCATACTCAGGCTACAATCAAATCACCATGCACCCGCCCGATATGGAAAAAACATCCTTTATCACCGATCGAGGATTATATTATTACAAAGTGATGCCCTTCGATATAAAGAATGTAGGTATCACGTGCCAGCGTCTTGTTAACAAAATCTTTACTGAACAGATTGGAAAGACGATGGACGTTTACGTCGATGACATGATGGTAAAGAGTCTGCAGGAAGAGGATCATCTGATAAATCTCCTAAAGACTTTTCAGATCCTGCAGAAGCACAGAATGAAGCTAAACCCAGCTAAATGTGCCTTTGGTGTCTCCTCGGGAAAGTTCCTCGGATTCATGGTTGGGAGAAGAGGGATATAGGCTAACCCCAAAAAAATAAAAGCCATCCTCGACATGAAGGCATCAAATTCTCTTCGTGATATTCAGTGACTCACTGGATGGGTCGCCTCCCTCAGCAGATTCATCTCGCGGGCAAGTGACAAGTGCTTGTTATTCTTCAAATTACTCAAAGGGTCGGCAAAAATAATGTAATGGACAGAAGAGTACGAGCAGGCATTCAGACAGCTCAAATAGTACATGAGCAGTCCCCCCATATTGTCAAAACCCGTTCACGGTGACACATTGATTCTATATCTTGTTGTCTCAACGACAGCTGTAAGCTCCGCGCTCGTTAAAGAGGATGACAAAATTCAAAGGCCAGTCTACTACATTAGCAGGGCAATGGTTGATGCAGAGACTCGATACCCGACCATTGAGAAACTTGTGCTAGCACTAATCACCTCCGCAAGAAGGTTAAGGCCTTATTTCCAGTCTCACACAATTATGGTCCCTACAGATCAACCATTGAGGCAAGTCTTACAAAATCATGGGACATCGGGCAGACTGGCCAAGTGGGCCATTGAGCTGAGAAAACACGACATACAGTTCTGTCCACGGACATCGATTAAGGGCCAAGCAGCAGCCGACTTTGTCGCCGAATTCACCCACTCGGCTGCACTCGAATTTGCTAACCTATCATCTAGCCGACCCCCACTCCCGACCAACCACTGTGGAATCTTTACATCGATGGGTCGACATCCTACAAGGGAGCAGGGCTGGGGTCATTTTAATATCCCCCGACGGCTCCAAACTCGAGTATGCACTTCGCTTTGGTTTCTTTGCATCCAATAATTAAGCCGAATATGAAGCACTTATCGCTTGACTCCGTATGGCAAAATTCATAGGTGCTCTCAATCTCAAAATCCACAGTAACTTTTAGCTCGTGGTTAATCAAGTATCTTATGAATACGAAGCAAAGGACAAAAAAATGATGTCATATAGAGAGAGAGAGAGAGAGAGAGAGAGAGAGAGAGAGAGAGAGTTCATGACCTTTTAAAAGAATTCAAGAAGTATGAACTGCTGCAGATCCTGAGAGAGTAGAACCGAATGGCTGACACGCTCGCCCGATTGGGTTCATCCCCAAAAAACGACATCAATCAGACCATCCCAGTTGAACACCTTCCCGAATCGAGCATCGCTCGAAAGATGTCCCAACATGCTCCCGATTAATCAATCTCCCTGCTGGATAAACCCGATCGTCCAGTACCTCAAAAATGGACAACTCCCAAAGGACAAGAAAGAAGCAAGAAAATTAAAATTTTGTGCCCCGAAGTACTTTTTGGAAGATGGGGTCCTTTACAGAAGAGGATATTCGCTCCTACACTTACGGTGCATTCGGCAAGAAGAAGCCGACTATACCCTAAGGAAGATTCACGAGGGAATGTGCGAAAACCACATCGTCAGTCGGTCAATGGCGTACAAAGCAATTCGTCAAGGATATTTTTGGCCAACAATGAATGCCAATGCAGAGAAATACTCCAAAGCTTGTGACAAGTGCCAGCGATTCGCCAAGATCTAGCGGAAGGCCCTAGAAGACCTAACACTAATGACAGGCCCTTAGCCATTTGCACAATGGGGAATAGACATCATCGGCCCTCTCCCAAGAGGGAAAGATCAGCTCAGGTTCACCATCGTCGCAGTAGATTATTTCACCAAATGGGCTGAAGCCAAGCCTCTAGTCTCCATCATTGAGCAACAGATCAAGAAATTCATCCTGGAGTCTATCATCTGTAGATTCGGGATCCCCCATACCGTAATCATAAACAATGGTTGGCAGTTCGATAACAAGAAGATCAAGGAGCTCTGTGAGGAATTAAAAATTCGGCACGTGCTAACTGCCTCGTATCATCCCCAAGCAAACGGCCAGGTCGAGGCCATTAACAAGATCATCAAGCACCACTTGGAGACAAAGCTAGAAGAACATAAGGGTGATTGGCCAGAATACTTACCCTAGGTATTGTGGGCATATCGGACCACTGCTCGGACTTCAACTGGGGAAACCCCGTTCTTGCTGACCTTCAGAGCCGAAGCAATGGTCCCCATGGAGATCAGTATGCCATCATACCGAGCGACTCATTACAATCTAAAGATGAAAGAAAGCGCCATGAATTTTCAACTCGATCTACTTGAAGAGTGAAGGGACGATGCGCAACTCCGACTCATAAAGTATCAGCATAAAGTTGCTCGGTATTACAACTCACGCAGTCAAGCATAGGCCCCTTTGTGTTGGAGATCTCGTTCTAAGAAGAAGGATCCCGAACAATGTTTGGGATCCAAGCTCCCAAGTGTTCAGCCCCAACTCGGAAGGCCCATACAAGATCACAGAGATGATAAAGCCCGAAACCTACAACCTGGAGAATATGGAAGGGAGAACACTCCACTGACCATGGAAAGTAATGAATCTATGCAATTACTATCAATAGGAGACCGAAATGAGGAATAATGTAATAAAGCTTTTTAGAACTAAGGATCAATAAATGCTAGTGATTTTTTTACGCGATTCTACTTATGGTCATATACTCGGTAGCCGATGCTTCCTGAATATTAATGCTCACCTATGCGACTACACTCATGCAAAATCAGTTCGTAGCCTATGCTACCCAAGCGAGGGACAAGGCCAACCAGAGCGTCCCATAACTGAACGTTAACAATCACATATGATATCACACAGGATATTGAACACATTTTACTAAATTTGAAGGATTACAAATTATTCGACCTCACAAAGGTCAGTGATTACAAGAGGATCAATAATAGTGGCATTGGCAGTAGGGACAAAGGCAGGAGGCACTTGAGCAGTCGGCCCAGCAGGCACTTGGGCGATCGACTCGGGAGGCACTTGAGTGGTCGGCTCCAGAGTATCAGAAATTGAACCCCCACTGAAAACCTAAAGTTCCCCCTCGGTTTCTTCATCGGCGGCCTCAGTTATAGCCGGGGCTTGATCCTCCCAAGCGAACTCCATCTCCACATCTTGAAATTTAGATAAGTCAAGATTGGGATGTAGCCGCTTGATCACCTTCAGCATTCGGGCCCTATCTTTCTGATAATCCTGGAACCTCTCCATCAGATACTCCCGAGAGGTTTGAAAGGCCTCAATGGCTTGAGCCTTTGGCTCCTTAGTGCTCGACTCTAGGGCTGCCCTCTCTGCCCTCTCTGCCTCCAATGCCGAAGTTACCTCCACCAGCAAACACTCGGACGTTCCTTCTCCTCCTTCCTCTCTGCCTTCTCTTTCTTCAAATCCTCCTCTACCGCCTTTACCCACGACCGGATCTGGAGCAACTCCGTCTCCAACCCCTCACACCGCGTTTGATAACTCTGGGTGGATTTAATGGCGCTGTCGAGATTCTTCTCCAAATCTCGGATTTAAGCCTCTCGAGCCTCTCTCTCCCTTAGATTGACATCGGCTGCCCCCAGTTTCTTTTTAGCATTCACCAGTTGATTGGATTTTTTGGTGAGAATCTCTTAGGCCTCATAAATGTCTTTTCAGGTCTTCAGTGCCCCATCCAGACCCTGCACTATCCTCGTCACCCATTGCTCCACAGCATCCTCGGGAGATGATAGGTCCACAGGGTCCATGGTACCAAACCTGGTCTTCTAAAAAAGATAAGAGCAAATCTGTTACAAATGGTCTTGCACCACATAGGGCTTCGTACCGCCAGGAGCAGGAGAAATTACAAGTGAGCCCTGCTGAGAGGATTCACGAGGAGTCTGCACTCCAGAAGAAGGGATGAGGGCGTCTGGCACGACCACGGTCGGGACGACTGAGGACCGCCTGATGTTAGACAGGACAGACGGAGGACGGCTTGATGACGTGGGAGGAGGTGATGTTAAGTTCCCCGAGGCTTCCACCCTCTGAGGGGTCGCAACTACTGGAGGACGAGCCTGGGTTGGGGGATCGCGGCCGAAGAAGACGGCCATGCTGGAGTAGCAGCAGAAGAGGATTCCCCCCTTTTTCTTTTCTTCTGAGACCCACCCCTCCGACTCAAGAGAGCTCTCACTTGGAAAATTTCTGAAGGATTCATTCCTACAAAGAAAAGAGAAGAAAAAAAAAAGAAATCAGTAATGCTAAAGGAAATCAAAAGGAGATTACAACTGCAAGCTACAATCTACTGCAATTACCAGGGGGCAAGGGATAAGTCCCGCTCTGAGAGTGACGAGGGATGAAGTAGGTACTTCACATCTTGAGCTTCGTCAGATGCCCTCCTTACTGCCATTATCCTCTCATTTAAGCCACCCCTCAGATGAGACCTAACAGTTGCCTTCCCCATACGGATGGCTCGAGGAACATGAAACCCGGAGTCCACTTCCGAGCAAGACCAATTTCCAAACACAAAGAACCACGGTCTCGACGGCCCTTGTTCAACGATGGGTTCCCGAGGATAAAATTCTCTCCATGGAGGAACATTATATAATACCATTCGGAGACCTCACCCCATCTTCTTAAGGTATATAATCTTTGAAATTGCCTAGGGCTTAGTTCTCTGCTCCCTACCTCCTTCCAGAGGATGTATGCCCCAAAGACTACACGCCATCCGTTCGACATCAATTGGCCTGGGGCAATATTGTATCTGTTCAAAACCCCGGCGACATATGGAAGTAATGGCAGACGAAGCCCTAAAGGGAACATAAAGCCGTAAACTGCCACTTCTCCCATTCGTGGGTTGTCAGCCGTCTCTTCTGGCCCTGGAAGCCGGAAAATGACATCCTCTGAGACACTAAAGTCCCATCGAATGCAGTCCAGCTCTCCCATTGTTAAGGTAGAGGGATAGTCCTTGGGTGTAGGTTTATTCAAAGAAGAAGAGGTCTGCCATTTCCCCTTTCTTCAGCGGAGGCCATTCAAAGATGAAGATTTGGGAGGATTTTCTCCAATGGGCATAGGAGCAGAACTTGAAGAAGACGACATTGCAGAGGAAGAAAAACTTACAGATAGGAGAAGGAGATGAAGGAAGGAGCAAATGGAGCTTAGAGATTAGGGTTTTCAGAGAAAGCGTAGCAGTGAAGAAAAATCCAGACTGAGGTATATATGCGCAATCACCACTCCTCCAATACGTGTCGTCTCCCCATTCAATTTCAAAATCAAGGAGGCACGCGTTAGCTACACATTCCTTTGAAGAACAACAAACGACATATCGCATTAATGATCTGACGCTTTGTATGGAGAGAGATGTACGTTATTTATCTTTTCCTTGCTTTTTATATGGCGGCAACTCTTCGATAAACGCGCCTCGAAGGTTAAGCATTTATTTGAAATTGTTGCGATCAGTCTTTTATAAATATACAGCATGAAAGAGGACCTTCGGTCGGGAAAGTCAATACGACTTATCTCAACCATCGTTTGGGGCTTGGTCATCGGTCCCCTAAACGGGATGTCCAAAGCTCGGTCGGGGATTCGTATATTACGAGATATTTTATTTCATATATAAAGTTCTATTACAAAGAACCCCCATGGGGCAAGTTACATTATGGGAGATAAAAAAGTTCCCACACCAGAGGCAGATATCGGCCAAGCGTCGCCACCATGTTATGAGTCAACATCTTTCATCCTCTTGACATTAGTTTTCCCGCAGAGGAAAGATTTTTGTGAAGAGTGGAACACGCATCATTACTCAAAGGTTTCCACACATACAGCCACACTCCGCACTTACTAGCCGCAAGCAAGACATCAACCCAAATACAAATCTTGCTAAGGATCAAGGAATCATCATTGTTCTAGAGTTCAGGGAGATATATGATCATGCAGGGGGAGGCCATGGCTACCTCTCATGGAGCTTGAGCCAGGAAGAAAGCTAAGGGTCCCTTTTTATAGAGCTGTCGTGACTGTTTCATCTTTCAAGGCTACCACGCGTCAGTACCTGGTTGATCATCATGCTTCGTTTCCTGAGCATAATGAATGCGGACAGAAAAATGAGGACATTGCCTTAACTCGTCTCGAAGAACACCCTGCCACATAACGTACCACAAACCTCTTAAGATATCCCAAAAATCGAGAATTAGCGCTTTTTGCCTTCTTGCTCTCAAATCAATTAAAATTGGACTTGAGAGTAGGGGGGCTGATTGTTATGGGTTAATCTAGGATGACCCCAAAACTGCACGGTTAAAGGCGATGTACGAGCACATACTGACATCCTCTATTTTCGCAACGCGCCCGACCACTAAATGCTCAGCTGACAGAGTTGGTCGGCATTGATGAATTACCTCAATACCCTCAGACCTGATGAAGCGCTCGGCTATTTATTAGAATCAGACCTCATATCCGTACATATGTGGTCGGTCCTCTTTGATACCCGAACGATCGTTATTAAGCGTTCGTCATAACATCACGTTTGATTATTACCGAACACTGTCTCCCGAATGCTCCTCTCTGAATACTCATGACTTAGTTAACGTATTCCGTGAGTCACGGGATTTGGCTTGTGAAAATTACTATGAGAGATATCCGCGTTGCGTAGATATTCCCACCTATCTCTTCAAGGCAATTACGTATATGCCATCATCGTAACCCATCCTGTGCAGGAGATCAAATCTCGACAGAATCAGAATCCTAGTCAAATATGGCAAGGATATACATTATAAAAGACACTCCATGCTATGAACAAAGGTACGATATACCAAAATACATATACCCCTTTAAGGATTCTTTCCACCATCACTAACTTAAGCATCAAAGGGCCATTAGTCGGCACCCCCGGCGGCTGTCCTAACCCTTGATAATATTTGCAGGTCTTTTCGATCCAAGCTTTTCATCTTCTATAATCAGTCAGATCGCTAAGATTCAAGTTGGTCCCTGATTAACATCTGGTGACGTGATTTAATGTTAACAATCAATATCCTCATAAAGGATGGCCACATCAAGAATAACCATTGGTTCGTCGTACAACCTGCTAAGTGGTCATAGTCAAATGAGGTAACGAGATTCATAGCCTACAACTCTCCCTTAAGCACCTGGTCATTGTGTGCAAGTTCCTAAAGACGACCTATAAGTGATCATCGTCAAATGAGGTACTGAGATCCATGGCTTACAATTCTCCCTTAGTATATGGTCGTTGTGTCCAATCTTAAGTTTCAACTGATAATCAAAGTAATTCATCCCTTTAACGTATACAGATATTACATTATATCGAATTCTACACACATTAATAAGGTAAATGAATGAATCAAACTAAAACCAAAATTAGGCCTATAACATAAGCATTGGTTTCTCAAAGTATAATACTCATAATCTCCCACTTGAAATAAAACCAATCTACCTCCACACACTGATTCTATATTATGAACACGATTATTAAAAGGATGAATATAAATAAAACTTTAGTCAAATGATCTATAGGGTTATCAACTGATGATACCCTTTTGGTCACTTTGATCTTATCCTCTACATATGCTTCAACAATGTGGTACTTCTTGTCAACATGTTTGACCCTCCCATAAAACTGAGGTTCGTTGCATTGTGCAAATACAGTGTTATTGTCACAATATATCAGTAATGGTCTATCGATGCCTAAAACAACACCTAACTCCTGAGGCAAACTTAAGAAGCCATATTGCCTCCTTAGATGCCTCATTGGTGATAATATACTATACCTCCACTGTGGAAACCGTGATGCACTTTTAACTGACGTTATACCAGCTAGCAACACCACCCGCCATCGAAAATATGTACTCGTTCATCGATGACCTAAAATCAAGATTTGTTTAAAAATCTGAATCAGTGTATCTTACCATGAACAAATCACCTATCCATAAATAAGAATGAAATTCATCATTTTGCAGGTACTTCATGGTATTCTTTACCGTCATCTAATGATCCATATCAAGATTATTTTGGTTTCAGCTCACAACTCCCATGAAATAGGAAATATCAAGTCTTGTACACAACATGGATATATGAGGCATCTAATAGCAAGCTTGTAGGAAAATTTTCATGGCTTGCTTCTCCTCAAGAATCTTGGTACAATCCTCCAAACAAGCAATATGTTGTGTTTAAATCGCACCTCACTTTACTTGGAGTTAACCATGGAAAATCTGCCCTAAACCTTCCTAATATGATTGTTCTTTAACAACCCTTAAGTGTGGTAGGCTCTATTGTAATATAGCTTAATTCAAAGAATATAAAATGCCTCTTCTAGATCTTTCATATCAAAACTAGAAGATACTCAGACCTTAATTTCTACCATAAATCAATATCATTTCTTATAAGGAGAACGTCATCCATGTACAAGATCAAAAAGTATAACTTAGCCCCCTAAGACTTCATGTAAATGCATGACTCTTTTAAATTCTTTATAAAGTCAAATGAATGAACTTCCTCATAAATCGATGGTTCCATCTCCTCAAAACTTGCTTGAGCCCATAGATGGACTTGTAAAGCTTGCACACTTTGAATCTTATTCAAGTTGGTGAAACCCTTCAGGTTGCTCCTCCAGATAACCATTGAGGAAGGCAGTTTTGATGTCTATATGCGGTACTCATAGTCCAATTTGGTAGCTATAACTAATACGATGTGAATGGACTTTATCATATTAAGTAAGGCAAATGTTTCTTAATAGTCTATACCCTCTTTCTAAGTGTAGCCCTTGGCTAGTAGATTATCCTTGAATGTGTCTAACTTTTGGTTTATGTTTTAGTTTATCTAGTAGATCCATTTACATTCAATTGACTTGATTTTTTCAGGTTGATCCATAAGGCTCCACACATAGTTGAAATACATGGACTTCATTTCAATGTGCATGGTTAAACCTAATGCCTCCAATCTATATCAACTATAGCTTCCTCATAAAAAGATAGATTGTTTATTGCAATGTCAAACATTAGTAGAAACACTTCTGAAATTATGTCGGGTAGTCTAACATGACACCCTACGCATACGCGTGCGGAAGCTTAAGGAGCAACTAGAATTATGGCTAAGTCCTAACGGGGGGGTGATTAGGACTTTTTGAAATTCTTTTCACCTACTTACACAATTTAATAATTTAAACCAAGTAAGCAAGAACACTTCGGCTTCCAAGCCTAAGTGGGTCTAATCACAAGACTAGCATATGGTTAAGCAATTAACACCCTAGTCTAAACAAGCATAGATTAACATATGATTAAACTAATGAAGCACTTAATCTATGCAACTCAAGTAGACAATATGAGAGTGGATCACATAAGCTCAAGTCTACTCAAGAAGCGAAGTACATCATGCGTGTGTGGATATGCCTATCTAATGCCTAGCATACATTCTAATTAAACATTCATAATTAACATTTAAATATAATGTATAATAAGAAATGTGCTCCATAACAATTACAAACACAACGATGTATAGTGGTTCAACTTCGGGTCTACTCCACTCCCAGATCAAGTACTCAATCCCTTTGAACACACCTGCAATCACTAAGGAGTTTAAATCTGATTCCTCCGAACTAAGGTGTTTTAAATCGGATCCACCCAACCGAAAAGTTTACAGATTCTTTCTAACCTACACGTATACAACCATATTGGTGGCTCCCCATGGAGACTTGTTTAGGCTCTACAACCAAGCTAAGGCCCTACAACCGAACCTCAATTTAGACTCTAGTCATGAGTTAAGGTCATACAACCGAACCTCAATGATTTTAGGCTCTACAACCGAGCCAAGGTTCTACAACCGAACCTAACGTTCACTCCCGCTGGAGGCTCCCTAATTGGAGACTTAATTCGACCCTACAACCGGGTCTAGGTCCTACAACCGAACCTATCAAGTTTAAAGATAAATTTTACACTCAATTCCCTACAGGAAGAAAGCGGAACCGGACTCCTACAATTGACAACTTACTTGTCAGATTGAGCCCCTTTGATGCGTCGCTTCGGGTTGCTTGATCTCCACTCTTTGTGCTTCAATTAGCTACCCTTGTGCTCCCCTGATGTTGGTACTGTTGCGTCGCCAATGCTTCAGCTCCAACGATCAATCCCCTCACATATGCTCTTCTTGAGATGACCAAGGTAGATGGGAGGTAGGTTTGAGATCTCTACAACTAATGGGAATGGGTTTCCTAGAGTCTCACCTACAAGGATCTCATTATAGAGTATTAGATAGGAATATCACTATCAAGAACAATTCAATCTCTAGAGATCAAAAGAGGGACAAGTGCATCTTAATCTTGAGCTTTAAATGCTCCATTCTTGTGATGAATCACAAGGAAGATAACTTGTTTGGGTTAGGAATAGAGCTCCTAAAGGTAAGCAATGGTGGTAGCTTCTTCCTCAAAATCCCTCTCTATTAGCCCAAAGACCATCTTTCTCGTATTTAAAGAAAATCTGCAATGGTCATAAAACGGGCAGAAAACGGCCACTTTGATATATCGAATTGGAGTTTCGATTAATCAAAATGTATCTTTGATGTATCAAAATGCCTATTCGATATATCAGAGAATCTGTCCAGAGAATTAGCAAGTTGCTAGACAAAATTCTCGATCTATCGAAAAGGGTTTCGATATATCAAAACCACTCATTCTGATATATCGAATGAGCAATTCAATTAATCGATCAAACTGTTCAGAGAGTTTTTGTATTTGCTGGATACTTGATTCGATATATCGAATAGACCTTTCGATATATCGAAGGTCTATCGAATAGACTTCCGATATATTGGAGGTTTATCAAAAGTTGTTGTTTGGGCTGGATTAATTACAGCAACTTTCACTTCTTTAATTAGTCTAACTTATCATATTTTTCAAGGTGTTCTAAGACTAATGATGATGACTAAGGGTATTCATAATTGGTCCAAATCTATGAGATTTTAGGTGTTTTGGTTTAAAGGGTTAGGGTCACCCAGGCATCTCATTTATCTGTTCTTCTTCCTTGATGCTTTTGGTCCACTTAAATCTTCGTTCTTTAGTTTGCCAAGGCTCAACCAACATTACAACATATGGACTCACGTGATTGACAAATAAGGTGCACTAGTATGCCATAGAAAAGTGCACTAACAACTTCTCCTGAATAGACAAGTCTATCAAGTTTCTAGCCCTGTCTCTAGCTTCGATATAATACATAAACAAGATGAGAATCATGTACATGCCTCTCTAGGATAGATGTGACATGATACTAGAGGAAGCTTCTTTTGATCTCACATAGAGGTCAACTTTGTTGTGACATTTATTTTCTTATATAAACTCATCTTTTAAGAACATTGCATACTAACTAATCATGGTCCTTTGTTCGACCGAGCCATAGAAGTCATCTCTTAGATTCTTTAGGATATGCAATAATGAAACACTTTATCTCCTAAACTCCAATTTTCTTATGCTTAGATTTTTCTCCATAAAAGGTTTTTCCTAAATTACACACAATTTAAGATAGTGTTGACACTTGAAAAATAACTTTTTTAGGTCATGACAGACAAGCACTCTAGAAAGTTGACTTTGGCCCAGCAAAGGAGAGGGCAATTGACCTCTGAACAGAGTGAGTTATGGCTCATTGGAAAGCTTATCAAATTCTCTTTTAGATGGTCTTAAGACCATCTGATTCTGAGTTATAACGAGCCAAATGCAAGCAAATCTTTGAGATTGCACAATCTTGGTAATGAACTCACACAATCGAATCTTACCATGTCCCAGTTCGTATGTCTATGTAAGACTATTTTGTAATATCCCCAATTTAAACCACACCAGAGCCTCATCCAAGCCATCTAAACATCAAAATAGGGCTAGATGACACTTTAATAACATTGAAAATCCAAATTCCACAAGCATCTTTTTACATCCAAGAGCTAACACATAACCATATAATGATCAACAATTGATTATGTATTGAAATTCGGGTCAAAAATAGGTTTCTGCTACCCTCTTTTCTCCTCCGGAAGTTGCTAGTGTCCTTATGATAACAACAAGTCGACTATGCCTTAAAATGCGGTTCACAGGGAGGTGGTCAAAATCCAATTTTCACTACCCATAATTTTCTCTAATAATTATACTAATCTTCAAAATCAATGGCCAATCAGTTCGGTATAAAAATCAAATCAGGTGAATCATCGTAGTGGAAATTGAATTTTCACTTTTAATGATAGACGTGGTTATCATAACATTTCTAAATTTTTCGAATTATCCTATCACACACACCATTGTCATAAGTCATTTTTAATTCTATTTTTGAAAAATTATAAAGAAAGAATATTTTACAATTTTATCATTAACCTTTACCTAAATTACTAAGCTTACCACCCATACTAACCAATGAGAAAATTTTACATGTCCAAGAAGCTTGCAAGAGTCAATCACAACAAGCCATATAGTACTTTACCTTTAGGTTGATCACCGTCTCCCTAACCGGATAGTCATCATTTACACAAGAAGAAATGAAAGGATAAAAAGAGAAAATTAATTTTGAATAATTGTTTATGATAGATTGAATGAATAGAAACAGAATTACAATGCATATAAATAGGAAACTAAACCCTAGGTAAAGTACCAAACTTCAACTCAAACTCAAACTCCTAGAAAACGCAACTTACTATAAATAGTAAATTTACTATTTATAAAAGTCTTTCAATCCTATTAGAACTCATGGTTTTTGGCCAAAAATACGAAGTCTTCAAATGGGCCCAACCATGTTGTTCTACTAAATATTCTAAGCCCTTTTCATGTTGGGCACTAACTCTAAAACCCTACGAATCAAAAGTTATGATCAAATTAAAACTTACTATAAATAGTAAAATTGAAAATAAACTAGCCTAATGACCATCGATACGGTTGAATCTCATGATTTTGGCATAGGAAACCCAGCATAGCGGGGTTGAGTGGCTAAAGTAGCTCGTGTTACCCCAAAATCATATATTATATGTCTAAAAACTCATTCTGGATTGCAAGATACGACCGTTTTACAGTCTTAACGGTCCGGATCACTTTCGACTCTGACCGGTCTTCTTTTAGTCCATCTGGGCCATGAAATAATCAGCAACCTGTTCTACATCACATTACCATCACCTACTACCCCCCCCCCCCCCCCCCCCCCCCCCCCCCCCCCCCGTTCTCTTGACATTTTCAACATCTTAAGATACAAAAAAGGCTATAATATAAGCCTTAGCCATTCCCTTAGTCATATCCTAGTTATCCCTTAACTATAATTTAACTCAACAATATAACTCTGGGGGGGGGGGGGGGGGGGGGGGGGGGGGCGGGAACTTATTCTCTATCCTTTTAGCCTTTCCATAATCTTTTTCCACAAGCCCCATGAGGTGAGTAAGTCCTTAAAGTATGGTTCAGATTAAAGAGCTTAATCATCTTCTCCTTAGAGGAGTGTTAATGTTCTTCATTTCCAATTCATCATCTTCAGATGGGACCATTCATCTTGCAATCCATATTTCATAAGGTGGGGTCAGGGATTTAAGAGCTCTTCATTCCCCACTCACATCTCTACCTTCAATTTATTTCCTTTTCTTTTTTTACATTGCTTTCAATTTATTGCACCACTAGATTTTTGTTCTCATAATAAATATATTTATTTCATGTATTTATTTACTTTTATGTAATAATCTAGAGCTAAAATCCAAAAAAATTCAAATCCCATAAAGTCGAGACTACACATTTTTATGGGCGGAGAAGAGTGCCTAATACATTGCTTTATTATAACTGAGTCTCTTTCTTAGAAGCTACAAACATAGACCACAAATGGAGTCATTAAAATCCACATTCATATTTATCTTTTAGTCACTGTAGTCCTACGATGTCTAGCATGTCATAGATTCTAAAATTTTTACCTAATGTCGAATCTAAAACCTTCTCACATGTCACTCCACACATAAACTATTATGACAGAATTGATTTTCACTTATTCTTTTTTTTATTAGATCCAATTAGGTTGTAACTGGTTGTGATTGATTATAATTGGGGCACAATCTCCCTTGATTGGGGGTTCTTCTTCCTGTATATATACAACCCTATATTCATACAAAAATACAAGAAAAAGTTAATCATTCTCTAGTTTTTAATTTTGCTATATTTTTTTATGGTGTCAGAGCATTGATCATGTGCTTCTAATTTTTTCTATCACCAACAACATTGCTTCTGCCACCCTCGATGGATATTTTTTTGTGAAACTCGAAACTTCGTTCGCTGTCACACTGCTACCCCAACTCTGACACCTAGTCATAGCACCCTAGATCTAATTTCGACAATGTTAAAACATATCTTCACCAACCCTATGCCTACCTCACAACACCCATCTTCCCCGAGTCTAGCACGTCGCTAACCCTAAACCAAACCCTACGCCTATCTTCCCTGAGTTCGGCATGCTGCTGACCCTACACCAAACTCTACGCCCATCTTCCCCGAGCCCGACGCAACACTGAATTGCAACCTTCACCACAACAGTATCACAAACTTCCCCACCCACATCGCAGTGTCGCCACCAGCACCACCACCGTCAACCATCGTTGTTACTTCCCCGCACACACCAGTACCCTCTCTCATGTAGCATTATGATTAGCCTATTGTTAAAACTAGAAAATGTGCAAGGCAGTTTTCTTGGGTTTCCTTATTCTAGGAAAATTTCTAAGTATAGAGACATCCATGGGCAATCATAAACAATCACAAAGAAAAACTACAACCCTATATTCATACAAAAATACAAGAAAAAGTTAATCATTCTCTAGTTTTTAATTTTGCTATATTTTTTTATGGTGTCAGAGCATTGATCTTGTGCTTCTAATTTTTAATGTCACCAGCAACACTGCTTCTGCCACCCTAGATGGATATTTTTTTTGTGAAACTTAAAACTTCGTTCGCTGTCACACTACTACCCCAACTCTGACACCTAGTCATGACACCCTAGATCTAATTTCGACATTGTTAAAACATATCTTCACCAACTCTATGCCTACCTCACAACACCCATCTTCCCCGAGTCTAGCACGTCGCTGACCTCAAACTAAACCCTACGCCTATCTTCCCTGAGTTCGGCATGCTGCTGACCCTACACAGAACCCTACGCCCATCCTCTCCGAGCCCGACACAACACTGAAATGCAACCTTCACCACAACAGTATCACAAACTTCCCCACCCACATCGCAGTGTCGCCACCAGCACCACCACCATCAACCATCGTTATTACTTCCCCGCATACACCAGTACCCTCTCTCATGTAGCATTATGATTAGCCTGTTGTTAAAACTAGAAAATGCGCAAGGCAGTTTTCT
Organism: Liriodendron chinense; assembly: GCA_003013855.2. NCBI lineage: Eukaryota > Viridiplantae > Streptophyta > Magnoliopsida > Magnoliales > Magnoliaceae > Liriodendron > Liriodendron chinense. The sequence goes on along the minus strand of ML058492.1, from coordinate 1,982,437 downwards.
TGGGTTTCCTTATTTTGAGGAAATTTCTGAGTATAGAGACATTCATGGGCAATCATAAACAATCACAAAGTACACAAGAGGAAGTATCACAAGATGAATTTTATTCCAAAGATTCTGAATTCTTATATGTTCCAGGCCGTGATCTAGCACAAACATTTAATTACATCAATGGATGATCACCCTTGATTAAAAGGCAAAAGTAAATATATGCAAGCGTCATAGATAAATTAAATAAAGTAAATGAGGAAGTATCAATGTAAATCATGCACATCATGGAGAACACAGAGATTTTTACGTGGAAACCCTTGCGGGAGAAAACCACGGCACAAAGCGACAAAACTCCACTATGAATAATGTTTGTACAATAGATGTACTATTCGAGAAAAGGCCCGGATAGATCGAGCAAGTGACTGAGTCATCGGGGACTATAGTCTTTGAGTTTGTGGTCATAGAGACCAGTATAATTTTGTTATAGACCGAGCTATAACTTAGACAAGTCGAATGTTTTTGTCCTATGTTCTTTCGGGTTATCCGAGTTGAAAGACTGCTAGGGGTTTTTCAATCGAGCCGTGTATCGTTGGGCCGTCTTCCCATATTTTTATGACAGGTGACCATTGGAGAACATGAACTACGACTGTTTGATAGCACAACTCAGAGTCATCACCTACTTTATTTGCACCGATGACCGCAGGAAGGCACATTGCAACTACCTACCCATTCCAACAAGTAGATCACTTTTTGGATGGGTAGTACATTGACTAACTCTAGTGATAATAGTTCATAACAAGCATCTTAAGGTAATCTGAAATTCTTCGTTTATGGTTTCGAATAATAACCATAGTCCCTTCTATTTAGTATTAAGCCTCAATCCGAGCTAAACTCTAGTTGTGCAATGAACATAATCGATACAAAGTTCTTGTAATCAGTTGTCGAATAAGGCTGGAGTCTGATGGCTTGTCTTCAGAAGTGATCCCGATCCCGCACCTTTATTAATAGCTAATTCGCAATGAGAGATAAGTAGAGAACCTGCTCACGCATGAATAAATGTGCGGGACATTGTAACAAGGCAAGGGATCTTTAATGCGTGATGAATGCAATAAAATATATATCGTATGAGATTGATTGTATGTGATGGATACATTAGAAGACATGTCATGTGAGAATGATATATGTGAGAATAAAATAGTATGTATGCCATGTGAGGTTGAATACATGTCGAGTTAAGCAGAGATGAGTGCTGGACTAAGTAGAGATGAGTGCTAGATTAAGCAAGATGAATGCTAGATTAAGCATGGATGAATGCTAGATTAAGCAAGATGGGTGTTAATGCATGAAGCAATCAATATTATCTAGTCACAGCTCTATTTCTGTATAGATTTGTACTAAAATGATATTCTGGTCATATCGTTGTCTGAAAATTGTAAGTAAAAATCTAAATTTTTTATATATCCACAGATTGACCATAAAATATCATGAATATTTTACCGCTCTTTGGTGTTTTAACATAATTAGTGTATTTCAGATTTTTGGACGATTTAGATTTGAAAAAACCCTTCCGTTCAAAAGATGAACTTTTTGGGAGTGTCAAAAAGTTGCGATTTGTACTTCAGATGAAAAATCAAAATCTTTAGTATTGAGAATTTTTTTTTTAGTATTTTTTATTGAATCCAAATTGGGGGTACTTCCTTATTTACATAAATAACTTAAACTGACATTTACTTAAGCGTTTTTATGTAAATAAGGTATGCAGTGTCTGTGTAGGTGCAGGTATGCAATACAGTGCAGTGTAGTACAATGCAGAGCAGGTGCAGTGTATGCCATGAAAATGAGTAAGTACTGCCACAGGTGGTGGGTGCATAAGGTCCAACAGTGGGCGCATGTGGGAATGAGCATAAGAGAGTGGGCGCATGTGGGAGTGAGAGGGAGGAAGTTGGTGAATGTGGGATTGAGAGGGAAGGTGCTGGGCGCATGTGTTCCTTGATTCCGGGCACATGTGTCCCTTATGTTCTCTCTCTCTCTCTCTCTCTCTCTCTCTCTCTCTCTCTCTCTCTCTCATTTCTCTTCTTTCTTCAGTCCCTGTGTTATCAGGTTATTTATAGTCCAAGGTTGTGTAAGGAGTCAATCAAAATCGAGCAAGGGGTGACTCCGAACGCATGTGGCTCTTAGAGATGGGGAAAAGGAACTCCGGGTGCATGTCCCTCTTGGCAGCTTTCAGACTTAGAATTTTTCAGCATTTGAGGTCGAGCGCATGTTATTCTGCACTTGCGCGTCTTCACGAAAATGACCATAATTCATTTGTTACAGATCTGATCTAGACACTCTTATACTCGTCGAAAAGATATTTTACTGATCTACGCAATGAAACTATCATGATAACCTTTAAAAGCATCTTTCATCTTCAAAAGTTGGCCACAAGTGATCAATGTCATTCATAATGTACGGTCTTCAGTGAACAACTCATATCTTCTTTGTTACAACTCGGAATTAAATGATCTTAGACTTGTCGGAATCGTGACTTGGTAAGAATTCCCATGACATATCATTTTCTTCGAACGTATATTGCTAGTCCAATCATCTCTGATTGGAAGTGATCTCTTCACTAATATCTGTTATCAGACTTAGAAAAATTCAAGTTTCAGGCTCCAACTGTTCACCCCAATGGACAGGTATCTCTTCGGGGATCAAAGTCACCGATGCCAGAGAACTTTTAGACTTTAATAATATTACTAAATGAACGAGTCAGCTGGAGGATGGTCAAATATTGTTAATTTCGGTAGTTCCTTCCCAATTCGGATCCTTCAGTCGGCTCCTGGCAAGGAAAAAACGTATTTTGGGGTGCGTAGGTAGAAATATGGATTGCACGACATCCAAATTTGAAGGTTAGGGGTTTTGGGGCATTTTAAAGCATTTGGAGGCAATACCCATGTCTAGATCAGCTCCGGAATAACAGATTTCAGTTCTGGGTGTGATTGCGCGAGCTGCCCGAGCCAGGACCGCATCGACGCTCTACTGCTTTTCTGACTGCTTCTAGGTCTATTGCTGACTTTGACTGATGTATTCGAGTCTTCACTTCTTTTTTATCGTTGGTGATATTTTGAGCCCCAACAAGTGCCCCCCCCCGGGTGCGCTACGCTGGGCATTTATGCTCTACCAGTGCGGTGCACCGGTTCTTGGGATCGAGCATATAAACCAAGCCCAGCCCAACCATTTCTTTCATTTTTCAACATATGAGGGCATTTTCATCCTCTTCAATTCTGTGGATTTCATTTGATTGTTGTCATGCCATTGAAGTATAAGGATCTTCTTATTTTTTCTTGCTTCCATTAAAATTTTATTGTCCTTTCGGTTTTGCAGCCACTACTCTGGTAACTATGTGTCGCGAAAGCGCAAGACTGATTTAACTTGTATTTGTGAACTGGAATTTCAAGCCTCCAGATCTTGTTATCTTCAATAGCACTTCCATCTTCATCACTTCCTTGACTTGGTTTACAATGTAGCAGATTTGTTGTGATGTGGGATTACTTTAACTCGTTGTTGGTCCGTGGAGTATTCTACCAATAGATGTACTAGTCTATAGCCCTAACTCTCCAATGATGTTGATGAAAGATTCATAGAATTCTCTAACTGGTGTTGGCGGCAGATATGTATAGTCCTGTAACAAGTGATAATAAAGGGTGAACAGAATCTCGTAAGTGTCGATTGCGGCAGATACATATAATCTAGTAACTAAAGATGACGACATATATATAATCCAGTAGCTGGGGATGACGGCAAATATACAATCCAATAACTGGGGATGACGACAGATATAAAATTCAATAACTGGGGATGACGACAAATATATAATCTAGTACCTGGGGATGACAACAGATATATGTAAGAGCCTATGACTGATACCGATCAGAGGAACGTAGGAAAAGATCCATGACCGATACTGGTAGAATATATGTACATGAAGATTCGTGACAAAAATGACAGAATATATGTACACGCAAGTTTGCGAGTGATGTCAATAGAGTATATGTATAAAGATTCACGGCTAATACCAGTGGACGAGATATACATCCAGATATCTATGACTTTTGTCGAAGAAAAGCATGTGGAAGCCTGTAATCGATACTGGTAGTCGATGTATAGAAGTTTTGTAATTGCTCCTGACAGTTGATACATAAAAACCTGTAATCAATATTGGTCACACAGCACACGTATTACTAGTTATGGAGCTTCCTTCTTCTACTTTATATTTTATTGAACTTCTTTTGCTCTGTTTCTTGATGTGCTCTATCTGGTGAGAGAACATACACAAGTATCTTGCATGAGTCTGTATGATAACTCATGGGCTTGTGATGTGATGTTCAAGTTTAGGTGACAATGTGATGATCGTACTATTATGATATTGCAATCATGCTCTACGCAACAGTTTATCATTTCATGTTTATCGTGCTAGTGTTATGTATGTAAGTGTTGTGCTAATTTGAATGACAATAACAAGCGAAGTGATAAATGAATAAGGAGATATGCATATGCAGTAAGGAAAATGCATTGAAAGGAGATAAGTATTCGGTAAGATCACTTTCCTTCTGACTCTGCCGATGCTCGTTTGTATGTCATTACTTTGGCGAATATATAAGCTTGTTGTGCTCCGCGCTCGCCTTCAGGGATGTAATATTAAGTCCCACATAGCTTGACAACATAAGATTCAGTTTATACTCGTGACATGGAGTATCATAGTCTTATCATAATCAATCATTGCTTGAAAGATTAAATTTAGCTTAGACTCATAATGTAAAGTATTGTACAGTCCTGTTCAACCTCGTAACCTGATCGAGATGACACCGAGTTGCCTTTCGGATCTGTTTCTGGTTGCGAGTCTGGAGACTTTGTGGGACCTGCCATGAAAATCATAATGATGGACATGGTTTTTTGCAACTCTTACTGAAGCAAATATTATAGGGAGGAGATCCTTGCAGATGTGTTTGCGCTTTAGTCAGTTTCCACCTTCAATGATTGATCTTTTACTTCTCCCGAGCCTTCTAATTAGCACTTATTGAGACGTCTTTCAAGGATTCAAGTCCTACGGTGGCAATTTGTTCCAAGATATCATGCGTCAGGATTAATTATTTTTTCATCAACTCTACTTCTTCCCCCACGGTGAATAACTTATTGCAGATCGTGGAGGGTTGGAGGAGCTTGTCTTGAATTTTGATATCCTTCTCATTTCCCCTTACTATGGCTATCCCTACTTCATTTCTGTTAGTGGTTGTACTCCAAATAGATTGTAAATGGCAGTCTTCGATCTTCCTTCACCTCTTCCAAGCAACACATAGGATGGCAACAGGAAGCCCCGCCTTTCAGCTCCGCTAATGGTGAAATTCTCTGCTCTTCTACGGTGATGTGTAAAGGGCTGCCCCTGGGTGTGCAAGGGCAGCAATCAAGTTTGTAAGGACGTCCACTTGTATATTCTCTTGTTTAGAGGTGTATACGATTGTACTACCTTAGAAACAGCAAATATGTTGGGTCGTGACATGGCAACAACTCTGGCTTATATACTTTATCTTCTATTGCTAGCTGTTTGATGATTGATCGAAATTCACTTTATATCTGCAATGATCTGATACACATCTTTGTGCCAACCGTAGATTGATAATTAAAGCATGGTATTTGGATTCATCGCTTGTGCAGGACGACGATATTGTAAAAGAAAACAAGAGTAGATTCTCTTGACAATTGCTTCGGGTATTACTGAGCTCAATATCCCCCTTGACGTTGCGGGTCTCATTGGGGATATTCATATTTAGATATGTGCCTCATAGCTCTTCGAGGACTCCCGTGCTCACTCCTCACAGTTCATTGTCGATGGGTTACCTGCAGTCTTCAATTTGGGCTGGTGCAATACCTGGCTGTGACACTTCAATTAAATCCTCTAAATCGACTTTGACTACACAACTCATTGTTACCAAGTTCACTTTTCGTACATACGGGCTTTCCCCCAGTCCTTCTCTCTTCTTATAGACTCTGTCATTTTCCTTATATGACTTGTTAGCTTCAAATACAAAAAACACATGGCTTGCATAATCTTCTTACTGGCCTCGCTCTATCTTCCCACCTTGATGGGTTGCAATCCTTCTTGAGGGATCGTGATCTCCTTTCTGCTAAAGGTTATATTGTCTGCGACTGAGCAAAATGTGTTTAACGGCTCGCACCATTGAAGATGAAAAGTTTGACTGGTTTATCAATTGCCTATCTTTCAAGAATTCAGGTCTCTAGGTATCCATCTGGATAGAACTGACTAACTGATGATCTTGATTCGCGATGTGACCTGGTGAATGGCTCTTCCTCACAACATAAGCTTGAATATAAGTCCATTCGAAGAATGATCTAGTTTTACGATGTGAGCCAAAGAATAGTTCCATTTCTGATATAAATTGAAGACTAACACCTTCTAAGGACCAATTTCAGCCCATAATGTGGGTCAAAGGACACCTCCACTTCGTAATATGCTTTAGATGGTAATATTGTCTAAAGGATAATTCTAGGTGCAACATGAAGAGGCTAATGATTTCAGCTGCGATGTGGGCTGAAAGATAATTCCCTTTGTGATAGAAACTAAAGAATGATACTGTCTCATGATATAGGCTGAAGAATAATTTCCCTTTTCGGGTGGAAGCTCCTTGTGATATAGGTTGAAGAATAATTTCCCTTTCTAATACATATACCAAAGAAATGATTCATACTTCGAGAATAACCCATACTCACGACGTGAACTAAGGAACGATCGATTTTACATGCGGTATAATGTGACAAATGATTCCAAATGCAATATGTCAAGTTGAATGATTCCTTGCACAATGCGAAGATGCAAATAATTCCTTATACAATAAGTAAGAATGAATAATTTTCTCATACGACGTGAAAAGCCGAATGATTCCTTGTACGATAATCAGGAATGAATAATTCATTATACGGCATGAAGAGCTAAGTAGTTTCATGTGCGATACCAAGAGTTGAATGATTCCATGGGAGATACGAAGAGCTGCATGATTCCATATACGATACAAAGAGCTGTATGATTCCATAGGCGATACAAGGAGCTGGAGTATTATATGGGATTTAGTTTAGTCTCGTGACTTGGAGGATTGTGTGATTCAATTTAGGCTCGTGACATGGAGCATTATATTGAGACTGTTGGCTTGCCTTCGGTAATTTCTTCTCTAAATGTGGGCTTTTCACCGTGCGTCGAGCTTGCCCCCAGTGTATCTGACTTATCACCTTATAAAATAATGTTCTCTAGGGAACCAAGCACATAAGGACATAACATCACATATAAAGACTTAAATTTATAAAGGTATCTTGCTGAAGAACGCTTTCATGCCCTAGAAATCCATATAAAAGGTCATCTAACCGTAGTATCCAGTCGTATACTCTCGTTGCGAAACTGTTCATAAGAGAAGGCCGACGATGTTCCGATATGAGCTAATATATATTAGAACGCGTTAACCATCTTTATAAGACGCCACATATGTAAGGGATTATTGACTATGAATTGCTCCCATATAAAGTACGAGAATGCCATAATGATAACAAGAAAACCCGTGACAGAATAATAATATGGAGCCATGTACATAAGAGATCATTGGCTGTGAATTGCTCTCATGCAAAGTACAAGAAGGCTGTAGTGATCATGAGAAAACCTATGCCGAAATAATATTATGAAAGAATTGCATCTTTTATAAAACCATTTATAAGATGCACTCTTCTGATTCTACTTTTGTAATAAACTAGTTGATTTGAGGATTCTGAAGATATCATCGGGATCGATGATTATGATTGAATATCTCGAATTCATGATTGATTGGAGTGATGCAGAGATTTAACTTCAATCCAATGATGAGGATATCTGATTCATGCGATGTTAGGATCTTGCTTGATGAGGTAGTGATTTCGTTTTGATCTGATTGATGTAAAGATTTCATTTCGATATGGGGGTTTCGTCTTGATATGACTTTTTTATAGTTGATCTGATTGATTGATTGATCGATCTTCATGTGGTTCAGTTTAGCCTCATAACCTGGAGGAGTTTGGTTTAATTTAACCTCATACCCTAGAGGGATCTGATGTAGTTTAGCCTCGTATCCTGGAGGTTGTACGGTTCAGTTTATCCTCGTAACCTCGAGGTTGTACGGTTCAGTTTATCCTCGTAACCTGGAGGCTGTATGGTTCAATTTATCCTCGTAACCTGGAGGCTGTATGGTTCAGTTTATCCTCATAACCTGGAGGCTGTATGGTTCAATTTATCCTCATAACCTGGAAGCTGTATGGTTCAGTTTATCCTCATAACCTGGAGGCTGTATGGTTCAGTTTATCCTCATAACCTGGAGGCTGTATGGTTCAGTTTATCCTCATAACCTGGAGGCTGTATGGTTCGGTTTGTCCTCGTAACCTGGATGCTGTATGGTTTAGTTCATCCTAGTAACCTAGAGGCTGTATGGTTCAGTTTATTCTCGTAACTTGGAGGCTGTATGGTTCAGTTTATTCTCGTAACTTGGAGGCTGTATGGTTCAGTTTAGAAACATAAATTAAAATATGACATTTACTTAAACGTTTTTATGTAAATAAGATATGCAGTGTGTGTGCAAGTGCAGGTATCCAGTGTAGTGCAGTGTAGTGCAATGCAGAGCAGGTGCAGTGCAGGTCATGAAAATGACTAAGTACTGCCACAGGTGGTGGGCGCATGAGGTCTAATAGTGGGCGCATGTGAGAATGAGCATGAGGAGGCTAGCACATGTGGGAGTGAGAGGGAGGAGGCTGGCGCATGTGGGATTGAGAGGGAAGGTGCTGGGGGCATGTGTCCCTTGATGACGGGCACGTGTGTCCCTTGATGCTCTCTCTCTCTCTCTCTCTCTCTCTCTCTCTCTCTCTCTCTCATTTTCTCTTCTTTCTTCATTCCCTATGTTATACTGATGTCAGGCTATTTATAGTCCAAGGTTGTGTACAAAACTAAACAAAATTGAGCAAGGGGTGACTCTAGGCATATGTAGCATAGCCTCGAGCACATGTCGCTCTTAGAGATGGAGAAAAGGAGCTCCGGAAGCATGTAAGCATGCCCCGGGCGCATGTCCCTCTTGGCAGCTTCCAGGCTTGGAATTTTTCAGCATTTCAAGCCGAGCGCATGTTTTTTGCACTTGCACGTCTCCACGAAAATGATCATAACTCCTTCATTACAGATCCGATCTGGATGCTCTTATACTCGTCGGAAAGCTATTTCGTTGATCTACGCAATGAAACTATCATGATACCTTTAGAAGTCTATTTCATCTTCAAAAGTGGTCCACAAGTGATCAATGTCATCTATAATGTACGGTCTTCAGTGAACAACTCATATCTTCTTCGTTACAACTCAGAATTAAATGATCTTGGACTAATCAGAATCGTAACTTGGTAAGATTCCCATCATGTATCATTTTCTTCAAACGTATATTGCTTACCCAATCATCCTCTGACTGGAAGTGATCTCTTTACTGATATCTGTCCTCAGAAAAATTCAGGTTTCAGGCTCCGACTGTTTATCTCAATGGACATGTACCTTTTTGGGGATCAAAGTCACTGCGCTAGAGCACTTTCAGCCTTTAATAATGTTAATGAATGAATGAGTCGGCTGGCGAATGGTTAAATGCTGTTAATTTCGGTAGTTCCTTCCCAATTCGGATCCTTCAGTCGGCTCCTGACAGGGGAAAACGTACTTTGGGGTGCGCAGGCATAAATATGCATCGCACGGCATCCAAATTCGAAGGTTTGGATTTTTTGAGCATTCTGAAGCATTTGGCAGCAATACGCATGTCCAGATCAGCTCCGGAATGACAAATTTCAGTTTTGGGTGTGATTGCTTGAGCTGCCCGAGCTAGGATCTCACCAACGCTCTACCTGCTTTTGTGACTGCTTTTAAGTTCATTGCTGACTTTGACTGATGTAGTCGAGTCGTCACTTCTTCTTTTATCGTGGTGATATTTTGAGCCCCAACACCTGTCACCCAAACAAAACCCATCATCATTGCTTTCCCTTTCTTATATTGTCAGAATCTCCCAACTCAAAACCCATCAAAGTTGCCCCATTGTCAGCCAAACAGCCAAACACCTGATACGACCGTCTTCTTTCTCTCATCATTACTTATTTATGTGCGTCATTCCGATTAGGTTTCACCATCGTAGGTTACCCTTATTTTTTTACAACAGGAAGCCATTCATTCACTAGCAACAGACTCCAAGCAGCAGCATTCATTTTCTCTTATTTTCAAACAAAATCCTCTCTGGTGCCTTTTTTTACTTCTATCGAGTATTATCTCCCACAGGTTAGCCATCTCCAGGACTGCATGATACAAGATCTTCAACGGCCTCTTTATTTTCTGTAACACATGTTTCTCCCTTTTGGGTAACCCAAGAACACCAACTCTCTTTTTAGTTCTTGATCCTGCACTTTTTTGGTATTTTGTTTTACTCATGGCTACATCATCTAACTTAATCAATGATTTGTCGTCCCTATATTTGTTGCACTCTTCGAATCACCTAACGGCTATTCTCGTTTCATCTCCACTCATTGGAGACAATTATCTAACCTAGAAAAGAGATGAAAATGGCATTGAACACAAAAAATAAATTAGGTTTTGTAGATGGCACATTAAAAAAAACCACATTCCAACCCTTCAAAACTTCAAGCCTGGGAGAGATGTAATGATATGGTTTCATCTTGGATTCTCAATGCCAATGACAAAACTCTTAAAAACAACATTATATACAGAGGAAGTCCCCATAAGATATAGATGGATCTTGAGGAGTATTTTTCCAAAAGTAACAATCCTCACCTTTTTCAACTAAAGAGAGTCATTTATATTCTTCAATAAGATCAGTAACCCCTAATGACTTATTCTAACATCCTCAAATCATATTGGGATGAACTAGAAATGCATGTTAGTTTTTTGAAATGCACTTGTCGAGCCTTCAAAGAACTGAAGAATTTTCAAGAAACGAAATGTGTTTATCAATTCTTCATAGGCCTCAATGACACTTATTCATTAATTCATAGCCAAATCCTAGCCATAACCCTCTTCCAAATGTTAGCAAAACCTACACCATCATCAACTAAGAAGAAAAACAATGGCTCCTTCACTTACCTTCACACCATCTAGGAGATTCAATTATGATGGCAACTAATGCACCGCAAGGAACTCAATTCGTTCATGAATCAGGGCAAGGACTTGGTTGTCCTTATTGGAACATTGCCGTCAGTTTGGCCACACCAAAGAAAAGTGTTATTCCTTAGTCTTTTATCCACCTCATTGGGATAAAAGAAAATGGAACCTGTGAAAGTCATCGCTCAATTCATCATCAAATGCCACGAACCAACATGATACTTTGTCACTTGCCACTCCAACATTTACGACTAGTACATCCTTCCTACCTAGTCTCTTTGCCGTTCAATATCAACAATTGTTGTAATTGCTCAATGCCATTGAAATTTTATCTACTGCCAATCTCACTCGTACTTTTTTTCTTTCTTCATGTAACTCACCTATTTCTTCTACCCCTACCTGGATCATAGACAATGGGGCATCTGCCCATATGACTCCTACTCTCTCATTTTTTACAAAATTCACCTCGATTGCTGATGCTAAATTAGTTACATTATCATTTGGAGGTGTCACACCAACTACTCATATCAGCTCGGTTCCTTTATCTCAAACATTATCTCTATATAATGTCCTTTGTGTGTCAAATTTTAATTTTAATCTCTTGGTTGTTCGTCAACTAACCAAGAATTTAAAATTTGCTCTTATATTTTTTCCATCTTTTTGTGTCTTTTAGGACCTATTATTAAGGAAGTTGATTGGAGTAGGTGAAGTATGAGACGGACTCTGGCATTACCTTTCACCCCCAATTCAAGCACCTTAAGCCATGCTAGCTACTCAGACTTCAAGTTTCAACCTTTAGCACATGCATTTATGTTTATTTTTTTCTTCTTCTTATGATGTTTGTTGAATGGCCAAGAAAACTTATCTTCCTTTTTTCAATAAGTTGCAATAGAATTACTAAGTCCTTTTGATTTAATTTATTATGATATTTGGGGTAGATATCCCACACCATCACACATTGGTGCACACTACTTTCTCACCATCATCAATGATTACTCCCACTGCAGTTGGGTTTACACCATGCATTTCAAATCTAAAATGTATTTATTGTTCAAAAACTTTTACACAATGGTTTAGACCTAGTTCCAATGTCAGGTTTGCCAATTGCGTACCAACAATGAGACCGAATTTCTCACCAACTCAATATAAGCATTTCTTCAAGAAACAGTATTCACCACAACGCACTTGTGTTTGAACCCCACAATAGAATGACCTAGCTGAGTGCAGACATCGACACATTCTTAAGGTTGTCTGTGCCTTATGATTTTACGCAAATCTACCTTTATCATTTTGGGGGGAAGGCATTTTAACTACTTCCTATTTAATTAACCACATACCCACTCCTAATTTGGATGGTGTTGGGGCTCAATATCTCACCCATGAAAAACAACGCATGATGGTTCAATAACAATGATTTGGACCAATTTCAGACCCAGGAAACACCCGAAAAATGTGATCGGGCGCCAATATAGCCCTAACCCTAAGTGGACCCCACAATCGCGACCGAAGTCAAGAACTGTTATTTCGAAACCGATTTGGATAGTCGTATTATCGCCAAATGATTTGGAAGGCCTGAAAACCACTAACCCCTGAATTTGGATGTCGTACGATGCATATTTCCATCTGTGCACCCCGAAGTGCATTCTGCCCCTGTTTGGAGCTGACTAGGAGGGTCTGAAACCTTGAACTATTATTTTGGTGCTGATCTAGACAGTTGTCTTTTTGCAAAATGATCTGGAAGGCCCAAAAACCCCTCACCTCAATTTTAGGTGTAGTACGATGCATGCTTTTACTTATGCAGCCCAAAGAGCATTCTGCCCCTGTCTAGAGCTGATCGGGAGGGTTCAAATTGGGAAGGAACTACCAAAGTTCGCAACAGTTGCTCAGCCATACCCCAACTCGTTCATTCAACATTCCGAGAAAAGGCTTAAAGTGTTTTGGCGTGAGTGACTTCGGCCTTTGAAAATGTATCTATCCTTTGGAGCGTACAGTCGGAGCCTGAAAACTGATAATTTTTCTAAGTCTGCGACTATATGCGTACACCACAAGGAGAACATGAACACAAGAGGGGGGCATGCGCCCCCACCCTTGCCACATGCACCCATGAGCTCCTCTCCATATCTTTTAAAAGGAGAAAATTCCCAAAATTCGTAAGTATGGGCACATACACCCACTGTAAGGGCACATGCGCCCATTCTCTAATGATAGTCTCCTGGAAACACTCCTAGAAACACATGTGCTTGCCATTTTTCATTTGCTTGGACCTGGACCCGATTAGTATACTATAAATAGCGTGACCCACCTGATGACAAAGGGCGCGATTCATCTGCAGAGAGACATTAGCACGACGCAAGGTAACATGCGCCCGCTCTAAATTCCCTCGCCGGAATCCTTTACCGGAAAGGGTTTTCGTCGCCAGAAAGGGTTTTGTCCCACTGAAGCAAAGTGCAGAGAGAGAGGGGAGAAAAAAAATGAGAAAATGGTTAAGGCATGGGGGACATGTGTAACGACCCGAGATTTTCGACTCTCGTGTATAATACAACGGCCGAATTTCCAAGTAATTTATGGAATAACTAATTTGTCAAATAATAAAATATAGCATTCAAGCACAATGACGGAAACAATTATCATCTTATTCTATCAAACTTACTACGTCATCATCAATGTTTAAATAAAGGAACCAACCAATATCCATACTGATTAATTAAAATACAAAACCATGTCTTCTCTTGAAGACTTATTACAATTCCATAAATGTATCAACTAATCAAAAGAAATATTTAATAAATGATAACATCAATTAAGTTTCACTAACATCGTCATCCGCCATGTGATCGTATGAACATCGAACTCTTTTCCTTAAAAATCGGGTTCATTACCTGGATCTTCACCTGCATCATCTAAATTATGTTTGGGATAGCGTTAAACGCTATCATAGTGGGGAATATTCCCTCCAAGACTATCAAGAATAACAATGTATAAAACTCAGAGTAACGCAACACAATAATATCTTTATTCAAACAAAACAATCAAGTAAAAATCTTTGTTAATGCGATGCATGGAATGCATGCTTTGGCTAAGGCACCCTGGCTAGAATCACAATACATGAAGTAGGAGACTCCCTGTCACGACTTCATGCTAGCCACTAGTCACCAGAGGTTCCTGGGACACACAAGCCCATAGTTTTGCCCGACCACGTGAGAAACGGGACGCTCATAGCCCAAATCTACACGTGACAGTGTACGGGAGAAGTAGGACGCTCTAGCCTATTCTCAATTCCGTACACCCACATGGAGCCAAGTGAATACATGACTTTAGTTTCACCTTTATTTAAGTGTTTTCGCATACAACCGATTTAAATAAAACTCAATGGTCACTATGGGGAGTCACAAGTGACCCAGCATAGGCCGACAGCACGGGATTAGTGTCCATAGCACCAACCTCGGCTCATGAGAATTTGTATACCATTAGTGTCCACTCATTGTCTCGTTTTATGATTTCATCATGTCCTAAAAAGCCAATGTTGTACATCATGACTAAATTCATTAAAATACCCATGTAATGTAAATGGATCAAATCAAGCATCATGTACATGTAAGGATCTATTAACAAACAATCACTTCATTCTCTCAGTTAAGTCAAGATATATTCTTCCATCATGGACACCTCTCGCGGGTTTCCATCTCTCTACATCGAATAATTTTACCAACTTAGGGACAAAGAGTATACAATAATGGGATGTCTATATGATGATCTTATAGACATATTTCATATATATCACAATATGAAAACCAATGTTACTTGTAACACATAGACTAAGAAAATAAGGGCATAGATTTCACAAAGATAAGTAACACAAATACACATACTTCTTAGTCAAAAATCTAAACAAGGAATCACATCATTATATAATGATATTCATTACAAATTCTACATTAAACATCATGGTATATGGATGAATAACTCAAAATAAAATAATTTCATATGCCACAAAAGAACTTATGATAATTGTGATATTATTAATGAAAGGCTTGAAGGAAAATCCTCACCTTAGGATGCACTTAGAAGAAGAGGGTTGTAGAATATCCTAGCCGCTGAAAAAATATGAGAAATAACTCTCTCTCTCTCTCTCTCTCTCTCTCTCTCTCTCTCTCTCTCTCTTCTCTAGGGCATGGAGGTTAGGGTTACGAGAAGGATTTGGAGGTGCGTAGTAGAAATATGGAGAGGGATGTGCACGCGAGGTCTTGTGTAACAACTTCTTGAGGTGGGTTTCTCAAATCTCAATATTCGGATGATCTATGATCAATTCCAATCCGTTCATCTTATCAAGCTCGAAGAGTAGAGTCAGAATACGTAAATTTCTTGATGATCCACAT
The DNA here is from genome assembly GCA_003013855.2 of Liriodendron chinense. Lineage (NCBI taxonomy): Eukaryota > Viridiplantae > Streptophyta > Magnoliopsida > Magnoliales > Magnoliaceae > Liriodendron > Liriodendron chinense. The sequence continues at coordinate 1,966,879 of ML058492.1, read as the reverse complement.
TCTAGATTGGCCGATCCTTGAAAATGGCCTAACGGGTGCTAAAATGGGCTTGATCTCAATTAACGGTCTACGCTTGATGATCAGGGCTCAAATTTTGGAAAAATATATAGTAATGATAGGCAAATAATTGTACAAAGTTTAGTGGTTGATTGATGGTGAGAAATGTGTAGATCTGAAATTCCAACTTTTGACGGAAAAGGAAGGGGCTAGCTTTGTGGTTCAACGGTGTAGGATTATAGATCGAGGTCCGAACTTTGTGTAAACTCGTAGTCATATGAGTATAATAAGTGGTCCAAATTTGAGAAGCGATTGATGGTAAGAAGTGGGTAAATTGAAAGGTTCAGATTTAAAAAGAGTTGGTAACTCATTAATTTCTAAAACGGGATAACTTCGCGCATAAGAAAGATGCTTATCAAGGTGGGGCACTCAAATCACACTATTGGTCCATGATAAAGACGATCCAAGTCACTCATATGAAGAGAAATATTCGACTACGACTAACCATCTACTTTCCTCACTCGATGGACATGAAAATCAAGGGTTAAGGGGCTGATTTGACAATCGGACCACTTCTACTATGATTTAAGGGCTAAAATTTGATGTGTATGGTTAATATGTGGCCAAAAGCTTAAATTCAGGGTTTTGCGTGAAAGTGATCGTCAGAAACTATAATACTTAAAAATGACATCTTAACGTAAGTTTAACTAATGGTATTTTTGTAATTATCTGAAAAGTGCATGATTTCTGAAATCTGATCTTTCTACGATGTTTATGGGATCATTTTAAGCAACTTTTGTAAAGGGTCCCCTATCGGATCTCCTACAGATGTCCCGCTATTCGCAAATCAACGGTAAATGTATGATAATTAATAAAAAATAAATTTTCAAAAATTTTTAAATAAATCTCGAAAATCTGGGGCGTTACAACATGCGCCCACCACCTCTGCCACATGCGCCCACCCTCTTTAGGTGGGAGAATTCACTAAATCACAATGGGACATGCGCCCACCAATCTCCACATGTGCCTGAGGGAAATTCCCTTTCTCTCTCTTCACACACTCTCTCTCTCTCTCTCTCCACATGCGCCTGAGGGAGGGGACATGCACCCACCCCATAGGCACATGCACCCAGACGTCCTTGGCCAAGCCAAGGACTCTGTGGTGTGGCTCGCTTTGAATGTGACCCGCCTCTCCAATGCAATATGCCTCCTAGACACACATTGACGTTCTTTTTCTATCCCTCGAACTGGATTTTCCAACGGACGATGTTAAACGCCTCAAATCAGTAATTTAGTCCAAAATGACCAATACTTAGCCAATTTTACAACCCTGGAAACCCCTTTGTAAGAGCATAAAGTGACCGACGCTCACTGAAATTAAGTAGAATCTGACCGATGCCAAGAGAGATTTAACTTCTCCATGGTTTGAAGCAACATAATCATGCATTACATCAGCATTAACAGCTATACTAATAACAAAATACCTTAATTAAGTGGTAAACAGGCCCAGTACTTAGTCATTTTCAGCCCTGGGAAGTGCCAGCCCGAAGATTGACTGACGCCAAGTGGAATCAAACGCGATCTCACTTACACCAAGTCAAATTTAACATCATTACGACCTTAATGAGCATAATCTAGTACCATTAAAAAACAATCATAATTATTAATCACTAAACAGCATGATTTAGCAGTAAACAGGCCTAGTACTTAGTCATTTTCGACCCTGGAAAGTGCCCTGATGGCTTGAAGATTGACTGACGCCAAGTAAAATTAGCCGCAATCTCACTGACGCCAAGCCGGATTTGACACCCCTTTATCATAAGAAAACTAAATCAAACACTTATAGGATACTAATCCCCACCGTTTATTAGTTATTGGCATAAACGAGCGTATATCAACCCAGATACTTAGGCATTTTCAAACCCTGAAATGTGCAAACTAGCTCATCGAGTTTGAACTCTTAAAGAGGTATGGCTCAACATAGCTCATCCGATTGATCCAATCTCTCAAAGCATCGATCATTAATGATAATGTGATTAAGCTAAAGATAGGCATAAAGTGGATTAACCAAATCAAATGCATTATTCACCTGATGCACTAAACATCAAGCACAGTGCAATTCTCTCTTGAGCATGCAATACAACATATTTATTCTGTACTCCTCATATCCGTTGTATGAACTCTATTCATCTCGTATCGAGGTATGAGAATAAACCAAATGGACTATGGTTATCATTAGAAACCGCAATCAAAGAGTTCCAAAACGTCTAAAACACTTCATTATGAATTGCTATCGCTAAAACCAGTTTATATACTATCCATCCAAAACGTGATCCATCAGTTGAGCAGATCAGGCAGTCACGGTGTGTTTTCCTGTGGTCACCTGTCTAACTGCGATGGTCACTGGCACTATGTTGCACCACCCAACAGCTGTAATGTGTCTTCCCGTGGTCACCTGTCTAATAGCGACGGTCACTGACACTGTGTCATACCATTTGATAGTCATAAGGTGTCTTCCCGCAGTCACCCGTCCACAGCGACGATCACTGGCATTGTGTCGTACCATTTGACAGCCGTAATATGCCTTCCTGCGGTCACCCGTCCAACTGCGATGGTCATTGGCATTGTGTTGAGCATGAAAAACATGGTGTGTCTTCCTGCGGTCACCCGTCCACAGCGAACGGTCACTGGCACTGTGTTGCACTATATGGGAATCGTGGCATGTCTTCCTGCGATCACCCGTCCACAGTGATGGTCACTAGCACTGTGTTACATGACTCGGTTAAAACCTTGGCTGTTTCTCAATTAGGAACGCCTGAAAGAACATGGGACAGGCATTTAACTTGTCTAAATGATAGCTTAGTCCATAAGAAACTCAAAAATTGGTCTCTATGACCGTGAACTTGAAGACTATAGTCCCTGATGACTTAGTCACCTGCTCGACCTATCCGGGCCTCTTTTCGCATACTCCATCTATTGTACAATAAATATTCATAGTGGAGTTTTGTCACTTTGTGCCGTGGTTTTTTTCCGCAAGGGTTTCCATGTAAAAATCCCCATGTTGTTTGTGGTGTGCTTTACTCATGTTTATACTCTCTTAATGCTTTATTTAATTTATCTATGATGCATGCATACATTTACTTTTGCCTTTTAATCAAGGATGATTATCCATTAATGTAATTAAGTGCTTGTGACCAGTATCACAGCCTGGAATGTACAAGATCTCAGAATCTCTGGAATAAAATTCGCTTTGCGATACTTTTTCGTGTATACTTTGTGAATGCTTGTGATTGTCTATGAACGTTTCTATTACTCAGAACCCCCCGAAATAACAAAACACAAGAAAACTGCCTTACGCATTTTCTCGTTTTAGCAGATGCTAAAAGTTTATATGAAATGCTTTTTAAAAATAAACCATCTTATGATCATCTTTGAGTCTTTAGATGCTTGTACTATGCAAATACACTTCTTATTGTCATAAGTTTATCGCATGTGCTTCTAAATACATCTTTATTGATTATCTTTTTAAACAATGAGGATATTGAGTTTATGACCTTGAAAGAAAATGTATCTTCGCCTCTTATAAAATTATATTTGTTGAAGGCACATTTCCTTTCAAAACCATAACGACCATCTCTGTCAGGTCTCCTCATGTCATTCCCATACCAATCATTAAGCCAACTCTTGATCATAACTCATCACCCCCAACAACCCTAGGCTCTACTCCTATACAATCTACTTACACCATTTGCCCCTTGTCATTCTCATCATACCATCACTCGACCTACTCGCCTCAATGACTATGAATGCCCCACCCTTCCATCTCTAATCTCTCATACTTTACCTCCTCTACAGCCCTCTGCAGGTACTCTCCATCTCTTATCTAACTTTATTTTATATAGATATTTCTCTACTAATCACATCACCTTATTTTCCTCTATCTTTTCTCATAATGAGTCGACATCATTTTCTCAAGCTATAAAACTTCCTCATTGGTGTGAAGCTATGACAACAGAAATCCAAGCATTATAGGAGGATTAAAATTGCACTCTCCAAATATTACATTTGAGTAAAATATTAATTGGATGTAAATGGGTATATAAAGTCAAACATTATGTCGACAGATCCGTTGAGTGTTTTAAAGCGTGTCTAGTGGCAAAATTCTACAATCAGATTGAGGGTTTTAATTTTCATGATAGATTCACACTTGTTGCTAAAGTTATCACTGTGCAATGTCTCTTAGTTGAATCTATCATTCGTCGTTGCCCACTCCATCAAGTAGATGTCAACAATACCTTCCTCCACAATGATCTTTATGAATAAGTTTACATAACAATTCTCCCCAGCTTTGTTGAACAAGGGGAGCATCGGGTTTATCGACTTAATAAATCACTTTACAGTCTCCGACAGGCTTTTCAAAATTGGTTTGTGAAGTTTACCTTTGCACTCAAGGAAATTGGATAACAACAATCATCTGCAGGCCATTCATTTTTCACTCATTCCAAAGGCACCCTCTTCACAACAGTTCTCATCTATGTTAATGATATTATCCTGACAGGCAATGACCCTTTTTCATTACTGCATTAAAGAATTTTCTTCGCACCAAGTTTCACATCAAAGATCGGCCCAATAAAATACTTCTTAGGCATTGAAGTGACTTACTCTCCCATAGGCATTTTTCTCAGTCAATGTAAGTACACTGTAGACATCCTCAAAGATAGAAGTCATGGTGTAGGATAGCTTAAACTTTCATACATGTATGAGATATAAAATTCAGCGGAATAAATCAAGCAATCTAAATTAAATATTCAACAACTTTCATCATAATCAAGAAAAATATAAAGGAAACATGCAATAAAAGAGGCCATCATCACAATCTCACAATGAGGGTTTCAAATCATGCGTGGATTGGATTTGGCGAGGGATGAAACCTCCCGATCTTGCATGGTTATGATCCAATGCTCAATAAGGTTCACTAGTTCGGGGAATTAAGGGATTTCTCATATTAGGGAGTGAAAATCTGAGAGAAATAGGTTTAGGGATTAATTCTCAAATTTTAGGGTTGCGGATAATTGGAGAAAAGTAAGTTTAGAAGAAAGAGGGAAGAAAATGAATTACTTTAGAAGAAAGTTGGAAGGAGGGAAGAAGAAAGAAGAAGAAAATTAAGGAAGAAGATGAAGATCTACAGAGAGAAGGAGAGGAGGAGGGAGATAAGCCACCAAAGCCTTTTCTTCTTTTATCAAATCAATAGCATAATGAAAAAGGTTTAGGGCAACACCCTTATAAAATTTAAAATTAACATAATTACCAAAATACCCCTACTAACAAAATTTTAAAAAAAGATATTCGTACAAAAAAACGTGCACACACTGACCCAAAACTCAAATAAGTAAAAGTGCATAAAATCAAATCAAATCTAAGATGCCCAATAGCCTCCAATGATGGCACGATAAAAGTGGGCCACGACGAACCAACGGTCCGATCACACCATCATCGCGATCCAATGATCTGATCATCTCCTCCAAGCAACTTACACATGTCTTCCCAAGGTGGGGTATTCTCAAATGTCTCAAACCACATGTGTAATGTCTTCGATGCTCCTTAAGTCATCACGAACGATCTAGGCCCGTCATCATCGAGCCATAAAGATATAGGTATCGCTTGCCTCCTACGCTGATAAACCATAAAGGGCCTGATGTCCGCATCAAGTCACCTTGGAGAACACCCTGCTTCCTTTCCTGTGAAGAAAAAATTACATTTAACTGTTAATTAAGGGTCACCTCTTTTAAACCCTACTATTTATCGATGTCTCATTAGACACCTCATACTTAACCGTAACTAGGCCCGATATTGTTTACGCCATCTATGTTTTGAGGGGAGTTATGCACAATCCCCACTAACCTAATTATGATGTGGCAGTTTGAGTACTTTAATATCTCAAATTTGCTCCAAGAAATGGCATCTTGTTGCCCACCAATAGCTCTCTTCAATATATGCTTATTACTACTTCAACTAGGCAACTTGTCTAATGACGCAATTATTTAATACAGGTTATTTTACAATGCTTGGATAATGTCCAATCTCTTGGGGAAAAAAGATCAATATTTCATGATTGTCTGTTGAGGCAGAGTATCACGCTATTGCTAATGCTGCTTATGAACTCACTTGATTCAAACATCTCCACGTTCTTAGTATTTTACACCTTCAACTGATGCGTCTAATCAAGAAACTCTTCATATTGCCACCAATCTTGTGTTTCACGAACGGATCAAACATATTGCAATTGATTATCAACTCATTCGAGAAAAGATATCTTCTGGGGTTCTTTGCACTCCCTATGAACCCTCCAATCAACAACTTGCAAATAAATATCTTCACTAAAGATCTTAGTCGGGATCACTTTCATTTTTTACTCAACGAATTGAGCATTACGGATCTCCATTCACCAACTTGAGGGGGAGTATTAAGACCTACTATTGATTTTCACTTAATTCTTTTCCTTTTATATTAGATTTAATTAGGTTGTAATTGATTGTGATTGATTGTAATTAGAGTATAATCTCCCTTGATTGGGGGCCCTTCTTTCTGAATATATATGGTACTACATTCATAAAAAAATACAAGAAGAAGTTAATCATTCTCCTCTACTTTTTAATTTTGCTAGATTTTTTCATAAACATGTTGTTCAGGTCTCATTCCACAAAGTAGTAATTCAAATTAGATGGAAAGTTCACATCTCCCACTCATGTTTCACTTTGGCATGTGAGCATGCTTGTGTATGACAATATTCCATGGAATGTTGTATTAAGTAAATCTCCTAGAACCCATCTTCTCTATTTTTGTTTTGAGCTAGAAGAAATTACTACAATACCTTGCAATTAGGAGAAGACATTATTGCAAGTGAGGAACGAAATATCACGTGGAATACTTGTTTTAACGCAGCATGTAAAGCACCAAACATTACGGCCCATCATGTTGTGTATTTAAAATTCACTCTATCCATCATGTGCTCACCTTGATGTTAGGACCTTAGGAAAAAACCAGCCAGAAACACAACTCATGTGGGCCACACCACAAAGAAAAATGGAGATGTGGCACTATCCATAGGTTTGTGTGCAGCCACCATATTGTGGATCTTTCATTAAACCTATTCATACGGTGTAACTCACTAGGAGATGAAGAGAAGATATGAAAATCAACCTAATCCAAAACTCAGGTGACCCACACCAAATTAACTTAAGATTTTTTATGTTCAATTTTATATTGTTCTCGTTGGGGTGGGCAATGATGTTTTATGGGTCTATCTCTTGTGTGTATGGTGAACATGAGGATTCCCACTTGATGGAGAGAGCATATTTCACATGTACAACATAGTGGCCCCAAAGAGCTTAGGTGTTTTATGCTTTCCTTAAAACAACCGTTATTTAGGATTCCGATTTTGCATGTGAGGGTAAAGGAAAGACTTATGAACATGATAAATTGGGAGAACTGAGAACAAAGTTACTAGAAATAGCTATTATCTCTAGAGGGGGTGTCAACCCTACAAATGCAACAGGGGGTATTTGGTCCTTATCCCAATACAAAAGTTAGATACAAAATGTAGATTGGATATTGCCTCCCTTGGATCGAGCTCCCTACACTCCTGATGTGGTGGGATTTGATTGGAAATCAGGCTACTATCAGAGATGGGGCCTACGCAAAACATGTTTGAAAGTTGTTCAATCGAGTAATTACTTGACTAAGATGGCCTACTGTCCAATCAAATCTCTCCACATCAAGGGGGAGGGGGGAGGGACCTTGGTCCATAGGAGAAACCTACCATCCAATCAAATCCCACCACGTCAAGGAGGGAGGGAGCTTATTCATGGGGGCAATACCCAATCCATGTCCCAAAACTTCATAGAACCTGAACCTAGTGGTTTTAGTGGATGCAGACTACGTCCTACCCTGCCAGGACCTAATCGCAGGGGCTTTGTAGGGCCCACCATGATGTATGTGTTTTATCCACATTGTCCGTACATTATGACATATTATTTTAGGGTATGAATCCTAAAAAAAGGTAGATTTAGGGCTCAAGTGGGCCACACCATAAGAAGCAATGGTGATAAGGATGCCCATTGTTGAAACCTTCCTAGGGCCTATCATGATGTTTATTTGCCACCCAACCTGTTTAGAAGGTCAGATGGCCTTTGGATGAAGGAAAAACACAAATATCTGCTTGATCTAAGTTTTTGCTGCTCCTCAAAAGGTTTCGCTGGTGGGTGTTCAATCCATGGTGTGTAGTCTACTTGAGCCTTCAATCCACTTATTTTTTTGGCTCATACCCTAAAATGATCTCACAAAATGGATGGACGGCATGGACAAAACACATATATCATGGTGGCTCCACGTAATCCACATCTGGTCTAGGGAGCAATTTTACATTGTTCCTGTTGGAATGGGACTCAGTTTTAGTGTTGAACCCTCCAGTACTAAGCTCATACTAGTCGATGATGCTCCGTGGCCCCAACATGATGTATATCTTATCCATGCTGTCCATCCATTTTTCTAAATCATTTATGGCATGAGCCAAAAAAAATGAGACAAATCTAAATCTCAGGTGGACCACACTGTAGGGAATAGTGATTATTGAATGCTCACCATTAAAAACTCCTTAAGAGCCACAAAAGATATATATTAAGCTGATATTTGTATTTTCCCTTCATCCAGGTACATGTGACCTAATCAATAGGTTGGAGGCAGATAAATAGGGGTTTTAATGGGCCGAACTTGGGCCAGTAAAATTGAAATTTTGAATAGAGCCATCCCAAGGGCCCGGCCCAGCCTGGACCAATACAGTTCAAAATCGGGCTGAGACCAACCCTAGGCCCGGCCCATTGACAGCCCTACAAATAAACGTTACAATGGGCCCTAGGAAGTTTTTAATGGTGGGCGTTCAATCGCCACTGTTTCCCATGGTGTGGTCCACCTAATAATTGGATCTATCTATTTTTTGGGCTCATGTTCTAAAATGAGTTCGAAAAATGAATGGATGGCTTCAATAAGACAAATACATCATGGTGGGCCTTAGGAGTTCCTCCAGCGCCAACATTATGGAGCTTGGTACAGGAGGAGTCACTACTAAAGCCAAGTCTGTTGGTTTGGTAAATGAATTTTTCTTTTCGGTAAAGATGTTAGCCTGATAGATAGAGTGGATTTTGCCTCACAGTTGGGTGTTTTACACAAGTGATTGCCTGGTGACCTTTCCTACTGTGGGGGCACCGTGATGTGTGTTTTATCTACGTTATCCATCCGTTTGCCAAGTCATTTTAAGAGATGAGTCCAAAATGAAGCAAAGTTCAAGTGGACCACAACACATGAAACAGTAGTGATTGAACACCCAACATTACAAAAATATTAGGGCCACAAATTTGGATAAGCCGATTTTTGTATTTTCCCTTCATCTAGGTCCATATGACCTTATGAATAGGCTGGATGGGAAATAAACATCACGGTGGGCCTTAGGATGTCTTCAATAGTGGATGTCATTATCCTCATTGTTTCATGTGTTGTGGTCCACTTAAATACTAGATCTACTTCATTTTTAGGCTTATGTCCTAAAGTGAGCTGGGAAAAGTGATGAACAGCGTGGATATAAAAAACATACATGATGGTAGGCCCCATCGTGCCCTGATGGCGGGGCCACTAGGGAATTCGCTTCCGTTTACACGAGCAAAAAAGAGTTGCATGTTGTTCTGGTCCTCTCCGAGCTGTACACGAGTCAAGCTAGCTCGGTTGGCTCACTTGACTCAGTTCAAACTAGCTCGGTTTGGTTCAGTTCGGACGCTATCGAGCAACTTTTTCCAGCTCGAAGATTTTTTAGCCGAGTTCGAGCTGACCCTGGCTCGATTATGCTCTACTCAAAGCTCAGTTTGTGTTGACTCGATTCGAGTTTGACTCGACTCTTTGGAAAGGGAGGTTATTTAGTCCCACGTCGGAAGAGAGCAAAAGAAAAAAGTGGAAAATTGTCTATAAAAGAACCAGTCAAGGGTGTTAATGGGCCTAGGTTGCCTTCAGACCAGGGTTTTAAATTGTTTTAGGCTGGGCTTTTGGACTAGGCCTATTCAAATTTTGGTTTTTTTCTAGGCTCGAACTTAGCTCGAACTTGGCTCGAAAGCTTGACTGAACCAAGCTGAGCATGCCATTCCAGCTCGATGGCCGAGCCGAGCTGATCAGCTAGGCCCAACTCAATTTGGTTCGACTTGGTGTACAACTTTAAGTCCTCTTCAATTATGCTATATTCAATAGTGGATGACCTTGGCTGGCAATGTCCTGATCCAAAATGAAGATGGTCTATTTGTTTGTTGGGCCACATGCTCATTTTAAGGGTACCCCACTATCATCTTGACCACCCATCATGTGGGACCACCATCAATGTTATTATTGATGATGTGGCGTTCACCTTCAATACCCACCACCCATACTATAGAGCCCACCTTTGTAGTGGATGTGGGCCACTCATCATTAGTGTCAACTTTTGATGTGGATTGTCCATCATGTGGGGCCCACCTTGATATGGATCACTCGTCATATGGGACCCACCTTCATTATCAATTGTCATTCCTATACAACCCACCTTTGAAATGGATTGTCCATCATGTGCGCCCCACCTTTAATGTGGTTTACCCATCATGTTGGACTCGCCTTGGATGTAGGTCATCATCATCAGAGGCCAACCTTTGATGTGGACCGTCCATCATGTGGGGCCCACCTCAACGTGGGCCATCCATCATGCGGGGCCAACTTCCATCATGTGGAGCCCACCTTTGATGTGAATTGTCCATTGTGTGGGCCCCACCTTTGAAGTAGGTCGTCCGTCATACTTGTCCACTTTAGATGTGGGCCATTTGTCATTAGGGGTCGACGTTTGATCTGGACCATCCATTATGTGGGCTCATGTTAATACACGTCATCCATCTTGTGGGGCCCACCTTTGATATAAAGCTTCCATTGTGTGTTGCAAGGAGGACGTGTTAAGGTCGATCATCATCTTCCTCACCAGATAACTACCTTGAATCCACAAGGCTTCCGGGACTCCTCAACCAGAGTACTTCCTCGAAATCCATGAGGGAAAATTAAAATAGAAATAATTCCTAAGAAATTCATAAATAATTGATTGATAATTAAAAATGAGATTACAACTGTTTAAATAAGAAATTCTAACTTATGACGGAGTTTTAGAGTTAAACTCCAACTCAAACACCCTAAAAACATAACTAAAATAGTAAACTTACTATTTATAGATGACCTCTCTTCCTACCAGACTTCGTGGTTTTTTGCCAAAAATAGTAAGTTTCGAATCCGACCCAACCACATTATTCTCCTAAGTTTTCTAAGCCCTCCTCAAGTTGGACACAATTTCTACAACTCAAAGGATCAAAAGTTCCACTCCATCTAAAACTTACTATTTATAGTAAAAACAAAAATAAACTATACTTTTGAGCATTGATCAGATGGAATCTCGCAAATCCTGCATGGGCAACCCAATGGGTAGGTTTTTTTAAGTAGCTCGAGCTACCTAAAATCATTTATTATACGTCCCATAACTCATCCTGGATTGCGAGATATAATTGTTTTACTGTCCTGACGGCCTGGATACTTCCGTCTCCGATTAAGCTTCCTCTGGTCCATCTTGGCCATGAAAATGTATGTGGCCTGCTTTACATTATTGTGTAGGCCCCACCTTCGATGTGGATAATCCATCATATGGGGCCTCCTTTAATATGGACCAGAGAGAGAGAGGGGTAGAAAAGTAATAAATTGAAAGGCAAAAAAATAATTAATGGAGATAAGTAATTTTCAACAAATTACTTTTACAGCGATGTTTACCTAAACTTAGGGACCATTTAGATGGGTGTAAATGGAGGTAAATGGGGGGAATTGCAAGTAAATGGTGGTAAATGATATTTAAGGTGTGTTTAGATGAAAGTAAATGCATGGAAAAGAAATGAAATGAGAGTAAACGAGTATGAAAATTTGGAAGTGAATGGGTGAAATGACTTTATGAGCTCCCTTGGAGAGTCACACAAGTAAACAAAGGTGGCGCTACGCACATGTCTGCCACACATAGAGCATGCTAATGATACTCAAGAACAATTTAATTACCAACCACATCACTAATATCATACTAATAGAATGATCCAAACCGTACAAAGGTTGGTCATCTAAATGGATGGTTGAAAAGCATTGGCAAGTTGCTTGTTTATGATCCTTACGTTTGTGTCCCACGTGAGGCTCAATTTTTATTTTTTATTTTTCATTTTTGGCTAAAGCATATATTTCAATGGGATTATTACAACCATCCTATTAAAATCACATATGTACACTAATTTGAGATATTAAATCCGATTTGGTATATTACATATGTTACCATGAATATATTGAAAATTTTCAATGCATTTCTGTAGACACCCCACCTTCGGCTACACTGTTGGTAAAGATACATGGATGAATGGAGGATCATACCCCCAAATCCCAAGTCCAAACTCAGCCAAACTCACCCTTGTAAGCCCCAATCCATAGCCCAACTCAAGCCTGCACCCAGTCAACCTAGTCCTAAACATTAGCCTGAAAAACCCCCCATAAGAAAAGCCAGTCAAAAAATCCTAAAAAAGTCAAACTCACTGAGTCAACCCACTGAGTCAACCCGCTGAGTCAACCCGCTGAGTCAAATCACCGAGTCAACCCGCTGAGTCAACTCACTGAGTCAACCCACCGAGCCAAACAGCAGCCCCAAGGGAGCGACCGTATCTCACTGGAAATCGAGGAGTGGCCGTACGGGCGGCCCACAGCGGGCCGCCCAAAATTATTTACGAGCTCTGCCACTGCCCGCTGCTATAAATACCCCCCTCCCCTTCTCATTTCAACACAGCAACCCAGCCAGAGAGAGAGCGTCCGTTCGAGTCCCCTTCTCCATCCCTTAGCCCATTTTCCCACCAAGGAGAGCCCGAGTGAGGAGATCCTAGCCCTGGTCCAGCCCAGCCTGACCACTGGTCCAAGTCTCCCAAACCATCCAAGTCTTGATCCAGCCACTCGAAACCAACCCTTGCGACACCTCCGTCCATCCAGCTACTCTTTTTCCAGCATCATCTCATTTGCATCTAGTATAAGTGCAACATTTACTTTTTTTCCAACCCCCCTGCTTCACTGCAAGCACCTTGATCATTCAAGCACATTGCATACGTCTTACATTAAGCACCTGTCAGTTCGAGCGTATGCTCTGGGCTTGCCCGTTGTTGGAACCTGCCCATCAGAAACTCTTACTGTTCAGACCTGCATTCATGCTTCACTATAAAGCACCTTGATTATTCAAGCACACTGCGTACGTCTTATATTAAGCACCTGTCAGTTCGAGCGTATGCTCTGGGCTTGCCCGTTGTTGGAACCTGCCCATTAGAAACTCTTGTTATTCAGACCCGCATTCATGCATCATGTCATCTATGAGAATGTACGAGGATTAAAACAAACTTTCAAGTATTAGTTCGATTCTGTGAAGTAGAGACCGTACTTCGGTACGGGCAGTGTGTGGGGTGCTTAACCTCTTCCCACCCTGTAACCGTGATCCCTTACCTTGAATATTTGGCCGCAGATCAAAAGGAGTCATTTTAGAGGAAGGAATCTTCGGATCCCCTTCTCTAACGTTTCTACGGGGTCTAGCCGACTGTAGATTCGAAGTAATTGGCTAGTGGCGACTCTGGTCTTATAAACTCATTTAAACACATCCAGCTTAAACACGACAACCAAACAAAGCCCTCGAGAACGAGGCAAGCCAGTGGCACAAAAGGAGTCATTCGCACTCACGCATCCTCCTCTCCTTCTTTTCCCGAAAGGGGAAGGGACTAGAACGTCGTGTGGGGGGCGCGAAACGGCGAGGGTCCACAGAATGGCGACTCTGCTGGGGATAAGCTAGTCCCATTAGTCGTGATCCAGCTTGAAAAACAGAATCCCTCCTATACTTGAAAGTCATTGGTCCTCATACAATCTCATCCGCATAGCATTCTACCCAAAACCAAAACAGAAAAAAATAAAAAATCCCAAAACCCCAAAAGAGTAGAGTATAGTCCTCACCATTGCGCCTCCTCGGGCTCAACGTGTTCGGAAACAACTTTCCTTCCGCAGCATAATCCGCACTCGGGTTCAGGCAAGCCATGTCCGACCATGAAGAAAAAACTCATCTCTTCCCTGCTCTTGAGATGACCGAAGCGCAACCTCATGACCGAAGCGCAACCTCCAGCGTAACAGCCCATTGATAATACGCCAATCATACAAGAATTGGCACAAGGAATGAGAGCAATGCAAGAAATGCTCTTGCAATTCATGCAAGTACAAGCCACCGCAGCAGCCAACAATCAGGTTGGCCCAGTTCAGCAGTCTCAGGAACCATGCCGGATCCCTCCGGCCTCCAGTTCAAATCAAGCACAACCATCAGAGTCTGCCCAAGACTACCGACAGCAGCCATCTCAGCCCTTCGCTATGGGGCATCCTCCTCAGTACCCTCCTACAACGACAGGGCCATCTCAGAGCGCTCCCGTCGCAGGGACTTCCAGTCAGCTTCCAGTCAATCTTGCAAACAACAGTCTCAGTAGATCTCAGCATGTCCCCGCCAATGGGACACCTTTTCAATTCCAGCACATCCCCGCCGATGGGATTTTAATTCAATTTCCAGCAACAGGGACAGCACTGGCGAATGCCCACAATGGGGGTCAGTGTCAAGCCCACACAATCAGCGGACAGTGTCGAATACCCAACAAGGGGGTCACTTCCTAGCATCTCAGCCTCCTGCAAACAGGAACACTTTTCAATTCCAGCACATCCCCGCTGATGGGATTCCAGTTAATTTTCAGCAATCTTCAATTCAGCAAAATCCAGTTAATTTTCAGCAATCTTCAATTCAGCAATCTCCAGTTAATTTCCAGCAAGTTCCAGTTCAACCTTCAGTACAATTTCCAGTTCAGTTACAATCCTTTCAAGCACAAGCTCATCCGAATCCAGTTCAATCATCAAATCAACTTCAGCAACCCACGGTTGCTTTTCAGCAAAACCATAGGGTCGAAGACATCGACCACTATGCCGAAGAAGAACATGCCTTACTCCAAGAGGCACCAGTCGCTCGAACGGATCACTCAGGACTGGACGAGTTGCGGGAGTAGTTCCAGATCTTGCAAAATCAGCTTCAGCGACAACAAGGAATCGATCTACCTTCGACCAAGTTCAGAGACTTGTGTCCCTTCCCAGATGCTCAAGTACCTCAAAACTTTGAGGTACCCAAATTCAAAAGATACAATGGCAGCGGTTGTCCCACAACGCATCTCAAGGCCTTCTGTGGAGAACTGAGTGCAATCTCAGGAAATGAAGGGGCCCTCATTCGCTTGTTCCAAAAATCCATGAAGGGCGACGCCCTAGATTGGTACACCTCATTGGACTGTCATCGCATCAGGACTTGGGAACAACTTTCCCAGGCTTTCGTCGACAGATTCGGGTACAATCTCAATATGGCACCCAGAAGAGCCGACCTCGCAGCACTCAGGCAAAGGAGTGATGAAACGCTATCAACCTATGTGGGACGTTGGCGAGCTATGGCAGCCAGAATGCGGACACCTATCGACGACGAGGAACAAATCTCCATGATTGTTCATTCAACGTATCCGGGCATATCTGGATATCTCATCTCGCATCCATATGCGAACTTCTCGCAGCTGATCCGTGCTGGAGAGCAAGTTGAAGTAGGAATCCGTGCCGGGACAATCTCCCCATGGCCTCATCAAGCCACTCCAGTCAAGAGAAACAGAGTGGAGGGAAGACCCATCGGATATGGGAATGGAAACCGCAGCGGTTCTCCTCCCCGCCCGACAGAGGTAAACAACATCAACACCACTGCTCAGGGTAATCAATATGCTCCCCCACAGGGACATCAACAGCATCAGCAGAATCAAGTTCAGCATCAACCTCAGAGGTATCAACCATGATCGAATCCTCAACCACAACCACAACCACCTCGACAACAGCAGCAGTTCAGAGGAAATGGTCAATTCTCATACCAGAACAGGCAGAATTACAGGGAGTCCCGGAAGTTCACCCCACTCACCCAACCGCTTAGTCAAGTCATGACTATGCTGGTACAGAAGCAGTTACTCACTCTAATGGCACCCAGGCCTCCTCATCCTCTGCCTCCAAACTACCGAGAAAATGAGTACTGTGCCTACCATCAAGGACGTGGCCATGCTACTAATCGATGTTTTACTCTGAAGAATGCCATACAAGATCTGATTGATGACCACAAGATCGTCATCTCGGTCCCTGGGACTCCTGCAGCAGCTTCCACCAATATTCTTCAGAATCCTCTACCTCAACATCCGACGGACCCCAGTTCATCTCGAGGTCCCCACCGTCAACAGCATAGAAGAAGAAGAACGCCTCGATCGCTTCTTCTCCCCCATCCATTCCATTCATGCCTACACTTATGGGCCGACAAGTCCTCCTCCGATCATGCAAAGGGTAAGTCCCTTTCCTCCTCCAGTCCTCGAGCCAATAGTACTCGCAGGAGCACTTCCATATGATGTACCAGTTGTTCAAGGGGCACCTTACAACCATTCATGCTGGGAACCAGTCGTCCTGGAAGGAGCACAATCGTACATCGAGCCCACATATGAACCTGTCGTCTTGCAAGGGGCAATCTCAGCACAGGAACAATACAATTCACCATAGAGAAACCATATCCATCAGCAGCAAGAACCCATTGTTTTGGAAGGAGCTCCTCCAGTCGAGCCAGTCATATTGCAAGGGGCAAACCCCGGAGGCGTGTCAATCACACTACGGCAGCTAGGACGAACAGAGAAACCTCCTGTCATATCAAGAGGACCAGTATTCATTCCATGGGAGCCTCCTGCTCTAGGAACGGTCAAGCCAGGACCGTAACCTTATGTGATCTATGAAGACAAGCCTCAATATTACCCCTTCAGCACAGGCAACGATGTAGTCCTCAAGGCAAAAGCTCCATACGAGGAAGATCTGGTACCCACACCAGCATCGTTGCAAGAACCGGTGGTCATAGAAGGCAAAGGGGAGGAAAATTATAAAGAGGTCCCATGGCACTATCCAGAATGTGTGGAAGTAGGAAACATGAATCCCAATGGGCGTTGCATCCGAAGAGATAATCAGAACAGAGGAGATCCCAAAGGCGCTCTCTCAGGCCTCGACAACAAAAATGAAGCCCCATACGATGTGGCGACTCAGCTCAAGTCAATCCCTGCTCAAATCTCAGTATGGGAGCTACTCTGCACATCTCGCATACACCGAGAAATGTTTGCCAAAACCTTGAACGATGCCCACAGTCTCCTCCGATACGGCACCAGAGATGATTGCATTAATGATTGGACAGCTTCTGGCTCCGCGCGCCATCACCTTCACAGATAAGGAGTTGCACCAGAAGGGCGTGATCATGGGCGATCCCTCAACATAGCCTTACGATACAAAGACCTTTGTGTCTTGCTGGTCCTTATTTATAATGGCTCAAGCTTAAACATCTGCCTGCTCAAGACAGCGGAAGGTCTGGGAATCAGTCCTTCTTCATTCCGACCCAGCACCATATGTGTCAGAGCATTCGACAACACCCGCCGATCAGTGAAAGGGAAGGTCGACATAGAGGTACAGATAGGTCCGGAAGTCTCCACCATCACATTCTAAATCCTGGATATATCAGCCTCTTTCAACATGCTGCTCGGACGGCCTTGGCTGCACAAGGTTGGAGCTGTGCCATCAACCCTGCATCAACAGGTGAAATACATCTGTGGAAATCAAGTGATCTCTATCCATGCAGAGAAGGAGCTCATCATTCCTTCCAATGCTGCTGCCACTGAACCAGACATCCCGGTCATCGATATCCAGCACTCTGAAGAAGACATCCCGTTTCACAGTTTCGAATTCGAGACTGTGAACTCTATCGCCAATCCAGAACCGATAAGGGTGGACCGTGTCTTTTCACCGACAGAACGTCTGAGCCTCAAATACCGAATGAAGAATCATTTCAAGTCTAGAAAGGTACCGCTAGTATATAACCAACGAAAATGGGGACTCGGATACAGGGCAATCTTCATGGATAAAAGAAAGAAGAAATTTCGGTGCTCACCCATCCAATTCGTCAAGCCAGGAGAACCTTGCAAAAATCCAGGAGGGAATCAACCAACTGCAATACACAAAGGCCTCCCGATGAGCCTAGTTTGGGCCACGTGGCCCCCCATTCGATGGGATCAGATTCTCGAACCGTCTAAGCCTCCAGAAGAAGAAGGAAATGATGAAGATGAAGAAGAAAGTCAAATACAGCAGCTTCAGGACCAGGTTACTCTGATACCTGCTCCCAACCAAGGGCACAACCTGCCCACTTCAATTCCAGCCAGCCAGGGGCACAACTTGCCCATCTCAGCATCAATCAGCAAGGGGCACGACTCGCCCATCTCTGCAAAGTCAACATCATCAATCATCAGCCAGGGGCAGAAGCAGCCCATCCATTGGACCAAGAAAGGGAAGTGGCCAGCCCTAGATTCGTCCGATGTCCAGATTCCAAACTCATGTCTAGCCGTGGAACCAGACGAACTGCAATGCGAGGTAAGTGATCCGGGAGGGACTGAGTACGACTCAGATCTTGAACCCGACCAGCGAGAAATCATGGTCATTGGGCCAGACTGTGATTCTTCGCCCGAATCATCAACCCCCACCTCTTCAGGGGAGGAAGTGTGGGGTCCTGAATGGTCATCCGTTCCCCTAACTTTTGAATCAGCCAAAGAGCCATCTGAGGGCTCTAGCTTCCAAAAAAACGCCTGTTTAAGCAGCAATCGGAACTTTGGAACAAGTTGGGCTCAATCATGGTCTGAAATGCCCACTTGTTCAAAGTCCCGTGAATTTCAAAAATCCAAAAAAAATAAAAAACTTTCAAAAGCCAAAAACATCTAGCATTTCCATCTCAGAAAAATCTTAAAAACCAAAAAACATTTCTTTTCCTGCATTCAATAGTGTGCCAAGTTCGTCTAAAGAGTCACATGAGTTTGAAGTCGAATCATATGATTTTGACATCGAATTAGACTTCGAGCTCATGGGTCTGGACGAAGCTCGGGATGAGGAAGATGATGATCCAGCTCTCAAACTAGAGGATCTCCTCAAAAAGTTCGAATCTAAAGCCAATGTTGTAGCCGATGATTTCGAGATAGTAAACTTGGGGACGCCTGAGATCCCTAGGGAAGTACGCATCGAAAAATCATTGCCACCCGAGATGAAACAGAAAATGATAGAGTTCCTAGCTCCAAGATTGTCCAATTTCGCGTTCTCATATGAAGACATGCCGGGGCTCGATGAAGAGCTCGTTGTACACCATCTGCCAACCAAGGCAGATATGAAGCCAATGAAGCAGAAACTTCGAAGAATGAAGCCAGAATGGGCTCTGAAAATCCGAGATGAAGTCATCAAGCAGTACAACGCGGGATTCTTGGTAGTCTCCAACTACCCTAAATGGCTCGCCAACATTGTACCAGTACCAAAGAAGGACGGCAAGGTTCGAATGTGCATCGACTTCCGAGATCTCAACAAAGCCAGTCCTAAAGATGACTTCCTTTGCCACATATCGACACTCTGGTCGACAACACTGCTGGATACAAGATCTTCTCATTTATGGACGGGTTCTCAGGTTACAATCAGATCAAGATGGCCGTCGAAGATCGCGAGAAGACATCGTTTATCACTCCCTGGGGAACCTTCTGTTACAGGGTAATGCCGTTCGGTCTGAAGAACGCAGGAGCAACATATCAGCAAGCAATGACAGTATTATTCCATGACATGATGAACAAAGAGCTTGAAGTATATGTGGACGACATGATCGTCAAATCTCGCACAATTGAAGGACACTTTGAAGATCTGAAGAAGTTATTCAACAGATTAGAAAAGTACAAGCTCCGTCTCAACCCTCAGAAATGTGTCTTTGGTGCAATAGGAGGCAAGCTCCTCGGCTTTATGGTGAGCGAGGATGGCATTAGGGTCGACGAGACCAAAACCAGAGTAATCATCGAGATGCCCCCTCCTAGAACAGAGAAAGAAATTCGTGGCTTCCTCGGCAGAATTCAATACATCAGTCGCTTCATCGCACAGCTCACACCTATTTGTGAGCCCATTTTCAAGCTCCTCCGAAAGAACGTTCCAAAAGAATGGAATGATGATTGCCAAGTCGCCTTCGACCGCATCAAGAAATATCTCATGAATCCTCCAGTCCTGGTGCCACCCACTCCCGGACGACCACTATTGTTATACATCTCGGTAGCAGCAGAAGCCATTGGCTGTGTCCTCGGCCAGCACGACAAGACCGGGAAGAAGGAACAAGCAATATACTATTTGAGTCGAAAGTTCACCGACTACGAGACCAGGTATTCCCCGATCGAGAAGACTTGCCTCGCCCTAGTCTAGGCAACTCAGCGACTCCGTCAATACATGATTGCATTCCCTATTCTCCTCCTCGCTCACATGGATCCGCTCAAGTACCTGTTCGAGAAACCGGCACTCACTAGAAGGATAGCTAAATGGCAGCTACTCCTGTCTGAGTTCGACATCACATATGTCACTCAGAAGGCAATCAAGGGGCAGGCCCTCGCCGATCATCTTGCCGCTCACTCACTCCTGGATTATCAACCGCTCAAGACATTCTTCCCTGATGAAGATCTCTTGCTCATTGAAGAAGAAGAAAAGAAGAAAAAAGATGAGTGGACGTTATTCTTCGACGGCGCAGCAAATTCTAAAGGGAGTGGTATTGGAGTGATCCTCTACTCTCCAGATGATGTCCCTATTCCCATCTCAAGGCGCATAGCATTCGAGTGCACCAACAACATGGCAGAGTACGAAGCATGCATCGCTAGCTTAAGGGAAGCCATAATCTTGGGCGTCAAGAAGCTACGAGTATTTGGAGACTCACAGCTTATCATCAATCAGACCAATGGCGAATGGAAAACCAAAGACGAGAAGTTGATAGCATATCATGTGTATCTTGACAATCTGATCGAAGAATTCAAAGAAATCGCCTTCTCATACATGCCTAGAGCCAAAAACCAGTTTGCCGATGCTCTCGCCACACTTGCATCAATGCTCGAGATACCAAAAGGAGCTTCAGAATGGGAGCTCACAGTCGAAATTCAAGATGAACCTGCTTTCTGCCTGCAAATAGAAGAAGCCGAAGCTGTCCCTGACAAACCCTGGTATGCCGACATCAAGCAATATCTCGAAACCCAGGAGTATCCAGAGTCAGCAACAGCAACAGATCGCCGAACCATTCAGCGTTTGGCCAGCCAGTACACCATCAGTGGCGAAGTTCTTTACAAGCGATCCTATAATCACATCCTCCTTCGATGCGTCGATGAAACAGAAGCTACAAAGATCATGAAAGAAATACACGAAGGAATCTGTGGCCCACACATGAACGGGCACATGATGGCAAAGAAGATTCTACAACTCGGCTACTATTGGCTCACCATGGAGACAGATTGTTGCCAGCACGTCAGAAAATGCTTCAAGTGTCAGAAGCATGCGAATCAAATCCATGCCCCCTCATCAGAGTTATACAACCTGACCACCCCCTGGCCCTTCTCCATGTGGGGACTCGACATCATCGGCAAGATCAGCCCCAAAGCATCAAACGGTCATGAGTACATACTTATGGCAGTCGACTACTTCACCAAGTGGGTAGAAGCAGCCTCCTACACCATGATTGCAGCATCTCAGGTGATCAAATTCATGAAGAACAACATCATATGCCGATATGGAATCCCCAATGTTATCATCACAGATAATGGGACCCCGTTCGTCAACAAGAAGATGGATGACTTCCTCCGCAAATTCAAGATTCAACGTCATCGATCAAGCCCCTACCGTCCTCAGATGAATGGTGGGGTAGAAGCCGTAAACAAAACAATCGTCAGGATACTCGAGAAGATGGTCGTGACCTATCGAGATTAGTCAGATATGCTCCCATATGCACTTTGGGCCTATCGAACGTCTGTACGGTCTGCTACAGGCGTTACTCCTTTCGAACTTACCTACGAAATGGAAGCAGTCCTACCAGTCGAGGTGGAAATACCATCATTATGGGTGTTACTAGAAAGTGGAGTTGAAGAAGGAGAATGGCAACGGGCCAGATTCGACCAGTTGCAGCTAGCAGATGAGAAGAGCATGCGTGCGCTAAGTCATTCTCAGTGTTATCAGAAAAGGATCGCTCGGGCTTACAACAAGAGAGTCCGAAAAAGAAGTTTCAAGGTAGGCGACATGGTCATGAAGAAGATTCTACCTTCGCACCTTTCGAATCCCAGAGGAAAGTTCAGACCCTCGTGGGAAGGGCCACTGATCATCAGAGAAGTACTTCCCGGAGGCGCCCTCAGACTCACCAGCATGAGAGGGGTGGATGTTCCTGAGCCAACCAACGCCGACAACGTGAAGACCTTTCACGGGTAAGTTATTCTGACCTTATCAAGAGTTACTTTAATAGAGCTGAAGTCAAGAGATCGAAGCTAACACCTCTGAGAAATCATTTCCGTCCACCAACAAGTGTTTCAAATAAGGGGATTCCAAAAGAGAAAAAGACAAAAAAAAAGAGAGGGGGGAAAATACAAAAAATAGAGAAAAAAAATACAAAAGAAAGAAAAAAAGAAGAAAAGAGAAAAAGGAAGCCAAAGCAAGGCACCCAGGAAAAAATCAGTCCAAGAAGAAACACAGACATCCATCCATTCATCTCAGAAGGGTCTTTAGCAAAGACCGACAGCTCTATCATCGTAACCTAGGATAAGGGCTGAAAGACTGCCATCGGCCGGCAACGACGGATTCCCGACCTCTAGCCGCCATAGATATCCAAAGATCCAAAAAAAAAAAAAAGCAAAAAAAAAAAAGAAAAAAAAAAGAAAAATGTGTGCCTAAACAAAGAGGGCGGAGTGAAAACCCGGAGGGGCGCTCCGAGTAAAAACAGTGGGCATACAGCGGACTTGGTGAAAACCCGAAAGGGCATTGAGGGTAAAAACAGCATAGCTGCCAAGGGGTAGGCAAGATCAAATACCCGGGACATGGTGAAAACCCGAAAGGGCGCCACGGGCAAAAATGATGGGAAAAGGCCGGCTGTGGTGAAAACTCGAAAGAGCACTACAGGCAAAAATGGCTCAAATGAAAAAAAGGAAAAAAATAAAAGTGCAGGTACCAAGAAATCAGACGGTCCAGATCGGTTCAGGCAGTTATAGTTCAAGAATAAGAAGAAGTGCAGTCAGGAGCGAAGAGCTCTACAAACTCTGACCATCTCAAGAAGCAACAGTTTCCATTGCCTACACCTCTAGGGAACCAAAGAATCAAGCAAGTTAATCTTGAGACATCGGTCAAAGCATTGGCCGAGCCCCAGTTCTGATTCTTATATCCCGACACAAAAATCCAGACACTCACTCACAAGACAACTCATGGCACAGTAGATTTTCAAAAAGTTTTCTTCTTTTTCATTAAAAGCATCATATTTCTTTTACACATGTCATATCATCTTTTTCAAAAAAAAAATACAAATTTTTTTTTTCATCAATCATATATGCAAAAAAGGAATGTGCAGGTGGCCAACCAATCAATCTCTACCCTCCTCCTCGGCCACATCAGGTAAGTCCTCTGACTCATAAAAAGATAGCCTCTCTCTCAACCTGCTCACCTCCATACGCAGGTAATGCGCCTCATCACGCTCAAGGGTACGGATTGCTGTCTCCTCGTCAGACAACCTTTGATAGGCAGCTAATCTCCTCGACATCATCTCACAATGAAACCGAAGTGCAGAAATCTCAGACAGCAGATGGCCATGAGTGGCCAAAAGGAAGCAAGGATCAATGAATGGGCGCTCCTCAAAAGGTTCATATGAACCAGATGAAGAGCCAGCATCTCCAAGGATATCCTGCTCATCCTCATCAACAGTCTGGTGCCAACAAGGGATACGTCGATACAAAGACTGCTCAGCAACCCAGTACTGATATGGGGCGGTTGCCATCGGAAAAGTCCGCAGCTCAAAACCCAGCAAATCAGCAGTCAAGTAACTCGCCCAAGAACAATCAACCCGGGTCCTGAAGTCAGAGGATCTAGAGGGAAGTGCTCGACGCCCGATACCCGTGAAAGCAAAAAGAGGAATATCCTGCTCATATCCAGACTGCCGCAGGAACTGAATGGGATGATAAGAAAAGTAGGATCGAAAGCCTACCAACATCAGAGGAAGGCGGTGTGCATCACAAAGTACTGGAGGAAGTGAAAGCCAAGATGACTCCCAACGAACGTTCCAGTCACGAAGTTCAGCGAACATCCTGCGATACAAGGGCTCGCTCATCCTAGCTGTATGCGGAAGAAACTCCATAATGTGCCGCATAAGGTCTGGGCGACGGGTGTCAGGAAATGATACAGGAACAGTCAAAGAAAGACGCTCCCATAGCCAGACCTGATCACAAAAAGGAAAAGAAGTTCAACTAGAGCAAAGCAATTCCTAACAAAGCAAGAAGAAAAAAGTGTAGAAAAGATACCTGAAGAAAGGCACAACAGCCGCGAAGGACACGAGTGCGGCCCAGGGCGCAGTCAGTCAGCCCATTAAACAGCTCGGCCAAGATGAGAGAAATGATCCCCTGCCGTCGGATAGCTCGGCTCATCACCTCAAAAAGCAAAGGAGTCTGGGACCTGCGCCATCCCGAGAACAGCACCTCAGCTATCAAGCAGAACATCAATGCGTTCCGAGCAAAGGTAGAATCGGCCACACTCCGAAGACCCGAAAAAAGCTCATACAGCAAGTCCAAGGAGAACACTACAGCATCCTGGCCGGCGGCTGCAAGCCGAACAAGATAGGGGATCCCGAACCAGTTCTGTGGTGTAGCAGTCTTCGATGACGTCTTCGGCGAGAAATACTGAGTATAATCCCAGGGTAGGCCTGTCAAGCGGGCAAGCTCCTCCAAAGAGAGTCCCATCTCCATATCGTTGAACGCGAACAAGTTCAACGAAGGGACCCAGTCAATCAAGGCAGCTCCGAGCATCCTCCAACCAATGTCAACTCTAGCCATATAGATCAGACTGCCGAAGCCATAGGACTCCAAATCCCGAATCTCATAAGCTGACAAACTATCAAGCGAAGCAAGCAGCCGTGGCGAGCAAGAAGGACGAGGAAGCAGCTGACAAGTCCTCACTGGCACCCACTCCAGAACAAAAGGCCCAGAAATCAATGATGACTCATCGAGGATCGGAAGGTCGACAGGCGAAGGAGAAGGAAAAGCTGGAACCTCTGCAGACTCGACAGCCCCTGACCTACCCTCAGTAACGACTATGTCTGATATAGTCGCATCACTGTCCGAAACTATCATAACCTCAGCCGCATGGGAAGACTCGCCCACCTCATGAACAGAGTGCGCAAAAGACCGACGATCAAGAGATGGATGATACTCTCCAGCAAAAGTGCTATCGGTGAAGATCACACCACACATCGTGGCATCCTGGCCAATCTGACCATCAAAGAATGCATCTGAACCATCAAGAAGGGTCCTGACAACCCCGATCGAAGAATCAACGGTCAGATCTGGACCTGCGGCCCTCTCCAGCAGGAGATCATGAAACTAGTCATCATCCTGGCCAATCCAAGGGATCATCGAGCATCCACACCGTCCATCATCAGGGGGACATCATCAATGATCACATCAAGCCCACCCAAACAAGTATACTGCACATCTCGGCCATCATCAAGAGCATCCAAACCATCAAAGGTATCATCTGAACCATCCATCCCATCCAGAAAGGGGATCAGCCCATCTATGTCCATCATGGTCCCATCACCTCCATCAATCACATCATCCATGTGGCCCATGTTCAAGGGATGCATAGCCTCACCTATGTCCCATCCTCCCATCTCATCCATGCCATCCATTTCTCCCACAATCAAAGCCCCATTCAAATCTGGAATTTCAGCATGGCTGCCATTAATGGGTCCATTCAAAGCTCCATCAACCACCATCCCTAACCCCTCATCAATGCCCCCATTCAATGCACTATCTCTACCATCCATTAAAGAGATTCCACCATCATTAAAGCCTGCACCACCTCCTGAAGTGTGGGACCCACCATGGACAGCCCCCACAACCCCTAAATCTCCACCATCCATTGCCCAAGAAAGGACAAAGCAAGATGAGGAGGAAAGAGGAGACAAAGGGAAGATTCATGGTTGAAATCGAACCTGGACGTACAGAGCAGGTGGAGACAAGAGCAGTGGACGGAAGAGAATGTCCGAATCAGAGCCAGCCCAGGCCGCATAAGAGGCGAGCCTTGGGCGGCCCGCTCTGGGCCGCCCGTATGGACGCGCTCCCTCTCTCTCCGCGGGATTGGCTCCATGGTTCTTGGTAGGTGAGGCTGACAGTCCACCTCAGCAGATGGCACCCTGAGGGCCGCCCAAGGCTCCAATCCCTTCCAGATTTCGATTGAGGTTGATCAAGATCATCTAGAAAGTACCCCACCGTTCCAATACCAAGCACTGCGGCCAGAATGTGTCTGATCAAGTCAAAGAGAGGGAAAGATGATCAAGTGGGGGCCACAAGCAATCCGAGCCATTTAAAGACTAGATCATCATGATCTAAACCATGGAAGAGTTCACATGGGCCATCGAATAGCAACATCAAGGGTTCGATCATCAAAGGGAGGGTCAGAATCCAAGATCTGATTATCAAGTGGGCCCACAAGGCCAAGTCAAGCGATCCGAGACGTTCAAGTCATCATCCACACCATAAGAAGCCTTCTCAACCTCATAAAACATCAAGCAAAGGTGCTCCAAGGCAAAGCAGAGGTCTAGAAGGGGCCCACAGGGCCAGATCAAGCAATCTGAACCGTCCAAGTCATCATCCATGCGGTCAAGAAGTCTCATCTTCCACAAATCATTAAGGAATGAGTCAAAGGCCAAAACATCCAGACATCAAGGAATTTGAGACAAATCAAGGATCGTATATTCATTCAGAAGATTTTACAAAAGAAGATAAAAACTAAAAGAAGAATGTCATCCATCAAGTAAAGCTGAATACAAAAGCAGGCTACAAGTCGCCAACATAGTCATCATCGTCCCTCCTCTCGTCCCGCTCCTGACGGTAAAGATCCATCAAAGGAGCAGTCACCGAGCCTCCAGCATATCTGCGACGGCCCCCTAGAACATAGAGCGAAGGAAGCAGAGGCCCCTGGCCGTACAGCAAATACCACTCATCATAGTCACGATCCGGGATCGTGAAACGAAATCCGGGCTGGCCCGCAAGAGCATCAGCCATCTCGCCAGCAGGAATCCGAGCAGCTAGGAGGAGATACAGAATAAGGGACCCGAGCCACCCCAGTAACCTGCCGAAGCAACCTCTCACCCAGATACCACTGAAAAGATTCAGCGTCGGAAAGCATGATACGGAGACATGAAGCATCATATGCCTCCACACGCTGAGGGGTGTAGTAGAGAGGGAAGCTGGTATACGGCATCCGAGCGAGCTGTAGCAAATGAGGTCACCAAGATCAGTTATAGTGCAGCACGAGGGGTAAGGAAAGCAAGATGCTTACGTTATCAACGGTCAACCCGTCTATGTCGGCACGCCAATTGTCCCCAGAAACTCGAGAGTTCCGCTGACGGTTTTGTTGGTGCCAGTACATGTGGCGATATAAAGAGGGCTCAAAATCGTCCCGCATCCTTGGCGCGAGATGGGAAAATGGTCATAAAAGTAAGTCTGGGCAAAAAGCACACCTAATGATCAGAGAGAGAAAGAAGGCAAATGTCTCCAAGAAAGGTGAATGAAGAAATACCTCGACGACAGGCCAGAAATCGGTGTAAGACCGGCTATTCCGACAGGTCTTATCCAGACCCTGGAAAATATGAGTCAGGATAGCCCCGTTCCAATTGTAGGGGTGGTGTAGATCCTCAACCAAGCGAAGAAATTTAGGATCGACCCTCTCATTGGCGTGGTAGAGAAGGAAGGACCCGAAGGCGTAAGTGATCATGGCACGTGCTTTGTGGAGGGCCTCTCACTAGGTAGTGGGGATGACGGAGGTAAAGGTGTTGTAGAACCATCACATCTTTACTTGATGGCCTTGGAATTCATCCTCGGGTGGGACATCACCGACGAGCCGTAGCCAATCAGTGGAATCGATGGGAGCCAGAGAGCTGACTTGGGGAACAACTGTCCCATGAAACGGAAAGCCTATCTATATATAAATGTCCAGGGGAGTTATTCCCCATTCACCACAAGGGAGCTGGAAGGTGTGGGTCTCGTCCCGCCACCTCTCGCAGAGGGCCGCGAGCATTATGCGGTTGGCACTGTTGTTATGAAAACGTAAGGTGAGAAGGCCAGCAAAAGGAGTACCAGCCAATACTCATTCAAGCAAGGGCTGTGGATCCTTCACCCAGTTGTCCCAGTGATCCCTGGTGCCTCGACCCTTGATGGCAGGAAGAGGTTGATGTTCCATAGCTAAGGAAC
The DNA here is from genome assembly GCA_003013855.2 of Liriodendron chinense. NCBI lineage: Eukaryota > Viridiplantae > Streptophyta > Magnoliopsida > Magnoliales > Magnoliaceae > Liriodendron > Liriodendron chinense. The sequence continues at coordinate 1,938,353 of ML058492.1, read as the reverse complement.
ACATGTGGTCCCCTCGGCGGATGATGAAGGCAGGATCATCTTCGTCAATCACTCGACGTCCCCTGGTACCGTCTGCCATTGAATCCTACAAGCTTGGCAAGGTAAGTCCCTATCCCTTACCCGTTAAAATCCAAATTATCATCCAGGAAACCCATGGGATTGGACTCACACTCAAATGCAAGATCTAAAGTCCAACTCCATGTGTTACCTAGGACATGTGTTGGGCCCATTGAAGAAAGCAAGGCCCACCTTAAAGAAGGTTGCATGGCATGCCTTAGGCAAGAAAAGTCCATCATCCAAGGACACATTTTGGACAACAAATGCACTCAAGTATCATGAGATCAACAAAGAATAAGAATCCTACTTCACATGAGAAATCTCTCTTCAAAGTCCACATGTGGCCAAAGATTGGTCACTTTTTATACCAAGGCCATGATTTTCACTTAAGATGTTTCCATCTTTTTACACATGTACATGGACAAGTGGAGAATAGGAGGGAAATGGGCCCCCAAGAGCAACCCGAATGCCTCACCTCAATGGATTGAAGGGAGCACATAGCCCACTTGAAGAACATGAGGACCCATTTATGGGTTAACCATGGGCACCCCTATGTGCACCATCTTGATGAAAGTTTTGACCATGAGAGTACAACATGGCGGTCTACCCATAAATATATGAGTTAAAGGAGCCAAGGGTAAAAAAATTGATGCACATAGCCCACATAAAAAACTAAAGGTGGAAATGTCCAAGCAAGGACAAATTTGGGCAACTTATGTGCACCAATTTCTTTACAAGAAAGGGAGACCATTTGAGCACAAGAAGGCATGGCTTGATCGGTCACCCAATCATCATAAAAATGGCTAAGAATGGTATGCATAGCCCACTTGAAGATCAAAATCCAAAGTGCCCCAAAGCATGGGACAAAATTGGGCAACTTATGGGTATCATTCTTTCTCACAAATTGAAAGAAAAATCACTCATCTTTGAGAATGATGGTGGATGACCCACCAAGCCCCCAAAGGAAGTTCAAGGAGCTATGGTTACATGGATAGCTCACTTGAAGGAGGATCATCCATTTGAGATTGATAACATCTAAGGAAACTCTTGAGAACGACTTTCCTACCTCATGGAAAAACCATTGGAAACTAGTAAGATTGTTGGAGCAACTCACTCATGGGGCTTGTAGATGATCAAGTAACCCAAGTCCTCCATCCATCAAAAGAAAAAGCATGAAAAGAAAAAAGCCTACTTGGACAAAGTGTAGTGGTGCACACATGGTCCAAAGAAATTCAAGCTTCAATGAAGGCCCAAAAGCCCATCCATATGGAAAAACTCCAAGGAACACACCACACTTTGTACAAGGATGTACATCATAATCAAGAGATGGTGGAAGACTTGGGCTACTTGTCCATAAAGGCCCAACTAAGAAATCTAGCCCACTTGAGATCCAAGTGAAGAATGGGCTAGTCACCTTGGTCCATACATGTGTGAAAAAAGATGGGGTCACCCAAAGTGAGCCCCATGAGCCCAAAACTTGAGATGGGCCCTACCATGCCCATGGGCCCAAATCTTAGAAAAAAGATGGGAAAGAAAAAGAGAGCTCCAAAGAAAATGACGAGAAAGAGAAAGCATGAGGGAGCCCAAAATGAAGCATTGGGTCCATCAAATACACCAAGGGCCATGACTTCACTTTGAGCCCATTTGATACATATGAAAAGAGGCCCAACTCCCATGAAAAAGATAGAATATTTTGCCATGCACACTTGATGACATGGCAAAATCACTCTTTACATACACATGAAGGGAGTGTGAAAAGAAGAAAACGAAAAGTGAAATGAAAGCTGGCAATGTCTTTCTCCATGCACCACCTTTGAAATAGATTGGAGATCTAGAAAAGAGTTAAGAACACTTAGGCCCACCTTCACTCCTTTTGGAATAGCTACATGGAAAAAGAAAAGAGTCATGAGAAGAGACAATGAAGAAGGAAAAGGACAAGAAAGAGAAAGGGAGTGGTCCATACCTTTACCACTCACCAAAGAAGGACCACCTTGCTGTCCCAAAACTTCTCTAAGGCCCACCACTTGAGAGAAGCAAAGAACCACCAAGAGGAGAGAGAAAACTTTGAGAAAGAGAGAGTATGAGAGAGAGAAGAGAGAGATTGCACGTTGGAGGGGGCAAGGGTGCCCCATGTTATATAGAAAAGGGGGGTGCACCCCTTTACCCAACCCACTGAAGAAACCAGGGGTCAGGGGCGGTCCGGGCGGCGCCCAGGGGGCCGTCCTACCCCCTACCTAGTTGAAACGACCTCTCCTCCTCTCTCCTTAGGAAGAACTCCTCCTTGGGAAGGGTGGTTGCAAGTGAATCTTGTACCTCCTTATAAGAATGAAGTGATGGAAGAGAATGGTGAGAAAAAGTAAGAAACCTCACCAAAATCTCATTCTTGTGAGAAATTGGCTTGATGATAAGTTCCATGGAATTTTCAAGAAAAAGAAAGAAAAAGATTGACTTGGTCAAATAGTGATCTCAACCATCCAAGGGTATGACCTGATGATCTGAACCATTCCAAGAAGAATTCTCGTAGTCTCCAACCTGGATTGCTACTCTCTTGTACATATTTGTGGGTCCGAAGACCTTAAACTACGTCGGGATCAAGATCCCGAGGGATTTTTAATAAAAACGGGCATCGATCTCGAACCTCAAAATCAAAATCGATGACTCAGAACACTTTTTAAGAATAAAAAAAGAATGTACTTTCAGCATGTACATAAAGTTTTTTTGGGTCCAAAGACCTTAAACTACGTCGGGATCAATATCCCGAGAGATTTTCAATAAAAATCGGCATCAGTCTGGATCGTTCGAATCGAAATCCGCTGACACCGAAAATTTTTCAAAAAAACAAAAAAATGTGTTTGCCCTGTTTTGTACAGTTTTGTGGTCCGAAGACCTTAAACTACACTGGGATTAATTTCTCGGGGGACCTTTTCCTGCTTTCAACAAAAAATCGGCATCGGCCTCAACCGCTGGGATCAAGGTTCGATAATCCGGATCATTTTCAAAAAATACCAAAAAGATTTTTTGAGTTTTCCATAAAAACCAGCATCAACCTTGATTACCCGAGTTGAAATCTGAAACTTTTTCAAAAATACAAAAAAAATGAAAATAAAAATAATAATAATAAAAATCTCACCATCAATTTCAACTGCACAAATTTATCTCCAGCGGTCCGAAGACTTAAAACTACACTGGGATTAACTTCTCGGGGGCTTTCTTTCCTAACCTGTTTCAGGCATGGCTGACACTTGATCATACGGGTGTCTGGAATCTTTTAAACAGGTAAGGGCTGTGGCGGGCAGAGCTCCGTAACCCTGTTCATGTTGAACGCACCGTGATAGACAACCTTAATTTGGAAGTCGCTGTTGAATTTGACGGATGTTCCCTGTTCCTAAAACTCATGAAGGGGATTAAGGCTGTTGGGAGGTGGAGCTCACCCTCACGGAATTGTGAGCAACGTAAGGCCCCAAACTGGATTGACTAAGGGAAATGTGAGGATGTGGCTCATTTTGTGGCCGAAGGAGTCCGTCAGACGATACGTGGTCTATGTGCATTGCACATGAGGAACATGCAACTTTGTGGGTGTGTTGACTGAAAACCCTCAAAATCTCCTCATCCGAAGATGTAAAACTATGGCACTTAACTGTGGGAAACTCGTCTTGCTCGCTGACGTAAAATGGATCGGGTGCCTTACCAGCAGTAGAAGCTGGAAATGGATGAAAATTCCATACCTTTTCCCTGTATTTCAGAAAAATCAGAAAAATACAAAAACATTGCAAAATCACCTTTTCAAAAATCACAAAAATATATTTCCCTTGCTTTCAAATCAAATATTTTCAAAAATCACAAAAATATTTCCTTTATTTTCAATAACCAATCTCTATCCTGACCACTCAGATAAAGATTCGGATCACATATTCACAAAAATCAAAAAAATTGGCACTGCCCCCAGCACTACACTTCAGGAGTCTTGAACTCCACTCTCTTCACAATTTGGGATGACGGATCCAATCGCCCGCAAATTGGAATCTTGACCAAAACTGGCGACTAAGCACCGTCTCAATCGCATTTATACCTAGAAGAACATCTTGAAGTCGGATAAAATCCTCGCACATTCTCATTTAACAAAGAAACAGCATCTTGGGACGATGGACCTAATCGATCACGGGTCGGGATCTTGACCAACCCGCTGACCAAACATCCGCATAAAGAAAAAAGAAAATCCCCAGGGAGCACAACCCTGCAAGCAATAAGCTCAAAATTCTCTGCATCTCCAGCAAAAGCAAAATCATCAAACTGAAAGAGAATGAGCCAAGCCATGCATTCATCATGCATCTCCATGCATCAACATCCATCGCATCAATCATCATGTTTATCTGCTTTCAAAATAAAGTCGGTTAGCCAAAGACCCCACAGGCATCCCTAGTGGAGGCGTATGCAAACCAGATTTCCATTTCAAAAAGACAAAAAAAATATTCCCATTTGCAAATAAAAACCCCACGGAGTATCACTCCCCAGAGTGGGTATCTTTTCAAAAATCCAAAAAATATTTTCTCAGTAGAGCGTTCTGCCTCCAACACACCAAGAGATCTTCTATATCTTTGGGTAGGATCCGACGCAAAAATCAAATAAGATCCGATGTCTCGCGGTTTCCCCGGAGACCATCGGATCCAATGCACTCAAAGTACGGTCGAACTGAACTCCATTGTCAGTGTGGTCGTACCACATGCCAAGATACAAAAGATGAAAGCCAAAAGGCTCGGTCAAAGAAGCCACTTGAACAGGTAGAAACGATGAATTGTAACCCAAGTATTAAAATCAGCAGATTGGGTGGAAAGAGTTCACCCGCACATACCTAGGCGTGGATGCCTGAAGTACCTTGACTGAGTCCAAGTCGGCGTAGTAGAATCCCGTAAGACTATCTGACATAGGGCGTCTAACCACTTTGACAGTCAAGCGAAACAAGTGCTCTGGAGTGATCTGGGAAAACATCAAACATCACACAATCCGTCTTAGGGTCAGCAACCTCGTAAGACTAGCGACGCAGAGGCTCTGCTGTACCTTTCGATGTTAGTACCGATCAGGAATGGAAGGGTTGCGATTGGGTACCCAGGTTGCAGCAAACTGCAGGGACAATCGTAACGTTTTATCCAAACTCCCGCGGTATGTGCGAGTTAGCAATTTCCAGACAATCAACTGACTCAGATACAAAGGACAACAAAGATTCCAGACCACAATCAAGGAAAGAATGAATTGCAAACCAAGCATCGAAACCAGTAGATAGGGTGGAAAGAGTCCACCCGCACATACCTAGGCGTGGATGCCTGAAGTACCTTGACTGAGTCCAAGTCGGCGTAGTAGAATCCCGTAAGACTATCTGACGCAGGGCGTCTAACCACTTTGACAGTCAAGCAAAACAAGTACTCCTGGAGTGATCTGGGAAAACATCAAACATCACACAATCAGTCTCAGGGTCAGCATCCTCGTAAGACTAGCGACGCAGAGGCTCTGCTGTACCTTTCCGATGTTAGTACCGATCGGGAATGGAAGGGTTGCGATTGGGTACCCAGGTTGCAGCGCATGCAGGGACAATCGCAACGTTTTCTCCAAACTCCCGCTGTATGTGCGAGTGATCGAGTTCCAGACGATCAACTGGCACAGATGCAAAAGTAAGCAAAGATTTCAGAACATGATCCATGAATGACCGGGTTAAAAGTGGGGTGTCCACTCGCTTTGGCATTCGGTTGCACGCAACCTCTGCCAAAGAGGGGCATCTGTAGACACCCCACCTTCGGCTACACTGTTGGTAGAGATAGCTGGATGAATGGAGGACCATACCCCCAAATCCCAAGTCCAAACTCAGCCAAACTCACCCTTGTAAGCCCCAATCCATAGCCCAACTCAAGCCTGCACCCAGTCAACCTAGTCCTAAACATTAGCTTGAAAAACCCCCCATAAGAAAAGCCAGTCAAAAAATCCTAAAAAAGTCAAACTCACTGAGTCAACCCGCTGAGTCAATCCACTGAGTCAACTCGTCGAGTCAAAACACCGAGTCAACCCGTCGAGTCAACCCGCTGAGTTAAATCACCGAGTCAACCCGCTGAGTCAACTCACTGAGTCAACCCACCGAGCCAAACAGCAGCCCCGAGGGAGCGACCGTACCTCGCTGGAAATCAAGGAGTGGCCGTACAGGCGGCCCACAGCGGGCTGCCCAAAATTATTTACGAGCTCTGCCACTGCCCGCTGCTATAAATACCCCCCTCCCCTTCTCATTTCAACACAGCAACCCAGCCAGAGAGAGAGCGTCCGTTCGAGTCCCCTTCTCCACCCCTTAGCCCATTTTCCCACCAAGGAGAGCCCGAGTGAGGAGATCCTAGCCCTGGTCCGGCCCAGCCTGACCACTGGTCCAAGTCTCCCAAGCCATCCAAGTCTTGATCCAGCCACTCGAAACCAACCGTTGCGACACCTCCGTCCATCCAGCTACTCTTTTTCCAGCATCATCTCATTTGCATCTAGCATAAGTGCAACATTTACTTTTCTTCCAACCCCCCTGCTTCACTGCAAGCACCTTGATCATTCAAGCACATTGCATACGTCTTACATTAAGCACCTGTCAGTTCGAGCGTATGCTCTGGGCTTGCCCGTTGTTGGAACCTGCCCATCAGAAACTCTTACTGTTCAGACCTGCATTCATGCTTCACTATAAAGCACCTTGATTATTCAAGCACACTTGCATACGTCTTATATTAAGCAACTGTCAGTTCAAGCGTATGCTCTGGGCTTGCCCGTTGTTGAAACCTGCCCATCAGAAACTCTTGTTGTTCAGACCCGCATTCATGCATCATGTCATCTATGAGAATGTACGAGGATTAAAACAGACTTTCAAGTATTAGTTCGATTCTGTGAAGTAGAGACCGTACTTTGGTACGGGCAGTGTGTGGGGTGCTTAACCTCTTCCCACCCTGTAACCGTGATCCCTTACCTTGAATCTTTGGCCACAGATCAAAAGGAGTCATTTTAGAGGAAGGAATCTTCTGATCCCCTTCTCTAACGTTTCTACGGGGTCTAGCCGACTGTAGATTCGAAGTAATTGGCTAGTGGCGACTCTGGTCTTATAAACTCATTTAAACACATCCAGCTTAAACACGACAACCAAACAAAGCCCTCGAGAACGAGGCAAGCCAGTGGCACAAAAGGAGTCATTCGCACTCACGCATCCTCCTCTCCTTCTTTTCCCGAAAGGGGAAGGGACGAGAACGTCGTGTGGGGGGCGCGAAACGGCGAGGGTCCACAATTTCAATTCCTCCTGCTTACCTAATCCAATCAGAAAATTTGATTTCAAATGCATTTCATTAACTCCCATCCAAACACATCTAAATAAGCCACTTACTCTCAATTTGTTTACATCCAATTTCATTTCCCATTTACCTCAATTTACAAGCTCCTACAGGTGTAAAAAAGTAACTTAATGACTTACAATAAGTTAAAAAGTAACTTATTTGGCTGTATCCAAATAGGCCCTAAGCATAGAGCAATATTTTAACTTTTTTTTCTTTCTAATGGTTCATTTTCCAGGTCCTGCCTAACCCACTTGACCAGAAAAGCGGATCGTGTTCTGCCCTTGCTTGGACAAAAATGGCCTAGGTAGGAGTTATGTGGGGCCCGCCATGATGTATGGGTTTTATTTAAGCTATTCATCCATTTTTCCATATCATTTAAGGTACCGGCTTGTAAAAATGAGGTAAATCCATGGCTCAAGTGGGTCACATCATAGGAAGTTGGGGTGAAAGTGATGCACCCACTGCTGAAACCTTCCTAGGGTTCACCATTTTGTTTATTTGCTATCCAACCTGTTGTTCCTGAGGTCACATAAGTCTAGAGGAAGGAGAACTATAATGTCAACTTGATCCAAAACTTCTTTGACTCGTAGGAAGTAATGGTGGGTTTTCAATCCCCATTGTGTGTTTGCTTGAGCATTGGACCTACCTCATTTTTTAGGCTCATCCTAAGCATGGATAAAACACATAGATCATGGTGGGCCGCACACAACGGTTCGGTAGGGACAGGATGAATGAGGATTAGCTACAGACAGGTTCAATAGCTATCTGACGTCACCAAGTTTGTGGGCCCCACCATGATGTACATGTTGTATCCGCACCGTTCATTCATTTGGAGAGATTGTTTTAGGGCATGAGCTAAAGAGTGAGGTAGATCTAAAGCTCAATTGAACCCCACCACAGAAATCAGATCGCCTACCATTAAAAACTTCTTAGGCCCAAAAAAGTTTCCAATCAAGCTTATATTTGTGTTTTCCCTTCTTCCATGCCGATGTGAACTCATGTTCAATGACGGATGTCACTATCCCCACTATTTTATGTAATAGGGTTTACTTGAGCTTTGGATTTGCCTCATTCTTTGGCTCATGCCAAAATGACCTCTTCAAATGAATGGACAGTGTGGACACAACACATACAGGCTGTCCACCGAACTTGGCGACATCATTTCAATAGCGAGATAGCTACTAGACATGTGAGTAGCTAACTTGCATTGGGGATAGGATGCAATCCACTTCCACCCAATCAACAGATTGGCCCAAATTTTGAGCAGGACATGTCTAAGGGTGGCGTTCGGTAAAATTTGATTTTAGAATTTATCACTAAAAAATGCTATTTTCAGTGATTTTAATAATTCAGACCATTTGGTAATGGAAAGATGTTAAGTATTTAATTAAAAAAATCACTTAAAATGTTAGGATCTTTTTTTTTTTTTTTTTTTCCCTTCCAACCACCACTTAAAACTTATAATCAAATGTAGTAATTGATTTCCTTTAAAATTTTGGATGAAATTTGATCAAAATATTCATACCAACGTTTATAAATGACAAGATTAATGACAATGGTTGCTTGCAATGCCTGATGGATGGGAAGTGGATTACATGGTGTGCCACAGGCCATTGACCTCCTCCCTCTGCGGTCTGTTGACATTACCTAGTTCTGTTAGCCCTATCTATCATAATGTACATGTTATATCAGCACCAAAAATCAATTTGGAGAGATCATTTTATTGAATGGGCCCAAAACTGAGGCAGATCCAAATCTCTGGTGGACCACACGTTAGAAAGCAGTGGGGGCAATGATGCCCACCATTGAAACCTTTCCTAGGGTCCACTATGATGTTTATTGGACATCTAACGCGTTCATAATTTGACTCATGGAAGGAAAACAATATCAGCTTGATCCAAAACTTTTGTGGCTCTAAGAAGTTTTCAATGGTGGCCATCATTGTCCCTGCTGATTTCTGTCGTGTAGTCCACTTGAGCTTTGGATCTGCCTTGTTTGTACGATTATGCCATAAGATGATCTGGAACTTGGATGGACGGTTTGGATATAACACTTAAACAGAGTCCAAAGAACTTCAACACACCACGGAGGGACGCGGATTGGCTAGTGACTACACCACAGCAAACAGTGTTGATTGAACGTGCACCCTTAAAAACTTCCCAGGCACACACCACGGAGGGACGCGGATTGGCTAGTGACCACACCACAGCAAACAGTGTTGATTGAACGTGCACCCTTAAAAACTTCCCAGGCCCACCGTGATGTTTATTTGCCATCCAACCTGTTGATAATGGTCACACAGATCTGGATGAAGTGAAAACACAAATATCAGCTTGATCCAAAACTCCCGTGGCCTCCAAGAAGTTTTCAACGGTGAGAATTCAATTTCAATTGTTTCCTGTGGTGTGGTCCACCTGAGATTTGGATCTACCTCATTTTTGGGCCCATACCCTAAAATGAGGTGGAAAAATTGATGGACAGCGTGGATAAAATACATACATCATGATGGGGCCCACACAGCTTTGACACCAGCCCTGGGGCTGGTGTTGGGGTTATTAGCCAATCCGCGTCCCACGCAATCCACTTCCCTTCGGATTCTCCTCGCGCGAATCGCCGGAGCAATCGTCTCCTCGAAAGACAAAAATTTCAGTTGCCGAGTTTTATCTCCATTTGCTGCGGCGAGGCAGAACCACGCCCAGTGACAGCAGTTGGAACTGCCAAACACATACACGGTGCGTAGTTTAACTATCGTTCGCCCCCCTACCGCTCACTCCTCGCATCCGTAAATCCTAGGGTAATCGCGAGAGAGAGAGAGAGAGAGAGAGAGAGAGCTGCTATGGAATTTGAAGTGAGGGTTGTTGGAGGGATGGAGAACTGCTTCGTCTCTCTCCCTCTCTCTCTCATCCAAACCCTCCAATCAACGCATCTGGGCCTTCTTCCTCCGATTCTCGCACTTGAGCTCCGGTCCCGCCGCAGCAGCGACGATTGCTGGCATCTGGCCTGGTCTGGCTCCGCTTCCAATTCCCCGGCTATCGAGGCAATTTCCCCTTTCTTCTCTACTTTCATTTCCTTCAGATGATATCTATTAATTTATGCCCCTACTCTTTAATGTATACAACCATTTCCCTCGCTGTTATGTGCTTTTTCTTCGTTTCTATTATCATGTCCATTAAAAATTGTGCCCCCCCCCCCCAACCCCCCCCCCCCCCCCAACCCCCCCCCCCCCCCCCCCCCCCCCCCCGACCATGTACAATCCCAACTCTTCAAATTCACCTGTTTGAATTTGGAGAGTCCACAAATTTTCTTTGTAACTGTCCATGTTATTGCCACCGCTCTTACAGCTAGCGATAATCTGATCATTGATCTCAATCGGTGCGTTTTAAATTAAATTAATCATTTATGAAAACGAAAACTAAGAGAAACCTCCTAGATAGAAAATATGCAGATCGGTCAATAGGTGGCCCAACATTTAGAGGGTTTGGATGGCTGTAAAATCCCTTAGTAGTTGTAAAGGTTTTACAAGTAGCATTTGAATGGGAAAATTTGGTTGTAAAGTATTTACAAAGGTAAACACTACTTTTTGTTTTCTCCAGGAAAAAACCCCATGTTTCAGATTGTAGGTAGAGGGATTACACCTGTGAAGACATTGTGCACAACAGAGCGTGATGGTTGGTCACACTGTTTGTGGGGCCCACGGTGATGTGTATGGTACATTCAATCCATCCATTATGTGCATCCTTTGGTTCTCTCCTAGGGCCCCAACAAACAAGCTGATTGATTCATCAGGTGGGCCACACGGCACGGAACAGTTGGTATGGGATGCCCACCATTAATAACTGTTAAGGATTGTGTATGGGGTCACCTGAAGCCAAATATGACAGAATGTAATAGTTTACCTGTGAAACTCTTTCCAGGTGTTAAGTGTTTGCAACTAAAAATTTTACAAGTTAAGAAAGAAAAATACAAAATTGGTTCACATTCAAAAGAAAAAAGGCAAAAAATTCTATTGCCAGGTTCTTAGGGAGGGAGGTAGTCAAATAGTTGCACTTGACAAATCCATGATGCATTGTAGAGGACTACGTGTACCAATCCATTGTTTTGAAGGGGCACCAAAGCCTAGTCTCATATTTGCACATCTACACTCAACAACAATAAAACGTAAAAATAAGGTCTACTACATCCTTATGTACATATGGTTAAGTTAGGACACTTCATCTATAGTTAGACCTATATGCATGTCTGGTTACATATATTAGTTGGAACTTCTTTTTCTTCTCACTTGCATGTGGATACATGTCCAGATTTTTTATATGTACCTTTTGTTTCCCTGTGACTGCTAAGCTTTTAGCGTGGCGCATAAATATTGATTCTTACTGGTTGATTTTATTTTATTTTTATTTTTTTGAATAACCCACCGTGCATTTTTATATCTTTATCCTAATCATTATCATCATCAAGGCCTGTCCCGGCTATTCGGAGTTGGCTTCCCTAAATGCCCCGTGTGGGAAATGCAACTACATATTTGTGCCTATCTCTCATCCTCACATTGTTTATCTTTCATCCATCTGTTTGTATTCAAGTCCCCATTACCATCAATTCACTGTAGGTTGCTCAACAACTAGCGGAATGTATTTCTCTACCCGATCGTACTGAAGTAAAAGTGAGAGCAATTGCTAATTTGCCCAAAGCTACACTGGTGACAATAGAGCCTAGTACTGAGGATGACTGGGAAATTTTGGAGCTTAACTCAGAGCTTGCAGAGGTGGCCATATTAAAACAGGTGTGTTATTTTGGACGCTTCTCCTTTGGCTTAGGAACTGATTAATGTTGGCCTTTATTGATGATGAAAACCATTGGACTTTTCATCTTATAGATTTTTTTTTTTTTTTTTTTTTTTTTTTTTATTTTTTTGCATAAAAAATTCTTTATGAGGAGTAAGCTTATTTATTTCTTTGTTGAGTGATTGAATTTTATGATTGTGGTGTTTCAGTCTTAATACTTGGCTACTTGCACTATCCTTCTAACTAGGTGCCTCTCCCACTTTAAATCATGCTTTTTTTTTTTTTTTTTTTTAAATTTTTTATGTGTTAGTTCACACACCCCATTGTTAGTACACCCACCCACCTCTGTTAGTCACATCACAATGTTAGCCACCCCCACTATGGGAATCGATACCATGACCTCAGTGTTGAAACAAGGCTATCTTCACTCAGTCTGCCACTTGAGCTATGGACCTGGGTGTCTTTAAATCATGCTTTTGACTCGTACTTTTGCTCCTGCTCCCTAGCTGTTTATACCCGCTAACATTTGGAAAGAAAATGCTTCTTTGCTCTTGCACCCGAATGTGTTGATTCTCTTCATGCTTTGCGCAGCTATACTCTTTAAAATATGGAGCAAAAAATCCAAGTGTACATCTCAAATAAATACCATAACATATTTCTTTTGGCTGTTGCTTCTCTTCGTACAACATATTCGTTTTGTCTCTTGATTCTCTTATGCTTCTTGAATTTGCTGTTGGTTCTCACAATTCGTGCAGCTACAATTTCGCACTTGAAAATCTAGAGCATAAAAATCCAGGAGTAGATCCTGAATGGATAGCCATAGCATATTTGTATGATAGGAAAAGAGGCCATTTGATCAAATTATCATCTTTTTTATAAATTCTAATAGAATGAGAGAATTTTGCATTGTAGTTTATTCTTATGGAAAGTGGCTTGTGCAATTCATGTACATAGAGGATGGGAGAGAAAAAAAGTGTGAGGAATCAGAAATAGGGGAGAAATTGTCGCAAAGGTGCGGGTTACATGCAGATAGAGAAAGAGAGAAGGGCGCTTATGGTTTTAATAGTGGGTGATCCATCTCCACGTTTTCCTATGTTGTGGCCTGCTTGAGCTTTAGATTTGCCTTGTTTTAGGGCTAATATCCTAAGTTCCTAACATGAGCCTACTCAACAGATGTATATCAATGGTCCGGGCCAGCCCGTGGGCTTTTGGGCTGGGTTTGGGCACACCTTTTAGGACCATGGGACAGGCTTGGGCTTGGATATAAAAGCTCAAATAATTTTAGGCTAAGCTGGGCTACCTCTAGCAGTCTGATTCGGTCCAAGGCTCATATATCTCTAATAAATATACACATATTATAATGTAAATATTATATGTTATATATATATATATATATATATATATATAGAGAGAGAGAGAGAGAGAGAGAGAGAGAGAGAGAGAGAGAGAGAGAGAGAGATCACCTGCGCGCCGGTGCTCATATAGCTCTTTGCGCACCACGGTATCTGGCATCGTGCGGTAATGTATCTCAGACTCTCTTTCTCCCACAAGATGTGTTGATGTCACCTAATTATGTGGTCCCCACCATGATGTATGTGTTATATCCACACCGTCCATCCATTTTGTGAGATCATTTTAGGTCATGGGCTCAAAAGTGAGGCAGATCTAAAGCTTAAGTGGACCATATGGCAGAAAGCAATAGGGACAATGACACTTACCATTGAAACCTTTCCAGGTCCCACCATGATGTTTATTTGCCATTCAACCTATTCGTAAGGTCACATGGACCTGGATGAATGGAAAGCAAAACTACTGGCTTGATCCAGAACTTCTGAGGGCCCCAAGAAGCTTTCAATGGTAGGTATTCAATCGCCACCTCTTTCTATGGTGTGGTTCACTTAAGTTTTGGATTTGCTTGATTTTTGGGCCCATGCCCAAAATAAATCTCGTCAAATAGATGGATGGTGTGGATATAACATGTACATTATAGTGGGTCCCACAAAATTTGGTGATGTCAACACACCATCGACATAGATGGTGTGTGGCATACCATGCAATCAATTTCTTTGTCCCATGTTGTCCCACTAGGATGCGGATTGCCTATCAAAGCCTTTCCTAGGAATGTCCTGCGATGGAAGTTGGGTGGGGCCTGCCCACCATTCTATTTGTAAGAAATCTACCGGGTTCATTCGTTTGGCCAGCTCATGTTAGCTAATGGACCCAAAATTCAAGTGGGCCGCATGACATGAAAAAGTGGGTAGGGAAATGCCTACTTTTGAAACCTCCCTGGTGTCCAACTTGATGTTTATATGCCATCAATACTGTTCATTAAGTCATTCCTACTGGGATGAACTTAAAGAACAAAAATATTAGCCTAATAAAAAACTAGTGGCCCCATGAATGTTTCAAAAGTGGATGTTCAATCCTCATAGGAAAACATTGTTTCCTGTCATGCAGCTCACTTGAATTTTGGATCTGCTTCATATTTGGGCTCACGTCCTAACATGATCGGTAAAAATGGATGGATGGGGTGGATTTCTTACAATCATTATGGTGGGCCACACCTAGGTTCCGTCCCAGGAAGTTCTGCGAAACGCTTTCGCAGGCAATCATGTATGAGTGGGACGACGTGGGGGTGGAACGGATTTGGTGTAGCCCTCGCCTCCCCCAAGACTTTGATAGGCAATCCGTGTCCTATTGGGATGACGTGGGACAAAGAAGCTAATTGCGTGATTTGCATAGATCTGAAAATCAGTATCGTATCGGCCGATACGGGTATATCGTATCCATATCGGCTCGATACGATACGCAATACGACTTCGTATCGGCCATATCGGTATCCGTTGTACTGTATCGGGTCGTATCGGCGGATACGGGCGGTATCGGGTCCGATATTTGGTATGCATATCGGTCGGGCAGATACGACCCAATCGTCAATTGAAAAAATGGCAGTGCCCAATAGAAATCAATTTTTTTGTTTTTTTTTGTTTTTTGCAATTTTTTAGGAATTTTTGTTTTAATCGATTATTGTTGCAAAAACGGTGAAGCAACAGGGAAAAAAAAAGTGAAAAGAAAAAGAAACCTACCTGCTGACCTCTTTTTCTTCTTCTTCTTCTTCTTCGATATTGTGGTTGGGCTGCACGGCTTGCACCTCTTCTTCTTCTTGATCCCCTCTCTCTCTCTCTCTCTCTCTCTCTCTCTCTCTCTTGCACGGCCTGCACCTCTTCTTCTTTTATCTCTCTCTCGTCTTTTTCCTCTCCCTCTCTCTTTTTTTTTTTTCGTTTTCCCTCTCCTTCTCTCTCTTTCTTGGAATCGGATTGCGTGCAGAGTAGCTCCAAATATCAGGTAGACATTACTCACTATGGTCCACCTAAGATTTAGATATGTTTGATTTTTGGTACCCACCTGAAATTTCTATCCTGTGATATGGTCCACCTGAAATTTCAATGGTCCATAACCACTTATTCCTGTGGTTCATAACCATTGTTTTTAATGGTTTATAACCATTGTTTCCTGTAACATGGTCCACTTAAAATTTGTATCCTGCGACATGGTCCACCTAAAATTTCAATGGTCCATAATCACTATTTCCTGTGGTCCATAACCACTATTTTTAATGGTCCACAACCATTGTTTCCTATGACATGGTCCACCTGTATTTGTATTTTGTGACATGGTCCACCTAAAATTTTAATGGTCCATAACCACCCATAACCACTATTTTTAATGGTCCATAACCATTGTTTCCTGTAACATGGTCCACCTAAAATTTGTATCCTGTGACATGGTCCACCTAAAATTTTAATGGTCCATAACCACTGTTATTAATATTCAATAACCATTGTTTCCTGTGACATGGTCCAAACAAATGGTCCATAAACACTGTTTCCCGTGGGGCCCATGTATGTACTACGTATCCAACTGTCCATTTGTTTGGACCACTTGAGATTTGGATGTACTTAATGTTTGGGAAAACATCATAAAATGATCTGTAAAGACGAATGAACCGAATGATCGGTACACTCAATTGAGTCAATTCAAACTTATTTAGAAATTTGCGACGGTTTTGGAACATCGCTATATTTTTTGCAACTAAAAAAAATAATAGGATTTTTGTTTTATTTTTCAATTGGTTAAACCTAATAGTCATCTTATCCAAATTAAAAAATAAATAAATTGATAATACATTTTTTTGATGATGCAAAACTGCAAATTGATAATACATTTTTTTTTTATTGTTTGTGGCTTTGTAGCTTGTGCAGATTGTAGAGTGGCCATTATTGTATAATTGTATTTATTGGAATGACTGAAAATAAAAATGTTATTTTAAATGTTTACATTATTCACATTTAAGGAAATTGGTAAGCACTAAGTATTTCTAGTTTTCTACACTTACATTGTTATAGATTAGTGAGTACTGAGTAGTGGTACTTCTTGGACATATTAGACTATTAACAATATATGATATTAATTTATGACATATATCAACAGTTTATATAAAGAAAAAGTCAACACCAGAACTTACAAAAAGTCAACCCGTCAGGACAATATTCTTACCAAAGAATGGTCCGATACACCATTGAATACATGATCAAAATACAAAAAATGATAGATTCGTGAATATCTCATTTTATCCTATTTTTCTAATATTTTTTTGCTTAAAAAAAAAATTCTGACCGATACGGTCCGATACGGGGCCCGATTCCGATACGCGACGCCGTATCGTATCATTTTTCCACGGGGCTGATACGCCGACCGATACCGACATTCAAAACCATGGTGATTTGCCACACACCATCTATGTTGATGGTGTGTTGACATCACCAAAATTCAAGTGGGCTGCACGACATGAAAAAGTGGTTAGGGAAATGCCTACTGTTGAAACCTCCCTGGTGTCCAACATGATGTTTATATGCCATCCATACCGTTCATTAAGTCATTCCTACTGGGATGAACTTAAAGCACAAAAATATTAGCCTGATCAAAAACTTTTGTGGCCCCACGAATGTTCCAAAAGTGGATGTTCAATCCTCATAGGAAAAAAAAATGTTTCCTGTCATGCAACTCACTTGAATTTTGGATCTGCCTCATTTTTGGGCTCATTTCCTAACATGATCGGTAAAAATGGATGGACGAGGTGGATTTCTTACAATCATTACAGTGGGCCACACCTAGGTTCCGTCCCAAGAAATTATGTGAAACACTTTCGCAGGCAATCGTGTCCGAGTGGGACGACGTGGGGGTGGAACGGATTTGGTGTAGCCCCCGCCTCCCCCAAGACTATGCATCCCTTACCGTGGGGCCCACCTTGATGTATGTATTCTATATCCACGTCGTTCATCCGTTTTACCATATCATTTTATGGCATGAGGCCAAAAATGAAGCAGATCCAATTCTCAGGTGGACCAGACCTTATGAAACAATGGTGATTAACCATTAATGGGGCATAAAAGTTTTGGGTCAAGCTGATATATGTTTTATCCCTTCATTTAGGTTTATTTGACCTTATCAGTAGGTTGGATGGCAAATAAAAATTATAGAAACCTTATGGTGGGCCCTAGGAGGTTTTTAATGGTGGGGTGTTCAATCACCACTGTTTCCTTTAGTATGGTCCACCTGAAATTTGGATCTTCTTCGTTTTTGGGCTATGTGTTTTTATCCACGTTGTCCATTCATTTTGAAAAATCATTTTAGGCGATAAGCTAAAAAATGAGGCAGATCAAATGCTCAAGTGTACTGCAGCACAGGAAACAACGGGGATTGAATGCCTACCGCCCAAGACCCTTCGTGTCCACAGAAGTCATGGATCAAACTGATATTTATGTTTTCCCATTATCTAGGTCTGTGTGACCCTATGAACAGGTTTGTTGGGCCCACCGAGATGTGGTTCACAAATCCAGCCCATCCATTGTGGGTGTCCCACTTGGATGAGGGGTCAGACCAAGTTTCAGCCGCATCCAAAACTCAGGTGGGCCCCACAAAGTGGTTTTAGATGTTTTAGGCATGTCTTCACATGGTTTTAGATGGTATGGCTCACCTCTCCCCCCTGTTAGTCACATCAGGATGTTAGCCACCCCCACTATGGGAATCGATACCATGACCTCAGTGTTGAAACGAGGCTATCTTCACTCAGTCTGCCACTTGAGCTATGGATCTGGATGTTGGTATGGCTCACCGGAGTTCCTTCTATGGCTGATTTTTGGTATATCCAGTGTTTGCATTATCTCCGATATTATCAAAATATCCCCGATATTATCTTTATTTCTAGCTCAGCGACACCGATAACACTGGTAGCGATACCGATAACACTGATAGTATTAAAAATTCTTGATATCGGTAATGTATCACTAAATATTGCCAATGTATCGATATCGTCAATATTTTCAATTGTGTAAATTCCAGGCGTCGTTTGTATTGTCAATACATTGATCCCCTCGGTGTATCGCCAATATTTTTTACTGTGTAAATTCCAAGTGTCACTTGTATCGTCAATTTATTTGCAGTATTTCGATAATATCACCAATGTATCTATAATATCACCAAAAATCTATATATTTAAAAAATTCCCATTTCATATTTTTTATGGGTGCATGGTTGTATGCAGCACTCAATTTGTTGATGATAACATTGAAAATATCACAATATTATCATTATCGCAACATGACAATAACAAGACCACAATCTTTAGCTTCTGTTAACGATTTGTTTGGATATTTCATGTGTTGCCGATATTCTGAAATATCAATGGATGTTTGAATGGAGTTCAGATTTTGGATGGATGAGATGATTGGACTGACTTCTTACTGTAGCACATGCTTTTAGACCCCCATTAGATGAAAACCTATTATGTATGCATTCTTTATGCAAATTTTTTATTCCTAAATATGTAACTATGTGTATTTTATCAACTCCTGAGGTTTCATTGAAAAATTCCACTGTTTTTCCCATTTTCCCCGCATTTCCGGTTATCAACGATATTATCGGCGATATCGATATTGTTTCCGTATCCCCGACTAGCGAAACTTGTAGCGATACCGAAACTTCGAACACTGGGTATATCCCATAACATAAAGGGGAGATCCATCAAATGCACGGTGTTGATGTCTGATCCACATTACGGTGGGGCTCACACAGCTCGACCTCATGGGAAGTTCCCATGAGGTTGACCTTATAGTACCATTTCCCATATATAAAAATCTGTGTGTGCGTGCGCGGACTTATAAGAAAGAGAGTTATGTGAATGACTGAGCTGAGGGATCCTGTACATTAGTAATAGTATCAGAGCCATCTCAGTTTATTGTAATTTGTAAGTTTATATTGTGTTATTATAGTTTGTGATCTGTTAAGTTCAATAACTGATGAATGAAATGGCATGCCTTTTGCATCAATTTGAGTAACTTTTAGATTCTTAGATAATTGGAAATGACTATATTGGTAATGACTATAATTTCCTTAAAATTGTGAACAAGAATCCTTGGAATAAAACCTTCTCCATTAGGCCATCAAGCAACAACCAAGATCAAGCCAGAGAATTCAACCTCAATCTAGGGGAGAGAAGAAGACACTATCCTGATGGATTCCCACAGAGCAATCATTGTGGCATGAGTGGCGAAAAAGCTGCAGCATGCTGAGAAGAAAATGTGGCAACACTACCTGTGGGATTGGGTTGAAGACCACCTATGCCAGCATATCTGTTCTCCTAGTTCCAGATCCTGTGGAAGATGAAAGACCAATGACCCGAATCAATTGAAGAAATAGCAGCGACCTGCAATGGGGTTGAGTGTTTCTCCCAAAGGAATTTCTTCCAGAGATGTGAGTAGGACTCGTAGGGATTTCTTTAAAGGTCTTGTGAAAATTCTGAGATTCAGAGGTGAAATATTGCAGCAGAAGCTGCCATTACATACTGCTCTGTTCTGCATGGATGGGAATTAAGCCCAAAACGTAGTTTTGATAAATGGACTTTGGGAAAAGTTATTGTCCAATGGACAAGATTATTGGACAGTGTTCTAGGCATGGTCCAAACATACCCTTATAGGTGCAAAATGATTTTCTTCATTTTTTTTCTCCTGAAAATGTTGATCTAAATGTTTGATGCTGCCGAATTTTATTTTCGTACAAATATTTACCAGTCTAGATTACCATTTATCAATTACTGCCAAACATGCCCATCTAGTTCATCTATAAACTAATATGCATCTAGATCAATGTTTTGCAGCTTATGAGCATCCGGCGTTATTTATGTTGTTCACCATTCACTATGGGTTTGTTGCTGTGAATTTTATGATAACTTACTACTAAATGTAACTTGCTACTAAATGCAGGTCGGTATTGTCCACGAGGGGATGAGGTTTCCTTTGTGGGTGCATGGCCACACAGTCATTGTGTTTTCTGTGGTTTCAACTTCTCCAAGGAAATCGGTAGGTAAGAAGAATTTTATTTCATACCTCCACACTCATTTCACATGATTTCAGTATGCATCTTAACTTAATGAAGGCCGTGAAAATACAACTCTGGTCTAATTAATTGACATGGATTGTAACGCATTCATTGTTTGGGTTATTATCACATCTTCTTCTTTTCTTTTTAATTGGGCAACCAACAAATATTACATGCAATGCTTTCCATGGGAGAAAAGGTTGGAAGATTTTGATTCATTAAATGGTTCTTGTTCGGAGTCTGGCATAGTAAAATAAGAATCATTACATGTAAGTGATTATTGTAATTAGAAGAGAGCGCAGAGAAGAGGTTTGCTAATTTCACATGTTTGCAGAGCCTTGGCCCCTCTACACTCCTTCATGTGTTCCAATCTGGCATGTCTTGAACATCCAAGCTGTTGATAATGTGAGTCATGACATGTAGATGCCCTGGCCAAATGATAAGCTGGTGACTGCTGGTCACTCTGTATGAAACAAATGGATGGCTGCTTGTTCATTCATTTGTTTTTTTTTTTTTTCCTCGTGTGAAGATTGGCTGTTTAGTTCATTGTTTGCCACTGATTCCACTGAATCAATTATCTTGCTTCTGGATGTTTTTGTGTTCATTTCATTTAGCCAGTTTCTGAACTTACTGAGTGCTTTGTTTTCATCGTACCCCACCCGATTCATGGAACTGTTCATTCCTCAGATGGATTTCAGATGTTCAATGTGAAGCAAATCTTTTGTGTGACAGATTAGCAGATTTTGATTTTTACACTGACCATGTGGCATCATATGCTGGACTATCTATCCATGTTTTCGCTGCTGTATGTACCCTGTGTTGTGTATTTTGAAATAGGGCACTTTTCGTTTGAAGAAGCGTCTTGAATTCTTCTTCTGTGGAGCTGAGACTAGTTCATTCTGATAGGACAATGCTACTCCTAAAGTTGTGACTGTGATGTATGGTATAAGAATCTACACTTGTATTGATACTGCCCATCGACATGGAATGTGTGCTTACTTGCATGCATGTATGAGATCCAAACTGTTCATCAGGTTGGTCCACAGCACATATGCCTGTGCCTAAATATCTAGCTGATTCAATCATCAGGTGGGCCAACATGCATGTTTTGAATTTGGACCATTGGTAACTGTTATTTTCATTTTTTGGATAGTGTGGTCCACTAATGATTAGAATGGTCTTAATTTTTCAGCCAGGCTAAGTGACGGGGCACACCTGATGATTAGACTGGCCTGACTGTTTGGCATGGGCATTTAGATCTGAAGCATGGAGCAAAAACGCGTGCCGCCTAAGCATATGTAACCACATAGGCGCATGCTAGGATCCGAGTCCACACCTTTGCTTAGCAAAATGTATGGTATCATTATTGGTCATGTTCCTGTGCTTTTCCTTCAATGATTTGATCTTAAAGTCAACACATTAATCTGCTATTATCCTTTTGAAAGATAACTTTAATCTTCTATTATCATTCAATCATCAGAGAAGTGCAGTGCATTTATGTGAGGAAATTGGATATGCGTAGGCATTGCAGTTGTGTGCGCGCTTGTTCTTGCATTTATATGTGTGCATACTTTGCTGCACCGTAAGCTTTAGATATCTGAAAATCTTCATCTCGAGTGCTTCAGTATTACTTCTGACTTTTCTCAACTGCTGCTCAGTGCAACTTGTGCCTGGAACTGAAGTTGCAGTTGCGCCGAAGAGACGCAAGAAAGATGTGGATTCATATCAAGTAGCCCCCAAACATACATCCGTAAAAGAAACAACTGTGCCAAAAGCACTATTGCGTGTTCAAGAACAAAACAAGAGATTGGTTCACAGAATTGAAGTAAAAGGTGTTGAGCTGGGCATAGTGCTCACTTCCGTTGCATTTATTCATTCTGAAACAGCTAAGAATCTGTTGTTTGATAATCTTCAATTAGTTATTGTGTTCTCAAGATCAACTGTTAATGATAACGTGCAAAACCAAAAAAATAATTCCCTGAGAAAGAGGAGCAATTTGTCTGCTAATGAAAGGAATTCAGAGGATTCAAAAATTAGAAAGGGGGCTCCTAGACATGCGATTGTTCGGCTTTTACTTTCAGACTCTGTAGCAAAAGGACATATCATGCTTCCTCAGTCTCTTCGCCTTTATTTGAGAGCAGGCCTACATTCATGTAAGTATGCAGATTCTATTGAGCCTTCCATGAGATTATTTGTGTGTGTGTGTGATCTTAAATTGATTGAAGTCTTTTTATGTCTTTTGTTTATCTATTTTTTCACGAAGAAACTAGCTTTATTCTCTAGATCAACTTGTAAGAGTTCTGGTTTATGAATTATGGATCTTTAGATGATCTAACGTGGTACCTAGCACATGCAAATTGCAAACAATCAGTGTTCGAAGTATCGTATCACTACAAGTTTTACTGGCCGGGGATATGGAAACAATATTGATATCGCCGATAATATCATTAATAACCGGAAATGCGGGGAAACATGGGAAAAACGGTGGAATTTTTAGTGAAACTTCAGTAGATGCTAAGATACTCATATTTGATTATTTAGGAATTAAAAAATTGCAAAAAGAATGCATACATAATAAGTTTCCATTTAATGGGGGCCTAAAAGTATGTGCCGTTGTAAGAAATCAGTCCAAGCATCCTATCCATCCAAAAATCCATTGATATTTCAGAATATCGACAACATGATATTTCACCAAGAAATCATTAACAACCGGAAAAGAAACAAAAGATTATGGTCTCAATATCACGCATGTTGCGATAACGATAATATCGAGATATTATCCATGTTATCATCAACAAATTGAAGACTGCATACAACCATGTGCTCATAAAAAAATTGAAATGGATTTTTTTTTAAGAAACATATTTTTTATGATATCGATACATTGGCGATATTATCGAAATATCTCCGATACACAAGTGATACAAGTGGCACCTAGAATTTGCACAGTAAAAAAATATTGGTGATACATTGGCAATACAAGCGACACCTGGAATTTACATAGTTGAAAATATTGACGATATCGATACATTGGCAATACAAGCAACACCTAGAATTTACATAGTTGAAAATATTGGTGATGATGACATCCTACCGTTCAGAGTGTACCAGTGGAGGAGGATAGCGATGCAGCCTTCTTTGTGGCTAGACGAGTATTACATGGGGCCCTTAGGGTCCAGATCTTATCCCTAGCCATCGTAAAAGACCTCAAGTGCATGGTTTATGCATCTTTGGAGACCCCACAATGGTAAGATGCATGTGGGCTTTGTATTGTGAAGTTCCAGACTGTTGGATTGAGTGCACGCGTCGATCGGACAGTTGGATCCCACGTATCAGGCTGTTTGCCCACTTTTGATCGTGGCCTACCTCGATCATGGACACTTTAAGACTTAGGTGTCTTCATTTTTATTTCTTACTTTATTAGGATTTAGTTTATTTTGCGGTTTTATTTTGTTTTATGCATTAAAGGACATTTTAGATATTAGGGTTTTTTTTTTCTTTTTTTTTTTTTTTAAGAAATCTTTCCTGAGAGTGTCTTTTTATAAAAACGAATTTTTGAGACTATAAGGGGGGGGGGGGGGGGGGGGGGGGGGGGAGCTCTCTCCATGCTATTGGTTCTATTGCTTCTAAAAAACTTCAAAGTTTCTCTTCTTTCTTCATGTGATTTGAAGGATTCTCCATGTAATTTGGAGATTAGGATTAGTGAGAGGCCATTCCTATTTGACGGAGGTGCAAGGCTTCCACTTATCTTCCTTATTCTTTCTTTTTCTCCATTAAAGAGGTATTTCTTTCAAGTTTTCATCTTTTCTTCTTTCCCTTTTCTCAAAACCCAAAAAAAAATCCCTTCCTTTTTTCCTCTTTACATCCTCCCGTATAAACCCAACCCTTGAAACCCCAGACCCTAGCTAAAATAACCCAAATGTGTGACCGTACGGCCACACATGTGAACCCCAATAGCTGGCCGTATGGCCCACTCTTCGTTCCTTGGATTCCTTCTTGCTTCCACATCAAAACCCCCCCTTGAATCTCATACCTTAATCCTAAGTGATGGGGACATTAGAGGACCTACTCGAGTGTACCAGAGGAGGAGGCAGCTACCTGGATCAGCACAACTTTCCTTATGACGGGATGGCAACTTCTAGATGGGGCTCGCTGGGCCACTTTGAAGACCTCACATGCATTGGGCGTGCATTAGCAAGACCCCGCACTGGGATGATGCATGTGGGTTGCTTTTTAGGAGTTTTTAGCCATAGGTTTTCAGTTTTGGATCCATCGGACCATTAGTTCATTTTGATTGGACCTTCGGACCGTCAGATCTTCCAGATCCGGGCTCCTTGGACCCTCATTTTTCTTTTCTTTTCTTTTCTTTTATGTTATTTCTAGAACATGATTGATGACTTATATTACTTTTAGTTAATTTGGATGTCTAGCTTGGAGTATGACTCGTCGAACTTTAAGTAAGGGCATACTTGTAATATTTTTTCAAGTTTTAATATAAAAGCGGGGGGGATATCCAACCCTATGGTGTATTTGAGCATAAAAAAGAACGAGAAAAGCTTGGAGCTTATTCTCTCACAAAAAGGGTTCTCCCTCATTTTCCTTTAGGGTTTGCGTGAAAACCCTCCCTTCCAAATCAATTGTGGAAGGGTGGAGCATAGCTTGGTGGTGGATTCCTCTAACAACAACAACTCTTCTCTTCTTCTTCATTCAAGGTACACAAGCACCGCTTTTCTTCTTCTTTTTCTTCTTTCTTCTTCCATCCATCTTTTAAATCTTAGAATCCCCTATCCTTTGTTCTTCTTCTCCATTCAACCCAACAAAACCCTCAAACCTTGAACCGTTTTTTCATTTGGCATAGGCCCATGAGACCTTAAAATCGTTTTTCCCCCAAATTCCAACCTTTCTCATCCAAATTGATGGGGACATCACGCATGAGGTACCTCCACTACACATGTACGAGAGGAGGATCCCACCGTTGATCTACCTAGGCGACAACATGGATTAAAGACGCACAACTTGTGGGAGGAATGTTGAGAGTCTTAGAGTCTAGGGTGGACCCGATCATGGCCTATCATATCATGATCGTGGCCCACCACCATAGAACTTTGTAGAATTTTAGGTTTTATTATTTCTCATGCTTAGATTTTTTATGGTCGGATTGGATTGGTCAGTAGTTGTTTGGTTTTTATTATTTTTTTATTTGGACCTTTTTTGCGCACATGGCGCAGGAACACATTAGTCATTTTCCCCTTTTAGGGTTTCTTTTAAAACTCCAAGAGTGGGGGCGTGAGATTTTTCTTATGTATGGAATAAAGAAAAAGAAAACTTGTTTTCTCTCTTTTCTGTGTGTAGAGACATGAGCCATAAGAGGGTGGGAGCCCCCCCTTGTTCATCAAGGGAAGACTACCAAGGTGTGAAGCCTCATTCCGATTTATCCACCACCATCATCATCATCACCACCCCTCCACGTTTTCCAACCCAAAAGAGCAGCCTAGCAGCAATTGTGCATCTTCCAGATTCAGCCTGAAACAGGCCCGTAACCGTCGACAGGGCACTACGATCACACCGTGTGATGGATCGAGGTGAAACTTGAGGGACCAAGACTCTAGCCCGGGCCGACAAGACTGGTGGTGGACCCCACCCCCACACGTGTCCCCCTAAACATGCGAGCTACCCGCGCATGTGCAGGCCCCACGTGCGGGCCCTACGTGCGGGCCTATCCTTCATGGTTTGATTCCTCCCCTGGTAGGCCTTCCTTTCTACTCCAAACCCCCTTTTGAATCAACCAATTTGGACTACCGGTTTGAAAAATATGAATTTTTTATTATTTTCCCTGATTTTTTTCCTATTTTCTGCAAAATCCTCAAATCGGCTATGTTCTTCAAATTAACCAGATTTGTTCTCAATTCTCAGCCTAATAAACCTTTCTAATATAGAAATTCTAACCCTAGGATACCAAATCTTCACTTTTTCCCAATTTTAGAACCCTAATCTTGCTCTAATTTATGGTTAGAGAATCTCATTAATGATAGAACAATCCTACACAAGCTTGAGGGTCTCCACATCCCTTGGAACTGATTAGATTGATTATTTTGGATTGGAATCAGCCCTAACTTGCGTGTAGTTTTGGATCTCCACGAATTCCCTATTGAATGGTTTGACCTTGTTGTAGGATGTGGAAATTTTGAATATTGCTTAATTATTTTGGTGATCTTAGTCTGATTTCTTGCATATTATAGTAAATTTTCACGTCTTGCATTACAAATCCATCAAACCTAACCTAATCCCACGCCAATTTTCAAATCCGACGATGCCCTTTCACCCAAATCCGAATTTCAACATTCCCATGGCCTTAAATCCCTAAAACCCTAACCTTAAATCCCTAACCCTAATATCCAAAACCCTAATTTTCAATTTCTTATACCCTAACCCTAAAATATCCAAAACCCCAATTCCAAAACCTAGAACCCCCTTAGGAAATTCTGATTTGAACCAAAACCCTTTACCCCAAAACCCTTTACCCCAAAATCTGAATTTTAGTGGCACCATTGTTATTTGCTTGGATGTGACATTACCTATGCTAGATTAGAAGTTCTATCTTCCAAGTACGCCACTCTTGAGATATTTCATATTTTCGTGCACCGTGTTTGTAAATTGTCTAGGATTATCTAGTTGTTAATCTGAATTTCTTTATGGTGTGGATGTGCTTGAATTAATTTGTTGAATGCCTGGTTAGTGTGTATTTTGATTTCACTTCATTCATCCTAGGCTAGTTTCTCTCGTCCTACATCACCAAGTTTCCCCAAATCACCTAAACCCTAGATTCCCAATTCCTCTAATTGGCTCTATATTCCAAACATCCAACCATCCAAATCCCTAATTCTCTTCTATTAAGACCCGAACCCTCAAATTCCTTTACCAATTAAACAACTTAGCCTTAATTTCACTTTCCCCCAAATCCCATGAACCTTAGGTTGGCCTAAACCCTAATTGAACAAACCCTAGGTAGTATTAGCTTTTCCTTTTTGAAATTAAACTAATTCCTATGCTACTTGGATGTTCCTACATCCATAAGATCCCATCTTTTAGTATTTAATGGTCATGCATTGCATAGTTTGATATATGCGGCCTGAACTTCTCATAGTTACATGCTTGATTCTTGATATATTTGATGATTTAGCGTAGTTTATGAATTTCGATTATTTAGATTAAGTTGTCGATTGATCTCGCTTAATTATTTAGTTACATGCATGCGTCTTGCATCAATTGGCGATACTTAGTGATACATTGCTGATACTACCACTGTTATTGGTATTGCCGAACTGGAGATGGGGATAATATTGGGGATATTTTGATAAGGGATACTTAGAACAACGCATACAATCTAGTAAATGTATTTTAAATGATTTCATGCTTAGATGTAGTGACTAGTGCTCTTAACATGTATTGGGAAACACGAAAATTTTTATTTTTTGTTCTGGATCTCTGTGGGAGCCGAGATAGAAGAAAAACGAAAAGGCCCCTACAAATTGATACGACTAACTGAGAGGACAAGGAATCATCTTTTCAAACAAAGCCTAGGCTGCCCCCCTGCACTAATCAATTTTTTTGGTGCTTTGACCATTAATGGTTTTAAGCCCCATTGCTCAGCTAATGACTTTGCCCCGAGGCTGTTTGGATGGTTACCTCCTTCGTTTCTGCTTTGTTACAGAAAGTTACGTTGTTGCACTCTTTTCAGATTTGACCATAATTTCATGAGAAGGGTGAGGTGCCACAACAACCTCTTTCTTTTCCCTTCTAACCTGCACCATATCTAGCAGTCTGAATTCGAGTTGACATCACCCAATCAGCCCTAAATAGCCCAAAGAACCTCCTCCAAAATTCTCCAAAAAATCTGCAATGCAGGAAAAGGTGTTCAACCGATTCTTGGAGGCAAAGTATACAAACATTAGGGATGACCCAATTTTTGCTCCGCAAATATTGATTGTGAGGACTTTGCCCGTTTCCATGAGCAAACCAAAGTGCAATCACCCCTGAGGGCCTGGATAAGTCCAAATATGCACTGTTGGATATCTCCTGCCTACTTGAGCATACTGACACAATTGAGTAGGAAGACTTGAGGAAAAATCCTCACTTCAGTCAATATTCCTCTGCCATTTATCTATTGCCCCTGCCATTGAGTTGCATCCTTTCAAGCACTCAATAAGGAGAACAAATTCCTGATCTCCACATTAAGGGCCATTCTAAATACTGGTTACCACACCACTTGATCACTATTTCTATTGTAATTCAGGGAGATCGTGATCTCTCTTTTTGAAGCCACATGGTATGCAACCTGGTAAAAGCTTGGCACAAGGCAAAGGTGTCAAACCACACATCTTTGTAGAAACTAATACACTCTCCATTTCGAACTATCACATTCGAGAAGACATTATTTTGAGCCTGTCCATTACCCAGAGGCCTGGTATTGAGATGATGCCTTGGTAAACTGCCCTCTCGACCGAGCCCCATATTTGCACAAAATCACTTGCTTCCATAATCCATATACTAACTTCTGTTGTCCGGAACCTCTATAGCCATTTTTCTGAGTAGCGAAACGTTCAATTACTTAAGAAATTTAATCCCTGCCCCACCTTTCTTTTCCTGTTTGCATGCTACGCCCCAGTCAACAAGGCAACAGTTGTTCTTCTCTTCTGCACTTGTGTGGTATGTATATTTCGTCTTTGGAATTCAGAAAATCAGCTGTTACAGATTTCTCACAATAAGTTACCAGTCACCAACACCAATTGAAAAAGATGAAAAAAGTTATTATCAGTCTCCTAGCGGTGAACAAGTTTGCTGCTTATGAATCACTTACGGTTGCTATTGAAAAACATTGATTCACTGGCTTTGGAAGTATGCGCCTTATATATTGATGAACGTTTAGAAGTCGCATGTTCCTTTACTTCCCATGTAGGTTGAGGGACAAGATGTAGACCTTGGGACTTTGTGGGTCTGCAGGACTTGATTGTGCTTTTTTTTTTTATTATCAATTGCTATTTTTTTAATAGAAATGATATATTGTATGTTGGCGCACCTGCACATGTCATATTGTTCAAGATATGATGTTGATTATGGCATGAGGCATATGTTACTTGGCTTAACGTTAGTAACATGACTAACGTTAGTTGTTGTTGTTGTTATTGTTTTTGTTGTTGCTGTTGTTTTCAAATCTTAGTTTTTCCCAGTACTCTGTAAAAGGACTGCTTCTATGTACATCTTTGGATTATTTGAAGTTCGCTCTTGTGAATCTTTGTTGTTGAATTCCTTATCAGGTTTGCATGTTTGGCCTTTCATCTTAGCTATTGTGTTATACATTTCTCATGCTGCTTCAATCTTTTAAATGAAAGAAATGGAGATATCATACAAGCTAGGATCACTGGAGCAAACAACACATTGTTTATCACAAACTTATTTATTTTTACGTGTTCTCAGCATTCTTGTGCTTGTTAGATCACGAATTTGGAATGAGCTGGCTGCTGATGCATGCAGGGGTTTATGTAAAGAGATACAACATTACTCCCAAGAAGAATATTCCTTTGTTGACCTTGTCTCCTTGCCGGTTTAAGTTTGGGAAGGATAACCCTCTTGAAAACAATCGTCTTGATATTCCTGCAAGCCGAAAAGTCCTAAAGAGTAAAAACACACTTCTGAGGACTGATTTGGTTGCCAGTGCGGATGTAATAGATTGGTCATTTCATGAAGAGGTCCTTGCTTCAATCTCTTCTGGTTGTCCTAAATTTGACGGTGAAGAGGCCATGTCTAAATCTGTAACTACAAAGGGAAATGAGTGTCTTATTACTGCTTGGTTTATTGGACAACTTGAGGCAATTCGATCATTTACAGGTGGAATGGATGCCAACTCAATGGTTTTAGGAAATGAAACCTTGTTTCACATTGAAGTGACTGGTCAGAAGTTAGGAAGCATCACAAAGGAACAGACCCCATCTGGTGATTCTCTAGAGAAGAGAAACAGAGCTGGAGAACCTCCTGTTGAACTCCTATTTGTATTGACGGCTGCCTTTGAGGAGTTTTCTCATGATGTCCAGCATGACTGTTACGAGCTTGCTGCTAAGGCAGGAAACATGTGCATTGATAACCTTGGAGATTTGGAGCTGACACTTGGGAAGTTGGACTTTGGTGAACCTGCTTCTTTTGATTCTGTTAAAGAGAAAAGCTCAGAAAGAAGCTTCAGTTTGGCAGTTTCTTCTTTGAGCTGGATGGAGACGGCTATTTCTGATGTCATTAACCGTAGGTATTTCCTTTTTATGCATTTCGGTACACCCTTCAGTGGTGCATTTACTTGTTTATTTATTGATGTAAACCTTTACATGTTTTATTTATTTATTTATTTTTTGAAGGATACCTTTACATGTTTTATGAAGCTTGAAGTTAATCTTTTTTTTTTTTTTTAATTATTTTTTCTTCTTCTGTAGGTTTGACAGTGCTTTTATCTCCAAATTCTGGAAAGTATTTTAGCGATCTTCCTCTTCCTGGACATGTTCTTATTTATGGACCTCCAGTAAGTTTCTATCATGTATTTCGATTCTGGAGAAGTTGTGTTTTCTCTGTTAGTCTCGTAATTTTGCCTATTGAGTGAAGCAAACTTATTAATGTGTAGACTTCATGGCTACAGAATGGCCATACTTTTCTTGCTTTTCTCCATTAGTTGTGTTATTATTATTATTTTTCAGATAGCATTATTGCATGCATGCATGCGTGTTACATCACGCCCCAAACAGTGTGGGTGTGTGTGTGTTACATCATGCCCCAAAGGGCAAGCAAGGTAGGTTCATGGAGGGGTAGTTGCCAACAAACTGCTAACTATGAAGGCATACAAATGTACCACCATAAGATAAAAAATGACAGGGTCTCTCTGTATCTACAATCTTCTTGATGGGATGACTAAATTGGAGATCTTTAGTCTTTAGTATGTTTGGAAGTGCAGGGTCTTGAGACTAAGTCCAACTCTGGCAGCAATTGGGCCCTTAGTTTAAGTTTATTGGGTAGCAACAGTACCTTAAGGAGATTTTAGCTACATTTGGAAGTTCTACATTTGAATTGCCAGCGTCTTAAATAGCTATGCTATGTAGCGTGTAGCTTACGCTACATATACGTTGCGTAGCTTAGCCGTAATGCTACGTAGCTCATGAAAATAGCTTAAGTCACGTGTAACCTACGCTACATGATAATTAGCATACGCTACATGCTACATAAACTAGGCTTCACGCTACGAACCTCACATTACAAGTTATTTTTCATTACAACATTAAAATCAAATAATATTTTCAATGATTTGTTACATTTTTCTATTTTCAATATTTGATGCTTTTAGTAAAAATAATATAAGCAACAATATTAAATTAGTTTTGTTGCTCTTTCTTTACCTTTATACTTATTGATTACCCTTTTCTATTACTTTAAGTCGCATTTGTTTGCACCAAATATCATGAAAATTTGTTAAATTTCATTATTAATCAGTCTAATTTGGTAAATATCATGGAATTAGTGCAACCAAGGACGACCTTAATAAAAAATCTAGAAGTAACGTGTAGCTTACACTACACGCTATGCAGCTTACACCTAACTCTTCAGAGGGGTGAATGCTACGCTACACACTATTCACTATTTAAAACACTGATTTGAAAGGGTGTCGGCTGTGGATGAAGGAGGGATCAGAATTAGTCATGGTTAGTAAGGTTGTTTCTAAATAATTGAAAAATATGCCATACTTGGTGGTTAAGAAGGATAAGCTAGAGGTGTTGATAATCCTTCAAAAAAAAATAAAAAATCTAGAGGTGTTGATTGAGGAAATCGAAGAGTAAATTAATTTGACGTGGGGCTTTGAGTCAATCAACTTTGAGGTGTTGGTGTTGATTGAGGAAATCAAAGAGTAGATTAATTTGACATGGGGCTTTGAGTCAATCAACATTGAGGTGATGGGAGAAAATTGAGCATCCTTCAAAACAAGTATTGTTAAGGGAGGAACTGAAGAAGATTCTCCATAGCATGGAATACTTTTTGGGTAGCACTATTTACACATGGAGGGATGAAGTGAATCAAGTCCTAGATCAAATTCTTGGAAATCCCCTTTTGTATGCTTAATCTTCAGAGATTCTAGTACTACTTGTTTCCTTCAAGGTGCGGTTGTTCTTAGATCCATTTGCATGGGGGTGGACTTTGTTATAATGAAAATCCTCGAATGGTTGTTGTTGTCAAGGTGGGAGCCCAATTAATTCTCTGGTAGCAGAAGCAAATTGGGCAAAGGCTTTTAACTCCGTGAATTGAGCCAATTCCAATTTTGATTTGCCAGCTACTTGTTTCATGGCTTTAATTGAGCACACCCTTCAAGAACAAGACGACTCCTCTCCTTCATTGCCACCCTCTTTGGTTGATATACATTGAGTACTGTTACCTAGACACGTGGCACGGGTTCTAAGGATCAAAGTGTCCTAAAGCATTTGACTTTAGAAACTCCTAAAATCTAGGCATGTTGACGCTTCTATACATAACTAATATTTTAGCTAATAATGAACATAATATAAAATGTGATGAGATATAAAACAAATGAAATTAGAGAAGAATATTCATGTAGTTTAATAAAATCCGATTACTAGTAATCTAACAAACCAATAATTGATTAAATAAACATAAAAAGCCCGTGTATTCATCTAAAAAAATAACAGTTTGTATGAACATTACTTTCTAAAACAAAAATTAGAGATCCGTAACAAAAAGTGAAAAAAAAAACTAAAAGAACAACATAGCTTGTGCTCTTTTGTTATATGGGTCATTGATGCGGACATCAGGCCCTTTAGGGTTTATCAGCGTAGGAGGCGAGTGACACCTATATCTTTATGGCTCGATGATGACGGGCCTGGATCGTTCGTGACGACTTGAGGAGCATCGAAGACCTTACATATGTAGTCCGAGACATTTGAGAAGACCCCACCTTGGTAAGACGTGTAAGTTGCTTGGAGGAGATGATCGGACCGTTTGATCGCGATGATAATGTGATCGGATCATTGGTTCACCGTGGCCCACTTTCATCACACCATCATTGTAGCAGATCGAAAATCTTAGATTTGAGTTTATTTTATGCATTTTTACTTATTTGAGTTTTGGGTTAGTGTGCGCACGTTTTTTTCATGCAAATGTCTTTTTTTTAAAAAAATTTGTTAGTAGGGGTATTTTGGTAATTATGCTAATTCTGAATTTTATAAGAGTGTTGCCCTAAACCTTTTTCATTATGTTATTGATTGAATGAAAGAAAGCCTTTTGGTGCTTCCTCCCTCTCTCTCTCTCTCTCTCTCTCTCTCTCTCGTGGATCTTCATCTTTTCTTCTCCAATCTTTTTCGTCTATTTTCTTCTTGTGCCCCTCTACTCTAACCTTTTTCTAAGGTAAACTTATTTTTCCTTCATTATCTATTTTTATTCTCTCACAAATCTCGAACCCTAAATCTGAGAATTGATCCAAAACCCCAATTCCTCAGATTTTCAAATCCCTAATCCGAGAAATCCTTTAATCCCTCGGACTAGTGATTCCCATTGGGCGCTTGGGTTATAACCATACAAGATCGGGAAGTTCCATCCCTCGCCGGATCCAACCTATGAATTATTTGAATTTCTTACTTCGTGGTTGTGATGATGGCCCGCTTCATTGCATGTCTCTTTGTGGTTTTCTTAGTTTATGATGGTTGTTGTTGAATTTTTAGATTATTATTGTCTTTTATTTCCGCTGGATTATATGTGTGCATGAGCATGCATCATAATTAGGGCGTCTTGCATTAAATTTGGGATCAGAGAATAAGTTTTGCATGGTTTTGTTTAGATCGAATTACCAAATTAGGGTTTTGATTTTTAGGTCTGTTTTAGGCAAGTTTCAATTTTAAAAAGTTTCCAATTTTAGAAAGTTTCCTAATTTGGAGAATTTCTAGATTTAGAAAGTTTCCAATTTTAGAAACTTTCCTAATTTGGAAAATTTTCAGATTTGAATCGTCTTCTGTTTTAATTCAGTAATTGTCAGTCCACTGTAGTTAGATTTATATCATTCACATTGTGACTCATCCAATCAATAGAGTCGAGTTTAGGAAGAACTTAGGACAAGTCTTCCGTTGTGTGCCCATTCGTTTTGGTCATGGTTTTGGATTACGCATCACTACCATGAATCAAGATCAGATTCTGGAAGCTTTGGCCGCCATATCTCGATGTCTGGACAACATTGAAAACCATTCTAGAAAATCCTTCTAGAATCTCAACGACAAATTAGAGGCATTCAACTAGACTAACCCTAACTATGGAAAAGATGATCAACATTATGCCTTGGTGAACGGCAAGTTGGATAGGTTCAAACATGATGTTTATGAAGTGGAAGAGTACGTCCCTAACATCAGTAGTGAAGAAATGAAAGAAATTGAGGCATCACTCATCATCTTTGATGATGCAAAAGTGTGTGCTAGTGATGAAAAGGTCGAAGAGTTTGAGACTACACCACTTCCAGGTGTCATGTGTGATTTGATTGATGCAGTCTCCCAATCTACGTCTCTTACCGTGGTGAACACAAATGAAATTGAAGAAGTGACTAGTGAGGATATGATGGTAGACACCCACATGACTTGTGATATCCCATCTGATGATTTATGGGATAAATTTTCACCCAAATGGGACATTCAACACACAATCGATCTTATCCCTGGGTCGGTCCTGTCAAGCTTTCCTCCATACCAGGTAAACCCTGCTGAAAATACAGAAATGCAGCATCAATTTGATAAACCTCTCGGGGAAGAATTCAATAAGGAAAGTTTAAGTTGGAGTTTTGTTTCGTGTGTCAAGCCTGCCTTTTTCACT
Organism: Liriodendron chinense; assembly: GCA_003013855.2. Lineage (NCBI taxonomy): Eukaryota > Viridiplantae > Streptophyta > Magnoliopsida > Magnoliales > Magnoliaceae > Liriodendron > Liriodendron chinense. The sequence continues at coordinate 1,902,859 of ML058492.1, read as the reverse complement.
TTAAAAAACAATGGCATATGGCGCACATGTGGGCTTATACTGGCCGTCCACAAAGCCTCAGTCAAGTGTCATGCCACCTTGCGACGTATTCACTTCATAGTGGATATGATGGCCAGAATCCCTATTCTGCATCTTGATGACATTTTGGACATAATGGCTGATGCCAAGATCTGCTCAAGACTTGGTATTAATAGTGTGTGTTCTTAAGTGTTGGGGTACCTAAACATCATCCTTGTTTATAATACTTATAATGAGAAATTTTGTGTCACCCATGAGAAGTGTCCTTTTGTTTCAGTTTTCCAAGTTCTAGATCATAGGATTGTTTATTTCCAGTCCGTTGCTTTTTCAGAGCATCCTTTAGTTTTACCCATGTCTGTCACCCAAAGGTCTCCAGAGTCAGCCAATGCATTTGCACGACACATTCATGAATTGCATACATATATTAGACAGCGGATTAATAGAAGCAATGATAGTTATATGCTTTCAGCTGACTTGCATTGTAGATTGCAAGAAATTCAGGAAGGAAATTATGTAATGGTGAGGATAAGGCCAGAGCGGTTTTCTCAGGGTACCGCTAATAAATCACAAGCACGTAATGCTGGACCATTCAAAGTATTGCAAAGAATTGGGTTCAAGGCGTATAGGATAGACCTTCCACCTGAGATGGGCATTATTCCAATGTTTAATGTGGAAGATCTAGTCCCCTCCCCTAATCCTATCACTGACCCTTCTTCTCTTTCGTGGCCATATTCTGATTTGCTTTATAACCCTCTCTACCCCTTCCCCCACCGATTGCTCGCAAAGAGAAAATTGAGGAAATTGTGGACGAAGAGATAGTTTCCATGAGAGATGGAGGTTTTCAGAGATATCTTGTCAAATGGAAGAATAAACCACTGTCAGAATCTACATGGTTGACAGAAGCGGAGTTGTAGAGCGTTAATCCAGATTTACTAGAGCGTCACAAGAGTTTTAACTCGTTGGAGTCGAGTTCTTCTCAGACGAGGAGAATAATGTGGACATTAGGCTCTTTAGGGTTTATCAGCGTAGGAGGCGAGTGACACCTATATCTTTATAGCTCGATGATGATGGGCTTGGATCGTTCGTGACGACTTGAGGAGCATCGAAGATCTTACACATGTAGTCTGAGACATTTGAGAAGACACCACCTTGGGAAGACGTGTAAGTTGCTTGGAGGAGATGATCGGACCGTTAGATCGCGATGATGATGTGATCGGACCGAATCGAACATCTTATATTTGAGTTTATTTTATGCATTTTTACTTATTTGAGTTTTGGGTTAGTGTACGCACGTTTTTTTCATTCAAATGTCTTTTTTTTTTTTTTTTTGTTAGTAGGGGTATTTTGGTAATTATGCTAATTCTGAATTTTATAGGAGTATTGCCTTAAACCTTTTTCATTTTGTTATTGATTGAATGAAAGAAAGCCTTTTGGTGCCTCCTCCCTCTATCTCTTGTGGATCTTCATCTTTTCTTCTCGATCCTTTTCTTTTCTTTTCTTCTTGTACCCCTCCATCCTTCTTCTAAGGTAAACCTATTTTTCCTTTATTATCTATTTCTATTCTCTCACAAATTTCGAACCCTAAATCTGAGAATTGATCCAAAACTCCAATTTCTCAGATTTTCAAATCCCTAATCCGAGAAATCCTTTAATCCTTCAGACTAGTGATTTCCATTGGGCGCTTGGGTTATAACCATGCAAGATCGGGAGGTTCCATCCCTCGCCGGATCCAACCTATGCATTATTTGAATTTCTTACTTCGTGGTTGTGATGATGGCCCGCTCCATTGCATATCTCTTTGTGGTTTTCTTAGTTTATGATGGTTGATGTTGAATTTTAGATTATTATTGTCTTTTATTTCCGCTGGATTATATGTGTTCATGAGCATGCATCATAATTAGGGTGTCTTGCATCAGTCATGGTACCTATAACGGAAATAAACTAAAATTTAGAAAGTGAGAGGAAGTCCTTGTGACTAGCTTTTAACAAGAAGGGAATGGAGTCAAGCTCGAGGGTTAGGGGTGAGCAGACAACAGTGTGCCAATTATCAGGATATCATCAATAATATTGCCGATTTTATTACGAGCAGTCAATAGTGTTCCTATTTGTCTTGGTTTTGGAAGCTCAAAGCAGGTGTTATCTAGTGGTTAAGATGTTGGGCTTTTCCGTGGCTTCACGGTCGAGAACTTCCCTTGATACATTTGTCACCTCCAATTTCTAGATGATACTTCGCTTTTTTTGCAAGGCAAGCGAATCTATGGTGGACTTTTTGGGTATGACAATTTAATGGTTTGAAGTGGTTGCGGGCTTAAAGGTGAATAAATCTTTTTATTTTTTTAAAGGCAACAACAATTTATTAAGAAACCTGCCCGAAGATGGGGAAAGAATACAGAGAACAAAACAGAAAACTAATTTCCCACAAAGGAATTGACAGACTAGGTGTTTGAAACATTAGCATAAGGGGCCCAATTCTTGATGAGGTGAATAGATCTAAGAGTGAATCTTTTGGGATTCATTTGCCTAAGGAAGAGGTGTCCTGGTGATGCAGGACTACCTAATTATGATGCATGCATATGATCATGGAGAATTCAACGGAATAACATTAGCAATAACAGTAAAATATTCAACATTCACCGTCATAGTTAAGAAAATAAAAAAAGACACATGCAATAATGTGGGCCATCATCACAACCACGTAGTATGGATTTCAAGTATCGTGTGGATTGGATCCGACGAGGGATGAAACCTCCCGATCTTGCATGGTTACAACCCAGACATGTAATGAGATTCACTAGTCTAGGGAATCGAATGATTTCTCGGATTAGAGGATCAAAATATGAGAAAGTAGGGTTTTTTTTTTTTTTTTTTTTTTTTTTTTTTTTTTTTTTTTATCAAATCTCAGATTTGGGATTGTGGAAATTAATAAGAAATAGGTTTAAAAGTGTTGAAACATAAGGGGTTTTATGTTATTTCCTCTTCTCTAAGGCAGTAAGTTGTAAAAGGCAAATAAGCCCTATTATAATAAAACTTGGAGGATTAGGTTTTGTGACCTAACCTCTCTTCTTCTCTCTCTCAAAACTCCTCTTTCTTTCTTCTGTTGGAAATCTTCATGGTATCAGAGCCAAGGAGGTGCCCCTAGATCTCGTGGACCCCACCGAAGGTGCCCCTTCTAAGCAAGGAGTTTGAAATGAAAGACTTGGGTTGTCTGCAAACGCCATTGTTATGGGCTGGTTATTAAATTCTATGGAACATGTTGCATTTGCTTATTTCTTTTATGAAAGTGCCACAGCTTTATGGACTGCACTCCAAAAATTATATGGAACGACCTCAAAAGAACCTCACATTTTTCAGTTGACAACAGAACTTTACTCACTAGCTCAAACTAATATGTCAGTCATTGACTTTGGGGCCTTACAGAGCAGATGGGAAGAATTGAGTTATTTTCAGCCATTAAGTGAACTACTAGATAGTAGCAGTGCTGAAATAGTGCGCAAACGTGAAGACAAAGCCAAAACTTACAAATTTCTCGCTGGACTAAATGCAGACTACGATTCCCTTCGTACCTAGCTGGTTGCTACAGTCCCATTTCCATTGCTTGAGATAGTTTACTCCATTGTTCATACCGAGGAGAATTGTCGTCAAGTGATGACCATGCCTACTACTTTATCATCTCCTGCACAAGAGTGAGCAGCTTTTACATTTTCCACTGCTTCACCTAATGGAAGGGGTGGCCGTTTTGATTCACGTGGTAGTTCCTCAGTTCGTGGTCGAGGTCATGGACGTGGAGGTTCATGTTACTTCTGTACTCACTGCAACCGCTCAGGGCATTCAGTGGAACGATGCTTCAAAATACATGGCTATCCCTCAGCACATGCTGCCACAATAGATGTTGAGGAACAACTTATGGATAATGTCAGAATCCCTCATACTTCTCTTTCTGAGTCTACATTGATGACCAGAGCAGAAGTTATGGAACTCCTGAGATCGCTGCAGCCTTCTACATCCACTACGCCTTCCTCTGATTTACAGCCCTCATCCACTTCCTTCGCTGCAACCACAGGTATTGCCTTGCATGCTTCTTCAGCCCCATCCACTTGGATCATCGATTCTTGGGCTTCTGATCATATGAATGGTATGCGTCACTTCCTTACATCTTCTACTGTTACATCCTGTTCTCGGTTTGTGCGTCTTGCTGATGGTAGCACCACTCCTGTACAATTTATTGGTTCAGTTCATGTATCCTCCTCTCTTACTCTCCCAAATGTCCTGTATATTCCAAAATTTCATGCGAATTTAATTTCTGTCAGTAGTCTCACCCGTGCTTTGAATTGCAGTATAACTTTTTCTCCCAAATCTTGTATGTTTCAGGACTTGAGTAAGAGGAGGATTATTAGTACGGGATTTGAACGAGATGGTCCTTACTTTCTACAACAAGGGGAGTTATTGACGGCATTCACTAATAGTAGTAGTGGCTCTTGTCTTTTTATTGATACTACTGCTCCAATTACTGCTTCAAATAATGAGTCTGTAAGCTTGTGGCATGCTCGATTGTGCCATGTTCCAAGTCGTGTCTTGAACTTGATTATTTCAAATTTAAATAAAAGTGATGATATTACTGGTTGTCAAGTGTGTCAAGTTAGCAAACACATTCGTAATTCATTCCCTGTGGTTGAACATAGAAGTACCAAAGCATTTGAACTTGTCCATTCTGACATATGGGGACCTAGTCCCGTAGCCTCGTTTGATGGGTTAAAATACTTTGTTACTTTCATTGATGATTTCTCACGAGTAATATCTTATGCGTCGACGTGATGAATTATTCTCATTGTTTCAAACATTTCACAAGCCGGTGACAAATCAATATGGTTGTTCCATTCAGACCTTGCGGTCTGACAATGAGGGGAATATTCATCCAAGTCATTTACAAACTATCTCGAGGATAATGGCATTATTCATCAACTTTCCTGCGTGTATACTCAACAAAATGGGGTTTTCGAGAGAAAGAATCGCCATTTATTAGAAGTTATACGTTCTCTATTACTAGGAATGGATGTTCCCAAGTGATATTGGTCAGTCGCAGTTCTGACGGCCTGGTTTTTGATTAATCGGTTTCCAACCCATGTCCTTCAAGGGAAAATCCTAATGCACATCCTGGTTCCATCCTCACCATTATTCCATTTTATCCCTCGTGTGTTTGGGTGTGTTTGTTTTGTCCATAACTCTAGTCCTTCCAGAGACAAACTTGACTGTAGAGCAATTAAATGTATTTTCATTGAATATTCTATGCAACATAAGGGGTATAGGTGCTATGATCCCACATGTAGGAAGCTTTATGTTTCCATGGATGTTATCTTTCTTGAGAATCGTGCTTTCTATAGTGTTAATGTCGAACTTGGCTCTTCCTTACCGACTCTTCCATTATCTGCATTGGTCACTCTGCCGGCTACTAGTGAATCGAAGAAACTCATTACCTATGTTCGTCAGCGAGTAAGACCAACTCAAGTTCAATCCGTGGCAATGGATCCGACTTTAACCTTAGGTACCTCTTCCTCTCCTGTTGCAACGTGCACTCATAGTCATCATCCAGTTTTGCATCCTATATCAAAATTTCTGTGTTATGAGTCACAGTCACCATCCTATTGTTCCTTCTTAGCAGCTATATCTTCTCATACTATTCCCAGATCTGTTCATGATGCTTTGGCAGTACCTGCTTGGAAACAAGCTATGGAAGCCGAGATGGAAGCTCTACATAAGAGTGGTACATGGGATGTTATCTCTCTACCTCCTGAGAAGAAGGTTGTAAATGGGTCTTCTCCATCAAATATCGTGCAGATGGTACTTTAGAAAGATACAAAGCTCAACTGGTGGCTAAGGGCTACACTCAACTTTTCGGAGTTGATTCTACTGAGACTTTTTCTCCTGTCGCAAAACTCAATTTTGTTCGTCTCATCCTTTCACTAGCGGCTAACCTGGATTGGCCTCTGTTCCAATTGGATGTCAAGAATGCTTTTCTAAATGGTGATCTGACTGAGGAGGTGTACATGGACCTTCCTCTTGGTTTTCAGCTTAATGGGGAGTCAGGAAAGGTGTGTAAGTTGAAAAAGGCTTTGTATGGTTTAAAACAGTCTCTCAGAGCTTGGTTTGCAAAATTTGGTTCTGCAGTTCTCTCCTTTGGGTTCAAGCGCTGCCAAGCAGATCATGCAGTGTTCGTTCATTCACGCCCAGAAGGAGAACTATTCCGCTTGTGTATGTGGATGACATTGTCGTTATTGGTGATGACTTGCAATTCATCCAACAAACCAAACATCGACTAAGCAAGGAGTTTGAAATGAAAGACTTGGGTTGTCTGTGATATTTTCTTGGAATTAAGGTGGCCCACTCATCGAAGGGCATCTTCATTTCTTAGAGAAAATAGATCCTTGATCTTCTCAAGGAGACAGAAAAGTTGGGTTCTCGACCAGCGCCTTCTCTCATGGAGCAGAAACACTCACTGCATGTAAACATAGGTGACAAGCTTGAAGACACTGGCATGTATCAGAGACTAGTTGGGAAATTGATTTATTTGACAATCACAAGGCCAGATTTTACCTAAGTAGTGAGTATTGTGAGTCGATACATGCATTCTCCCAGGAAGCCTCACTTGGAGGCAGTTCATCCTATCCTAAGATACTTAAAGATGTGTCCAGGTCAAGGAATTTTGCACAAGAATCATGGGCATGTGAATATATGTGGGTTCTCAGATGTGGATTGGGCAGGTTGCTCTTTAGATAGAAAATTTACGTCTGGATATTTTACTTTTGTGGGAGGAAACCTGGTGACTTGGAGAAGTAAGAAACAACCTGTGGTCTCCAGGTCAAGTGCAGAGGCAGAGTACAGAGCTATTGCTCATGGGACATGCGAGCTACTTTGGTTAAAGTCCATCATGAAAGAGTTAGGTTTATTCTCTGACTCAACCATTCCTCTCTATTGTGACAACCAAGCAGCCATTCATATCGCTTCAGACTTAGTTTTTCATGAGAGGACTAAACATATTGAAGTTAATATTTATTTCGTTCGAGAGAAGATTGCTTCAGGAGAACTTTCCACACCTTTCGTTCGCTCTTCAGATCAGTTGGCAGATATATTTACAAAGGCTCTAAATTCCACTACTCTTCGTGAGATTTCTGGCAAGTTGGGCATGATAGATATTCACGCACCAACTTGAGGGGGAGTGTTGAAATAGAAGGGGTTTTATGTTATTTCCTCTTCTCTAAGGCAATAAGTTGTAAAAGGCAAATAAGCCCTATTATAATAAAACTTGGAAGATTAGGTTTTGTGACCTAACCTCTCTTCTTCTCTCTCTCAAAACTCCTCTTTCTTTTTTCTGTTGGAAATCTTCAAGATGAAGGAAAAATATGAGGTTACCTTGTAGAAAGTTGGAAGAAGAGGAAGAAGAAAGAAGAAGAAGAAGGTTGGGGAAGAAGAAGAAGATCCACAGAGAAAGAAAGGAAGAGGAGGAGCCACCAAGCTTTTTTTAATAATAATCAACTAAAACAAAATCGTGTTTAGGGCTTAACCCCTTAAATAAACATTAACTAAGAAGGAAAAAGACCAAACCACCCTTTAAACTTAAGAAAAACGTACTTAAAAAAAAAAAAAACAAGTGCGCGGGGCGCCCGATGGTTGCTCAAACAGTCCAGCAACAAAATTAAAAATTCAAATGAATTTCGAGCACCCGATGACCAATGGTGGGGCGCCCGATGACAGTCAAAGTTGTCCAGAGAGCAACTCTTCAAATTGGGTGAATTTCAGGTGCTCGATGACCATCGGTCGAGCGCCTGATGACAACCAGTCGGGTCTTCTCTGTCTTCTTTATGGCTCCTCTTTTATTCATGCTCCGTGCTTTTCTTAGGTTCTTCCTACACAGGTGTCTTCCCATTGTGGGGTCTTCTAAGTGCTAAGCCACATGTGTAGGGTCTTCAGTGCTCTTCACCATCTCACGAACTATCTTCCAGCCATAAAGATGCATGAGACGCTCGCTTTCTTCGCTGATACACCTTGAAGGGTCTGATGTCCTCATCAACTACCCTTGGGTGGGAAAAACTCGACTCCGGCGAGATAAAACTCTTGTAGCTCTCTAGCAAGTCTGGATCAATTCTTTGCAATTCTGCCTCTGTCAACCATGTAAAGTCGGATGGTGGCTTGTTCTTCCATTTTACAAGGTATTTCTGGAAACCTCCATCTCTCGTGGAAACAGTAGGAGAAGATTAGATGATTAGGGTGGAAGAAGAGGAGAGAGAGAGAGAGAGAGAGAGAGAGAGAGAGAGAGAGAGTTTTAGGGTGAATGTTGTGTTATGAGCCACATGCCCATCACACAAAGCTTTATTAGAATAAACATGTAGTACACTAGGGGAGAAGAGAAAGACGTGCACATGCACTTACAATAAAAGAGCCACATACTAACACACACATATACTAATACTCTCTAAACTCCCCCTCAAGTTGGAGCATAGATGTTGATTATGCCCAACTTGCCACGAACACAATGAAGAGCATCTCGACTTAAAGACTTAGTAAGAACATCCTGCAAGTTGATCCCCGGACCGAACAAACGGAGTGATGATTTCCTTAGAGGCAACTTTCTCTCGAATAAAGTGACGGTTAACCTCAATATGCTTGGTGCGCTCATGGAAAACAGGATTACGAGCAATATGTATGGCTACCTGATTGTCGCAATGAAGAGGAATAGGGCCCAAAGGAGAATAGCCAAGTTCGTCAAGAAGGGTGCGAAGCCACACGAGCTCACATGTAGCATGAGCCATAGCACAATATTCTGCTTTAGCCGAGGAGTGCGCAAAAACCGATTGCTTCTTACTTTTCCACGTGATAAGATTACCACCTAGGAAGGTACAAAACCCAGATGTAGATCGACGATCATATATACTACCCACACAATCGGCATCGGAATAGCCCGAAAGATGAAGATGACCATGAGACTAAAAATGGATGCCAAGGCCCGAGGCTGATTTAAGATACCCTTGTATGCGGTAAACAGCCGTGAGATATGAAGAACGGGGAACTTGCATGAACTGGCCGACAACTCCCACCGCAAAGGAGAGATTTGGACGAGTAATAGTCAAATAAATGAGCCGACCTACAAGCCGACGGTACATGCCAGGATCAGAGAGAAGAGTACCATCATCTGGCTGAAGCTTATGCAAAGTATCCATAGGGTTGGTAGCCGGTTTGCATCCTAGCATTGCCAGTCTCCATGAGAAGATCAAGAGTATATTTTCGTTCGGATAAGGATCCCCCGGTTTTGGATCGAGCAACCTCGATGCCCAGGAAGTAGCGAAGAGGACCAAGGTCTTTGATCTCAAACTTGTTCTTCAGAAATTCTTTGACATCGCCCATGCCAACTAACTCACTGCTTGACAGTACAATATCATCCACATACACAATGAGAACCATGATGCTCGTTGATCGTCGACATATGACTATGAACAAAGCCAAACTCCATGAGAGCTTGACTGAATTTGTCGAACTAAGCACGCGGGGACTGTTTGAGCCCATAAAGGGCCTTCTTCAATCGACACACAAGCGTAGGATTGTGGGAAGCAACAAAGCCTGGAGGTTGATGCATGTAGACCTCCTCCGCAAGATCCCCATGAAGAGATGCATTCTTGACATCTAGTTGGAACAAGGGCTAGGATAAATTGACGGCCAAGGAGACCACCACACGAATTGAATTAAGTTTAGCCACTGGAGAAAATGTCTCGAAGTAATCCATGCCCCGAGTCTGCGTATATCCCCGAGTAACAAGACGGGCCTTGTAGCGATCAATGGAGCCATCTGGAAGGAACTTGATCGTGTACACCCATCGACACCCAGCAGGTTTGTGCCCTGGAGGAAGAGATACTAGCTCCCAAGTATGATTCTTTTCAAGAGCAAACATTTTTTTCCATCATTGCCTTCGTCCAGTCAGGACTTTGAAGAGCGTGGGAGAGAGACTGAGGAATAGCCTGTGATGAAATGGAAGTTGCAAACGACTGAAAGGAATAACATTTCTTCCATCATTGCCATCTAATTATGATGCTTGCATATGATCATGGAGAATTCAACGGAATAACATTAGCAATAACATGTAAAATATTCAACATTCACCATCATAGTTAAGAAAATAAAAAAAGACACATGCAATAATGTGGGCCATCATCACAACCACGTAGTATGGATTTCAAGTATCGCGTGGATTGGATCCTGCGAGGGATGAAACCTCCCATTCTTGCATGGTTACAACCCAGACGTGTAATGAGATTCACTAGTATAAGGAATTGAATGATTTCTCGGATTAGAGGATTAAAATGTGAGAAAGTAAGGTTTTGGATCAAATCTCAGATTTGGGATTGTGGAAATTAACAAGAAATAGGTTTTTAGAAGAAAGAGGGAAAAATATGAGGTTGCCTTGTAGAAAGTTGGAAGAAGAGGAAGAAGAAAGAAGAAGAAGAAGGTTGGGGAAGAAGAAGAAGAAGATCCACAGAGAAAGAGAGGAAGAGGAGGAGCCACCAAGCTTTTTTTTAATAATAATCAACTAAAAAAAAAATCGTGTTTAGGGCTTAACCCCTTAAATAAACATTAACTAAGAAGGAAAAAGACCAAACTACCCTTTAAACTTAAGAAACACATACTTAAAAAAAAAACAAGTGCGCGGGGCGCCCGATGGTAGCCCAAACAGTCCAGCAACAAAATTAAAAATTCAAATGAATTTCGGGCGCCTGATGACCAATGGTGGGGCGCCCAATGATACTCAAAGCTGTCTAGAGAGCAACTCTTCAAATTGAGTGAATTTCGGGCGCTTGATGACCATCGGTCGGGCGCCCGACGACAACCAGTCGGGTCTTCTTTGTCTTCTTTTTGGCTCCTCTTTTATTCATGCTCCATGCTCTTCTTAGGTTCTTCCTACACGTGTCTTCCCATTGTGGGGTCTTCTACGTGCAAAACCACATGTGTAGGGTCTTCAATGCTCTTCACTATCTCACGAACTATCGTCTAGCCACAAAGATGCCTGAGACACTCGCTTTCTTTGCTGATACACCTTGAAGGGTCTGATGTCCTCATCAACTCCCCTTGAGTGAGAAAAACTCGACTCCGACGAGATAAAATTCTTGTAGCTCTCTAGCAAGTCTGGATCACTTCTTTGCAATTCTGCCTCTGTTAACCATGTAAAGTCGGTTGGTGGCTTGTTCATCCATTTTACAAGGTATCTCTGGAAACCTCCATCTCTCGTGGAAACTACCTCTTCATCTACAATTCTTTCAATTTCTTCCTTTCATTCAATTGGTAGGGGAAGGGGTGGAATGGGTTGAGAAGCAAACTCAGAATATGGCCATGAAGGAGAAGAAATGTCAACAGTAGGATTGTGAGAAAGGACTAGATCTTCCACATTAAATGTTGGATTAATGGCCAGTTCAGATGGAAGGTCTATCCTATACGTATTGGACTCAACTTGTTGCAATATTTTAAATGGTCCGGCACTGCGAGCTTGTAATTTCTTAGCGGTACCCTGAGAAAACCGCTTTGGCCTTATTCTCACCATTATAGTCTCCTTTCTTAAATTCTTGTAACTTACGATGCGAGTCAGCTGAACGTTTATAACTATCATTGCTTCTATTAATCCACTGTCTAATATATGTATGCTACTCATGAATGTGTCGTGCAAATGCATCGGCTGACTCCGAAGACCTTTGGGTGACAAACATGGGTAATAGATCTATGGGCATTCTTGGCTTGTAACAGCTGACAATTTCAAAAGGACTCATTCCTGTCGACCTGTTGACAGAACCATTATAAGCAAACTCGGCTATAGGGAGTACCAAGTCCCAAGTTTTAACATGCTCACCTACCTGACACCGTAATAGGTTACTAAGACTTCTATTCACAACCTCAGTTTGGCCATCTGTTTGAGGGTGATATGTAGTAGAAAATTGTAAACGCGTACGCATCATGTGCCATAGTGTCTTCCAAAAGTAACTAGTAAATCTGACATCATGGTCAGACACTATGGTATTAGGCAAACCATGGAGACGCACCACACCATAAAAAAAGACACGAGTAATATGAGACGCATTTGACGTTTTGGAACATGGAAGAAAGTGCGCCATCTTAGAAAAACGATCTACCGCAACAAAAATGGAATCATGTTTTTTTATTGTCTTGGGAAGCCCAAGCACGAAGTTCATACTAATGTCTTGCCATGGTGCATGTGGCACTGGCAATGACGTATATAGCCTAGTGTTTTGCTCTCGTTACTTTGCAAGTTCACATGTTCGACACTGCCCTAAAATTTTGGCTATGCCTTGCTTGAGACGTGGCCAATAAAAACGATCCTCGACGAGGGCAATGGTCTTGTCTCGACCAAAGTGACTAGCTATCTCTCCTGAACGAAGCTCCCAACTGAGGAATTCATGAAGGGACATACGGGGAATACAAAGGCGATCTCCTTTAAAAAGGAAACCATCTTTCAGAACAAATTCAACCGTACTGAGCTGATCGCTAGAGAGTGATGTATAGGTACTCCCAAAATCAGGACACATGGGGTACTCATCTCTCAGTTGCTCAAAACCGATGACATCTACACTCAAAGAACTGAGCAACGCCACTCTTCTACTAAGGGCGTCTGCTGGTTTGTTTTCGTCCCCGACCTTATGTTTTAGAACAAACGAATATTCCTGAAGAAACGCAACCCATTTCGCATGCCTCGGATTAAGTTTCTTTTGGGAATGTATCTTAAGGCCTCATGGTCTGAAAACAAGACGAATTCTTGCGGTAGGAGATAGTGACGCCAATGTCTAAGAGACTACACTACCACATAGAACTCCTTGTTATAAGTGGAGTACTTTTACTTTGCCTCATTCAGTTTCTCACTGAAATAGGCTATTAGGTGGCCCTCTTGGCTCAACATTCCACCTATACCAACACCTGACGCATCATACGCTACCTTAACGACTTTAGAAAAATTAGATAAGCGTATGACGGTAGCTTTTACCATTTTGTCCTTAATCTCCCTAAAAGTCTTGATCGCGACTTTCGTCTACACGAACTCTCCTTTTTTCATGCATTCAGTGATGGGAGCCATAATCGTGCTAAATCCTCTAATGAACCGACGGTAGAAAGTTGCTAAGCCATGAAAGCTTCGCACATCACGAATATTCTTTGGTTCTGGCCACTCGACTATCGCTTTGACCTTTTCAGGGTCTGCACGCATACCTTTAGATGACATGATAAATCTTAAGAATACGACTTGACTAGATATGAAAGCGCACTTCTTAAGATTAGCATATAACTTTTCAGCCCTTAGGACGCTATAGACCTGCTTTAAGTGTTCAAGGTGTGATTTCTTAGTGGTACTATAAATAACAATATCATCAAAATAAACTACTAGGAATTTACCCATGAACAGTCTCAAGACTTGTGTCATCACCCGCATAAATGTACTGGGTGCATTACTTAAGCCGAAGGGCATGACCGTCCACTCGTACAGCCCATCTTTCGTCTTGAAGGCCGTCTTCCTTTCATCCCCTGGGCGTATGTGGATTTGGTGATATCCACTCTTGAGGTCAATTTTGGAGAAAATGATGGACCTTGTCATCAAGCATGTCGTCAAGCCTAGGTATCGAGAACCTATACTTGACTGTAATTTTGTTTATGGCACGGCTGTCCACGCACATGCACCACGTGCCGTCTTTCTTTGACGTCAACAATGCGGGTATGGCACATGGGCTCATGCTCTTCTGAATGAAACCCTTTTGTAGGAGCTCATCAACCTGCCTCTTCAACTCTGTATGCTCTGTAGGGTTCATTCTGTAGTGAGGAAGGTTCGGTAAAGTCGATCCCGGGATGAGATCAATGGCATGCTAAATGTCCCGCATAGGGGGCAACTCATTTGGTAAATCATCAGGGAATACATCTCTATGTTCCTTCAAAACCGATGTTACCCATGGGGTAACTTTAATGGAACTTCTGGTGTAATTTCTCTTGCACAAGGGCATGCACCGTCGAATCCTCCTGAGTCTCTTTCTCAAACTCTCTTACATTGATTATATGAAGAGACTTAGGTTTGGATCTCCTCACTTCCTTAGGCCCATTCGCCTTCTCAACCTTCCTTTTCTCTGAACTGCTCTCGGTGGCATTGGATTAAGTTTGATCTTCTTACCATTATGTATGAAGGGACACACATTCGAATGGTTAAAGATCGTAACATCATTATCGAATAGCCATGGCCTACCCAAGATAATATGACCCACATCCATAGGTATAACGTCGCACCACAAAGACTCTTTGTATGACCTGAACTCGATGGGGACTAAGCACTGATGGGTGACAGGAAGAGAGGTCTTGTCAACCCAAGAGACTTTGTACGAGTCAGGATGAGGGGTGAATTTCAACTTCAGACGGTCCAAGGTGTTAGCGGAAATCACATTTTGACAACTTCCACTGTCCACTATCACCTTGCAATTCTTCTCTCCACACTTGGTGATAGTATAGAGGATAGTGCTTCGATACCAATCAACACTACTCCTAGATTGAGCCAGCACACTCCTGACTACTGTAAGCATTGCTTCATCGGCCACTTCATTGTCATCACTAATTCCTCCTTCAGGGTGATATTCTTCTACTTCAAAATCACCCTGGTCATCTGCACCCTCGTGGGACTCGCCTATAACTAAGGCTTTTCCACGGTTCTTCATGAGACATTGATTTGAAATGTGACCGACATTTCCACATTCGTAACATTGCACTTGACTCCCTCCACTAGGACCAGCACCAAAGACACCTTTGCCCTTATCATCCATAGGTTTAGGCGGAACATTTGCTTGCACCTTGGGCTGACTGCTAACGTTAGATTTGGTTCCCTAGAAACCAACTCTAACATTAGAGTTTTGGGACTCAAAGCATCGCGTCACAGAAGACTTCAAATATTGCTCTAATTCCTGTACAACTTGGTACGCTTCATCCAAGTCCGTTATGGGTCGAGTCACCAAAGCGTCCTCTTAGATATCACGTCGCATCATAAATTCCTCGTACTTAGTGATGTAGTCAGCGACAAACATTGACCCTTGGCATAATGACTGCCACTGGTGAAGGAGCTTCTGTCGGTAGGAGAGAGGAAGGTATTTCTCCTTTAACAACTCCATCTCATCCTAATGTGGGATGAGGGCTCTTCTAGCTCTATCAATTTTACGTTCGGTGTTAGTCCAAAACAATTTGGCCTGACCCATAACTTTCATCTTAGCAAACCACACTTGACGGTTTTTTGACATGTCATACCACTCAAAGTTGTGATCCATGTCAGCTAACCAATCAAGGAATGCATTGGGATCCAGGCGCCCATCAAAACTTGGGGCTTCCACTTTCACGTTCTTTATCGCACGTTCATCGTATGTGACTTGCGCCTCCCGCACAACACCACGACCTACCCTACGACCTCGACCACCATTACCTCCACATGTGGGAGTACGTTCTTCAACAACTCCTCCCACTTGAGATTGCGCATCTTCCCCAATAGTTGGGTTTTCCTTCTGGGATGTCTCTAATCGCTCTAATCTATTCGTGGTTGTGATGACTTGGTTGCCTAAACGGGCAAACTCATTTTTGTGGTTCACTTCCATAACGGTTATCTTTTGCATCAATTGAGGAAGTTGCTCAGATAACTGCTTGTTGTTCATGATCGGTTGAAGTCTGAAACCTCTTCCGGCTCTCGTGGGATGCAAATAAAGACTTGACCAAAGTTCTACCCAACTTGCCTCTACGGGTTATATGACTCACAGAATGAATGCGATGAATCTAGACCTATAATGGACTGACACTTACTAATTCTAAATGAAACGAATCAAATATGAAAATCTTCCAAATTTGGAAACTTTCTAAAATTCGAAAGTTTCTAAATCTGAAAATTCCTAAAACAGACCTAACATGAAACCCTAGTTTGATAACTCAATCTAAGATAACCATGCAAAACTCTAAGCTCTAATACCAAATTTGATGCAGGACGGCCTAATTGTGATGCATGCATATGATCGTGGAGAATTCAGCGGAATAACATTAGATAACAGTAAAATATTCAACATTCACCATCATAGTTAAGAAAATCAAAAGGGACACATGCAATAATGTGGGCCATCATCACAACCACGTAGTATGGATTTCAAGTATCGCATGGATTGGATCCGGCAAGTGATGAAACCTCCCGATCTTTCATGGTTACAACCCAAACGTGTAATGAGAAAGTAGGGTTTCTCGGATTAGAGGATCAAAATCTGAGAAAGTAGGGTTTTGGATCAAATCTCAGATTTAGGATTGTGGAAATTAACAAGAAATATATTTAGAAGAAAGAGGGAAAAATATGAGATTACCTTATAGAAAGTTGGAAGAAGAGGAAAAAGAAAGACGAAGAAGAAGGTCCACACTCAACAGAGAAAGAGAGGAAGAGGAGGAGCCACCAAGCTTTTCTTAATAATAATCAACTAAAAAAAATTGTGTTTAGGGCTTAACTCCTTAAATAAAAAAAAAAGTGCGCGGGTCGTCGAGCGCCCGATGGTAGCCCAAACAGTCTAACAACAAAATTAAAAATTCAGATGAATTTCGGGCGCCCGGTGACCAATGGTCGGGCGCCCGATGGCTAGCGGTCGAGCGCTCTATGACAGTCAAAACTGTCGAGAAAGCAACTCTTCAAATCGGGTGAATTTCGAGCGCCCGATGACCATCGGTCGGGCGCCCGACGACAACCAGTCTGGTCTTCTTTGTCTTCTTTTTGGCTCTTCTTTTATTCATGTTCCATGCTCTTCTTAGGTTCTTCCTACACACGTGTCTTTCCATTGTGGGGTCTTCTATGTGCTAAACCACATGTGTAGGGTCTTCAATGCTCTTCACCATCTCACGAACCATTGCCTAGCCACAATGATGCTTGAGACGCTCGCTTTCTTCGCTGATACACCTTGAAGGGTCTGATGTCCTCATCACCTGGTTAGCCAAGTCCTTAGGCTACCGAGTTGGTCCCCTTCCTACTACCATGGGGAAACTCGCATTGCATCTGTTGGATAAGGTCATTGAGAGGATGGAGATGAAGCTTTCCCCCGGGGAAGTAATTTTCTATCTCTCGGGGGTAAGATCACTTTGATTAAGGCATCTCTTTCTAATTTGCCTTGTTATTATATGTTTGCCTTCCAATGTCCTAATTTGGTTCTTTTTCTGATTGAAAAACTCTGAAGAGAGTTTTTACGGCGGGTCTTGGTGCATCAGCTTGGATGGTCTATTTTATGCAAATCCATTATTGCCACCAAATACATATTGAATCTAATAGGTTGGTGGACAAAGGAGTCTTCCTTAAACCGTTATTCCTTTGGAGGGGATTGCTTGGGTGGCCATTAAGGTCTTCCAAGATTTGGGCTTCTTTCTAGGTGACAGGGCGAGAGTTAGATTCTGGGAGGATACCTAGTGCGGAGACTCTTCCCTTAGATCTTCTTTCCCGGCTCTAGTTAATCTTTACCCCGTGGTGGACATCTTTGTGGCCATCTGCTACTCAGGTCAAGGTGAGCAAGGGGTTTGGATTCCTTCTTTTCTGTGGAGTTTACTGGATTCTGAAATAGATGATCTAGTTAAACTTTCGTCTCAGTTGCAAGGATTCGTGCCTTCTCTCGGAGAAGAAGATTCTCTAGTCTAGAGACAACAACTCAAGACTCTTCTCTCTTTGGTCCTTTTACGACATTCTTTCCCAGTTTGAGATCTCTGGTAGCAGTTGTCACACAAGTTTGGTCTGGTCATATGGTGCTCCTCCTAAGATGGCGGCTTTCTCATGGTTGGTGGGAGGGAACCGTGTCCTTACAATCGATAATTTCTGGAAAAGAAGTTTGATTCTACCTAGTGTTTTTGCCTCTTATGCCTCAAAGAAGCGGAATTAGTCGATCATTAATTATTCCTCCACTAGCCATTCTCTTTCGAATCATTCGATCATTTGTTCTTCCACTATCTCGTATGGCATCCTTGCCCTAGTGGAAATGTTGTGGGTGATGCCTCCAATTGTTGGCCTATTATGTTCCTGGCACGTAGGTTAAGGGGGAAGCTTGGCAAAAGGAGTTGGAGGATCGCCCTTTGGTCGCCCTTTTAACTGCCCTTTGGGCTATTTGGGAGAAAGAAACAGCCATTGCTTTTCCAATAAGAGTGGCTCCTCTGTTGCGGTATTAAATTGGGTCTTGTTGTTTATTAAGGATTGGGTGTCTTGAAGCTTTGAAGTGTAGGGTGGGTCCTTCCAGCCTTTGCGCTGTTGTGTATTTTGTTTTCTTCTTTCTTTTTTATTGTTTTAGAATTTGTTTTCCTTTGTTGTTCTTTATTTTCTTTTAGCTTGGGCCTAATAGATTGCTCAATCTTTGCAAAAAAAAAAAAAAAAAAAAAAAATGGTATCGTTAGGTTAGCGATGCAAATACTTTCCCAAAAGTTAAAATTTTCAAATATCGCTGATATTTTCGATATTTTTAATGATATTTCATGATAATATCGACTCGATGACATTTTGGTGAGAATACTCTATAACAAGTTGCTTAATATCAACGATATTGTTGATATTACTGCCAATACCATCGACACTTGTGTGATTCATTGGAAATTCAAGAAAAATTCCTAAAAACTAAAAAATCTCAATTTTTTTTTGGGGATTTTATCCCTTAGGGCCTGTTTGGATTTGCGGAAAGGGTGGGAAAGGAAATTGTATTTCCTGAGAAACCTTATTTTCGTGAAAGTGTGGGAAAGGAAATACTATTTCTCATGTTTGTTTATCAACAACATTTTCTCGAGAAAGTTAAGGTCTATTTTCAAATCATATGTTGGGCAAAATAAAATTTTGTTGAGAAATTCTTTTGTTTACAACTTCAAGTCTCAAAGTATTTAGGATGCAATGCGAGCCCCACTCTAGGGGCACTTGATCAACGACTTAAATGGAATATCTGGTATCTACGTACAGACCTGCGTTCATCTTGTCTACATAGTTTCTTGTGGACATGCCCACTTAAGTTGTGGATTGAGTTGATTTTTTGTCCCAATGCCTAACATTGAGGGGACGGTCCTGATGGACGAAGTAGATTTGACATAGAGAACATAGTGGGGCTATGCGAAGCTTGCTTAATGAAAGTTACCTAGCCCCTTGAGTTTTTAGGAGGAACGGGAAGAGTTATTTTGGTGGGACTAGATTGTGTGCAGTTGTGGCCTCACCCAAGACAATGATGCCCTTACCATGGGGCCCACCTTAATGTATGTATTCTATATCCATGCCGTCCATCAGTTTTGCCATATCATTTTAGGGCACGAATGCAAAAAATGAAACATATCCAAATCTTGGGTGGACCATACCATAGGAAACAATGATCAATGACAATTAAAAACTTCTTGTGGGCCATAAAAGTTTTGGATTAAGCTGATATTTGTTTTTTTTCCCTTCATCCAGGTTTGTTTGGCCTTATCAACAAGTTGGATGGAAAATAAACATTATGGAAACATTACGGGGGACCCTAGGAAGTTTTTAATGATGGGGCGTTCAATCACCATTGTTTCCCATAGTATGGTCCACCTGAGATTTGGATATGCTTCATTTTTGTGCTCATGCCTAAAATGATTTGGGAAAATGGATGGATGGCGTGGATGTAGAATACATATATTGAGGTGGGCCCAATGGTAAGGGCCGTACCTAATCTACTCCCTATTTCAGTAGGATGCAGCAATGACCCTTCCAATTCCACATCGGTATTGGTCAGTGCTGGAAAAGATCTGTGGGTCCCACCATGATGTATGCGTTTTATCCACTCCGTCCATCCATTTTTCCATCTCATCTTAGGGCATTAGCATAAAAATGAAGCATATCCAAATCTCAGGTGGACCATACTATGGAAAACAATGGTGGTTGAACGTCCACATTAAAAGCTTTCTAGGGCCCATTGTAATGTTTAGCTGCCATCCAACTTGTTGATTAGGTCACAAAGACTTGTACAAAGGGAAAACAAAAATATTAGCTTGATTCAAAACTTTCGTGGCCCCAAAGAAGTTTTTAATGGTGGGCATTCAATCACCACGGTTTCCTATGGTGTGGTCCACTTGAGATTTGGATGTGCCTTGTTTTTGGGCTCATGTCCTAAAATGAGTTGGAAAAAATGGACTGACTGCACAGATAAACCACACACATCATGATGGGCCCATAGCTTTTTCAACACCGACCTGCACCCATGTGCGTACACCAAGGAATACAAGTTTGAGAAAATAAGGGAGTGGATTAGCTGCGCCCCCGGTCTCACGCAAGACAGTGCGTCCTTTGTCATGGGGCCCACCTTGATGTTATTCTATATCCACATTGTCCATCTATTTTTTCATATTATTTTTGGGCATTATCCCAAACATGAAACAAATCCAAATCTCAGGTAGACCAGACAATAGGAAACAATGGTGACCAATCATTAAAAATTTCTCATGAGCCACAAAAGTTTTGGATCATGGTGATATTTTTATTTATTTATTATTATTATTATTTTGTTTTATCTTCATCCAAGATTATGTGACCTTATCAACAGTTTGGATGGAAACTAAACCTTACGGAAACATTATGGTGGGCCCTAGGAAGTTTTTAATGGTGAGGCGTTCAATCACCATTGTTTCTTATAGTATGGTTATCATTGAGGGCCAATTTTTCGATTGGCCATAACTTTTCCTTTTTCCAAAAAGTCTTTTTTAGTTATTTAATCATGGTTTTCAAGTCGATTAATGTGGAAACCTTACACACTCATGCGTGTTGGTTGATCTATTGCTTGGCTACAAATTTTCATTTTTTTGTAAAAAGGTATTTTTTTTGAAAAGTATATATATTTTTTTATTATATTAAATTAAGAAAATGGAAGAAAATTTTGTTTATTTTGAAGAGAAAAATTAAGTTGTTTCATTAATTATGTAGTATCATATATGTCTGCTTGCATGTATGGATCATATGTGTGGATGAATGGATGGATGCATGGTATGTTTGTAACTTTGTATGTATGTATTATATACGTGTAAATGAATGGATGGATGGATTATGTGCGTACATGTGTATGCATGATTTTATGTATGTATCTTAATATCTATGGATGCATTAGTATGTATGTATCTTAATATCTATGTATTGCATGTATGATTTTCATTCTCTTTAGTTTGTGGATGTATCACTTATGTTTTATGACCTGCATTGCACGTATGTGTGGATGAATGGATGGAATGCATGGTATGTTTGTAACTTTGTATGTATGTATTATATACGCGTGAATGAATGGATGGATGGATTGTGTGTGTACATTTG
This sequence comes from Liriodendron chinense, assembly GCA_003013855.2. Taxonomy (NCBI): domain Eukaryota; kingdom Viridiplantae; phylum Streptophyta; class Magnoliopsida; order Magnoliales; family Magnoliaceae; genus Liriodendron; species Liriodendron chinense. The sequence goes on along the minus strand of ML058492.1, from coordinate 1,881,498 downwards.
TATGCATGATTTTATGTGTGTATCTTATTATCTATGGATGCATTAGTATGTACGTATCTTAATATCTATGTATTGCATGTATGATTTTCGTTCTCTTTAGTTTGTGGATGTATCACTTATGTTTTATGACCCGCATTGCACGTATGTGTGGATGAATGGATGGAATGCATGGTATATTTGTAACTTTTATGTATGTATTGTATACGTGTGAATGAATGGATGGATGGATTATGTGCGTACATGTGTATGCATGATTTTATGTGTGTATCTTAATATCTATGGATGCATTAGTATGTATGTATCTTAATATCTATGTATTGCATGTATGATTTTCATTCTCTTTAGTTTGTGGATGTATCACTTATGTTTTATGACCTGCATTGCATCTTAGATATGAATGCATTTGTTTATAATTACAATTTTTTTTTTTTTTTTTTTTTAAACAATGGCACATGGTTTAGGCCCCTATTAGATGGAAATTTAGTATGTATAATGTTTTCTGCAATATTTTGATTTGTAAATGTATAAACATGTGGTTTTTAACAACTCTAGTTTCACTGAAAATTTCCACTTTTTCCCAATTTTCCCTCAATTTTTCTTCTGTCAGTGATATTTTTCTTGTATCGGCATTCGGCAATAATATCTGAGATGTCAATAATTGTTTTTGTATGTCATCGATGCATGTAATGATACTGATACTCTAAACATTAGGGGTGAGAGGTCTTTGGCTTCACAAAAGAAATTCACATAACAAAAGCAACAAAAAAAAAATGGAGAATATGTTTGGACACATTGCTTGAAGTGTCTAACATGGGCACTTTTCAATGACAACGCTTAGACACTTTTTTTGCTCAAATTTTGAAGTGTCGTATCGTTTCTAGGTGTGTCCAAGTGTCCCCAAGTGCTAGCACGACAAAAACGCAATAGGAAAAGGTGTCTAGATAATGCTAACAAGGGAGATGCCAATGAATTTTTATGCAAGGAAATGCAGGAGGAGATACTAGTGTGGAGCTTGTCCTTTTCCTCATCGGATTTGATGGAGCACCTCATCGCTTTCCTATTGGTGAAGCTAGGTTGGACCGGAGCTAGTTTAGATCCACCCTTTTGTGTCACTCAGAGTTCTGTTGCTCAAGATGTCCCAAATGCAAGAAGTTGTTAGGAATAGGATGCTGGAGAAGAGTGGAACAAGTGTCATCAAGGTGCAAGAAAGAAGGCTGAAGATCTAACAACATCATAAGGACTTCACCACACAAAGATGGCTTTTGATGGTAACTTGGTAGTTCTGCATGAAGTGGTGGGTCCCAAGTAGCAATTGTCCTCCTGTGAGGAGAATTCATACCTTCCTCTTGCACGCTTCCAAAATTTGCGAGGAAGTTTTAAAAGAGGCAACAATTGAACATAAGGAAAAACTGTGAGGGACTGAGCTGCTCGCCACAGTGCCACTAAGAAAGGTGTTGCGCCATAAGAAAGTAGACATTACATCCTAAATCAAGCACTGTGTTAAGAAGTTGACATTGCTCCGTGAAACAAGCATTGCACTGTAGAGATTGGCCTTGCACCATGAAATAAGTATCATGATGTAGAGGTCAGTACCATGCCATAAGATTACTGGACCTTGCCCATTAGGAGTGAAGCCATACGTCGTAAAGTCACAAGTATAGGTACCAAGTTGCAAAAGGTTGATAATGAGCCGTGAAGACTGGCATTGAGCTGCAGAAATTGGTGTCGAACCACATGGACAATCAAGCTGCAGGCATTGCACCATATAAACTGGCATTGAGCGGCATAAGTAATCGGTTGTTGAGCATGAATATTTCATTTCGCCTTTTGAGTTTCAGGCCCTTCTTTTCGAGTGAGCATTAGACATTGCGTGAGAAAGGTCGAGTCAAAAAGTATCACATGTTTGTTCATGAAAGTTACAGCATCAGCTTGTGTGACTAGCAAAGGTCGGGTCGGATGGGCTTCGACTTGATCGCGAAGCTTTGACCCTTGATATTCATTTTTTGGATAGTATATGTAAAATGATTATCACTTTTGTGCGATAGAATAGTATATACAATGCCCCCTCGCGTCCGAGTGCCAACGATCGGGTGGCAGCGGAGGTGAAAGTTGAGAAATCCCAGCAAAGAAGTATCAGTAATGCCTAACTAAGGTGGTCTTGGAGTAACGGCCATCTCCATGTCAATTAATGTCATACAGAGTACATATTTTCATAGCTCAAGCTTATGATCGGTCTCTGTTCTATATCGTCTCTATGTGAGGGTTAGGCATTAACAGAATGTGTCCACCCATCAGATTTGAAGGCGGTATTCGTCGTCACCTCTTGTAATGGAAGGAGCAAAGCCGTTACAGAGTCTGCTGTGACAAAAGGCTTCGTCTGATACTTGCTATTATGATAAAAGCTGCTCATAGGTAACTGATAAAAGGGAGTCAGTCAACTAGATCCCATGGCGGTATTGGTGACACCAGAGTTCCAGACTGTATCAAAGAGTTGGGAGTACAGTTCCTGATAATGCGTACTAAACTCAACTTGGTTGGCTAGCCATTGTGAGATACATGTAGTTGCAGAGTAGTCAATTATGAGCCCACCGATTGTCCCTTGCGAAAAGTTGAGGTATTTTCTGCAGAAAGAAAGTCTCCACTGATGTAACGGTAGGAGTGATTGTTCATTTCTTAATAATTATAATTGTCCTGTAAGAGGGTTCGACTTTTGTACTGGGAATGCTTGACCAAGTAGTGAGCTTAGTCGAGGACAGATATTTCGGCTATCTGGCAACCTTGTCTTGCAGTGGTGCATTCATCAGTGATGGCCTTGATCCAATGAATGGCCTTAGTTCTTATTGGGGGCCTGGCTTAAGGAAAAGCTCTAATTGTCGGAGTGACTCTGAACAAAACAGTGCTGGCATGCAGAACTTTTGGGCCTGACTAGAGATAATTGGGGGAAAGACCTGCCCCCAGCCCGTACTTCGATAATTGGGTTCAATGAAATTGTTGATAGATAGCTCGTGTATCGTAGTTCTTGTTATGATGTTGTTTGTTAAAACAGGAAGATGCTCTCAATCTTATGCAGGAAAGTAGAAAGTGCAACCATAACGGGCGTGCGAGATATTGCACGGTGTGCTCCTGGTGCCTTTAGAATGAGATACTTATTCTCAAAGTCATTTCTAGAAGGTTCGATAATAACCCTTGATAATCCTTTGAGGGAAGCTAATGTACGTAATTAAAACCATCAGCGTTACCAAAGTGTTCTGAAGGAACAACCTTCGCACAGGCAATATTCCACGAGACACATCAGCATTAATGATCATCATTGGCCGGTAGCACTTTTCGCAAGGGAGTTTATCCCCAGACCCCATTTGACTTATGGGCTTTGAATGCAGGATGGTTCTTCTTAATACAAGAATGACAGAGGACAATGGAGCTATGGTTGCACGAGTCTGTCATGACTTTGTGAAATGCTGAGCAGGAGCTCTACGGCTTCCGATGTACCAGGCTTAGCTAGATAATACTCTTAGAGAATTGCTTAAGCATTCTGAGCTTTAGCTGGCAAGGTTGTTGTAACCATCTTGTTGCGAAGAAGTGTTGCTGGATGAATCAGGTAGTGTTGAGCTTGTTTTGCTTCATTCTTACTCGTAGAATAGAGTGTGTACTCTCTGTTTAACTAAGAATAGGTGATCAGTCAGTAAGCTATCTTATTGTGCCATTGTTTAGTGACGGTAAGAAGATATAGTATCTTGCTGTTTAACTAAGAAGCAGAGATACACTGCATCTAGCCTTCGAACAGCGATCTCAAGTACATGCTCTTAATGGAATGTACCATCAGCGGTTGATTTGGGAATTTCTTTTGTCATTAGAGTGGACGTGTATGAACTTGTTATAATGAATGTTGTCAAAATCGTTATCGTATTGCAAATTGTAATAGGGGTTGAATCGTATCAAATCGTAAATCATATCGTAAATCGTAAAAAAGTTCTGATTTACAAAAACATATATAAAAGACATGAAAAGATATATGTAAATCATAAAAGATTAAAAACTCATCAATTATCCATTTACGATCAACATGTACCAAAATAGTAATACATATCATGATATTATCAATTGAGAAAATGTATATGGTATACATATCATGATAGTTAAGGATTCTTGTCTTTTTCCTTTGTTTTTCTTTTGTTGCCTTTCTAAAAATTTATCTTAAAAAACATACGAGAGTCCTTAAAATTTTGTTTTGTACCTTTTCTTAGTATAGAATCATGATAGAAAAAATGACATTCGATTCCATTGTGAATCAAAATATATCTTGATTTCTTTATTTTTGGGTATATCAAAATCCCCAAAAGAAAAAATTGGACATTTTTAAAAGGAGAGCCTTTTTCATATTTTATGAGCAAAAGGGTACAAAGAAAAGGAAAAATTGAATAAAAAAATAATAATAAATTGAAAATTTTAAGTATTTTTGGGCCCATTTACACAGTCTACAATTATCTTACAATTCGATAGGATTATTTAAGATTTGCAATTTGGGTGTACAATTCAAATCATACACCCATATGATATGAATCGTACGATTTTGATAACATTGGTTATAATCATTACTTCTGAATCATGGCACCATCAAGTGTCTCACATGCCGGTGGAGTAGATGTGGTATTCGACAATCGACATCACGTAGTGTGAAACTATCTGTGTTGTTTTGGTAACGTTACCATTCGAATGAAAGCCACAGAATGTCGCCAAACTAGCGGAATTTCTCTTGTGTGGGTGACCTATATCATAATATAGGAGAGGATTAATCCTCCATCCTTTGGAAATGTGGGTGGATGCATTGAGAGTCTGCTCTTCAAAATAAAAAGGAGGAGATGTAGTTGTTTCCTCCGACGTAGTAAGCATACCCACTAAAAGGTTCAAATGCACTGCACATGGTGCGCGATACTATCGGCTTGTAATCAAATCCATGTTGTTGCTAATCGCTATAGCCATCAAGTCTCCTATAGATGTGGCAAGTATCTTTGTTGTTGATAAAGTCTTCGGATATAGATTCTACCATACCGTCAAGAAAATCCGGGCAAGTGGCCTGTCTCAATTTCTGACTTTGGCCAGTGTAATAAATATTTTTGTGATGACAAAGGCCTTTAGAGATGCATGAAGGGTAGCTGCGATTGACCTTCAAATGCATATGACCTAAGTTTACTCAATCACTTGATATTTACTCTATTTGCCCTCACTACCATAGCGGATAATGCTTCTCAAGCTAAAGAGAGGATGAAGAAGTTGTGTCACTCTATCTAAAGGTAATGTTGAGCATGTAATGTGCAAAGTTGTCTTCTTAGAATGACTATTCGAAACTCTCTTCGTAATGGAAATACCTTTAATGCCAGGGTTAGGGCCATCAAGTTTGTCTCCAAGTTGAAGCATTGGGATAAATGTAGCTGAATCTAATTGCGGTCGCTAGAGTTCAACTTTAGTTGTCATCACAACACGTACCAAAAGGAAAGTTGACATTGGCTTTGGCAACTATAGTGAGCGTATTCGTAGTCATAGCAACCTTAGTGGTGAATGTGAAAGTGTCAAGAGTCACTTGCGCCAATGAACCAATAGTGGTGCCAATCCATAAAAGCCCTTTCTCAATACTCAGGATATCAATTCAGAGATCTTAGTCGGTGCATCGCTCGATTGCAGAACTCGTGTTGCAATTTCAGCCATTAGCAAGTGTGATGGTTGTGCTATGCTGATTGGCGAAGCTGTTAGAACATCTCACAATGCTTCAAATCTCATTAGTACGGCATACTAGAGGACACAGAGAACTTATATCCGATAATCTTGGATGGAAGTAGGCCTGGGCCGACATGTGCCCATTATGCGAACAGTACTTGCTCTCGATGAAATGATAAAACTGCAAAGGTCCCCGTTGGATGCCCAATTGGAGCAGAGGTATGAGACACATTCATAAATAAGGCACGATCAGTTTCGAGCAATTGAGGCAGCTCGTTTGAGGAGCGATGCCGAGATGATAACAATGACGGCTTTTGTAATGAGAGTGAAGGGAATTTTTCTATCACAAAAGTATCTGTTCGAGCGGTGCTTCGAATTATAAGATGCCCTTTGCGTAGGACTCATTGCAGTAAGGTTGATCATCGTTGGAACAACTATCACTAGCCTTTGAGCTCTACATTGCACATTGATAGTTGAACTTGATACCATTGAGATCACTCTAGCATGTAATGCCCACGGTGATGATGCTTTGGCATATACGACCCTGGTGAGTATAGTTGCTCTAAGTAGTATAGCCTTCGCAATGGCAAGCCTCATCCATGGCAGAGCCGTTCTCAGGCAAGAAGTGAATGACTGTTGACAAAGCCATTAAGCTACTAAGTGCAGTCACAAGATATGTTCTCTTATGACAAGTATGATCAACTAATGATTTCATTAGTATACACGAGACAACTTCGGAGAGTAGGCATGCTCCCATTCATTAGTATACACGAGATAACTTCAGGCGAGCAACTTTACGATGAACGAACCTAGGAAACCCCTAGGTATGAGGGATGGTCACACAGAGCGCGGGTTGCAGTCTTGGCCTCAGTACTAACCATTTCCTCATACACTGTATCTTCTAAGTCTAGAAGACAGGCAACGAGATGGCATAAACGTCATGGTAGGGGTGCACGACTTGCACCTGCAAAGAGGGAAGAACGCGAGCTTTGATCTCACTGGCAAGATTCTAGCAGCAAATGATGATTCTCAACTTGAGAATTTGAAGATCGATCCTAAAATGACCCCTTGATGGGGTATTTATAGATGAGCCCCGAGTTAGGATGGACTACCATTGCAACGCCCTTCTCGAAGCAATGACAGATTGCAAGTCGTGCTCTTCGCTTGGTAGAAGAGCATGACCGACACTGCATCATTGGTTCTCGAGTGTAATTCTCAAAGGGTGTGTGCAGTATTCTCCTATTTGCGCTCTACTATTTCACACAAGGGCGCAAGTCCAAATCAACTTCTTCCTTAGTTACTTTTATCATCCAAACATACCCATGGAGTAGGGAATTTGGATCCTAAGTTAGAAATACTCGAGTTTACAAATGTAGCTGCAAGAGTGAAAGTAGTGCAAAAGTAGCAGGAGCAGACTAATTTTGCAAAATTTTCAGCATCTTGGATTACTGTCTCTCTAGACATACGTGGCTGTTGATTTGTAGATGCAGAACTAGCCGAATGAGACCCATTACTCCAATGTGAGATGCGTAATTGGCCCATGCTAGCTTTCCATGGAGATCCTAACTTTTTCAACATAATGATTTATAAGCCTACAATGGGTGCACTTTCTAGGTCCACAACTTCTGCCACGACCTCCTCCCACTTTACCATGACCACATTGATTACCTCTTCACCAAAGACTCTAGCTCGACTTTGATCGGTAAAAGGATGCTAGATCAGAGTTGTCATGGGCTTTACTAGTAGAGCCAAGAAATACACGTTGGAGGTGAGCATACATTTCATTCAGAGATGACACATCCTTGTTTGTGCACAAACCAGCTCATATTCACATTTCGGACCAGATAAAAACTTAGCCACACGAAACCCCTTTCGTTGCTGATATTGATTTTCTAAAATAGTAGGAAAGGGTTGATATACATTCAACTCCTCACACATTCCTTCAAGTTTTGAATAGTATTCACCTTGTGCTTTATCTCCTTGTTGATGCTCAAATATTTCTTTGAATAATTGATATGTACAAGCAATATTTTGTCGGATTAATATATCTCTCGTAATTCATCCCCTCACCTCATTTGCAGTATCCAAAAATATAACATTCGCACTAATGGATGACTTCATACTATTCCGCATCCACATCATAATCTATGCATTCTTTTAGATTCATTGATCATGTGTACTAGTGCTCTCATCAGGCTTCTCATTGGTCAAATATTTTAATTTGCCCTTGGCAATAAAAAAACACTTGGATGGATTTGGACCACTGTAGAGAGTTTGTTCGATTTAATTTAACAAATGTTAGATCAAATGGATTTATGAATCCGGTTCTTGAATCACTCCTCATCCCCATTGAAACAAGGGATTAGAATATATACCACAAACTTATATGAACATTGGTTGACCTTTCGCAATAGACGAATACCTAACTTGTATGCTTTAGATGGCATGCGCACCACACTTAAAAAGACTAACCAGCCTACACGTCCACATGTTCCAACAATCACAATGGTCAATGATCATGAACATGGCATCCAATCAGCCCACATTTACTACACATGACAAGTGATGATAATGCACACTTTTTCCCCTTGTCACACACGGACCATTACAAAGGTTCGGCAATCAGCACAACAAAAAGAAAAGAAACCCTAGTTTCTTAAAAGATTTTCAACACGAGGGACGACAATGACTAAAAAGAAAAGAAGGAAAAAGAATTATATGATAGAAGCAGTGTTTGAAGTATCAGTATTGCTAGAAGTTTCGTTCATTGGGGATATGGAAACAATATCGATATTGGTGATAATTGGAAATGCGGGAAAACATAGGGTAAACGGTGGAATTTTTTCAGTGAAACTTTAGGAGATGCTAAAATAAACATATTTGCATATTTAGGAATAAAAAATTGTTTAAGGAATGCATATATAATAAGTTTCCTTTTTAAAGGGGGCTTAAAAGCATGTGCTGTTGTAAGAAATCAGTCCTGTCATCCATCCATCCAATCTATCCATCCAAGCATCCAACCTTCCATCCAAACATCCATCAATATTTCAGAATATCGATAACACACGATATTTCGCTGAGAAATCGTTGAAAACTGAAAAGGAAAGGTTGTGGTCTCGAGGCCGCCCATGTTGCGATAACAATAATATTGTGATATTATTGGCGACAAATTGAACATTGCGCAACTAGTGTTCGAAATATCGGTTTTGCGTTACGTATAACAACCTTACGATACAGATACATATCGGTTATTGCATGGGATATATCGATTGTATCGCATAATGTATTGTTGTTGTTGGAAACATGGGGAAACATTGGGAAATTGCTTGAATTTTTCAATGAAACTTCAGTGATTGTTAAAAAAGACATCAATACACACTTGTAAATCAAAACACTACAAAAAAAAAAGTGCACATAATTGGTTTTCTTTGTATGTGGTCCCAATCTATGCGTTGTCTAACTGAATTGATGCACGTATATTCAAAGTCGATTCATATAATTTGAAAATGTAAGAAGACATGTGGAAACATAAGCAATACATTTAAAAGAAAAAAAAAAAAAAAATCGCTAGATCAGGTTACATACATGTTTGATTTTATGTTGGACATAAATGTTGCAACCGATTTGCGAGAAATTGGAAAATTTTGATTTTTTTTTTCAATTTTCCACGACTTGGCCCATCTCCAAATCTCGAAATTAAAGCTTTCAATTCATGATTTTTCATGCAAAATATGAAAATCATGGATTTGTAACAATTTGACACCGATTTAACATGATTTACCGGAAAAAAAAGATTGAAAATTGAAAATGCTCACTGGATCGAACATATGGGATATATCGCACTACTTTTGCGTTTCATATCGCACATGTGAGATACAAGATATATCGTGGGATATCGGAAAATATCGTCGATACTTAAAACACTGCGTACAATCATGCGCCATAAAAAATTGGAATGGATTATTATTATTATCATTATTATTTTTTTATAAATAGATTTTTGGCAGTATCGATACATTGGCGATAGTATTGGAATAGTGCCGATACACTAGAGATACATGCGATACCTTGAATTTACATAGTCGAAAATATTGGCGATGCATTGGCTGTATCGATATATGACAATATAAGCGACACCTCAAATTTACATTGTCAAAATATTGGTGATACATTGGCGATATTGATACATTGTCAACACTTAACCGATACTTCACCAGTACCTGGAATTTCTGATACTACCAATGTTATCGGTTTCACCGAGCTGGAGATACGGATAATATTGAGGATACTTTGAACAATGGATAGAAGGGAGAAAGAGGGAGAAAGGAGGAGGAGGAGGAGGAGGAGGAGGAGGAGAACATCCATTAGGTGGGCCATACAGCTGTATGGCCTAAAAATAAAAGAAAAATAAGGAAAAAGAAAAGAAAAGTTTGTTATTTTGTATTCTAAATCCAACGCTGATTCACTTATTCCTTAGTTGCTTCAGTCAATGTACACTCTACAAAGGTGTTGAGGATAAATCGTCCCTTTTTATTTTTCCATTACACTAATATAAAGCTATTTATTTTCTCAATGACCCTGTTACTTTGTATCCAGTTCTATGTGACTGAGAGAGCATCTAAAAATCTGAGTAGAAAATGAATTATGTGAAGTTGGAGTTATTTTCTATGAATGTTTATCCGATAGTATGAATGTAATCAATTGAAACCCAGTATCTTGATTCTTTACACCATTGAGTCCTGCTGCTTATCCAATGAAAGTTTGAGAGTGTTGGGGTTTATCTCATTCTTATGCCTTCTGTTTGTCACAGGGTTCTGGAAAGACATCATTAGCCATGGCTGTTGCTACATATCTCGAAGAGCATGAAGAAATCTTGGCACACATGTGTGGATATTATTTTACCTCTCTCTTATATCATTTATTTCTGTTCCTTTAAATGGATGGTCATCTCTTCTAAAAATGCAACGGGTGGAACTGGAACTTCAAGAGATTAAACTTGCCCTATTGGATTTCTTTAATGATGAAAGGGATTTGCAAGGTTAGTTCCCATTTTTTGATCTATTTATGTTTTACATGTGCAGAGTTTTTGTAAGCTGTTCCAAACTTTCTATGGAGAAGGCCCTGACAATTCGGCAGGCACTTGCTGGCTACATATCCGAAGCTCTTGATAATTCTCCTTCCCTTCTCATCTTTGATGATCTTGATAGTGTTGTTTCATCTTCTTCCGAGCCTGAGAGATCTCAACTTTCAACTTCTGTCACTGCCCTTGTTGAATTTTTTAAAGATATTATTGATGAATATGGGGTAATGCATCTTTCATTCACATTGTTTGAGATTATTCATTTTTGCTGTTCTTTCATCTACATGGAGAGCTCTGGTGCAATTCAGTTAACCTAGGGTACTGAAAATTGTTTTGTTGTTTGAGCCAACATATCTATGAATATCTTTCTTTCTGTATTGGGCAGGAGAAGAGGCTAAGTTCTTGTGGCATTGGCCCAATTGCACTTATGGCTTCTGTGAAGTCTCTTGGGGATCTGCCGCAATCCTTGAGCTCTTCAGGTTGAATATTTGTCCACAAAAAGCACTCCCATTATAAACTTTTTATCCTCACATATGCATAACAATGATATATAATTTAGTCCTTTTTATTCTTTTTTCGCTTCCCATATCCTCAGTAACTTGTTTGACAATATGGTTCTTCACAGGGAGGTTCGATTTCCATGTGCAACTGCCAGCCCCAGCTGCCTCAGAACGAGGAGCCATATTGAAGCATGAAATTCATAAACGTTCATTACAATGCTCTGAAGACATCTTATCTGACATTGCTTCCAAATGTGATGGATACGATGCATATGATTTGGTATGTGTTTCTGCACAAAGTAATAACATAAATAATTCATTTCCCCAGTATAATATGGATAGTGATTATAATTCATGTTCCCAGATGCAGTGTGACTAACAGGAGGGTTGGGTGTACTGGGGTGTGTGTACTAACCCCGGCCCCCCACCAAAAAAAAAAAAAAAAATGCTCCCAGTATAATATAAATAGTGATCATTACAATTTCCAATATTTTTTGAGTTTTATGTTCTGTTTTGCTATTTGTAGTTTTGTGTCTATGTTCCCATGGAGAACTACATAATCAGTTGGGAATCAGAGATTTATTCTTACCTTTATCAGATTCAAATGCTATCTTCTATTTTTTTTTTTTTTTTTTGATTAACAGTACCGTTGTAAGGGTGAGTGACTATTGTAAGTTACCAAAATGAAATTGTCTAATGTTCATTGGTTTAAAAAATATTATAAGTTATAAATATGTCGTGTATATTTTGTTCATTGTGAAACTTTAGTTTAGGCTTTATTATTGTTATTTTCTATTTTCTTGAAACGTAATGGAGTGGGGTGTAGCATTGGTTAGGATACTTAAGCTTTAACCATTTCCTTCTTTTATCAAGTGAAAGCAGAAAAGTTATAATCAAAAGTGTACTTGCTACAACAAGAAACAGATGTGGGGAAACACCTTTTTTGGAATCATTTATTATGTTTCTTGAGGCCAGAAATGGATGCGGGGACAAGAAAAAAACATGGGAACCTGTGAGATCCTAAGTTTTTAGAGGAATGATGGAAGCTTTCACTAAATAGCAGCAAAATTCACCTAAAGGAGGAAATCTGCCTCAATACATATACTAGCTTTTTTCCATACATGCCTTGGCTGGGGAGTTGGTGGTTTCTTTAGGCTCTTTGCCGACATAACCTAATGACATATTTAGTCTTGATAGAAACTCATAAAGGGGCTGTTTGGATACAACAAGATATTTGGTTATGTGATGCAGGACATGAAAATTTACTATGATATGCAAGAAATCAGACTAAGATCACCAAATAATCAAGCAATATTCAAAATTTCCACATCTTACAACAAGATCAAACCATTCAATAGGGGAATCCGTGGAGATCCAAGCTTACACGCAAGTTATGGCTGATCCCAATCCAAAATAATCACTCTAATCAATTCCAAGGTATGTGGAGACCCTCAAGCTTGTGTAGGATTGTTCCATCATTAATGAGATTCTCTAACCATAAATTAGAGCAATATTATGGTTCTAAAATTGAGAAAAAGTGAAGATTTGGTATCCTAGGGTTAGGGTTTCTAGATTAGAAAGGTTTATTAGGCTGAGAATTGAGAACAAATCTGGTTAATTTGAAGAACATAGCCGATTTGGGGATTTCGCAGAAAATAAGAAAAAAATCAGAAAAAATAATAAAAAAATCATATTTTTCAAACCGGTAGTCCAAATCGGTTGATTCAAAAGGGGTTTGGAGTAGAAAGGAAGGCCTACTAGAGGGAGGAATCAAATCATGAAGAAAAGGCCCGCACGTGCGCGGGTAGCTCGCACGTGGGGGGACATGTGGGGGTGGGGTCCACCACCAGTCTGGTCAGCCCGGGTTGGTGTCTTGGTCCCTCAAGTTTTGCCTCGATCCGTCGCACAGTGTGATCGTAGTGCCTTGTCGTCGGTTACGGGACCGTTTCGGGCTGAATCTGGAAGATGCACAACTGCTGCTAGGCTGGTCTTTTGGGTTGGAAAATGTGGAGGGGATGATGATGGTGGTGGATGAATTGGGACGAGGCTTCACACCTCGGTGGTCTTCCCTTGATGAACAAGGGGGGCCTTCCCACTCTCTTATGGATCACGTCTCTACACACAAAGAGAAGAGAGAACAAGTTTTTTTTTTTTCTTTATTCCATGCATAAGAAAAATCTCACGCCCCCACTCTTGGAGTTCTAAAAGAAACTCTAAGAGGGGAGAATGACTAAAGTGTCCTGCGCTATCTGCACAAAAAAAGGTCCAAATAAAAAATAATAAAAACCAAGTAACTACTAACCAATCCAATCCGACCATAAAAAAACCTAAGCATGAAACATATTAAAACCCAAAATTCTACGAAGTTCTATGGTGGTGGGCCACGATCATGACATGATGGGCCACGATCGGGTCCACCCTAGACTCTAAGACTCTCAACGTTCCTCCCACAAGTCGTGGGTCTTCAATCCATGCTGTCACCAAGGTAGATCGACGGTGGGATCCTCCTTTTCCTCTCGTACGTGCGTAGTAAAGGTACCTCATGCGTGATGTACCCATCAACTCTCCCCGGCTGCGAAGATTTCGTTACTGGCGAAATAAAGCTCCTGTACCGCTCTAGAATATCAGGATCAAGCCGCTGAAGCTCCTCCTCACTGAGCCACGAATAGTTTGAAGCTGGCCGTGACTTACACTTGATGAGGAACTTCTGGAATCCGCGGTCCTGTGTCGAGACTGTCTTATGGTCGAGGATATCCTCTATCTCCTCTTTGGTAGTAGGAAGGGTAGGCAAAGGGGGTAGAGGTTGGGACGAGGGGTCAGGAAGAGGCCAAGGGTCAATGGGATGATCTGGTGCTTTGGAATGGTCAGGTGAAAGGATGGTCATTGGATGAAGGGTACCCTGAAATTCGACTAGATCCTCCGCATTGAATGTGGAACTAATCCCCATCGAAGGTGGAAGATTTACCACATACGCATTGGGACCGCTTCGTTTGATAATTTTGAATGGTCTAGCACTATGTGCGTGCAATTTTCGAACGGTTCCCTGAGGATACCGCTCTGATCGAATACGGACCATCACAGAATGTCCCACATTGAATTCTTTGTACCTCTTATTTTGGTCTGCAGAAAGTTTGTATTGTTCATTATTAAGATTGATCCTCCACCTGATTTCTTGATGCAGTGAATGGATATGCTGTGCGAAAGACTTTGCAGACTCTGATGGCCTATGGGACAAGGACATAGGGACCAAATCAATAATTGTCCTAGGTCTATAACCAGTAACAACTTCGAATGGACTCAAACCTATAGACCTGTTGACGAAATTGTTGTATGCAAATTCGGTAGTAGGTAAGACGATATCCCATGTCTTGTTGAACTTTCCCACTAAGCACCTAAGCAAATGCCTAGGCTCCTATTGACCACCTCAGTCTGACCACCAGTCTGGGGGCAGTAAGCTGATGAAAATTGGAGCCCAGTGCCCATCTTATTCCATAGTGTCTTCCAAAAGTAACTCATGAATTACACATCACGGTCGAACACTATGGTCTTCGGTAACCCATGCAGTTTGACGATCTCGTTGAAGAACAGTTTAGCGACATGAGAGGCGTTAGAGGTCTTAGAACAAGGTATAAAGTGGGCCATTTTGGAGAAACGGTCCACGACCACAAATATGGAATCGCGCTTTCGAATCGTCTTGGGAAGCCCAAGCACGAAGTCCATACTGATGTCCTGCCAAGGGACATACGGAACTGGCAAAGGTGTAAATAAACCTGTATTCTGCTTCCCCTGCTTTGCCAGTTGACAAGGACGACATTGCCCTGTAAATTTGGCCACGTCTCGCTTGAGACTTGGCCAATAAAATTTATCCTCAACAAGGGCAATGGTCTTGTCTTGACCAAAATGACCTGCCACCCCTCCTGCATGTAACTCCCAGACAAGAAAATCGCGTAGGGAAGTGCGAGGTATGCACAATTAGTCACCCCTAAACAAATAGCCATTTAATAACAAGTACTCACTACTAGCTCCTGACGGACTCTCCAACAACGACGCATACACAACTCCAAAGTCTGGGCATTCAGGATATTCATCTCTGATACGCTCAAGCCCAGTAACCTCAACAACACTCATGGAGTTGAGCAACACAACTCGACGACTCAACGCATCAGCAGGCTTGTTCTCTACACCGGCCTTGTGCTTAAGCACAAAAGTGTACTCTTGAAGGAACTGAACCCACTTAGCGTGCCTAGGATTTAGTTTCTTCTGAAAGTTCAAGTATCTCAAGGCCTCATGATCTAAGAACAAGACGAATTCCTTTCGCAGTAGATAATGACGCCAATGGCGCAATGACTGCACGACTGCATAGAATTCTTTGTCATAGGTGGAGTATTTCTGCATCGGCTCATTCAGTTTCTCATTGAAAAAGGCGACAGGGTGCCCTTCCTGACTAAGCACTCCTCCTATCCAACTCTTGACGTGTCGCATGTAACCTCAAAACCTTCAAGAAATCCGGGAGTCGCATGAGTGGAGCTTCGGTCATCTTGACCTTTATCTCCTTGAAGGCCTTTGAGGCAGCCTTCGTCCATTGAAACTCTCCCCTTTTTATGCAATCCGTGATGGGAGCTGTGATGGAACTAAAGCCTCGAATGAATCGCCTATAGAAGGTGGCTAAGCCATGAAAGCTGCGCACCTCATGAATATTGCGCTGTTCAGACCAACTGACAATGGCCATGACCTTCTCGGGATCCGCTGACATTTCCTCAGAAGATACTATGAACCCTAAGAAGACAACACTGCTAGACAAGAACGCACACTTCTTAAGGTTAGCATATAACTTCTTGGCTCACAAGATCTCACAAACTTGCCTCAAATGGTTGAGGTGTAGTTCCTCGGTCACGCTATAAATCAGGATGTCGTCGAAATAAACGACCAAGAACTTCCCAATAAAGGGCCTCTACACTTGAGTCATCACACACATGAAAGTACTCGGGGCGTTAGTCAGTCTAAAAGGCATGACTAGCCACTCATATAGCCCATCCTTCGTCTTGAAGGCTGTCTGCCAATCATCACTAGAGTATATATGAATTTGGTGATAAGCACTTTTGAGGTCAATTTTTAAAAAGATAGTAGCGTTGGCCATCATATCCAACATGTCATTAAGAAGTAGTATGGGAAACCAGTACCTGATCGTGATTTTATTGATGGCCCTACCATCAACACACATTTGACGCAAGACGTTCGACCAACTCACCAAAAGCTCCAGAGCTGATGAGGGAGGCACAAAATGTCATTTTATCTCATAGCCCAGGTAAGGACAGGCCTCGGACGAACCCTCTTTCGTGAGCCGCCCCACTTTGCATGGTTCTCGCTTCGCATAGTCTGCCCCACCCCGAGTGTGCTCCCGCTTCGCATGGGCCGCCCCACTCGAGTCCTGTGTGAAAATGCCCCTACATTAATCACCCCTGGTGAGGAGTCTCGAACATGAGACATCCCGCTCTGATACTAATTTAACGTAGGACATCTGACCAACTCACCAAAAGCTCTAGAGCTGATGGGAGAGGCACATAATGTCCTTTTATGTCATACCCCAGGTAAGGTCAGGCCCCGGTCGAGCCCTCCTTCATGCCCCACTACGCATGGGTCCCGCTTCGCACAGTCTGCCCTACCCGGACTGTGCTCCTGCTTCGCACGGGCCGCCCCACTCGAGTCCAGTGTGAAAATGCCCCTGCATTAATCACTCCGAGTGAGGAGTCTCGAACACGAGACCTCTTGCTTTGATACCAATTTGACGTAGGAAATCCGACCAACTCACCAAAAGCTCTAGAGCTGATGGGGGAGGCACAGAATATCCTTTTATCTCATAGCCCAGGTAAGGTCAGGCCCCGGTCGAACCCTCCTTTATGAGCCACCACATTTCGCACGGTTTGCCCCACCCCGAGTGTGCTCCCGCTTCACACGGGCCGCCCCACTCGAGTCCGGTGTGAAAATTCCCCCTGCATTAATCACCCCTGGTGAGGAGTCTCGAACACGAGACTTCCCGCTTTGATACCAAATTTGATGCAGGACATGAAAATTTACTATGATATCCAAGAAATCAGACTAAGATCACAAAATAATTAAGCAATATTCAAAATTTCCACATCCTACAACAAGGTCAAACCATTCAATAGGAGAATCCATGGAGATCCAAGCCTACATGCAAGTTAAGGCCGATCCCAATCCAAAATAATCACTCTAATTAGTTCCAAGGGATGTGGAGACCCTCAAGCTTGTGTAGGATTGTTCCATCATTAATGAGTAGGGCAAGATTAAGGTTCTAAAATTGAGGAAAAGTGAAGATTTGGTAACCTAGGGTTAGGGTTTCTAGATTAGAAAGGTTTATTGGGTTGAGAATTAAGAACAAATCTGGTTAATTTGAAGAACATAGCTTATTTGGGGATTTTGCAGAAACTAGGAAAAAAACAAGGAAAATAATAAAAAATTCGTATTTTTCAAACCGGTAGTCCAAATTGGTTGATTCACAAGGGGGTTTGGAGTAGAAAGGAAGGCCCACCAGAGGGAGGAATCAAACCATGAAGAAAAGGCCCGAACATGCGCGGGTAGCTCGCACGTGTGGGGGTGGGGTCCACCACTAGTCTGGTCGGCCCGAGTTAGTGTCTTGGTCCCTCAAGTTTCGCCTTGATCCGTCGCATGGTATGATCGTAGTGCCCTGTTGACGGTTATGGGCCCGTTTCGGGCTGAATTTGGAAGATGCACAACTGTTGCTAGGCTGCTCTTTTGGGTTGGAAAACGTGGAGGGGATTATGATGATGATGATGGTGGTGGTGGTGGTGGTGATGGTGGATGAATCGGGATGAGGCTTCACACCTTGGGAGTCTTCCCTTGATGAACAGGGTGGGCTTCCCACCCTCTTATGGCTCACGTCTCCACACACAAAGAGAAGAGAGAAAACAAGTTTTTTTTTTTCTTTATTCCATGCATAAGAAAAATCTGACGCCCTCACTCTTGGAGTTTTAAAAGAAACCCTAAGAGGGGAGAATGACTAAAGTGTTCCTCCGCTATGTGCGCAAAAAAGGTTTAAATAAAAAATAATAAAAACCAAACAACTACTAACCAATCCAATCTGACCATAAAAAACCTCAGCATGAAAAATAATAAAACCCAAAATTCTACAAAGTTCTATGGTGGTGGGCCACGATCATGACATGATGGGCCATGATCAGGTCAACCCTAGACTCTAAGACTCTCAACATTCCTCTCACAAGTTGTGGGTCTTTAATCCATGCTGTCGTCAAGGTAGATCAACAGTAGAATCCTCCTCCTCTCGTACGTACGTAGTGGAGGTACTTCATGCATGATGTCCCCATCATTATGGTTAGAAAATGACCGGAACTAAAAATAATAGTTAAGTTCTATACAAAATTTTAACCATGTTGTTAATATGGAAACTTTTGAACTATGTTTTAAAAAATAATGTAGTATTTTAGAATTGTAATTAAATATACAAGGTATTGTCCATCAAGCATCCACAAATCTGAGAACTCAAATATGATCTCACTATGTTATGTTGGTTATGATCCATCTAAAGTGGGCTGACCATTTGGACGGTTTAATTTTGATTTACATATTTCTCATGTGGTTATGGGAAAGGGTAGCAATGGCCTGGGTGGCCTGACGAATCTAACTTAGTTTTCAACCAAGCTTGAACCTATTAGCTTGGCCCATGTGCTAGGATTGGCCTGACATGCATCGCCTGATTCTTTTTTCCCCAGCTTGGGCCCAAGTCATTTTAGCTCAGCCCCAGCTGACCCAACTTCGTATGTATGTCTTATATCCTACAAAAATCATTCTAATCATCGATTAACCAATCTATGCATCTTGAATGTAGACCATTAATTTTGTTCCTTTTAAGCAGTGTTTTAAATAGCTACATTATGTAGCATGTAGCTTACGCTACGTAGCGTAGCTTAGCCTAAACGCTACGTAGCTCATGAAAATAGCTTAAGTTGCGTGTAGCCTGTACTACATGATTAATTTGGATGAGCTACACGCTTTATAGACTACGCTACACAGCTCACATTAGAAGTCATTTTTCACTATAACATTGAAAATAATAATGTTTTTAATGATTTGTTATATTTTTCTATTTCAATGAAAATTTGTTAGTCTTTTCAATGCTTTTAGTAAAATAATATAAGAAATAGTTTTAAATCAGTTTTGTTGCTCTTTATTCACTTTTATACTTAATCATTACCCCTTGCTATTACTTTAGGTTGCATTTGGTTGCACCAAATAACATGAAATTTTGTTAAATTTTATTATTAATCATCTAATTTTGTGCAACCAAGTGCAACCTTGATTAAAAATCCAAGTAGTGTGTAGCTTACGCTACACGCTATGTAGCTTACGCCTCACGCTTCAGAGGGGTGAAGGCTACGCTACATGCTATTCGCAATTTAAAACACTGCTTTTAAGTGTTCTTTTGTACATGCTTCTCACTTAGTCGACGGATGGATTAGGAACATCCAGGTGGGAAATAGGGATTTTATCAATTCCAGGCCAAGTTTGGTCCGGCCCTAGTCCAACTAATTTTTTACCAGGCTTGGTCTTGGGCCTGTTGTACTAGACCCATGCCATGCATGGGCTGAGCTCAAGTGTAGGGCCTTAGCGTCGGGCCTGGCTGGGTCCAGCCCAAACGCGATGTATTACCACCTATAGTTGTGTTTTTAGAGGAGAGGGAGGAAGAGATGCAAGGTATTCTGTAATGATAATGGTGGTTGTGTCGGCCACCACCATTACTTTTATGATACGGGCTATAACGGCCATTACAGCCCCTGTAATAGCCATTGCTGTCTCTTGTTTTTTATTGAAAAGAAAAAAAGCGAAAAACTTGTATTGGCCCTGTAATGGACCGTTATGGGGCCATTGTGGCCTTTACCGGGGAGTATTGGTTGTTATGGGTCATTTTTTTCCGTAACGGCCATTACAACCCTGTAACGTGTAACAGTTGCCACTGTTACCTTAACGTGTAACGGTTGCCACTGTTACCTTTACGCAACAACCTTTACAGCCCCGTAACAGCTGTTACAACATACCATGGAGAGATGTGAAAGCGGTTAAATAGAAAAACCACTGTTCGGAGATTTAAGGAATTTTTTTTTTTTTTTTTAGGGTTTTTTGGTTAAAATATTTACCAGGGACAACTTTTTCACTTATTCATTGCTTAACCAAACATGGTTAAAAAAGAGTTAACCGGTTATTGGTGTATTCAAACAGCCTCAAAGTGTCATGAAGATGTAGGAGTCTTCAGGCTCTATTCCCTTGTTAGACCAAGTAATTACATTTGTCCAGTCTACTTCTGCCACCAGATTAGTGGAGAAAGGTGGTAAAGCACCCATTTGATGATATGGCATCTTGTTACATACCTAATGTTATCCAAATGAGCAACCGGATTTTTGATCTGATTGTTCATCTCCATTGAAATAGCCCACTTCATAGCAAACAGAATCATCTTGCAAAGGTTGATGCCTCTCTCCTAGGGAGGACTTTCTCCCCAGCCCCTTTCATATTCTCAGAGCATGCCTTGAAAACCCCAAAATAACCAAAGGGATTCAAGGGAAAAAAATCTTGTATCTACCTAGTCTCAAACAATGATTAAAGAAATTATACTCTTTCCTTTTCTACATATTTGCAAACCTATATTGAAGATGACCTAGGTGAGGATCTTGTTAGCTGTTTGTCATAGAAAGAGGTTTAAACCCAAGGACTTGGTTATTTTAGCTTTGTGAATGAGAGAGAAGAGAATAAATGACTAATATTTGGGTCCAAGTTCATTGCATATTTATAGAGCTGGACACGAACCAAGTTTAATCGTTCGGATCGACTCGGTAAAACTCTGTTCGAACATAAAGTCTTCTTTGTTTAAACACGCAGGGTGTGTTCGAAAAAAAAAATCGAGTCGGTTTCAATCACAGTCCTGTTCGACTCGAACTCGAACTCGACTCGACTAATTCATTCGACTCGGTGTGTGTGTGTCTATATATATATATATATATATAGAGAGAGAGAGAGAGAGAGAGAGAGAGAGAGAGAGAGAGAGAGAGAAGGGGGGGGGGGGGGGGGTTGGATGACAAATAAACATGATTGTGGGCCCTAGGAAGGTTTTAATGGTGGACATCATTCTCCTCACTGCTTCCTGTGGTGTTGTCCACTTGAGCTTTGTATCTGCCTCATTTTTTGTTTAATGCCTTAAAATGAGCTGTACAAATGGATGGACGGAGTGGATAAAACAAATACATCATGGTGGGGCCCACAGAGCTTTGACACCAGCTTGCTGGGGGGTGTTCGCGTCACTAGCCATGAGCCAACCCACGTTCGCGTCACAAGCCATGTGCAGTTCAGGGGTGTCAATGGGCTGGGCTTGGGCCTAAAAAATTAGAATTTTGAATAGGGCCGGGCCTGGGCCTAAAAAATTAGAATTTTGAATAGGGCCGGCCCGAAATAGTGTAAAATCAGGGCCGAGACCTACCCTAGGCCCGGCCCATTGACACCCCTATGCAGTTCCTGCGTTGGAAATCTAGGTGGGGCCCACCGTGATGTTCGCGAGGAATCCACGCTGTCCATCCATTTTGTGAGATCATGATTTTAGGATGTTAGACCAAAAATGATCTAGGATCCAAGACTCAAGTGGGCCGCACTAAAGGAAAAGGTGGTAGGGAAATTCCTACCGTTGAAATCTCCCTGGAGTCCACAATGATGTTTAATGCCATCATAATGTCGTTCCTGTAGTGTGGTTCACTAGAGATTTAGTTGTGGCTAAACCTTGTGATTTGTCATTTGTTATATGTAATTTGTGAAATGAGGAACTGTTGTGGCTAAACCTTGTGATTTTTCATTTGTTATATGTAATTTGTGAAATGGGGAACTGTTGTGGCTAAACGTTGTGATTTGTCATTTGTTATATGTAATTTGTGAAATGGGGAACTTTAAACCTTGTGATTTATCATTTGTGATATGTAATTTGTGAACAAATCGGTATTTACTATTCAGTAGTAGAAAAAATATTTTCAAGTGAAAAAAAGCGAAATTGTTTGAACTTGTTCGAACTTGTTAAAATTGTCCGAAATCCATATGTTCGAACATGATTGGGCCAGATGAAATCGAGTTCGAACAGAGCCACCCTGTTCGAATGTTTGTTCGAACATTGTTCGAACACACCCAGTCAAGTAGCCGAATGATCCGATCTGGTCCATGTTCGACTCGGATCGAATCGTTGCCCACCTCTACGTACCTAGTGTTATTTGTCCACATCAGAGACAAGACAATTAGTAGCTGCAAGCTGATCACAAATGCTCTTGATGCTGTCCAATCAGTCATATATGAAAGAAGAGCCACGGAAAAGAGTATGAAACTGTTGCTTCATATGGAGGATGCATGCTTGAGATTGATGAGTAAAGGTGGTCTCCAGATGAAGATAGACATTAACCTGTGTAGTTCCTAAATAAGAGTGGATTGATACTAGACACTATAAATAGGTTAATGCCACATCTAAAATTCTGGGTTCACACAGTTGGGTAAAACATGAGGAGGTAAAAGGGAGCAATCAGTAAATTCCTTCAAGTTCTTATAGGCAGAGGAGAGGAAAAAACTTTCAGTTAATGGAAATCTAGTTTGTGATAATTAAAAGAGAGTGGGTGGTTGAAATAATAAAGAGGAATATGTAGCAGGAATCAAATGGAGATGGCACAGCAAAAAGAGCAGAACCATCTGAGTGAAACACAGACACAACTGAATCTAGTTCCCTGAGCAAGGAGTCAACTGGTCTTCAGATCTTCACAAAGAACAAGAATGAATTCAAAGTAACAATACTTTTTCTTTTCTTTTCTTTTCTTTTTTATGAGCTTTCATTGCATGGTTGGAAATCAAAATGGAATTGCCAAATGCAAACATCAACATATCACCAAGATAGGGTTAACCCTTCTTTTCATAGTAAAGTCAATCTTTTCCTTTTGTATTGAAGCCTTCTTCCACTGCTACTTTCCTCATTAATCGTCTTCTTACTATTAATAATGATTATCCTCATAGTGTGCTTTTTAGTCGAATTCCTTATTACTCGTCTTAGAGTCTTTAGGTGCTTTTCCTTACCCAATCTCACCTCTTTTCTGAAACCAAACTCGGTCCAAAGTCTTCCCCATGTTTTTCTCGAGTTTAGTGATTATCACAAAGCTTACGTTGTTTTGATCCACAGTGTAGGTGAGTATTAATAACATGTCATGTTGTATTTTATGAGACCCACTTTCCTCGTGGTGATGATCACTTTAGGTCAAACTTAGGGGGAGCCACAAGTTCGGTTACCATGTTTTTCTCCTATCTTTAACGCCATTGTCACCTCTTCAGCCAAATGTAAGGGCATTTTCACACCGGGCTCGAGTGGGGTGGCCTGTGTGAAGCAAGGGCACACTTAGGGTGGGCGGCCTGTGTGAGGCGGGACCCATGTGAAGTGGGGCCCATGAGGGGGGTTTGGCCAAGGGCCTGACTTAGGCTGTGAGATAAAGGGATTGATTCGTCACGCTCTATCAGTTCAAGCTTTTAGAGCAAGTGGTTGTCTTGCGTCAAAAGTGGTATCAAAGCAGGAGGTCTCGTGTTCGAGACTCCTTAATGGGGGTGATTAATGCAAGGGCATTTTCACTCCGAGCTGGAGTGGGGTGGCCTGTGTGAAGTGGGGGCACACTCGGGGTGGGCGGCCCCTGTGAGGCGGGACCCATTTGAAGTGGGGACCACGAGGGGAGTTTTGCCGAGGGCCTGACCTAGGCTATGAGATAAAAGGATTGGTTCACCACACTCTATCAATTTGAGGCTTTTAGAGCAAGTGATTAATTGTCCTATGTCACATCCACTTTAGGGATAGGTATCCTGTTTACTCCTTGCTCATTGGAGATCTTTTTTCCGCATCCTTTGTCACTCTTGTCATCCTTTTAAAGTATATCATCCTCGGCGCAAATTAGTCTCCGTCCCTTTTCCCCGCCTTCACTTCATGATCACTTGCATGCGTGCTTGTCATGCACAAGCTTCTCTTACTCCCTTTCATACTATTCCACCTTCACTTACTTTGAGACCAATTCTACATTGCTGCCTCTAGATCTCATCATTGCATCAAGTTGTGATGGATTGCATGATTGTTGTTGTTAAAGTTGATTAATATGGGTTGTATGATCATACGGCCCACCCAATCCTTCTTTTCTACCTTTTAGTTTCCCTCATGCATATTTTTTAGTCATAGGGGCTTGTATTGCATATCAAGTGGGGTTATTTATGATATTTTGGTTTTATGACTTAAGTGAATAAAAACAAGGTGGGGTCCTCCAACCCTAACCTCCTCTCTCTCTCTCTCTCTCTCTTCTCTTCCCTTCTCTTTTACCACAAAACTACTTGGTATTAAAGGGAGGTAATCGATCAAACTCAGATCTCCTACTCTCATACCTCTTAAATTCTTCTTTTCCTTTTCTCTTGTTGATTCTCTCTTGGGCTTCCGCTAAGGAACCTAGGCTTTCCTTTCTTTGGTGTCTCCGGCGTGTGAATAGTGTGGTGATGTGGAGGTGATTATTACACATTCCATTGTGTTTCAAAGGAAGGTGAGAAGAGTTGAATGTGTATCAGCTACTTACTAGTGATCTAGGTGAAGAGTTCTGTGTGGGCAAGTGTTAGGCTTCTCAAAACACAGCAGAATTTAAATGTTTTCAAGAACTCAAATTGTGTGATTAACCCCTATGGATCCCTATTTAGATATATCCAAGTTTCTAGAAAAGAGAAGGAAAAAAACTTAAATCCTATGGTTAGGATTTTACCTTATCAATGCTGCTAAGAAACCTTTTTTTTTTTTTTTTTTTAATCAATGCAAATCTTCCTAACTAGGAAGTCTCTCCTAAATCTATTCTAGATGGAGGAGATGTGAGAGGCAAACATGTTAGTCCTTAAAAGTAGGGCCAGGGGGGGCAAGCCGTCTCCCCATGTGGAGCCACAAATGTGGAATGTGTGATGGAAGGATGGATGGAGAGAAGGATCTCTCTCTCTCTCTCTCTCTCTCTCTCTCTCTCTCTCTCCTTCTACATGGTGAGGCTCTCTCTCTACTAGTGCTCCTTGCCCTTTGGGGTAGGATCTACTTATAAAGAGGAGATGGAGGAGGCGGTCCAAGGCTCTCTCTCTCTCTCTCTCTCTCTCTCTCTCTCTCTCTGCTAGTGTCCTTCTCTCTATGGGATGGGATCTACTTATAAAGAGCCAGGGTTTCATGGGGACACTAATTATAGTACTTTACTACCTTATAGTCTTCCATATGCTCTACCGTATTGAAATTCTTTAATGTTGTCTTATCCCAAGCACCTATATATGATTTAATCTTTCCGCTGTCATTGCCATCCATTGAAGACCCAATGCTATGCAGATCTAGTGGTGGATCCCCAAATCTGGACCATCAGATTATCATCAAGTGTGATCAAAACCTTTTTTAATAGTTAAAATAAAATAGTTTTAGTAGTTGAAAACGCTTGTAAAACCTTTCGAGTGCTTTGCTCAGTGGAAAACCCACTTGATAAACATTTGATTTCTTAAATCTAAGGCATAAGTTCTTAGGAAACCAGTGGATCTCGTTTTGGCCCAGGTGAGTCTCAACGGACCTTGATGGATGCTCATAGCTACACTCACTTTTATTGTCTACATGATGACTTTTTAAAGCTAGCGAAAGCACATGTAATAAAGGCCTTGATCCCTCACCCATTCTCAGGTTTGAGGATTAATCAATTTTAATGCATCCTTAAGTCGATCATAGTCCAAGAATGATGGGCCTTCTGATCTAGAGACTTGACGTTGATCCACCAATGCAAGTGCCCTATATGTCCATCCAGGAGCATTTATCCATGACACACTCACACTCCTATGTGGGTTAGGTGAAGGCATTCCGACTTGTCGTCATACCCAATGTGGAGACCTTCCATCCTAACTCATCATTAGTCCTCTCGTAGGATGACCACATCCATCATCATAATGATGACAATTACCACAGATTGAGATCGGTCCTACAATCTATTAAGTGGTCATGAACTATAGGATACTGAGATCCATAAACCACAACTCTCTCTTGGTCAGTGACCATTATGTCCAATCTTAAGTTCCTAAGGACAACCAGAGGAATCCTTCTCCTTTAACCCATGTTAATGTATGTTTAAAGGCACCTCCACATATTTATGAGGGCATAATCACTTGTCCACCTAGGACCCCTGGTCATCGATCATCATGATCTATTGCCAAGATCATCAATTTCACATCCGCTGCACCAGTGGATAAGGTTCACATTGGTTTTCCAGGGCACAACTCCAACACCAAGTTCCTATCCTGTTTGAAACCAGAATATGAGTTAGTGCTTGCGCAAATCTTGGGTGGTAAAGATGTTCCATCATTAAATGAAGTTTGTGCCCATCTCTAGCGTGTATTCTTTGGTTATAATGTCTAGTCTAGCGGAACCAATGACAATTCCGCATTAGTGTCTACTAGACGAGGAGGAGGTCATGGTGGACAAGGTAATCAACGTGGAAGAGGTGGGTTTTGGAAGAGGGCATGGGTTTCGGAAGTGTACTCATTTTGGGTTAACTAATCATATAGTGGATGGGTGCTAGCATATCCATGGGAAACAAGCCTGGGCTAATTAGGCCTCTTATCCTAAAGACAGTAGTGGATCTCGTTCGATTAGTTCCATGACTGCATCTTAGTCGTCCACTACCTCCAGAGATGTGGTCACACACTTTAAGGCTGAACAAGCCAAATTTTTTGAGACTAAACCTACCTTTGGTGCCTCTTCTTCTTCTTCTTCTTGGAAAAGTAAAAATGTTAAATTTAAAAGAGTTAAAAAAAATGGCTAAAAGCACAAATTACATCCAATGAAGAATTAGATACATGTAGCCCACCCAACACATCCAATGTAGCTTTTCTGATCGCTTCCAAAACTCAACCACTCTAATTGTGAAATCACCGATCATTCCTATTACCCTGTAGAGCCCAGATACCGGCAAGGAGGGAAGCCTCCAAAACATCTTTCCTTCTTTTTTGAACTCGAAGAAGCCTTTGATGGATCCCAGCATTCCCCACTTCATCCTAAGCTTCTAAAGAATCTCGCCAACAAACCTCTAGCGGAAGGGCAAAGAATAAGACTGATATAATAAATAAGAATGATACTTGTGAGCAGTGAATGGTTGTGGTGTTATTTGATATGCTAGCAAAGTATGCAAGATTGATAAACAGGCACTAACATTGTATGTGCTTTGTATGTGCTGCTTGCATTAACTCATATTTATTTACTAAATTGTGGAGCGCACTATCATTGAGTCACAATCCCAAAATCGGATTGGTTGAATAATCCTAACCTCTGATTCATGGGTACTTTTTTGCTGAAATAGGATGTTGATCTCTCTCTCTCTCTCTCTCTCTCTCTCTCTCTCTCTCTATATATATATATATATATATATATATATATATATATATATATATATATATATATATATATATATATATAGGAATGCTCACCTGCGTACCATCTCTCACGAGAACTCGTGAGAACTTTTTTAAGACTCATCACACGTGATGTGTCCCCAAAATTTGAGCCGTCCACGTGATGCAACACTCCGAAAAACCCCAGGGCCCAACTTTCAACCTGGTTCACAAATCTGGTGGGCCATAGAAGAGAGAAAGAGAGAGAGAGAGAGAGAGAGAGAGAGAGAGAGAGAGAGAGTCCCAGTCTCCTGCGCACTAGTCCGCAGGAGACCTTATCTACGGTATTAATATGCGATTGTATGAAGTGGGTCCCATCATGAAGTTTAAGTGAAATCCACTCCGATCATCTAGTGAGTCCCCTCATTTTATCCACTGGGCCAAAAAAATCAGTTGGTTTGTTAGCTCAAGTGGGTCATTCGAAAACAAATAGTTTGGGAGAGGGACGCCAACCCTTGAACCAATTAGAGGTAATATGTCTACCCCTGATTTTTTTAGGGATCATCGTGATGATTATATGAAATCCACTCCAACGTTACATGATAAACTAAAATTTAGAATGAGAGCCCAAAATTCAGCCCTACCCGTGATTCGAGTAGGCTACACCAAGAAAACATTTTGGAGGGTCAGTGTTAAGGTGTTCCATAACGGTAACAGTGGCCGTAACGGCCACCACTGTTACCGTTACGATACGGGCCGTAACGGATCCCATATCGGCCGTTACATCCCTTTTTTTATTTTCTGAAAAAACTGTTATGGGACCGTTACCGGGCCGTTACAAGCCGTCACGGGACCGTTACGGCCTGTTTTTTTTTTTTTTTTTTTTCTGTAATGGCCATTTCGACCCCGTAACGCATAACAGTTATGACCGTTACCATTATGTAATGGCCGATACGTAACCGTTTTGGGATACCTTGGTCGGTGTTTTCCTGTACACTATTTCTAATATTGGGGTCCACCTAAATTATGGTTGGTGCTGATTTTTTCACCATAAGCCTAAAACCAAGTCACTCACCTAACGGTCGAAGTGGATTTTGGAAATGAATGACGATGGACCATACAGGATGGACCACCCTGTTACATTAAATTTACCTTACGTAATGTTACAGGACTCCTTGTTGCAATGAGGCGCTCATTGCCCTTTACGGAAGTATTAAGACATTGTGGGGCCCACCTTAATATGTTTGCTTTATCCACACCATCCATTCATTCTTCCATATCATTGTAAGGCATGAGCCCAAAATTGAAGCATATCCAAAGCTCAAGTGGACCATACCAAAGAAAACAATGAGGATAATGACATCCAACCGTTGAAACCTTCCTAGGGCCCACAACGATGTTTATTTGTTATCCAACTTGTTAATAAGGTCATAAAGACCTGGATTAATAGAAAAAACAAATATCAGCTTAAACCAATACTTTTGTAGCCCCAAGGAGTTTTCAACGGTACGTGTTTAATTCCTACTGTTTCCTATGGTATGGTCCACTTAAGCTTTGGGTATAATTCAATTTTGGACTTATAACCTAAAATGAGGTAGAGAAACTGATGGACAACATGGATAAAACACATACATTATGGTGGGGCCCACAAAGTTTTGGCACCATTGTAAAGGTGGTGAGACCCTTAATACAAGTCGACCAGGCGTTACCTAAATTGTAGCAAAAGGGTCACCCAATTGAGGTGGGCCCACCATCATGTGTTTGAAATCCACTCCAACCATTAAAACTCACACTAAAAGTTAGGCCCAGATCCCAAAAATTAGTCCTATCCATGATTCGAGTGGGACGCACAAAAGGAAACAATTTGGAGAGTGAGTGGCCTCTTAACACTATTTGTACTCGTGTGGCCCACCTGAATTACGGATAGGGCTGATTTTTGGACCCTTTGCCTAACATGGGCTAACACATTTAACGTACGAAATAAAATTGACATACACATCACGGTGGAGCCCACTGAACCGACCAGACTTCCAGATGGTAATTCCAGGCCGCAACTAACCATTTACAGCTTGGTGCGCAAGAGACCAGGGTATATATATATATATATATATATATATATATATATATATATATATATATATATATATATATATATATCATCCTTCTTCAATGTGGCTCTCATATAGAGTCACGTGAATCATCCAAATTATAGGACATGTTGTGGATGCAGCATTCTATAAGTTCACAAAGATTAAGAAAGCCTAACCATTTGATTTGGAAGGTATGGAGCTCATTTTGCCTGTATCGGCTGATATAACTGGTACGCTTGGTTTTTTATTGTGATAGATATGGTACACTTAAAACTGTTTCTCCTCTTTGGCGTGTGTGGTACACCTGAAACTGTTTTTTATCCTTGGTGTGTGTGTGTTTTTTTTCGGGGGGGGCTCGAGTGGGGCGGCTTGTGTGGGGTGGGTGACCCGTGCGACTCAGGCCCTACCCGCGCGAGTGGCCCATGCGACTCAAGTGGCTCATGTGACGCGACCCATGTGACTTTGGGCCCATGTAGGAGGGTTTGACCAGGGGCCTGGCCTAGCCTGGGTTATGAGATAAAAGGATATTTCGTGCCTCCCCCATTAGCTCTGGAGCTTTTGGTGAGTTGGTCGGATGTCCTGTGTGCATGTAATGAACAAAATATATGTTATTTCACTATGTGAAAATTGCAATTGTCCCATACGACATGCTCAATTATAGATGATATATTGGCATCATAAACGTGTCTGTCAATAATTTCCTATCTGTTTCAGTTTGTCGATATACTTTCAACTTTTGTTTTTTGATCTCTAATACATGCTTAAATCTAGATGAGAATGGGTCCCCAGCCTTTCTCTATGCTTGTAATGTGAGAAAAATGTGAAAGAAAATTGAAAATAGACTCTAATAGGTGTATTAGCTTGTATAAGCTGGTAGGGCTAACCGTTTGTGTGTGTTGTGCGCATTTAATGAACAAAATATGTGCTATTTCACTATGTGAAATTTCAGTTGACCCATACGATATGCTCAATTCTAAATGATATATTGGCATCATAAATGTGTCTATCAATAATTTCCTCTCTGTTTCAGTATGTTGATATACTTTCGAATTTTGTTTTTTGGTCTCCAATATATGCTTAAATCTAGTTGAGAATGGGTTCCCAGCATTTCTCTATGCTTGTAATGTGAGAAAAATGTGAAAGAAAATTGAAAATAGACTCTTATAGGTGTATTGGCTTGTATAAGCAGGTAGGGCTAACCGTTTTAGGTGACCCCCCCCCCCCCCCCCCCCCCCCCCTGTATTGTTTAATGAGGTAGACCATGACAGATCTAATCCAAAACTGATTTTTCAATCCTTAGGTTGGTGGAACTTTGTCAAGAATGTGGTGAAAGTATTGTGGAATAGTTGAGAACATTGTGAACGATATGGTGCATAGATTCACGAATCAGTTTTGTACAGAGAAGTTTTTAAGTTTCTAGGGCCACAACCATAGTTACCTAAATCAGTATTTCTATTCTCGAACTGTGAATCAGTTTGAGTGACCTGATTCGCAGTTTGAATCACTAAAATTCGCTGATATTAGTCAATTTAGGGGCAGTTCACAAATAAATTCAGCATAGTTTGGTTCGCAATCCGGGCAATATTGAAACAAGTTCCGGAGTTGTATCTAACAAGTCAGCTATAAATTTGGAAAAGTGATTTTAGTTTGTTTTGTAATTATTAACTTTCAAAACAGGGTACTTAAACCTGTAATTTAGTTCGAATTTGGAAAGTTCCAGAACAGATACCATATTCTACATGGAATGTTATTTAATAGGGAGGCTATAAAACTTTGATCATATTATCAGATCAGCCCTCAGAAAATTTTGATCATACAATTTCCGATCATTGCAATTGCAAGACACTTTACCATTCTAATCTAAAACTGCATCTCATGGTGACGCTGTAATTTTCTTCCGTTTGAATCAGGCTCATTGATCAATTAAGTGGGCTTACCCGATCTTCGCCTGGGGTGCAGTAATGGTGAGGTACACATTGAGTGGCCAGCCCCACACCAGTACATTGAGTCATACTAATGGCTGTCCATTGATTTTGATGGTTTGTTCTAATTGATCAGCAGACTGGCCCGATTTTCATATATCAATATTCTATGCATGGTGTGGGTGGGAAGAAAAAGGCTTATTGTATATGATGATCTCCTAGGACTGAGACTATTTATCTTGAATGGGACTGGATTCCATGATTCTTTAAAACACCTATTGTATTCGGCAGGTAGAAGTGCTTGAGCTTTGTGTGGCCCACCATATTGTTTGTGTAACATTCTTTCCATACATCAGGTGTGTCCCTCATATTTAGGCCCTGGGACCTAAAATCGGCCCCATCCACAACCCATGTGGGCCACACTACAGGAATAATGAGTAGGGAACGCCAACCATATGTTTGTGCGTGGGATCCACCATGGTATTTATATTTCATGAAAGACGTTCATCACGTGTCACTAATCAGGAGGACGGGACAATCCAAAAGTTAGCTTGATCCAAAAATAAGGCGAGCCACACCATGTGGACTTAGAGGTTTCAGATGTGATTTAAATTGTTCCTTGTTGTGTGGCCCGTCTGAATTTTGGATTGGGCTGATTTTTGGCATGTATGGTGATCATGATGAGAGGCGCCTGATGGACAGAGTGGATGTTACACAAGGAACATAATGCCGCACAAAGCTTGGTGTTATATAAGCATTTTGCTACCTATGATATAAAATATTTGTATATGAATTGGTTACGTACTATATGAATTGGAACGAACTATGTCGAATTAGAAGATTGTTTTGGTGTGCTGGGTTAGGAAAACTTGAACTATGAAATGAGCTTATTAAAAACGAACCAGGAATTTCGAGAAGTGTGGAACTGCAACCTATGAATTTGAACTCAAGCTGAGTGAACTGCGATTCAGGTAACTATGGACACAACTGCATTTCTCTAAGAGCTTCCACCCCTAGACAAATTACCAGAGCTAGAGAATTATAGTGTTACTAGAGTAGTACCTTTAGTCCTTCTTTTTTGTCAACTAGAAAAATGTGGTCCAACCTCAGAATGCTGTTATAACTTGCAATGAGTGAGAGGTATGCAAACAGCCGTTTTGAGCTGGTGCACTTACTCCACACATATTGACAATGGGCTAAATAGGAAGAGTCCAACAGCATATTGGTTTTCCAAGGATTGGCAAGAGAGGATTGACATTGCTATTCTGCACTTAAAAGTTTGCTAAATGGATGAAGTGGCTGATGCGAAGAGGATAAAGTGGTGGTGCTTGTTGAGTTACAAAGAGAGGATAAATTGGTGGCAGAGGTATTGCCCCACCAATTCAAAGTTTTTGGAAGGTGCACAAGGGTTTAATATGTTGTTATGAGGGACTTCCCATTGCAAGAAATGTAGGCAAGGCGTAGACTTCACGTATCTACTTGGCTGGAGATCCACCCGATCTTCCATGCACAGTGTCTTGGAAGCCATATAATGAGGACATGAGGACCTCACACGACGCTTTTAAGAGTGAGCACCAGTAATGATGATACTGAATTCCTCAAGCAATAAGGTTGAGCATGTGCGAGCTGACAACACAATGAGGAAACACAAGGTCCTTGCATGTAAGGAATACTTGGTAAAGTGGAAGCGACTACCTGAGAGCAAGGTAAATTTGGAGTAAATCAACATATTATGACAGTTTGAAGATAGCTTCATCAATGATGACACAACAAGGGCAGCCAATGTGATGGGTGGGGAGAATTATCAAAATAGAGGTTTAACGGGGATATGATCCTCGATAGAGTAGAATGGCGTAACATAATTCATCTAGCTGACCTCGATTAGTTAGGAGAAGGGTTATGTGATGATGAGGTTTAACGCTATGGATTTAGTCATTTTAGCTCAGGAATGAGGCTTGTACATAGTGGAAGAGCGTAGAAGGTTCTAAGTAGGCTAGGTTCTTGTAGAGTTGTATAGAGATCTCTAAAAGATTGTATTGTACAATTCTCTAGTAAGTTTTGTAGCTAGACTCATGTAAGGTATTCTGGAAAATTAGGAGGGCTCGCAGGGTGTTGGATGAATGCTTAAGGTGGCATATTCTAGGTCATTGTTGTAATCAGTGTTTGCAGTATCGATAATATCGGCCGATATTATCGGTATCGCTGGTCACTGATAAATATCGGCCCAGTAATAACAAAAAAAAAAAAGCAGATTCCTTGGTATCGCACGATATATCGTGCGATATCGATAATATCGCACTTCATATCGATATCGCACGATATATCGTGCGATATCGATAATATCGCACTTCGTATCGATATCGCATGATATATCGGCAATATATCGTGCTTTTTTCTTTACGCGATTTCAGATATCGTCGATACCTGGACGATATCGTCCAGGTATCGGTCAGAGATGCCGGAATGTTTATAAACTTGGTTGTTTTTTGTTTTTGGGAGAAAAAACTTGTGGAGGCCCATTTTTTCTCAATTTTCTCCTATTTTACTATATCGGTCAGACGCACAAGAGTCCTCCATTTTGTAGAAAAAATGATTTTTTGTTCGATTTTCTTCTAGTTTCTCCTCCTTAAAAAAAAAAAAAAAAACCGTTGGGCTTTCGGGCGCTCCTCCCCGAAACCCAGGCAGGGGCGCGTCGCCCCCTGCACCCCCAGCGAGCTGACCGCGCAGCTCGACCCGTGTTCCAACTCTGCGTAGGGGTCATAGTTTGTTGAGTCCAGTTAACTATTTTCTAGATTTTATTGAATCCTCATATAGATTTAGGCCATATAGAATAGCTTGCATTGCGTTAAACTAGGATAGTCAAAACTGTATTTGGAGGATACTCATTCAGTTGCATCATCCATAGGTATATTTCTCAACTCTCTTGCTTGTTTTACTTTGTCAATGCATTGGTTGTATTTACATTAATGTCTTGTTACGTTTGTATATCTTATGGAATCAATTTAAACTATAGTTGCATCAGTTCAGTCAGATAGCGCATAGCTTAGGATCCTTTTACAAAGGAACTACATTATGTGGACTTTTTTTTTTCTTACATATTATGATTTAAATGTGTGTATTGAGGTCCATTTTAACAATCCCTGAAGTTTCATTGAAAAATTCAATCAATTTCCCAATGTTTCCCCATGTTTCCCAAAAAGTACGATACATTCCGCGATACAACCGATATTTCCCACCGATACGCAATATGTATCTGTATCCCAAGGGTGCGAAACGTAACGCGAAACCGATACTGCGAACACTGGTTGTAAGATAACTAGAAATTTCCTAGACCTATATTATATATAGGTGAACTCTCCTCATCTAGGACTCACTCTTCAAGAGAGACAATTGAAGAGAGCTCCTCAAACTTGTAAAATTCTCCTAGTGCAATACAGGTTCTTTTCTACTCATGTTCTCTGGCATCCTAGACAAGTTCTTGTGCATGGTTTTCTAGTGTGGATGAGGGTAAAGGATGACTCGAGTAGAATTGTGGAATTAAAAAGTGTGACATGTTGCTCTCTAGTAGAAGACCTTCGCTCTGCTCTAGCTTTGTCAGGGTTTCTCTGAGCAAAGGAACAAGTGTTGGTCCCCTCCCTTGGCAGAAGAATGATTTGGAGTTGCATTGTCCTTGCATCTGTTTACTCTTTAATTCTTCTATCCTCTTTGCTCCTAGAGAATACAAGCTGTTCAACACCCCTATTATTCAAAGGACTCAATCTTGCCTTCCCTCATTTTTACCTAGAAACAATTCTCTGGAGAAACTTTTCCCTAGGAAATCATAGTAGTCTTTGGTGAAACTTTTCTCTACTCTGCACAAAGGAAATCTGGAAGCAATTCACTTCTCAACCCAGACAACATGACCTTCTTCTTTTTCCTATTCACATTTTTTTCCCTTTCAACCCATTCCATTTCCTCTATGCACACCACATAGAACCAGTCCCCTTCCCCAACTCCATGTGTGATTTCTTCACAAAGCTTCCAGCTCCCACTTTACAATCTTTCCAAACCCATTCTTGTTCCCAAGCTCACAAGCGTATTTTTGGGAACTTGAAGGTTATAGATCACTACAGTGGAAAGGGGCTGCATGCTTGGTAACAATTGTGTTTTCTAGAAATAATTGTGTTTCAGGGAGCTAAATGATTTTTAGTGGAGTTACCTTTGCATTGTTAGTTCTTTACAATGTCCCTTTTTCTAGACATCCCATGTGATGCCTTGCCTACAAAGGAACACAATCTGTCTTGGCATTTAGGCGTGACCTTTGTTCCTGTAACCAAGTTTATATTTATCACTCCTGTGAACTTTTTTGGCTAACTTCATCAATAATATTTTGTGAGGATAATAACAACACCCTCTATGATCATGCACGTTGATGAGGACATCAGTGGTGCACCCTTTAGAGTGTACCAGAGGAGGAGACGTCGCTGATCAAGTGTTGGAGCATATGAGCTGGTGTGGATGGATGGGCCATTTCATTGATGGACCACGAAGACCTCGCACGCGTACATACACATATGGAGGCTCCTTTCGTTGAAGCTGTGTGCGGGTTGCTGATTTGGGGCTTATCGACCATGGATCCAAGATTTGTTTGCAATCGGACCATTGGATTCTTCCAATCGGGCCATCCAACCGTTGGATCAACCCGGGCCCACTTTGGTAGCCCATTCCTAGTTTTCTTAGTTTTATTTATTTTAGTTATAGTTTCGGATTTTATAGACGATTTAGATGTTATTTTGTGATTAGGGTTTAGTTTATTTTGAAGTTTGGACATCAAGGACGCATATGTAATTTTTCTCCTTAAGCCCTAACCGATATTTTTATAAATAAAAAAAGATAATATTTTCGAAGTTCTTTTTCGCGTAGATTAGGGTTTCAGGATTGGCACTTGGATGTTGAGGATTCCACCCCGGAGTACCACGTTTTCTATTTCTGTGGAAGGTAAGACCCATCTTCTTCTTTTGCGGAGAATACTTGTCCTCTCCTTCTTGAAGCTCATCTTTCCTTTCTTCCTCTCTTTCTTCTTCAAATCTTCCCCTTTGGCATGATCGGTAAAAGTGGGATTGCTGGCCATGAGAACTTGATTCAGATTTGAACGTGGACTGACCTATGCTAGGTTTAGAGATGTCCTCATATCCCTAAGTTCCCCTTTTACTCGTTTATGTGCGTTTATGCTATGGGGTATGATCCTGACGGGTTATCTTTTTTTTTTTTGAAAGATAGATCCTGACGGGTTATCATGATCTCATTGTTGAAATCTCATAATTTCTTAGTTGATAGTGGATAGTTAAATGAATTTTTTACTTGAATGTCTACTTATTGATCACACGTACATTCAGAGTTAGGTCATCACATACCCTTGCATCACACGTCCTAACTCTCTCTATGACCATGCACATCCATGCACATCCTTATTCCTGCAAAATTATATAATGGCCATGCACATCCTCATCACTGTTGTCATGTGCGATCGCATATGCGCATATATGTGCAAAAATCGCATATGCGATTCTGAAATATGCGATCGCATATTCAAAATATGCAATAATATGCGATCGCATACAGCATATGCGATCGCATATTGGCCAACGGTAAAAAATCTGACCATTTTCTGATTGTTGGCACTTTTTTTTTTAATAGAAAAACACTTTTTCGCTATAAAAAGGCCTCCAAACTCATCCATTTGCAACATTCTCACTCCAAACTCTCTCTTCTCTTACATTCTCTGTCTCCTAAATAGCTTCTTCCTTTTGTCTTAGTTTTATTACTTCTTAGTTCTTACTTAGTAGTAGACTAAAGTACTTACTAAGTATATAATTATTAATTAAACATGTATAATTAGTTATCTATTAACTTAGGAAAGTTCCGCCTATTTTTTTCATTTTTTCTAAAAGTTTTCCTATTTTTATGAATTTTTTTAAAATTTTCGAAAAAAAAAAATGCGACCGCATATGCAATTTTGCGATTGCATATGCGCACAGGCATATGTGATCGCACATGATTGCATATGCGATTCGACAACATTGATCCTTATTCCTTCAAATTTTGAAATCAGATCATGGCCGTGCACATCCTTATTCCTTCAAAATTATATCATGATCGATCAAGGTTGCAAGGAAGTTCTGATCTTTGCGAAAGGAGGAGCACTCTATATGGGCTAAAGTGGCCTCCATTTGGCTTTACCAAACCCAGGAAAACTCCAAATACATGCCTAAATCATTTGTACAGTCTTTTTGGCTTGCTGTGTATTTCGGATTTGAATACATTAATGCCCCAAATGCTTTCTGCTTTTAGGCTTGTTCATATATTCATCCTCTAGCAAAATTTCATGCAAATATAAACTCCATCCTCGAAATGTTTTTCATGGTTCTGCGTGAGAAACTTGTGTACCTTCTTGACAATATGGACATTTCTAGAGTGCTGAAAGAGCTACTTTTACTATGATGATAAGTTGCATGCATTTTCTCTAGTGTTCATATTCATCTTCTTATTTTATCCGTTCTCTATCCATCTGTTACAAGTTTCTCTTCAAGATGTCGCTATTGTAGAAATTAATTCTCTTTAATAGTTATGTTTTGAAGCTTTGAGGTTTGTTCTTCACATGGAGAACCTAGTTTGAACTTCGTAAATGCTTTGTTTGGTTCTTAACCAACTTATTTACTTGCAGGAAATATTGGTTGATAGGGCTGTCCATGCTGCTGTGGGTCGCTATTTGTCTTGTCATGCTGTCTTGGAAGAATGCGTAAAGCCTATTTTAGTGAAGGAAGATTTTTTACAAGCAATGCATGATTTCCTTCCAGTTGCTATGCGTGGTATTACTAAATCTGCTTCTGAAGGTGGCCGTGCCGGGTGGGAAGATGTTGGCGGCCTTGCTGACATCAGGAATGCTATTCAGGAGGTACACAATATTCTCTTGGTCTTATTTGAAGTTCCTCGACAAACCTACTGGATTGAAAATTAGTGCATTCAGGCATATGGAATAAATTGCTATTTCGGAAGGATTTCTTTGATTATTCCGAAGGATTGGAAAAAGGGGTTCTTTCTTTGGTTTAAGAAAAGAATGAAATCTTGAGTAAAGATATAGAATGTAACCTTGATTATATGGTGATGAAACTATAAATGCAATAGGATGAAGAAGATTGATGAAGGAAAAAAGGAGAGAAGGAAAAATGTGTGAGAGGAGTGGTGAATTGGGTTTGACTACCCTGATTATAACTTTTCAAATAAAACCAAGGGACGTAAATGCCCTTAAGCACTAAAGTCCATACAAAATACAGCCATACACAAATGTACAATCACACAGACACACATGTACACACACATTACCCCTCTAGTACTCCCACCCATTGTTTGTAATGTCGATAGTATCGGCCGATATATCAGCCAATACTATCAATATCGCAGGTCAGCGATACGAAACTGCCCAGGAGACACAAAAAATTCACCGGTTCCTGTGTATCTACGATATTATCGGCTGATATCGATATCAACTGAGATATCAGCAAAATATCGATGATACCTGGAGGATATCGTCCAGGTATCGTCCGACCGCACAAGAGTTCCCCCATTTTTTGGAAAAAACGATTTTTTGTTCGATTTTCTTCTAGTTTTTCCTCCCTAAAAAAAAAAAATCGTAGGGCTTTCGGGTGCTCCGCTCCGAACCCCAGGCGAGCTAACCACGCAGCTCAACCAGCGTACCAACTCTTCGAATGGGTCATATTTCGTTGAGTCTAGTTAGCCATTTTCTAGGTTTTGTTGAGTCCCCATATAGATCTAAGCCATATAGGGTAGCTTGCATTGCGTTGAACTTGGATAGTCAAAATTGCATTTGGAGGATACCCATTCAGTTGCATCATCCATAGGTATATTTCTCAACTCTCTTGCTTGTTTTACTTTGTCAATGAATTGGTTGTGTTTTCATTAATGCCTTCTTACTTTTATATATCTAATGGAATCAATTTAAACAATAGTTGCATCAATTCAGTTCGACAATGTATCGCTTAGGATCCTTTTTACAAAGGAACTCCATTATGTGGACTTTTTTTTTTTTTTTTTACATATTATGATTTAAATGTGTGTATTAAGGTCCATTTTAACAATCCCTATAGTTTCATTGATAAATTCAATCAATTTCTCAATGTTTCCCCATGTTTCCCAAAAAGTGTGATACATTACCTGATACAACCGATATATCCCTAGCGATATGCGTATGTATCTATTTCCCAAGGGTGCGAAACGTAACACGATACCGATACTGCGAACACTACTCCCACCTCAAGCTGGTGCATGCAGCAAGTGTCCTGCTTGTCTAAAACTGGAAGGAGCTGACAAATGGAATTCGGATTTGATTACTAGTGACTTTCTCCTATATGAAATCATAGTATGTGTCAATGTGTTTAGTTTCTAAATGAAATAACAGATTAGAAGCAATATATTGCTGCTTGATTATTTCAAAACAAGGTAATGTAGGGGAAGATCCTAAAACCTACCTCTGTTATCAATGATCAAACCAATAAGCTATCTTACAGCATGCGTCATAGCATGTTACTTGATCTGGCTACAACAAACTGCTTCTTACTTCTGCAAGTGACCTACTTTTATCCAACAAAGAAGTGCAATAACCATATGGTGATCATTGATACCTAATTGAACTGGCCCATGAAAGTATGCGAAAACAGAAAGATGGCCATGAGGAGCATAGAGAACACCATGGCCTGGAGAAGCTTTTCAAGTGCCAAAGACTCTGACAACCAGCTTCCATATGAGACATGTGAGGATTGTGCATAAGCTGGCTAACAACCGCACAACATAATATATACGAAATGGGCAATTTTCAGTTAATTTTTAGCATACAAACCACTCTTTGATAAGAAGAAAAATCTTCAACATGCTATTGTATCAAAGATGGGTAATCAGCAGGTAAATTATCTTACCAACCAATGTTTTATAAGCAACCACATCCTTGATGGGTTCTTCCTTGCTTCATGTCTAATTTATGATTAACATCAATAGGGGAATTAGCCAGTTCAGCACCTAATAAACTAGTATCACGTAACAAATATGGGGTATATTTGCACTTAGAGTTATAGATCCCTCCTTTTGACCTTGTCAGTTCTATACCCCAAAAATATAACAATGGATCCAAGTCCTTGATGGAAAACATTCATCCTCTTAACAAACATGGAATGATTAGAATGGATACATACAAACAAAATTATTAAACTTATATTTCTCCTCTTAACAAACATGGAATGATTAGAATGGTAGTGAAAGAAACCAATAATCATCACAGCTTTGCTGAATCTATTAAGCCAAGGCCATGGAGACTATTTATGATCATTATTGCTGTTTTCAACCAAAATACTTTTCCATGCTCCCCCAACGACAGAAACTTGGAAGAAGAGATGTAAATGTTTTGCAGCTCACCATGCACTCATGTAGAAATGCATTTTTAACATCAAATAGATGAAGACCCATGAATTATTAGCTGGAAGTCATCTTAGCCATTATCTTTCAAAAAAAAAAAAAATAATAATAATAATAATCTTAGCCCTAAGTGTGAATATCTCTAGATAATTGATGCATTTCTTCACTCAAGTAAAACCATGTCCTCCATGGGATATTTCTTCACACATCATCTAAGCCTTATAGCAAGTAATTGGGGTCGGTTACACGAATCCTTTTCGGCCATTCCACTCTGTCAAGGATGACTTTAGTTAGACCATAGGTCATCAACTCTTTTCTTACTACCTCTACCCACATCGGGCCTTCCCTTGCCCTTTTAGTGCCTTCAACTTGTTTGTACCAACAACAAACTGGCGCAATTCTTGGTCTCCATTGCACGTGACCAAACTATCTTAGTCTACTTTCCTCATTTTGTAACCTATTGGTTCTACTCCTAAATTCCCTCTGATGCGTTCACTTATTCTTCCTTATTTTGCCATTCATCCATCTCAACATCTTCATTTAAGCTACAATCATCCTATTGACTTCTTATTCCTGCTCAACATTCTGTCTCATAAAGCATGGCTAGTCTTATAGCAATCCTATAAAATTTCCCTTTTAGTTTTAGTGGTACAGGACTAGCACATAAAACTCCAGAAGCACATTTTTATTTCTTCCACCCCGATTGAATTCTATGGGCAACATCCTTCTCAGTCTCTCCACTCTCATGAATTATTGACCCAAGATATGAAAGGTGGTCATTTTGAGAACCTTCTTGGTCAGCAATCTTTACTAATTCCTTGCTCCCATTCCTGATGTTGCTAAAAATGCACTCCATGTATTCTATTTTAATCCGACTAATTTTAAATCCTTTAGATTCTAAAGAACCTCTCCGTAAATCTAGCATTGTGTTTACGCCATCCTTCGTTTTGTCAATCAAAATTATGTCATCTGCAAATAATGTAAACCATGAGATCTCTTCCTACAAATGGCCCATTAACCCATCCATAAAGAATGTGAAAATGCGCTAGCTTAATGCTGACCCCTAGTGCAAGCCTACAGTAATTGGGAACTCACTTGTCTCTCTACTGGCAGTCCTCACGTTTGTTATTGCTCCCTCATACATATCATTAATCATGTCAATATGTCCTCTTGAAACTCCTCTCTCCCAACACCCATCAGATTAACACTCTAGGACGCTAGTGTAAGCTTTCTCTAAGTCAATAAAGACCATGTGGAGATCCTTCCTCCTCTCCCTATATTTCTCCGTCAATTGTCCAAGTAGGAAAATAACTTCAGTGATAAAGCATCTTGACATGAAAGCAAAATGATTTTTTGGTACATTCTTCTCATGACTTAGTCTTTACTCAATCACTTTCCCAAGGTTTCATAATATGGTTCATAAGCAAGGTATTCCGTAACGGTAATGGTGGCCATAACGGCAACCACTATTATCTTTACGATACGGCTCGTAATGGTTGTTATGGCCCCCGTAACGGCCGTTATGGGCTCTTTTTTTATTGGAAAAGAAAACCCGAAAAACTTATATATGCCCCGTAACGTTAAAACAAAAATTTTGAAAAACCTATATTTGCCCCGTAACAGACCATTACGGGGCCATTACAGCCTTTACAGGGGGCGTAATGGGCTGTTAACAGTGGTTACAGGTTATTTTTTTTCCATAACGTCTGTTACGGCCCCATGACGTGTAACGGTTGCCACGATTACCTTTACGTAAAAGCCTTTACAACTCCATAACGGCCTTTACGACACACCATGTTCATAAGTTTAATCCCACGATAGTTAGCGTAGCTCTGTATATCTCCCTTATTCTTATAAATTGGTACCACGGATCACAATACTCTTCCTTCTTTCGTCTAGCATTTTTTTTAAATCTTACAATCTTGCTGAACAACTTTATCAACCAAAATAACTCAGCGTCTCCCATACACTTTCAAATCTCTATTTGTATTCTATCCTATGCAAGGACCTTTCCTTTTTCATCTTTCTCAAAGCTTCTTTCACTTTAGATATCATAATCTTATTGAAGTATCTATGGAGCCCGATGTCATTTCAGTTTGAATCGAAATTATTATGGCTAGAAGCCAAAAAAGAAAACAACAGAACAAAATATAATACAACCCCACCCATAGACCCAGCCAGATACAACCTTAGGGAAACCAATCAGAAAGAAACATGAGGACCCGATTATGAACAATCATTGCTGTTTGTTCGCCTATCTGATCATTTAAAGTGGTCTACATCGCCTGCCTTTGTTGGATCTTGTGTCCTACATCTATTGTCGTTGATCGTCACTCTAGAGTTTATTGTCGATGCTCGTTGCTACTCAAACTTCATCTTTGGAATTATCTCTAGGTGTTGGAGACCTAATCACTGTTTCCATTGTTATTCCTTGAAATCACCATTCAGACTTCATCACTGTATGATTTTTTTAATTATTTCTGAATGACTTTGTCAATGACTTCCAAAGTCAAGTTACTCTCATAGCCATATTGAGATTGAGGGAGGTTGTTGGAGGATGGGATAGGGATACATCTGTATGTACAGCTGTATTGGAGTAGATTTACGTAAAATCTTAATTAGATAGTCATCTATTTACATGTAATATTAGACATATTCCAATGGTATATGTGTGTGTGTGCGCGCGCGCGTGTTT
Organism: Liriodendron chinense; assembly: GCA_003013855.2. NCBI lineage: Eukaryota > Viridiplantae > Streptophyta > Magnoliopsida > Magnoliales > Magnoliaceae > Liriodendron > Liriodendron chinense. The sequence goes on along the minus strand of ML058492.1, from coordinate 1,837,567 downwards.
TCCATGGTGCGGCAACATGCTCTCCAAGTTCTCTTTTCAAGGATTGCTTGTTTTGCTCCTAATCGCTTCATTTGTGTGACAAATTGTTTCTCTATTGTTGAAGGATCGGTTTGTTTGGACCCCTTCTTGCTGTAGGAATCTGTTGGATAGCAAGATCATGTTGGTTGCTGAGCTATTGGACCTTCTAAAGAATGTCAAGCCTATAGCTCAAGAGGATGACTCAATCTATTGGTCGAGGCACCGGTCTGGAAAGTTCTCGGTTAAGTCCTTTGAGCTGATTTCAGAGTCCCCTTCTTCTCATTGCCTGCCGCAACCGTTTCACCAATGGTTCTATGAAGTCCCTCCCTGTGTGATGGTTTTTGTTTGGCTTGTCGAGTGAAAGAGAGTTCTTACGATTAACAATCTTCAGAGGAGATCCTTGGTCCTCGCTGATATTTGTTTGATGTGCATGTCAAATGAGGAATCAATTGATCACCTATTCATTCATTGCCCTTTCACCTGAAGAGTTTGGGACCATCTCTTTAGCTTGTTGCATGTCGATTAGGTGACACCAAAATATGTGGGGAAGTTGCTTTAGGCTCTGCATGGCGGATGAGTTGGCAAATCCGGGAAGGCAATTTGGTGGTTGGTTGTTTAGGGGAGAGAGAGAGAGAGAGAGAGAGAGAGAGAGAGAGAGAGAGAGAGAGAGAGAGTTTGCAAACGGTAGGAACAAAACAGCAACACAATTGGAAAAGCTGTGTGGCACACATCCTTCATTCCTTTTGAAAATGTTGAAGCTTCTTTCTCTTATCTGGAAGAAAGTCCCATCCTTGTAAAGTACGTACTGGGTTACGAAGAAATATACACTTTATGGACTTATTCTCAAACTTCTTCCTAGTGGGAGTTATGAACAAAATACACACATCCAAATGCACTCAGTAGTAGAAAATCGATTCGACTTTTGATAGATAATGTGCAGTGAGATAGTTGAACTTCAGACCAGAAAGATTTGGACATGTTTTTATCAGTCAATAACACCCAGGTAACCTCCAGAAAATGTCAGTTCTTTTCATTCCATTTTGTTGATGTGAATGACTAAATGCCCTGTTCCTGTAAATAATGGTGATACTCATGAGACATACTCTCCATTACCATCATCTGACATTAGTGATTTTATTAAACAACTAAACTTGGTTTACCACAGGCGGAGACAATGTAATCATTTGGAAACCTTCATCCTGTATAGAAAGACGAATACTAGTGCATGTGTGCATACAGCTGTGTGAAGATCCCTCTATAGTAAGCGTAGATAGTGTAAAATACGGCTAGTAGTTTATATATTCTTGTCTAATGGAATACAAGAATTATATTCTCCACAGCACTCCGAATTTCCTCTGTCACATCCTGGGTTTTTAACAGATAAACTTGTGTATAACAACTGTAATCATCAATGAACAACATATTACAGCTACCCAGAATATGAAATAACCCAGGCAGGCCTCCATACATCAAAATGAATAACGTCAAATGGCATCTTATTTCTATGCTGGATGACAAAAAGACAGGACGAATATGTTTAAGCAATTCACGTGTCTCACATTCAAGAGGTTTCTAACAGAAGGATACCCTAAATGAGCATTCCAGAAGGCGTGTGCATGGGAACGTGAGTAAATATGTATGTGTGCTTGTATGCATGTATCGTGAATGCGTGCGCTTGTGGACAATTACATGATTACCATGACAATCTCATCAATGTTGTCAAAATCATTATCGTATTGAAAATCGTAATCAGGGTCAAATCGTATCGTAAATCATAAGATTTTTCTTATTTCTTAAAAAAATGTCGAAAACAACCGAAACAATATAAATAAATAAAAACAAATAAAAAAAAAAAAACTCATCAATCATCCATTTTCCCATCAACATGCACCAAGAAAAGTAATACATATCGTGATATTTCCCATCAACACACACACACACACACACACACACACACACACACACACACATATATATATATATATATATATATATATATAGAGAGAGAGAGAGAGAGAGAGAGAGAGAGAGAGAGAGAGAGAGAGAGAGAGAGAGAGAGAGAGAAGTCTCTGTCCTTTGTTTTCTTTAGTTGATTCTCAATAAATTTACCTTAAAAAATACAATATTCATTTAATAATTTTGTTTTTGTGCATTTCTTGAGTGTAGAATCTCATTGGAGAAAGGGATTTGATTCCATTGACTAAATAGAAAGATATCTTGATTTCTTTGTTTTGGGTTTTTGAATATCAAAATCCTCAAATCTCCTCTCTTTCTAAAAGAGATAAAATGAGGATAATTTTAGTAGGGGAGAGCATTTTTCGTGTTTTATAAGCAAAAAGGTGAAAAGAAAGAAGAAACAATGAGTAAAAAAATAAAAAATGATTTTTTATGTAATTTTTGGGCCCATTTACTCAGTCTACGATTATCGTATGATTTGAAATGATTCATATAATAACCGTACGATTATTTAAAATTTGCAATTCAGTTGTACAGTTCAAATCGTACTCTCATAACATACAGTATGAATCATACAATTCATATTGTGAATCGTACTATTGTGATAGCACCGCTGGTGATGTTAAAATGCCTGATGACTTCACCAACATCATGTTACATGCATGTGTTACTTAAGAACACTATGGAGAAGGTTGAATGGAAAACAAAAGGAAAACCCTTTTATGCTAAAGATTTGAAGCTACAATTAGTTTATCTTACATTGGTGTTTACTTTTAACTTGTTTCATCAATTTGGCTAATTTGTTAGGATAGAAATTGACAGCATTTTTCTGTAGCATTTGGGTCAACAAAGGTTGAATTGGAGAATCCGGCATTATTTCCCTTAGTTGACTATTAGATTTCCCTGTTAGAAATAAAGCATGTGATGGTGTCAAAGTAGCCAAAAACATAATCATGCAATCCGTCTGAAAGAAATTGAGGTCATGTGCTGATTTCATGTTACAAGTCTTTTCCCTTTAGCCTCGGTGACGTATTATGAATATTTCCAGAATTCGACTCTGGAGATCCTGTTTTAAAAATTATGTTTGCTCATGATTAACGTTGCTTAAATGAGCTGAAGTTTATCTGGGTATTGGTTGCTTGTCATTTTCTGTGGGTTTTCACTTTTTACTCCTAATTTTAGTAAATTATGTATTTAGTAAAGTCAGTATATGAAACTGGAAAATTTAGTTTTTTACTGCATTAATGAACCCACCTTGTGTGGAGCTTCTATATATTCTTATGTTTGGATTGTTTTAGCTACACCCTGCAACCCCTTCTCTATTTGTGTAATGTGTTGCTGATCATTTCTTTTGCTAATATTTGTTCCTTTGCAATTGCAGATGGTTGAATTTCCTTCAAAATTCCCTAATATCTTTGCACATGCTCCTTTAAGGTTAAGGTCAAATATTCTGTTGTATGGCCCTCCTGGATGTGGCAAAACTCACATTGTTGGAGCTGCTGCTGCTGCTTGTTCCCTAAGATTTATATCAGTAAAAGGGCCTGAACTGCTGAACAAATACATTGGTGCTTCTGAGCAAGCTGTAAGAGCCTGGAAGCCTCCTGATAAATATCATTAATCAGAACTGAAGTTTTTAATTTTTCCTTTTCCTACTTGGATGATCTGCTTCTGTCGAATGTTATTTCTGGTCCAGTGGGTGTGTGTGACTTTACATAAATCATATGATGTTACTCACTTACTCGTTCTCTTCTATTGACTACCAGCACTCTCCAGTATCCACTGAAGCATCATAACTGCTTATTTTAATCATTATGGTTATGGGTTCTTGATGATTTTGTAACATAAATCCTAAGTGGCTCAAATGAGGAGAGATTGGAGAGGCAAATCTCAGAAACGTGCCAACATGGGCTCATGTGTGTGCTCGGGCCAATGCCGCAATCATTATGTGGAAAGGATGGTGAAAATGCACTGGCCCACAAATCAGGCCCATCTATACTTGTACGAAGCCTGAAGAAAACCAATGACATATTTTGGTGCTGTAGTCCACACTCATTTGAGGAAAATGGATGGGTAGAAAAGAAAATTATCAATGGCCTATATCGAATAGGCACGTGTGGCCCACTTCATGAATGTCACTAGTCTCTCCTTTTGTGTAAAAAATACAGCAGCAGTCGTTTTGAGATGTTTCCTGTGCAAAAATGAATTGTTACAGAGCTTATCTTGAGATGACATTGAAAGGGCAACATGTGTTAAGTATACTATAGAGTCCCTCCCATGAAGAGGCCTGTCGATCAAAGTGATTCAGTCTTATGGTCTTGATGTTTCTGAATGGAAAATGGCGGCGGCTGTGCATACTTACATTGCATGCCGGAAAGTAATGTAGATAAATGTCTAAAACAGAATCTTATGGCTCAAAGCTTCAACTGTATCGCTAGTGCATGAAATACCTTCACAGTTTAGAGAAATTACCTACACAGTCATATATATGTACTTGTATATGGAAATGCTGATGTTGTTGCAACTTGCAAGTCATGAGTGTCCTTGGACACATGGAAAACCTAATTTGTTCATATCTTTGTGATAATTATTTTTTAAGATTAAATAAATCTGAAAATTGCAAGTGGAAAATTTCGAACATATTAAGATACTTGTAAGTCTTCAATTTATTCTCCTGCATCCATATAATCATCATGAGCTTTGCTAAGCATACATGTGTGTGCAATAAAGCTGGTGTACATGCCACACATTTACCACATGGCACTAGGTGAGATTTAATCCATCCATCAGGTTGGTCCTGTGGATTACGAACAGTAAAAGAGAAGGAGACTTGAGAGAGAGAGAAGATGAGTGATTAGGTTCTAACCTTGATCCTCCAAGTTTTATTAATAGGGCTTATTGGCCTTTTTACAACTTACTATCTTAGAATAGAAAAAATAACATAAAGACCCTCAATAAAACCCTTACACAAAGGCCCTTATATTTCATTTCAACACTCCCCCTCAAGTTGGTGCGTGAATATCTATCATGCCCAACTTGCCAGAAATCTCACGAAGAGCAGTGGAATTTAGAGCATTTGTAAATATATTTGCCAACTGATCTGAAGAGTGAGCAAAAGGTGTGGAAAGTTCTCTGGAAGCAATTTTCTCTCGAACGAAATGGATATCAACCTCAATATGTTTAGTCCTCTCATGAAAGACCGAGTCTGAAGCGATATGAATGGCTGCTTGATTGTCACAATAAAAAGGAATTGTTGAGTCAGAGAATAAACCCAACTCTTTCATAATGGACTTTAACCATATCAGCTCGCATGTCCCATGAGCAATAGCTTTGTACTCTGCCTCTGCACTTGACCTGGAGACCACGGATTGTTTCTTGCTTCTCCAAGTTACCAGGTTTCCTCCCACAAAAGTACAATACTCAGACATAGATTTTCTATCTGTAGAGCAACCTGCCCAATCCGCATCTGAGAAACCACTTATATTCACACGCCCATGATTCTTGTACAAAATTCCTTGACCTGGACATGTCTTTCGGTACCTCAGGATATGATGAACCGCCGCCAAGTGAGGCTTCTTGGGAGAATGCATGTATCAACTCACAATGCTCACTGCTTGAGTAATATCTGGCCTTGTAATTGTCAAATAAATCAATTCCCTAACTAGTCTTTGATACATGCCAGTATCATTAAGCTTGTCACCTATGTCTGCATGCAATGAATGTTTCTACTCCATGGGGGAGGGCGCTTGTCGTGAACCCAATTTTCCTGTCTCCTTGAGAAGATCAAGGGTGTATTTTCTCTGAGAGATGAAGATGCCCTTTGATGAGCAGGCCACCTCAATTCCCAGAAAATATCGCAGACAGCCCAAGTCCTTCATTTCAAACTCCTTGCTTAGTTGATGTTTGGTTTGTTGAATGAATTGCAAGTCATCACTAGTAAGGACAATGTCGTCCACATACACAAGAGAATAGTTCTTCCCTCTGGGTGTGAATGAATAAACATTGTATGATCTGTTTGGCAGCGCTTGAATCCAAAGGAGAGAACTGCTAGAGCTAAATTTTGCAAACCAAGCTCTGGGAGATTGTTTTAAACCATACAAAGCCTTTTTCAGCTTACACACCTTTCCCGACTCCCCCTTAAGCTGAAAACCAGGGGGAAGATCCACGTATACCTCATCAGTCAAATCACCATCAGAAAAGCATTCTTGACATATAATTGGAACAGAGGCCAATCCAGGTTAGCCGCTAGAGAAAGAATAAGACGAACAGAATTGAGTTTCGCCACAGGAGAAAAAGTCTCAGTATAATCAACTCCGAAAAGTTGAGTGTAGCCGTTAACCACCAGTCGAGCCTTGTATCTTTCTACAATACCATCTACACGATATTTGATGGAGAAAACCCATTTACAACCGTTATCTTACCAGGAAGTAGAGAGATAACATCCCATATGCCACTCGTGTAGAGCCTCTATCTTGGCTTCCATAGCCTGTTTCCAGGCAGGTACTGCCAAAGCATCGCGAACAGATCTGGGAATACTATGAGAAGATATAGCTGCTAAGAAGGAACAATAGGACAGTGACCGGGACTCATAGCACAGAAAATTAGATATAGGATGCAAAACGGGATGTTAACTACGAGTGCGAGATGCAACAGGAGAGGAAGGAGTACCTGAGATCATAGTCGGATCCATTGCCACGAGTTAAACTTGAGTTGGTCTTTACCCGCTGACGAACATAGGTAATGAGTTTCTTAGGTTCACTAGTAGCCGATGGAGTGACCAATGCAAGTAATGGAAGAGTGGGTGAGGAAGAACCAAGTTCGACATCAACATTGTGGAAAGCACGATTCTCAAGAAAGGTGACATCCATGGAAACATAAAGCTTCCTGCATGTGGGATCATAGCACCTATACCCCTTATGTTGCATAGAGTATCCAATGAATATACATTTAATTGCTTCGGAGTCAAGTTTGTCCCTGGAAGGACTAGAGTTATGGACAAAACAAAGACACCTAAACACTACAAGGGATAATATGGAATAATGGTGAAGACGGAAGAAGGATATGCATTGAGATTTTTCCTTGAAGGACACGAGTAGTAAACCGATTAATCAAGAAGCAGGCTGTTAGAACTGCGGCAGACCAATATGACTTGGGAACATCTATCCCTAGTAATAGAGAACGTGTAACCTCTAATAAATGGCGATTCTTTCGCTCAAAAACCCCATTTTGTTGTGGAGTATACACACAAGAAAGTTGATGAATGATGCCATTATCTTGGAGATAGTTGGTAAAGGACTTGGATGAATATTCCCCTCTATTGTCAAGTCGCAAGGTCTGAATGGAACAACCATATATTAATTCGTCACCAGCTTGTGAAAGGTTTAAAACAATGAGAATAATTCATCTCGTCGACGTATAAGATATACCCATGTTACTTGTGAGAAATCATCAATGAAAGTTACAAAGTACTTGAACCCATCAAACGAGGCTACGGGACTGGGTCCCCATATGTCTGAATGGACAAGTTCAAATGCTTTGGTACTTCTATGTTCAGCCACAGGAAAAGAATTGCTGAACGTGTTTGCTCAATTGACACACTTCACGACTAGTAATATCATTACTTTTATTTAAATTTGAAATAATCAAGTTCAAGACACGACTTGGTACATGACCCAATCGAGCATTCCACAAGCTTACAGACTCATTATTTGAAGCAGTAATCGGAGTAGTAGTATCAACAGAAAGACAAGAACCACTACTACTATTAGTGAATCCCGCCAATAACTCCCCTTGTTGTAGAAAGTAAAGACCATCTTGTTTAAATCCCGCACCAATAATCCTCCTCGTACTCAAGTCCTGAAACATACGAGATTTGGGAGAAAAAGTTATACTGCAGTTCAGAGCACAAGTGAGACTACTGACAGAAATTAAATACGCATGGAATTTAGGGATATACAGGACATTTGGAAGAGTGAGAGAGAAGGACACACGAACAGAACCAATAAATTGTACAGGAGTGGTGCTACCATTAACAAGACGAACAAACCGAGAGCAGGATGTAACGGTAGAAGGTGTAAGGAAGTGATGCATACCAGTCATATGGTCAAAAGCCCCAGAATCGATGATCCAAGTGGATGGGGCTGAGGAAGCATGTAAGGCAGTACTTGAGGTTGCAGCGAAGGAAGTGGATGAGGGCTGTAGACGAGAGGAAGGCATAGTGGATGTAGAAGGCTGCAACGATCTCAGGAGGTCCATAACTTTTGCTCTGGTCATCAATGTAGACTCAGAAGGAGAAGTATCAAAGGTTTTGACATTATCCATAGGTTGTTCCTCAACATCTATTGTAGCAATATGTGCTGAGGGATAGCCGTGTATTTTGAAGCATCGTTCCACCGAATGCCCTGAGCGGTTGCAGTGAGTACAGAAGTAACGCAAACCTCCACGTCCACGTCCTCGACCACGAACTGAGGAACTGCCACGTGAATCAAAACGGCCACCCCTTCCATTAGGTGAAGTAGTGGAAGATGTAAAAGCAGCTCGCTCTTGTGCAAGAGATGATAAAGTAATAGGCATGATCATCACTTGACGACAAGCCTCTTCTGTATGAACAATAGAGTAAACTGTATCAAGCGATGGAAATGGGATCGTAGCAACCAAGTGGGTATGAAGGGACTTTTAGTCTGCATTTAGTCCAGCGAGAAACTTGTAAGTTTTGGCTTTGTCTTCACGTTTGCGCACTATTTCAGCACTGCTACTATCCGGTAGTTCACTTAACGGCTGCAAGTAACTCAACTTTTTCTATCTGCTCTGTGAGGCACCAAAGTACTCAGTGACGGACATATTATTTTGAGCTAGTGAGTAAAGTTCTGTTGTCAGCTGAAAAATGCAAGGTTCATTTGAGGTCGTTCCATATGATTTTTGGAGTGCAGTCCATAAAGATGCAGCACTTTCATAAAAGAAATAAGTAGATGCAATATGTTGTTCCATAGAATTTAATAACCAGCTCATAACAATGGCGTTTGCAGACTACCATGCATCAACTTTTGTGGCATCTGTAGGTTTCTTATTGGCACCCTTGAGATCCGAATTTTTCTTTTCCAACAACATACATTTGGACTGCTCGGGACCACAACAGAAATTTTTTTTCCATTGAATTTGGTAGAAGTAATGGAGAGTGAGCCCTCAGAAGAATTTGAGTCCATAGTTGCAACAATCTGTCGGGAAAGGGAAGAAAATACTCAATACCAGGTGGCCGAAGAGGCTACAATCATCCCGAATGGCTTCGAATAGGCTCCATTGCAAACAGATAAGCGTCTGGAGACCCATGAAAAACAGCTCCGGCATCAGATTATCGGTCTGGCCCCTGCCGGTGTCATATCTTTACTCCGACGGCCCTGGGGGTGTCGGATTTGGCTTCTGGCGCCACTGCCGGCATCAGACCTGGAGTCCGATGGCCCTGGAGGGGTTAGATCTGAGTTTCGGCAGACCTGGTGGCATCGGATCTGGCTTCTGGCGCCCCTGCTGGCGTCGGATCTGGCTTCCGACAGCCCTGGTGGCATCAAATCTGGCTTCCGACGTCGGATTTGGGTCCAGCGAGTCTGCCGGTGTTGGATCACAGATCCGACACCCTCATGAGGTACTGCTGCCTCCTATAGGTGCGACTGGGAGAAAATAGTGCTCTGAAGGGTTCCTAGTTGGTGCTGGCTGAGAGAAGAGGCACCTCCGGTCGGGTCCACGTGATCTAGGGAAGCAAGGAGTTCCTTGGCTCTAATACCATGTGGATTACGAACAATAAAAGAGAAGGAGACTTGAGAGAGAGAAGAAGAAGAGTAATTAGGTTCTAACCCTAATCCTCCAAGTTTTATTAGTAGGGCTTATTGGCCTTTTTACAACTTACTGCCTTAGAATAAAAAAAATAACATAAAGACCCCCAATAGAACTCTTACACAAAGGCCCTTATGTTTCAACTGGTCCGACCTTCTACACGTTTTCCCAAAAATAAAACCTGGTCCAATCAGCATGTGGGCCCCAATATTGGAAAGTGGTGTATGGGTTAGAAAGCATCAGCCAAGTTTTTCAGAGCCATACATTTGTTTTACAAACTGCATACCACCTGATCAGTGGATCAACCTGGTTCTTGGGCTAGGGCATCAATATAGTGGTGCCTTTTTGATGGATGGATTGGATCTTGGATCTATCATGCCATGCTGGCACGTGCGTGGCATGTACATGAGCTTCATTGCAAACACATGTGGTCTGAGCAAAGCTCAATCATCAGTCTTAGACTCTTAATTCAAACATCACTGTCATCTTCATAGCCTTGTCGTAGCTACCTTGGGCCGGGCTTTGCATATCCTGTTTTACCTATCATTCCCCTCTAAGGCCCTACTATGGTAAGTATACATGCATTCGTATGACTTCTCACCTCTTTCATCCAAGTCCTTTTGGGTCTTCCCCCTCAGCCACTTTTAGAGAATTGATTCAATCCTGGACCAAGCTTCCATTTGATGTGTACTTGTTGGGTCAGACTCGAGTTTTTGAGTTCTAAACCTTGCATGCAACAAAAAAAGAAATGTTTAATGTGAGTTAGTCATACTCCTTTTTGTTCTTTGACACAGGTTCGAGATATATTCTCAAAAGCAGCTTCTGCTGCACCTTGCCTTTTGTTTTTTGATGAGTTTGACTCTATTGCACCAAAGAGAGGGCATGACAATACTGGAGTTACTGATCGTGTAGTTAACCAGGTCGATTCTTTGTATCCTTTACTGATCTGATTATTAGTTCTTTTTCCCTCAATTTCACTCTCGTCATGGTTTTGTATTTCTTTGTTCGCAGCTTCTAACTGAACTAGATGGCATTGAAGCCCTCACAGGTGTATTTGTGTTTGCTGCAACTAGGTTTGTCCTCTTTAAACCTCTATCTTGTCAGGAACCACCACACAATGTTTCTATGCGTGGGTTCTTCAAACAGTTAATGTGCAAATCATTTGAAAATCAGATTTTTCTCTTCCTTTTTTTGGCATTGAGAAAGCAACTTACCGGCATTGAAAGCAACTATCAGAAGGTAGTATCATAGTAGAGGGGCTTGCTTTGCCACTACTTAGAAATCAACTCCTCTGTGTGGCACCTGCAATGTTCTTGTTACATGAAATTGCCACTGTCAGTAATTATTTTATGCCACTATCAAAAGATAGTATCATAATAGTGGGGCTTGCTTGTCCAATACGTGCATAAGGGATCCGCTCTATACACCATCTCATGTGCCGATGTGGCGCATGGGTGCAAGATCTAAGCAGCACCATATAGATGACCTTGCCTGAAAATCAGACCTGTGCATTCATCAGTTGTGAACCGCATATACGTGGGAGAGATTTTCTACTGTTTGCTAATCTGGCATGGAGGCTCCATATGTGATGGTGTATTGAGGGGCTGTCTTGTACACATGTATGCGATTAGCACCCATCACACACATATATGAGATTAGCAAACCTCCATTGTAGGTTCCATTGTGAGCCTCACATACATGGGAGAGATTTTCTACTGTTTTTCATTACTGCTTTCGTTATTTACTGTGTGCTGTGAGTTTATCGACATTTCGATCTTCACCATGAAACAGCCGACCAGATCTACTTGATGCTGCACTCTTGCGACCTGGAAGACTTGACCGCCTTCTGTTCTGTGATTTTCCATCGTGGCGTGAGCGGGTGGACATTCTGACAGTTCTTTCCAGAAAGGTTTGTAGTGCCATCTAATGATGCACTCCTTTCTAGGTGGTGCTTTTCTCTGATTGATTATAGAATGTTCTTTTGTTTCCCTGAGCTGGAAAGCTAAGAAATCTGTTAAGAATAAAAGTGGCCAAGCAAAAGTACTTCCAAGACAAATACCATGCAATCTAGCTAACACATATTGCTTGTCGAGGATACAGAGAGAATGTGGTTTCAAGCTTCCATAATGTTAGTACCAACAGAAAGAATATAAATAAATAGCATAGGAGAAACCTCTCAATACAGATGTTTCACTAATCCCCTTCACTTGGAAATGTTGTATCATATGCCTTGTCTGGACTTTTAGTCGGGTGGGTCCCACTGGATAGATGACTGTTTGATGATCTAGGTAGAACTTTTCCATTCAATGCCTACTGTTGCTTTATATTATTTCCTGCTGCCAAATTTGTAGGATAGGTTTCCACTTAACATTGTCCAAACAGTGAGAATCTAATGCTGTTGATCTTGAGGTGGGACCAAGGTATTAAAAAACGGCCATGTAACGGATGTTACATGGGGCTGTCGGGGGGTCCGGGGGGGGGGGGGGGGGCCTGTAACTAAGCTAATACCTTTTTTCTTTTTTACTTCTTTTTTTTTTGGAAAGGAAAAGCCATAACAACACAATTCAAAAAAATAAAAAAAGAAAGGCTGTAACGGCCATTACGGCCACTGTTACCATTATTAAATACCTTGGATGGGAATGCCATTTAATCCAGATAGAATTTTTTTGGAATGTATCTGCTTCTGAGTGCAGCCTACCGGATGAGAAAATTGGGGGCTGCTCTCAGGTTAGATTTTCCCTGTAGTATCTAGTAACTGAAGGATATTATAGAATACATGCACAGGTGGATACGTACATTTGTTAATTTTCCAAGTGCACGAGGCATCCAGGTCATGCATCACATGAGAAAGAGCCAGACAGATCTAAGCATGTTTTATGCATTGGTATCCAACCATGTATTGCACCCTTGGGATATGGAACATCATGAGAACATTGAGAAATATTGAATGTATCGTAGTCTAAGGCCATGTTTGGAAACCATGGATTCCATGCCAAACACCATTTTGGAACATTTATTCATTAAATAGGAGTTTATTTGTAAATATGCAAGTAGGCGCTTATGTGTATTTTCCACCTTTATTAAGGTGTTATTTGTAAATAGGGGAAACCCTACATATAAAAAGAATAAGGAAAAAAAGGGTGCTCACGGTTTTGAGAACCCTCTCATTTTTCATCTCTCTCTCTCTCTCTCTCTCTCTCTCTCTCTCTCTCTCTCTATAAAATCAACAATTCTACACAGTATCAGAGCCTAGTTCGATAAGATCAAAGGGAGATTGAAGACCTATACAAAAGGAGGATCGAAGCCCAAATAGTTTTTGATAGAGGGGCCTGTTGACATCAACCATACAGACGTTGGTGTCATCCGTACGGCCCTGTACGGATCAGTTCGGGTCGAAATCTACACCACCAGGTGCGACTATACGTGGGAAGAATTATGAAGATTTTTTCATAATTTTCTGGAATCGTTTGATGTTTTTTATGGATTTTACCAAATTTTTTCTGGAAAACGACTCCAAATCCTCCATTTCTCTAGATTTCTTCTAAATCAGTGGTTTATAATCCTTGGAATCCACTTATTATGGGCTATTTTTTTATGATCAATCGTGTCATGCTACTTTCGTGCCATTTAATTTTTATTTTTTTTTTTTTTTGCAATTTTTGAGCAAAAAGGGGGTCGACTGCCTCTTTCTGAGTGTTTTGGGGATCCAGCATATACACCAGACTTTGGTGTATATCTTTGCTTCTGTTTTTTTCTTCGGTTTGTGTTGTTTACATTAGTTTGTATTGTTTCTCCACTTATTCTTCATACATTTATGGATTCCAAATCATTTGGACATAGCTCAAAGGGACCCCTTTCCATTACGTCCACTAAATTTAATGGGAATAATTTTCTTTTGTGGTCCCGGGCTGTCTGCATGTATATTACTGGTAATGAGAAACTTGGATTCCTTACGGGCACATCCAAGAGGCCGTCTACTTCTTAATCCGGTGATCCATCCAGGATTAACGCATGGGAGTCTTCCAATGCTATTATTATGGGCTGGATCCTCAATTCTATGGAACCGGGTATTGCATCTTCGTATTTCTTCTATGATTTTGCTGTTGATCTGTGGAAGTCCCTCAATGAGACATGGGGCCATATTTAACAAACCTCATATCTTCCAGTTGGCTGCTAAACTTTATTCTCTCATCTAAGAGAATTTGTCAATGACTGAATATTGTGGTGCTCTAAAGAGTCGTTGGAAAGAATTGAGCCATCTGCAACCCTCAAGTGAGCTTCCAGATAGTTGTAGTGCAGAGATTGTGAAGTTATGGGAAGATGAAGCAAAAACATATAAATTTCTAGCTAGTTTGAACAATGAATATGAGGCCCTCCGGACTCAACTTGTGGCTACGACTCCATTTCCTTCATTTCAAGCTGCATACTTCATTGTCCATACTAAGGAGGCGCGTAGGCGGGTGATGTCAGTACCCGTTGTTACTCAGGAGAGGACTGCATTTGCCTCCACCATTGTCCCACAAGGGACCGTAGTGGTGGTTCAGATTCTCGAGGAGGTTCTATTAGAGGATGAGGCTATGGTCGTGGTAGGTTTATGTGTACCTTCTACAATTGGGCTGGACACACCCGAGATTAGTGCTTCAAATTACATGGACATCCTTCTGCTCATACTGTTGCTTTTGATGAGATATGGACCATATTTGACTCTTCAGGTGGCCATCCTCTTTACACCTCTCATGTATCTGATCAGGCAGGACACAATTACTATGACCAGAGCTGATGCTATGGATCTCCAGCGCCTTCGGATGCTTCAGACTTAGTCCGTGCCTCCTGCCTCTTCTGATTCATAGCCATCTGCCTCCTCCTTCGTTGCGACCATAGGTGCTGCACTCCATGTATCTCTCACCCCTGCGACTTGGATTATTGATACAGGGGCGTCAAATCATACGACCGGTGAGCACACTTTTCTTATTCCATCTAGTTCCTCTACTTGCAGTCGTGTAGTACGCCTAGCTGATGGAACCTCTACTCCTGTAGAATCCATCGGTTCTGTGTCTTTTTCTCCTAATCTCACCTTGTCTAATGTTCTCTTTGTCCCTAAATTTCGTGCAAATTTGATCTCTGTTCATAGTTTTACCAAATCCCTCAACTGTTTTGTATTTTCTTTCATTCTCATTGCATCTTTCCGGAAGTGAATATGAAGAGGACTATTGGTGTGGGCTTTGAGCGTGGTGGTCTCTACTTTCTGCATCAGGGGGAGCTGTCTACTAGGAGTACTACTTCATCGAGTTCTTTTACTTCTATTTCTCATTGTTTTGTGTCTAGTCAGGAGTCGGCTGCCTTATGGCATGCTCGACTTAGTCATGCTTCTTTTATGAGTTTGCAATTTTTTATTCTTTAGTGTCATAATTTGAATAATGGTTCTTTCAAATGTGAAACGTGTCAGTTTAGTAAGCATGTTCGAACTTCATTTCTTGCACTTTCATATCGTTCTACTAAAATGTTTGCTTTAATACATTCTGATATTTGGGGTCCTAGTCCTATTACTCCGATTGATAAGGCATTTCATCAACTGGTTAAGACTCAGTGTGATTGCAATATTCAGTCCATTCGGTCTGTAATGGCGGCAAGTATGTTTCCCAAAGTTTCCAAGAAAAATGGCATTCTTCATCAGTTTTCATGTGCTTACACTCCACAACAAAATGGAGTGGTTGAGCGAAAGAATCGCCATCTTCTAGAAGTTACTCGCTCTCTTCTGATTGGAATCAAGGTGTCCCGTAGCGGTATCGGTGGGCGTAACGGTGCCCACCGTTTCCAATACGGATACGGGCCGTATCGGCCGATATGGCCCCGTATCGGCCGATACGCCCCCCGTAACGGTCCAATTTTTTTTTTTTTTTTTTGCCAAAAAATTCTAAAAAAATATGGATTAAATCCAGAAAATTCCAAACATCCCAAATATGCATTCATTTATAATTTTGAACATGTTTATGGTGGTGAAGCGGTCTACTCTTTGGTGAGAAAGCTGTATCGGGCTGTCTGATGAATTTATGAAGCTGATAACCTGGAATTAACTGCAAAACTTATAAATTCAAATTTCTTACTGTCTATTATAAGTAACACATATTATCCAACCTTTAAACCAGAATTTTTTTTGAAAAAAATGAATTTCCCTAATTTTTAAAATTATTCCGAAATTAATCTAAAATTGATGCAACTATTGTTTAAATTGATTCCATAATATATACAAATGTAACAAGACATTAATGTAAACACAACCAATGCATTGACAAAGTAAAACAAGCAAGAGAGTTGAGAAATATTCTAGTTTTGACTGAATGAGTATCCTCCAATGCAGTTTTGACTATTGAACTTCAACGCAATGCAAGCTATCCTATATGACCTAGATCTATATGAGGATTCAATAAAATCTAGAAAATAACTAACTGGACTCAACAAACTATAACCCCTATGCAGAGTTGGAACGCGGGTCGAGCTGCGCGGTCAGCTCACCGGGGGTGCAGGGGGCGGCGCGCCCCTGCCCGGGGTTCTGGGCGGAGCGCCAGAAAGCCCAACGGTTTTTTTTTTTTTTTTTAGGGAGGAGAAACTAGAAGAAAATAGAAAAAAAAAAGTCATTTTTTTCTACAAAATGGGGACTCTTGTGTGTCTAACCAATATAGTAAAATATGCCAATCTGCAAACACTGGTTTTTAGCAAAAGAATAGATTAGAAAAGAAATGGGAGAAGAAAAGTGTGAAAAAATAAAAAAACATCAGATTTATATATAAAAAAAAAATCCGTTTTCCGACCGTTACGGGGGGCGTAACGGCCGTAACGGCCGTTTTGGGGCGTAACGGCCGTTACGCCCCCCGTAACGACCGTTACGGGCCAAAAATTTGGGGGTCCCCGTTTTGGACCCCGTATCGCGTAACGGCTTCGGCCGTTTCCGTTACGTATCGGCCAATACGGCCGATACGTAACCGTTTTGACCTACCTTGATTGGAATGCAAGTTCCTAAATCATATTGGTCTGCATCTTTGTTTACTCCCAAATCTTATTATTTAATTAATCGCTCTAATAAAATGTTTGCTTTAATGCATTCTGATATTTGGAGTCCTAGTCCTGTTACTTCGATTGATGATTTTTCTTACTTTGTAACTTTCATTGATGATTTTTCTCTTGTTACTTGGGTTTATTTGATGAAACGGCATCACGAATTGTCACACTTATTTAAGTCATTTCATCAACTGGTTAAGACTCAGTATGATTGCAATATTTAGTCCATTCGGTCTGATAATGGTGGCGAGTATGTTTCCTAAAGTTTCACATCTTGAAGAAAATGGCATTCTTCATTAGTTTTCATGTGCTTAACACTCCACAACAAAATGGAGTGGTTGAGTGTAAGAATCGCCATCTTCTGGAAGTTACTTGCTCTCTTCTGATTGGAATGCAAGTTCCTAAATCATATTGGTCTACGGCTTTGTTGACTTCTTGTTATTTAATTAATCGTATGCCCTCTCATGTCTTACATGGCAAGACTCATTTTCATACACTTACGCCAGGTTGTCATCTTTTCAGTATTCCTCCAAAAGTCTTTGGATGCATTTGTTTTGTTCACTCTCTAGGTCCTTCCCAAGACAAATTTGTCAATCGTTCCATCAAATGCATCTTCCTTAGATACTCTCTTCAGCACAAAGGCTATAAGCGTTATGATCCATGCACTAAAAAGTATTTTGTGTCCATGGATGTCACATTCTTTGAAGATCATTTTTTTTTACTACAATGTCTACACCTCCAGATTTGGTTGCCCCACATGATCCTTTACCTATCCCTGTGGTTAGTGACCAGTCTCTTCCTACTCCTGCGATGCCTAAGCAAATTCTCACCTATGTTCGCAGAAAATTGAGACAACATGCACCGCTCCCAATGGCTCATCTTCATACTTCAGGTAATTCTTTTAGTCCCACTTCCACTATTCATCCATCTACTCCTGTTGTTACCCGTACTCATAGCCATCATCCCACCTTGCATCCTATTTCTAACTTTGTTTTTTATGACTCTGTCTCTCCGACATATCGTGCTTTCCTTGCTGCCATCTCTTCCTCCTCTATTCCCAAATTTGTTGTTGAGGCACTTGCAGTACCTGCATGGAAGTAAGTGATGGAGGTAGAAATGGCTGCCCTTGATAAGAATAGCACGTGGGATCTGGATCCCTTACCTGCGGGCAACCATACTGTGGGGTGCAAGTGGGTGTATTATATCAAGTATTGGGCTTATGGATCTGTTGAACGCTACAAGGCGCGTCTTGTTGCCAATGGTTACACGCAAAATTATGGGGTTGATTATACTAAGACCTTCTCTCCTTTGGCCAAATTGAACTCAGTTCGCCTAATCATCTCCCTGGCTACTAATCTTTCCTGGCCATTATATCATCTAGATTTTAAGAATGCATTCCTCCATGGGGATCTGACTAAAGAAGTTTATATGGACCCTCCTCGGTTTCAGCTTAAGGGGGGGACTGGGAAAGTATGTAAGCTGAAAAAGGCTCTTTATGGCCTTAAATAGCCTCCAAGAGCGTGGTTTGTTTGATTCAGTTCTGCAGTTCTCTCAGTTGGCTTTAGGTGATGCCCGTCAGATTATATTGTTTTTGTTCACAATCGGCAAGAGGGCCGAATCATTATTCTTGTTTATGTGGATGATATAATTGTTACAAGAGATGATTTGGACTTTATAAAACGTGTTAAGCAGATGCTGAACAAGGAATTAGAAATTAAGGACATTGGTCCTCTTTTATCCTTCTTAGGGATTAAAGTTGCCCGCTCATCCAAGGATATCTTTATATCTCAAAGAGAGTAGTGATGCAGGGCACCCTAATTATGATGCATGCTCATGAACACATATAATCCAGTGGAAATAAAAGACAATAATAATCTAAAAACTCAACATCAACCATCATAAACTAAGAAAACCACAAAGAGACATGCAATAGAACAGGCCATCATCACAACCACGAAGTAAGAAATTCAAATAATGCATAGGTTGGATCCGGCGAGGGATGGAACCTCCCGATCTTGCATGGTCATACTCAAATATCCAATGTGAATCACTAGTTCAAGAGATCAAGGATTTTCTCGGATTAGGGATTTGAAAATCTGAGAAATTGGAATTTTGATTCGATTCTCAAATTTAGAATTCAAGGATTGGGGATAATGGAGATAGAGAGAGAAGGAAGAAGAACTTACCTTAGAGGAATGTTGGAGGGGCATAAGAAGCAATGAGAAGAAGAGGATTGGAGAAGATGAAGTTCCAAGAGAGAGAGAGGAGGAAGAGGAGCCACTAAGCTTTTCTTAATCAATAATTAATAACTAATGAAAAAGGTTTACGGCAACACCCTTATAAAATTTGGAACTAGCATAATTACCAAAATACCCCTACTAACAAAATTTCAAAAAAAAAGACATTCACACAAAAAAACGTGCACACACTGACCCAAAACTCAAATAAGTAAAAAAAATGCATATAATAAACACAAATTTAAGATGCCCGATGGCCTCCGATGATGGCACGATGAAATGGGCCACGACGAACCAACGGTCCGATTAGATCATCATCGCGATCCAACGGTCCGATCATCTCCTCCAAGCAACTTACACATGTCTTCCCAAGGTGAGGTCTTCTCAAATGTCTCGGACTACATGTGTAAGGTCTTCGATGCTCCTTAAGTCGTCACGAACGATCTAGGCCCGTCATCATCGAGCCATAAAGATATAGGTGTCACTCGCCTCCTACGCTGATAAACCCTAAAGGGCGGGCCTGATGTCCGCATCAAATAGACTCTAGACTTACTCAATGAGACTAGCAAGCTTGGTACGTGTCCCATATGGATAAAACATTCCTTACATGAATCCGAAGGTGATAGTCTGACAGACCCTGGCATGTATCAATGATTTGTTGGGAAGCTGATCTACTTAACTATTACAAGGCCAGATATCACTAAGGCTGTGAGTGTTATTAACAGGTTCATGCATTCGCCGAAATCATCACATCTTGAGGTTGTGTACCGTATATTGAGATACTTGTCATGTCCAGGACGCGATATTCTCTATGCTAATCATGGACATGTTCATATTACTGGATATTTTGATGTTGGCTGGGCAAGGTGTCCAACTGACAAAAAGTCAACTTCTGACTATTGTACCTTTGTTGGAGGTAATCTAGTGACTTGGAGAAGCAAAAAACAGTCGGTGGC
The DNA here is from genome assembly GCA_003013855.2 of Liriodendron chinense. Classification (NCBI taxonomy): domain Eukaryota; kingdom Viridiplantae; phylum Streptophyta; class Magnoliopsida; order Magnoliales; family Magnoliaceae; genus Liriodendron; species Liriodendron chinense. The sequence continues at coordinate 1,817,523 of ML058492.1, read as the reverse complement.
GTCTAGATCCAATGCGGAAGCATAATTCAAGCTATGGCTCAGGGAACTTGTGAGATTCTGCAGTTAAGATCTGTTATGGTAAAACTTGGTTTCTCTATCAACTCTGCTACTTCTCTTTACTGCGATAACCAAGTTGCCATCCACATTGCATCTGACTTAGTTTACCATGAAAGGACAAAGCATATTGAAGTAGATCTCCATTTCATCCAAGAGAAGATCTCTTCCGGGGAGCTATGCACTCCATGTGTCAAATCAACTGAGCAGTTAGCTGACATTTTCACAAAGGCACTCAGTTCTCCTATGTTGCAAGAGATTTCAAGCAAGTTGGGTATGACAGGTATTCATACGCCAACTTGAGGGGCAGCGTTGGAACATTTATTCATTAAATAGGGGTTTATTTATAAATATGCAAGTAGGAGCTTGTGTGTATTTTCCACATTTATTAAGGTGTTATTTGTAAATAGGGAAAACCCTACAAATAAAAAAAATGAGGAAAAAACGGGTTCTCACGGTTTTGAGAACCCTCTCATTTTTTATCTCTTTCTTTCTCTCTCTACAAAATCAACAACTCTACACACCAGAAGAAGGAAAAGGGTTTTCCTTTGATGTGACAATTTGTGTTGTTTGGATAGCCAAGAAACGGGTGGATTCGACTCAATAGTCATTACACTTTTCCTTAATTTGGATTCCTGGCACAAGAAACTAGGTGAGTATTGGGAGAGGAATATGGATCTCTACTTGCTATTCAAACAAGAAGTTGATATTGGAGTCCATCTTTAATAGGTCTCATGAAAATTATCATTTGATAATTTATTTATTTCCTTTCTTTTCCCTTGGATTCTACATATCTAATGGTTGCTACAAAAATTTATTCTTTGGTTTTTATCTTTCTTATGGAAACCCCAGGAAATGGTAAATGTATTCTGGATATTGTTAATTCTATTTGGTTGAGACTGAGAATTCTGAGGGAAAGTCTAAACTCTGTTTGGTTATCATTGGCGAAATCTTGGGAAAAGTTTAAATTTTGTTGGCCACATGATGCATGGATTGGCCTAAATTTTGAACCACAGTTATAACTACTGATAAATGACAAAAGAAAGTGGTCAGTACTCCCACCTTTGATTGCCCATCTCTCTCTAAAATCATTTTTTATCATATTTATATTAATCTAAACCATTGGATCAATTGCTAGGAAGATGGACGGTTCATATTTATGTCTATCATGTGGGGCCACCTTTGATTGCACATGCTTGTTAAAAGTGACTTTGAATCATAACCGACCAATGGCTACGAAAATAAACTGTCCACATTGGTTATGCTAAATACTTAATCATTGATCTGGACTGTCCATCATGTGGGGCCAGCTTTCATTGAACATTACTCCCAAAAACTCACTTTGACTGCAACATCCTAACCATCCGATCCATGATTAGGAAATTTATGGTCCATTTTTCATATGATAAAAAGGCTCGATCATTGTACATCATCCAGGGCCCACCTTTGATTGCCATCCCTCCAAAAAATCACTTTGATGTGATGCTAAATCTTTGATCAATGAATGGGAAAAGGAAGGTTCATCTTTGTTATATTCAGTGTTGTCATATGCGATTGCATACACGAATTTGGACCAGTGGACTGCATGTGCCATCATGGCATATTCATTTTTTTAAACCATTGTCACTTATGCAATCGCATACAAAAGTATGTGATCACATAAGCCATTTTATGCAGTTATGCGATCGCTTAACCTCCCAACAGTCAGATTTCTGACCTTCAGGACTTTTTTTTTTTTTATCAAGACTCCTCACTCTTTCAAGTTTAAAGAATCAAGAGTTCAACAAGACCCTCTCTCTCTCTCTCTCTCTCTCTCTCTCTCTCTCTCTCTCTCTCTCTCTCGTCTTTTCTCTCATGATCTCATTCTCATAGACTTTCTCTTTCAAGTCTCATTTTTTCTGTTTCAAGAATCAACACTCTTAAGTCTCACTCTTTCAAGTTTCAAGGAATCATTCAAGAGTCCAAGACTCTCACTCTTTCAAGAATCAACAATCAAGACTTAAAGAGTACTCTCACTCTTTCAAGTTACATGTACAACTACAACTCTACAAGTCTACAATATGAGGCTAGCCCCCCCCCCCCCCAACACACACACACACACACACACAAAAAAGTGTATAACTATAAGACTTGAACTAGACTCTCTCATTATGCCCTCTTCTTCCCAATCATCTTCTTTGAAACCCAAGTCTAGTAATGACCCAGGTTGGATGTACGGGCACTACCATAGTGGCACCAAAAAGTCCTACATAGTGTATGAGCTTTGTGGGTTTGTAAGTGTCAGTGGCATTAGACTCTCTCATTATGCCCTCTTCTTCCCAATCATCTTCTTTGAAACCCAAGTCTAGTAATGACTGAGGTTGGATGTACGGGCACTACCATAGTGGCACCAAAAAGTCCTACATAGTGTATGAGCTTTGTGGGTTTGTAAGTGTCAGTGGCATTAGACGGCACAAGTAACACTTTGCGCACATGCCAGGATCAAATGGAAGAGCATGTCCTAATGTTACTTCGGAGATTTGTAAGGAAATCATGGAGTGCTTGGAGAAAACACGCTAAAAAAAAAGCATGACGATCTGGTACTTAGAAAAGAGTTTATGGAACAAGAAGTATATGAACATATTGATGTGGATGTTGATGCAGATGATCACTCTACCCCTATGTCAACTGGACGCTCTAGACCACTGGCACTCAAAAGATATCGTAGGCATGATCCATTAGATAAATGCCGGAGACCACATCCCAAGTACATGGTTAACTAAAGGGGTAAAGGACCTACTTAAACAACAACACTAGAAAACCGTTTTAAAAATAAAGATAGGAAAACTACCATCTAAAATATTGCTAAATGGTAATAGCAAACCGGTGTTACTTTCAACACTGTTAAATTGAAGAGTTTCAAATTAATGGTTGAAGCGACAGATCAATTTGGACTTGGAGTAAAGCCCCACTCATATCATGAAGTAAGGGAGACTTGCCTAAAACAAAGCTTGAGTTTACAAGCTTTATCACTTAATATAAAGAGGTAAGGAAATGTATGGATGTACTCTAATGATTGATGAATGGATCAATAAATCCAGTTGGACACTATTTAACTTTCTCGTGAAATGTTCAACTGGGACTATGTTTCCTAAGTCTGTGGATGCATCAACCAAGGTGTCCCAAAACGGATACGTATCGGCCGATACGTATTGGAAATGGTCTAGCCCGTTATGCGATACGGGGTCCGATACAGGGGGCGTATCGGCCGATACAGGGGCCGTATCGATAACGGTGGGCACTGTTACACCCACCGATACCGCTATGGGACACCTTGGCATCAACCCATTCCCACACGGTTAAATATTCTTTTAAATTATTAAATGGGGTAATTGAGAAAATAGGAAAAGAATATGTTGTCCAAGTTAACACAGACAACGCAACCTCATGTAGTTGTCAGTCGCCTTCTTATGGAGAAGTAACATCATTTATTTTTTACTTCATTTGCAGCACATTGTATAGCTTAATGTTAAAAAAATACAGGTAAGTTACGTATTAAAGTCATTTTTTGATGACGATAGGGTGTCCCCACACCCTTTAAGGCAAGACTATTCCTCGCGGATGCATGCATTATGCAATCACCCACCAACCATGTGCATCGGGTAATCCACGGGGAGGGGAATTGAACTCATGTCTATGGGGAGCAAACCCACGACCGAAGCCATTCGCACAATCCGTGACCGACACATATTAATGTCATTGCTAAGCTAAAAGAATAATTTTATTTACGTGCAAACATGCCCTTCTACTCCATAACATGAGAAAAAACATTGGTTACGTAATAGTAATGGGCAATACCGTTACATGACATGGGGTTAAATCAGTGACCCCCTAAAATTGGAAATAGTAGCAGTCCTTACGGTTCCCGTAATAGTTGCCCAGGGTTGGCAACCCTTAAAGAAAAAGAAAAAGGAAAAAAAAAAAAAAAAAAAAAACCTTTCTTCTTCTTCTTCGACTGTTGTAGCAGCCCTCCTCTTCCTCTCTTTGCACCCCCCCCCCCCCCCCCCCCCCCCCCCCCCCCCCGATATATATTTTTTTAAATACTCTAGCCGCGAATGTCGCTACGTGCAGTTGCATTGTGTCACTGGCCATGTGCCCCACCTGATTTATGTGTTCTATATCAACGTCCATTAGTTTTTCCAGTTCATTTTAGGGCATGGTCCCTAAAATGTAGCAGATCCAAATCTCAAGTGGACTAATGACGCAGGACAACTAACCACTTGCTCTAAAAGTCGAACTAATAGAACATGGTGAATCAATCCCTTTATCTCATAGCCCAGGCCAGGCCCTCGGCCAAACCCTCCTTTGTAGACCCCGCCTCACACGGGTCGCCCCACCCCGAGTGTGCCCCCACTTCACTCAGGGCACCCCACTCAAGCCCGCTGTGAAAATGCCCATGCATTAATCACCCTCAATGAGGAGTCTACCACTTTGATACAGGACAACTAATCACTTGCTCTAAAAGCTCAAACTGATAGAGCGTGGTGAATCGATCCCATTATCTCATAGCCCAAGTCAAGCCAGGCCCTCGGCCGAACCCTCCTTCGTGGGCCCCACCTCACATGGGTCCTGCCTCACACGGTCCACCCGCCTCACGCGGGTCGCCCTCGCCTCACACAGGCCACCCCACTCGAGCCCGGTGTGAAAATGCCCCTGCATTAACCAAACAGTAGGGATTGGATGTGCCACCTGTTAAAAACTTCCTAGGGCCCACCATAATGTTTATCGTCCATCAAAGCTGTTGATAAGGTCGCATATAAAACTTCTTTTGGTCCCAAGAAGTTTTTAATGGGTGGGAATTCAATCCCTACTGTGTGGTCCACCTGAGATGTGGATCTGCCTCGTTTTCGGGACCATGCCTTAAAATAGTTGGCGAAAAGGATGGACATCATGGATATACAACACATACATCAATCTTAATCCATGGATTATCATTAATACATGGGAATTTTGTATTCTAGGATTGTTTCATATCACTAATCTGTGACACTGAAAATATCAGTTGGTATAATTAATAAACTGAACGCTGCTTATAAGAGATCAGTTCATCAACCTGTGGACTTTCTCACTAAAGGCATTGGGTGGAATTAGGTATTCTCTCATGTGGATGGCCTATAGGACAAAAATTGTAGCGACTAGACAACTTTGGCCATCCAGATGTTGGGAGATATGCCTGTTCAATCAGTACATCTCTCATTTGAACTAACTGCCCCTTTTCCAAGCCGCTGATCACATGACTGCCATATTGAACTGTTAACATGAAAGAAACCTCCAAATCACCATGCAAAAATGCCACATGCACAGTAGAGATGTGTTGATTTGCATTTCATCGAACCACGATGCACATGCAACATAGCAGCATTCTTCAATTGCAAAACACATATTTCTACATGATTTTTTTCATCTTCTCACTTGAGATCATTCAGAAATTCATTCTTGTTTACTCAAAGGAAGCAACAATGCATTATAGTCTCTGAATTTACTGCTTTGTATTTGGTTTGTTTGTTTCGAATATAGGGCTGACATTTTATGTTTATTTTGATTGTACGAATGGGCTCAGCTTCCTTTGGCTTGTGACATTGATCTGGAAGCCATTGCTTCCGTAACGGAAGGATTTAGTGGTGCTGACCTCCAGGCTCTTCTGTCAGACGCACAGCTTGCATCAGTTCATGAGCTTCTGGAAAGTGAGGATGGTGATAAACCTGGAAAAAAACCAGTAATCAGTGATGTGCTTCTAAAGTCTGTTGCTACAAAGTCCAGGCCATCTGTTTCAGAAGCTGAAAAGAAGAGACTTTATGTCATCTACAATCAATTCTTGGATTCAAAGAAATCCGTTGCTGCACAGGTCTACATATGCCTTATTTCTGCCAGACATGCACACGAGCACATATGCATGCACACGTGCATGCAGCCACACTAGGGTTGTAAATGGGTCAGTGGACCCGATGGGGTACCCAGACCCAACCCATTTAGACCCGACCCAGACCCGACCCATTTGTTAAATGGTACGGGTCTGGGTCCAAGAATAGACCCATTTGTTAAACGGGTTTGGGTCTGGTTTCCTTTATATTAGGCCCGACCCGACCCCAAACCCATTTAGTAAGTGGGCGGGTTTGGTCTATGTTACAAGGGACCCATCCAGCCAAGACCCATCCAAACCTGGTTTTAAGCCTTGTAAAATGCTTGCATACTTGATCCAGACCCAGACCCATTAGACCCGGCCCATTTATAAATGGGTCTGGGTGGATCTCCCACTACCAGACCCGGACCCATTTATAAATGGGTCTGATGGGCTGACTCAGACCCGACCCGGACCCGCCCATTTAGTAAAAGGGTCTGGTTCTAAAATTTGGACCCAGACCCGTTTAGTAAATGGGCGGGTCTGGTTTTGGCTAAACCCACCCTGAACCCGACCATTTACAGCCCCAAGCCACCCCACCAATCTTAAACATGTTCTGGTGTTAACACTCGTGCACTCATGCATGCACTACGTGCCAAGTGTTGGGCATGTGGGCCCCAGAAACACTACATTGACCTGCTCATTATATCACACCCATATTTATATTATACTGTCAAGGTTATCTAGGACATAAGTTTTCCAGCCTTGAGCTTGACCTATAAATATACAGTCAACAGATCTATATGGGAATCTATTTGGTTTCAGTAACCAAAAAAAAAAAAAAAAAAAAAATCAATTATTAGTGTATGCACAAACATTATAAAAGGTTTGCTATAATCACAGGCATGTGTCTATGTGCGTGAGTGGGTGTGTGACATAGTACCGACCAATAGGTTGGGCCCACCATGAAGATCACTTGGCCCTAAAATCAGTCTGATTGAATAATCAGGTGGGTGATATTTGGTCGATAACATCCATCAATGTGGTCAGTTAACTCAACACCCAACTAACTGGATGATAACATGTGCATTTGTATATAGGAATTACATAGTGGGCGATGATTGGTCGATAACATCCATCAATGTGGGCAATAACTCATCATCCAACAAATTGGATGATAACATGTGTGTGTACACTAAGAGTAATCATTTAGTGTCAACAGTCAACATTCCCGTAAGTTGTCTCATGTGTATTGGTGTGCAGGTGCCTGTGCATTATCAAAATAAGCAAACAACCAAGTGAAATGGATTTTCTTAGCTATCTCCTTGCATTAGTTTGAGTAAACTCAATCATCATCTGTCATCATTATTATCTAGTGGAAATGAGGAAAATGCACGAGTTATTCTAATGGATAGGTAGTCGGTCTACCATATTCCTGCTGGTAATCATTGTTACCCTACATGTCAACGTAGAACTAATTCACCTTTTGTTTCATCCAAGCCCCATCTATTCAGATCCAACCACGAGCTTGTGTTGGTGTTAGACAGACGCCAGATTCTAGACACATCATCCATGGAAGACCTGACACTCACATCTGTTCTGAAGTATCCATGGTGAAAGTTCACCATTAGTACCATATGAAAAGAAAAGTTCTCTAGGAGTGTAGTGGCTCCCACCATCTCCCAAAGCCTGAAGACAAGTGGGGCCCACTTCCCATTACAATTCTTGAGTGGATTCTTTAACAGTCACTAAGATACTTTCAAATAATAATCCTTTTAAGGAAAAATACACTAAACAATATAAATAACATATAAATAGTGCTACTTAAAAAATAATGAGAAAAGGACGGTAGAATTTTCCCTTAACAGTGAAACACTCACTTGGCAATATTGAAAGCATTTGGGGTGTTCTGGGTACATGCTCTGCTTCTATAAGATATCTCCTTCCCCTTCTTCTTCTTCTTCTTCTTGCACCTTAAGACGGTTCTTACTGCCAGCCTTTTCCTTTCACATTGCCTCTTATGTTGAAGCATGTCACTAAATTGTTTATTTCTCTTGCAGGCAAGGGATGTGAAAGGCAAAAGGGCGACTTTAGCATAACCTGGGCCATCATCCAATGGTAAATAAGTGAGGCTAGCCAAATGGTAGTTTGGTTTGTGAATGGATCTGGTATTTAGCACTTTCTGTACATCTATATTCTACAGATGGCCTCTGTCGGAGATCCTGAGGTTCATCTGCTGGGCCTTGCTGCAGGTGGATTGTATCCCAGGAATCATACAAATTGGACAATTCTAACCATCTGATGGGAGGACTTCTGCCCACTGATTATGACTTTTGGCCCACTTTTAATCATCCATCCTCCTATCATATGGTTAGGATCGTCTAATTTGTTTTTAGTAAGACCCTTGTATGACGCAGCCTGAAGGTTGGTCTCTAACATGGGTCCCATTGTTAGGGATGGAGTGGTTGAAAATGGAAGAAAAATGAGGAATGGTTGCCCTGATGTATCAGAATGTAAATAGTCTGCTAATGCACTCATTGTTCACAAGTGGGCCCATGGTTCGTTGATCCAGACCATGTATGTTATAGACTTTATTAGGGAATGACACAAGACCTTTCCAGACTGGAGGATCCTAGCCCTCGTCGGGTGGACCTTTCCACAAGACCTCTCAAGTACATTTTTCTTTCTTAATCCTTGCTAATGGGACACATGTGGACTTGCCAAGGGACTTGGTGATACATGCCACACGTGTGCAAGATTCAAGCCACTCATCGGGTAAGCCCAACCATGTAGATCCCCGGAATATATTTATTTGTTAGATGTATACAAGGATCCATCAAGATAGCGGATTAAAAAGGTAGTATATATAGACTACAGTGATCTGCGCCATTCATATCAAGAATATGAATGTCGGATAAGTCATTCGCTTTTCCAAGAAGGTGATTAAATCAGGCCACCCCCAGTCTCCACTCATCAGACAGGCTAGATGTGTGCAAAAGAAATGGGTGGTTGCAGAGTTGGCCAATGCTTGCCATTTGACATATGCGTGGCTGACCAGTTTGATCAGACTGGCCTGAATTCTGGGCCTGGGTATCTACATGGTGAGGACTGCCTAATGGGCAGCTTTGATTGCCCAGAGGTAAGCGATGATGGCAAATATGGCCAGTCTGAAAAGCTTTCATCTTATTTTATTTTGCTTGAGTGTCTCATGATAGAGAGGTAGGAGTATATTTCAGATAGTTGTTCGTTCTTGGCAGGTAACCGGAGAGAAGGAACGAGTGGCTAGGCAACCTCGAGGTTGGAATCCAATAATCACTATCTGATGGAGATGGGACTTGACCCCATATTTCAGATCTGGGCAAATGCTAAACCATGTACATTCAGCTCTAAGGGAGAAATGCCCGTTGGTGTCTGTGTACTATACTATCAGATCCATGCAGCAAGGGAACCTGTGCAGTTGCGTGACACATCAAAGACTGGACACGTCTGAGACACTGTAGCCCATCAACTTTGTTGTGAGAAATAAAACCCTTGCAGACCTCTCTGGTCTAGTTAGCATGGCTGCATAGCTCCAGAAAATAAGGCTATGATCAGAAACCCCCCTGCCAAAAGCATGGGGCCCACCTGTGGGTATTGGTGGGGTTGATGTGGATGAAAATCAACCACAACCAACATCCCCAAGATCAACACAGAGAATACGATTTGTAGACTGATGATGGTCTGGGAGCAAGATGTAGTTTTATGCATGCATACCATTTGAAACATTAGAGCTAGAATATTTATGATACAATATAAGGAGGAGGGCAGCTTTCAGACATTTTTTGCCCTTGCCATTAAATATCACAAGGCAGAAAACTTTGAATATTGAAGGGACACCAACGTATGATTCAAATTTCACCTGCAAAAAGCCTGCAAGGATTGCGTACGAAGTTAGCATATTGAGTAAACCCTGTGGGGCCCACTGTGATTTATGTATTTTATCTACTCCTTCCATTTTACCAAATAATTTTAGGGCTTGAGGCCAAAAATGAAGTATATCCAAAGCTCAAGTGGACCACACCACAGGAAACAGTAAGAATTGACCATCTACTGTTGAAAAATTCTTGGGGGCCACGGAAATTTTGGATCGAGCTGATGTTTGTGTTTTCCCTTCATACATGTTCGTGTGATCTTATGAACAGGTTGGATGACAAAGAAACATCACTGTGGGCCCTTGGAAGGTTTCAATGGTGGAAATCAGTATTCCCACTGTTTCCTGTGGTGTGGTCCACTTGAGTTTTGGATATGCTTCAATTTTGGGATCAACCCATAAAATGAGCTGGAAAAAAGGATGGGTGGCTTGGATAAACCACATACATTCACCATGAGGCTGGAAAAAGGAATGGATGGCTTGGATAAACCACATACATTCACCATGGGATGAACAGAGTTTACTCAGTATGATAAGAGCCTACTGAGTTAGCAATCCGATTTCTAAATTTTACCTAGATCATTTCAATTCTTCGATGCAGAATGCCCTGCTTGCCACTTCTCCGCCTCATGTGTAGCCATAGTAGTAGGGAGACAGTGCAACAAAGGCCTTATGGGACCCTTTGTGATGATTATGTGGAATACATACCATACATTTGTTGAGCCAGCTCCTATTGTGATGTCAACCCGAAAAAGAGGTAGATTTAAAGCTCAAGTGGGCCATAGCACTGGAAAACATGATGGGCAGCTCGCTCATCGTTGAAACCATGAGTGCCCTTCTCTGTCTGCATGTAGCCTGCACTTTTGCTACACTTTCTGATGCGGACATCAGGCCCCACCTTGGGAAGACATGTGTTAGTTGCTTGGAGGAGATATGATCGGACCGTTGGATCGTGATGATGATGTGATCGGACCATTGGTTCATCGTGGCCCACTTTCATCACACCATCATTGGAGAGCATTGGACATCTTAGATTTGAGTTTATTTTACGCATTTTTTACTTATTTGAGTTTTGGGTTAGTGTGAGTACCTTTTTTTCATGCAAATGTCTTTTTTTGAAATTTTGTTAGTAGGGGTATTTTGGTAATTATGCTAATTCTGAATTTTATAAGGGTGTTGCCCTAAACCTTTTTTATTAGTTGTTGATTTATGAAAAAGAGCAAACCTTTGGTTGCCTCCTTCTTCTTTCCCTCTCTCATGGTGCTTCTTCTTCTTCCTTGATCTCCTTCTTCTCTATTCTTCTTGTGCCCCTCCAACTTCTTCCAGGTATTTCATCTTCTATTATTATCCTTCTAAACTTCTGTTTTGTTTATTCCCCACGATCTAAACCTTGAGAATCGATCTAAACCCTAAACCCCCAAATTCTCAAATCCCTAATCCGAGAAACTTTCTAATTCTTCGGACTAGTGATCATCATTGATCGATTGGGTATGACCATGCAAGATCGGGAGGTTCCATCCCTCGCCGGATCCAACCTATACGCTACTTGAATCTCATACTCCATGGTTATGATGATGGCCCGTCCCATTGCATGTTTCCTTTATGATTTTCTTAGTTTATGATGATTGATGCTAGATTTCATTATTATTATTGCTTTTATTTCCGCTGAATAATTGTGTTCATGAGCATGCATCATATTTAGGGCTGTCCTGCATCACTTTCCCTTCCTTGATTTCACCTGTGTTGTACCAGCCACTACTCCTGATAAAAATATAGAACAGGAAACATGACTGTAATTTCCTTATTCATATTTTTTTAGAGCTTGAAGAGCATTATATATAGAGAGGAATGATGCTCACTTGTGCACCAGTTCTAACGAGAACTCATAAGCACTTTTTGAGGACTCATCCATACAGAGAGGAAAATCAAAAGAGGAAACTGGTTTGATGGGGTGTTGCATCACGTGGATGGTTCAGATTTCGGCCTCATATCACGTGAGATGAGTCCTCAAAAAGTGCTCCCGAGTTCTCGTGAGAACTGGTGCACTGGTGAGCATTATATATATATATATATATATATATATATATATATATATATAACCAATCCAAATCTTTTTAACATTTAAACCTTCTCAGGGCCTGTTTGTTAAATCTGAAATCGGAAAACTAGTATTGAATTTAGAATAACTTATTTATTAATTAACATCTGAAATGTTTAAAATATATTAATGTGACACATTTGCCCTTGAAACAGGCATAATTAAATCTCTATCATTAAAAACTTCTTGAATTCGATCGGAATATTTATTTGTCATCATCTAACCTGTTGATAAGGTCAAAAAGACCTAGATGAAAAGGCCACACAAATATCATCTTAATCCAAAGCTATTGTAGCCCATTAGAAAATTTTAATGGTCATTTACAACTATTTCTTTTACGATGGTCCATCTGAGATTTAGATCTGCTTCATTTTTTGAATCATGTCTAAGAATAAGCTTTCAATAAGGATGGACAGTATGGATGTAGTCACATACATCACGGTCACACCTACCTCAGTGGACTTGAGGTCTCACCTAATCCACTCTCCCTAATCCACTCTCCCAAATCCGAGAGCGAATTAGTTGTTACCTGGTAACAACTTAGTGGGTGTTACCCTAACCATGTGGGGCCCATCTTGATTTATTTGTTGTATATCCAGGCTGTCCATTTGTTTTAACATCTCATTTTAGGGCGTGATCCCAAATTATACAAAGATCCAAATCTCAAGTTGACCATACCAATAGAAATAGTGATGAGTAACCATTAAAAGCATTTTGTGAGCCACAAAAGTTTTGGATCAATCTAATCTTTTTAATTTCCCTTCGATCGATTCTTATTAACATTATCAATAGGTTGGATTGTAAATACACAACAAGAAAGCATTAGAATGGGCCTTTTGGAATTTTTAATGGTGTGGTACTTAATCACCACCGTTTTCTGTTGTGTGGTACACCTAAGATTTTGATCTACATAAATTTTGATACTCCATCCTAAAATGGTCCGGAGAAAAGGATAGATAGCGTGGATATACAGAAAATCATCAAGGTGGACCCCACGTTAGGGGTAACACCCACTAAGCTGTTACCCCGTAACACTTAATTCGCTCCCCAAAGGGATGTGGATTTGCTACTGACCTCCTAATAGCCCTTCTGAAGTGACGTCACTAGTTCTGTGGGTCCCATCATGATTTATGTATTGTATCCACACCATCTATCTATTTAGAGAGATCATTTTAGGACATGAGCCAAAGAATGAGGGAGATTCAAAGCTCAAGTGGACCCCACCACAAAAAACAGTGGGGAATTAAACACCTACCATTAAATCTTTCTTAGGGGCCACATAAGTTTTCGATCTAGTTTATATTTGTGCTTTCCCTTATTCCATGCCCGTGTTAACTTATGAACAAGTTAGATCTCAAAAAAACATCATGGTGAGACTTAGGAGGGTTTCAACGGTGGGCGTCATTGTCCCCACTATTTTTTGTTGTGGGGTCCACTTGAGCTTTGGATCTGCCTCATTCTTTGGCTCATGCCCTTAAATGATCTCTCTAAATGGATGGATGGTGTGGATGCAACATATATATCATGGTGGGCCTACATAACTTGTGATGTCACTTCATTAACAAATGTAGCTGCTAACGGTATAACAGCTCATCAAATCCGGAGGATTGCGCACAACCCCCACCTGGATCTACCTAGAGCCCGACGGTCCGGTCAAAGGGCTATGTAGGGCCTACCATGATGTATATGTTTTCTCCACACCATTCATCTATTTTTTTCATATCATTTTAGAAAACAAGACAAAAAATAAGACAGATTTAAGGTTTAACTGGGCCATACTAGAAGAGACAATGGGAATTGAGTGCCTACCATTGAAAACTTCTTGAGGCCACATAAGGCTGTGATCAAGCTAATTTTTACGTTTTCCCTTCATCCAGGTTTGTGTGACCTTATGAAGATGTTAGATGATAAATGAACTTCACAGTAGACCCTAGGAAGGTTTTAACAGGTAGTCGTTCCATTCCCACTTCTTTCTATGGTGTGGTTGACTTGAGCTTTCATTGTACCTCATTTTTTGTGATCATGCTCTAGAACAATATAGAAAAGTTGATGGAAGGTGTGGATCTAACACAAATCATAGTAAGCCCAAAGAAGTACCACATGTTAAAAGTTGGGTTATAGATTACACAAAAGAGAAAATCTCTCTTGCCCAAGGCAATTTTGGGATTTTTTAAAAGGGTTGCGGAGCGCATTCTGGATTCTCCATTAAATTAGACCTCCATCGCCGAAAAAAATCGATAAAAAATTACGGAGCACTGTTCCACGTTCAGTGTTAACAAACACTACTAAACGCGAAAAGTTTCCGAATTCCCCGTGAAGTACAAAGTTTCAGCGTTAACAAACAGGGCCTCGGTTTAACAATCTATTCATGTGGTGGGTTTAATTGCAGATAGTGGCCCAGTACAGAATTGAAAATACGAGTTGGTTATATTGTTTGCATGACATCGGTTTGTCCAGAATGAGTGGGAATTCTTGGATAATGGACCATCCATAATAAGGGCCTATGGATGAACGGTTGTAATTTGAGCTAACCATTCTCTTTGCAGTCCTCTGATTAGGATGGCTGCGGAATTTGGGATAATGTTCTATACACGTGGTGGCTCCACGTATCGATCCTTTTCATCATCACCATATCAGTACATGGTATGTGTTTGATGAGTACCATGCAGACTGCATAATGGCATTTCTTGCTCTCGAGAATCCTGGGATCACATTTCAAAATGGACTTGAGTTCATAGACAAACAAATGAAAAGGACGTGAGTCAGTTCTTTAAGCAGTCCATTTGTTTACGCACCATGGCCCACAACCCAGCCTGTTATTTGGGCGACGAGCTCTACATGGTGGGGCCCACCTGATGGACAGTTGGGGAGTTTTAACGTTTGGATTTGCATTGCCAAACTTCTAACGAGGATCTCAAGTAATAACCTTGCAACAACAGGCTAGAGCAAAGTATTCCTTGTTTTTTTTTTTTGGTAGTTGACAGTAAGCTTTAGAATGGTAGCAACTCTCCACCTAATTACCCATTAGGTATTGGTGGGGAAATCTTAGCTGTCGAAATTCTGAGAAACATTCTCTATGGAGAATAGACCAAAACATACATTGTTTGGATGACCTTAAAAATCTAATTTTGCATGTTGAATTTGGACATCTAAATGTTGTTTTTTTTCAGTGTGATAGCCATGTATTTGGCTGAGGGTAGGATCAGTTAACAAGTGTGATTTTCTGGTTGTGTTCCATCCATAATGGGCCCTAAGATTCGTATAGCCTATGATTTTCTGGCTATGTTAGCTACCGCCAAACATGCTGTCCTCCGTCTTCATCATCGGTGTCTTTGCTGTGTTTGCTTCAACAAAGAGTGAAATGGCCCTATGTGTAGGAACTTATGTAGGCTATCTTCGTGGGCCTTTCATTTCAAAGAGAGCCAGCCGCTGCCTTTCATTTCGAACTCAAAAGGGTTTATGGAGTTTGAACACTGAGGGGTTTTTTGTTGGAGAGGAACCAAGGTTGAAGGCATCTCTTTTCTGTATTGGGCCCACTTCCATACCAATAAGGCTGTCAATGCGCTGGGCTTCATTTTGCCCAAGCCTTGCCCAGAATCATTCCGCCTGGCCAAGCCTGGTCCATGTCCAAAAAAATTTAAAGCCATTGTCAATGCGCAGCTTATACAACTCTTTATATGCCCATAACCAGCCCCACTCAGCCCGGCCCATGCCCATGCCCACTCGCATTGGGTTAGGATGTGAGAGAGAGAGAGAGAGAGAGAGAGAGAGAGAGGTTCGGATGTTAAGGGCCGGTTTGGATACCACCCAATAAGTTAGTTTTTACTTATATAAGTTATTAAGTACCTTTTTTAGCTTAAGTTGGTTTGGTAAGTGTCATTGCAAAAGTAACTTATGTAATGAAAACTACGTATCTCTATAAGTTTTTTTCTTGCTTATTGACTTATTGTTGTAATACCCCCAGTCTTTTATGGTTCCTTCCCGAGCGCTCCACCTTTGGTGGGTGTGCAACCACACCCTCGTGCGGGTGCTCTGGCTCGCTGTGTGTGTGTAACCACACGTCCCATATGTGCGCTTCACTCCGCTTGTCGTCCATGTGCAGCCGCACCTTATACATTCCTTGACCCTTCCTTGGACCCCTATGTGTAGCCCAATGCCTCTTGTATATCTCTGAGCATGAGTGAGGATACTCATTGCCCTCGGAACCACATGAGTGTGCAATTATATGAAATTGCTATTAGTTTAATTACTGCTCTAGCAGAAGCTAGGAACTATGCCCAAGTCAAAGAAGGGGGTGAATAGGACCTTTTAAAAATTCTAAGATATTAAGCAATTGTCAAGCCACTATTACACAAACTAAAACATGCATACAAGTGTACTAAAGTTCTCCCAAGATAATCATGAAGGGAATATATAACTTCATTAAGACAATTAAACAAGCACTTGATAAGCACGCTATTAACCTAATCAACAGATTCATCAACTGAGCCAGGTAAGATAGATATCATGTAAACAATACATCAAACATATAATCTACAACATATCTAGGCATTCATGATGATAATTCAATTAGCATACCCAAAAAATAAATTGCATTCACCACATTACACAAGATGGTGACCCACTCCCTGGTGACCCACCCACTCCTTGAATGGTCAGATTTTATTATCATAATAAATGAGATTCACTATAAACATTTACAACCTACACAAGGTTTACACCTTTTGCACCCTTCGATGGCCTACATAAGGTCTTGGTCTACACAAGGTCTCACGTATGCTCCCGTTGGAGGCCTACATAAGGATTTATCGAGTTTAGGTCTTTAAACTCTGAAACTCAAATCTCTACACAAGAGATGGTTTCAACTTGGACCCTAATACTAAGATATACTTAGCTGGATGAGCCCCTTAAAAGCGCCTTGGATGAAATAGCTTCGTCTTGCATGAACAACTCCTTCTTCGAACTCCCTTGACCAACAACCTTGATTCATATGTGCCTTTATAGTGCCAAGGTGAGGGGAAATGGTTTGGGTGAACCCTCTACAAGATTGAGCATTTAATGAATGGAGGATTCACCTAGGGTAACATATTAATGAAGGCTTTAATGACTAAGGATATACCTATTTCGGATTAGGTCAAGGGCCATTAATAATAAAGGCTTGAGTTCATGTTTCAATCCAAACTTTGAATGCTTATTAATGTTATCAAACAACAATGATTGAACAATGAACTCAAGATATTAGAGCTTGGGAAGAAAGGATTTGAGTGTGGAAGGACTCTTGCAAAGGCTCTAATAAATTCTCCTCACAGAGGCCAAGGGATCTAGCAAATGGCTTTAAAGAGGTGTTTGCAACAGCTAGAAAACAGCCAAAAAATGGCTAGTTCAATAGGATCGAACAGCCTTTCAATGGGATCGAAGACATGACCAGACAGATTTTCAAGTTGCTGGAAGGCCATGTTCGATAGGATCGAAAACCTCTTCGTTGGCATTGAGGACCAAGTTTCGATAGCATTGAAGAAATATCCAAAGAGTATGTATGTTTGTTGGACATAATGTTCGATGGGATCTGAAATTGCACTTTTGGTCTCACACTTATCAGGCGCTTACGCGTGTGGGAGCATAAAGCAGAGCAACTAGAATTATGGCTAAGTCCTAGAGGAGGGGGATTATGACCTTTTTTTGTTAATTTTTTTCGCCTACTTATATTAATCTAACAATACAATCTAAGTAAGCAAGAACACTTTGGCTTCCAAGCCGAAGTGGGTCCAATACAAGACTAGCATATGATTAACAATTAAGCAACCTAGTCTAAGCATGCATAGATTATAACAGATTTAACTAATCAAACCACTAATCTAAGTGCAAGGCTAGACTACAAATGATTAAACAATCAAACAACTAGTCTAGAAGTGAAAGTAAATCTTGTGTGTGAATTAAACAACAAGTGTCTAGCATACATTCCAATTGATGCATTCGTAATAAAGCAATTAAATTACAATGCATAATAAGAAATGTGCTCAAATACAACCCCAAACACAACGATGTATAGTGGTTCGACTACGTGTCTACTCCACTCCTGGTTCAAGTACTCACCCCTTGAGCACATCGGCATTCACTATGGAGTTTAAATCAGGTTCCTCCCAACCTAGGTGTTTTAACTCGAATCCACCCTACCGGGGAGTTTACAGATTCCTCCCAACCTACATGTTTACACCCGTGTTGGTGGCTCCCCTTGGAGACTTGTTTTAGGCCCAACAAACAAGCCAAGGATCGACAAACGAACCTAAGATTTAGGCTCAACAAATGAGCTAAGGATCGACAAACATCCCTAGACTTTTAGGCTCAACTAACAAGTCAAGGATCAACAAATGAACCTGGATCGAGTTTGACAAACAAACTCTACACTCAATTCCCCATAGAAAGAGAGTGGTTGGACTCTTACAAATTTGACAATCTTACTTGTGGGATTTGAGCCCCGTTGATGCGCCGCTTTGGGTTGCTTGATCTTTGCTCTCCTGTGCTTCAATCAGTTCCCCTTGTGCTCCCCCCGATGTTGTTGCCGATGCGTCACCAATGTTCCAGCTCCAATGATCAGTCACCTTGCATATGATGCTCCGACGGAGATACCCAAGGTGCTAGGAGGTAGGTTTGAGATCTCTAAACTGATGGAAAGAGATTGCCTAGAGAATCTCACCTACAAGGATCTCATCATAGAGTTTAGATAAGAATATAACTATCTAAATTGGTCCAAACTCTAGAGATCAAATAAGGACAAGTACATCTTCTTTATGAGCTTGGAATGCTCTATTCATGTGATAAATCACAAGGAAGATGTCTTGATAGAGTTAGGATTTGAGCCTCTAATGGTCTCCAACAATGGTGGCTTCTAAATCCTCAAAATCCCTCTCCCCAACACAAAAATGAATGCCCCTGCTTTTATAGATAAATCTCTAACGATAAAAAAAACAGGCAGATTCGTGTATATTCAATTGATCGAAATGAACCTCTGATTGATCGAAGATGTCTTCGATTGATTGGAACAATATTCTGATTGATCGAAAAATCTATTCAAAGAGTTTACATAGTTGTTGGACATCTGGTTCGATTGATCGGACTACTCTCCGATTTATTACAATCGTCATTCCGATTGATCGAAAGAATGTTTTGATGTATCGAAAAACTGTCCAGAGAGTTCACATTGTTGCTGGACCAATTTTCAATTCATCGAACCGTAGTTCCGATTGATCAAAGTCCTATAGGAACTGATATTCAATTGATTGAAGACCTATCGGAAACTGTTGTTTGAGCTAGTTTAATTACAGTAGCTTGAACCTCTTTAATTAGCCTAACTTATCATGTTCTTTCTATATGATCTAAGGCTAATGATGATGACTAAGGTTTTCCTAGTTGGTCCAAGTCATCTAGAGGTTTAGGGTGTTTTGGTTTTAAGGGTTAGGGTCACCAAGGAATCTCTTTTACCTGTTCTTCTTCCTTGATACTTGCTTATCCACTTGAATCTTCGGTCTTCAGCTTGCTAAGGCTCAACTGACATTACAACACATGGACGCACGTGATTAATAAATAAGGTGCACTAGTATGCCATAGAAAAGTGCACTAACAGGATCAAACTGGTCATCGATAGGATTAAAGTCCGATCAAGCAGTGTAGAACAGAAGATCTCTTTTACAGTTTTTCTGCACATTCCAACTTAAGTCTAAGCCAATCTTTTGGACATGTTCTCTAAGAAGAATAAAAAATGGTATTCCTAGGAGGCACAAGGCATCTAGAGAAGTGTTTTGGGATTAACATGGTTTAAGGTGGTTACGATCAAGGCACTTTATCTAATTCACCTGTTTACTCAAGTTGAGATTGACAGAGGTCTTCAAGTCTTCAAACTTCAACAATTAATGATTCTCGCCGGACTTGACGACACATTAAACACGCTAATTAACAAATATATATATATATATATATATATATATATATATATATATATATACACTTACAATCTCCCCCTTTATCAATTACATGACAAAACCTACATATACTTGTTATGGTCCATACAAATGATAAAACCCAACAAAATACATCTCTTACATACCAAAATCCAACAAAATAACACAAATACATCCTTTACATGCCATATACAAGGTTTACATCAACACACTACAAAATTTGGATTTGTATAACTGACAAAGACTCGGATGCAATCTTTGACTTCATACTTCATTGCTCCCCTTAAATTCCTGCACCAAAAACCCACAAAAAGATGTATAGGCTTTTTGGTAGGAGTGTGTTCTCCCCCTTTTTGTCAGAAATTGACAAAAATGGTTCACAGCAACCTCAAAATATACTTATAAGAGTAGTTAAGGGCTAACATAAAGTTCCCAAACGACAGATATAACTGATATTCTTGAAGCACAGAAAATATGTCGATTATGGTAAAGGAGAATGCAACAATTATCGCTCAAATGGGAAAACATGTAGACAATATATGCATAAGATGAAATGATAATACAACCACATATACGCATATCCACAAACAAAAATATCAACCTTCATAAAATATAATTCTAAAAACGAGAACTATCCATATCATTCATAAGTCATAAAAATCCAAAGCACATAAGTGCTATAATATTTAAAATACAAACTATAACATCCAAATTAGAATCACCATGAAAGATATACAGAAAAATCCAGGGGATATACATCAACACCAACCCATGATCAAACAAAAAGATACTAAATGACTAAGGCGGTCAACAAAGCTTAAAACATGACACCTGAAACTCTAATCAGGGCTACTACAACGAGTGAGACAGTCGAGAATCATCCCATCGACGTAAGACAGAGATCACGAGCTCCTGAATCGACCTCTGGAAGGACTAAAACAACTGCTCCATGCGAGATAAGTGCTCAACATGCTAAGTGTGCTCTTCCTGTAGCTGTCATAGCCCCTCCCAAATGTGAGTCTACTCCTCTCGTATGCTGGTCTGATCAAGCAACAATCAAAACCTAAAGGTGTTGTATCTGCTGAATAAATGTGGGTTGCCGAGTCGATGTAGATGCTGGAGAGGCTCTCGTAGGGATCCGATGATGAGTGTGGCTACGCATGAGAGTTTGACTCTGCTGATCTCCCGCTGACTGTGAAGCAGCCTCCTGAGGTGGATCTGAGCTAGGAGCAATGTGCGAGTACAGGTGGTGCTACAATATTCGCAACTTGTGTGGAAGATTCATTTTCTTTATACTTCCCTAAGTAAACCTCATAGGTGGGATAAGAACATCTGCAACAGATAGAAAGACACAGTCCTGGGCTAATAGACACATGATATGACCAAACGGGATATAGACCGACGACCCTTTTTCAAAGAATCTACAATCTATATGAGTATCAACGTAGGGAGACACAAACGAACATGATGCCTAACCTGATATAATATGTCGACCATGAATGAAGGTCGGCGCGGTTGCTCCCACAAGGACAGACATTTGTAGTAAAGATCCAATGGAGCACGCGAAACTTATTGGACATGTCAGATGCCTGAAGAGTGTTTTCTTTAATCCATTCGGCATTGTGCCCATTGCAAAGATACCGGGTCTATTAAGCTCGTTGAGCCATGTTTGAAAGATCAACATCATCTAGCTAAGAATCAGGAGACATAGGAATGCCAATAACTTGGGCCACCCACTCGCTATTGATATTAAGTACTCGCCCTCTAATAATGACATCACACAATGGAGGGGAGAGTTTGGGATTTATACATTTGGAAAAAAAATGATAGACCAACTCAGGATAAACTGGGCCATCAAACTTCAAAATGGGCTCCCATCTAATTCTAGTGAGCATTTTTTTAATCCCGAAGGGCTAAAGATGTGCCTCATCAATGCCACACTCATAGATAATGTCTCAAGTAGAAAGACGCTCATATACCTCATCCCTAACTGGCTCAGTAGGGGCCCTATCAGGTGTAGCTTGAGGAGAGGAGGGACGAGAATCAGGGGAACTCTGAGAGGCTTGAGTGGACCTCTTTGGAGCCAATTTTTTATCCGAGTTTGGCTTTAAGGTCCCTCATCAACCTTAGATTTTCCCCAAGGGTCCTTCGGCATGGTGAAAAGAGGAAATGCACAAGGAAATCCTACGAGAATCGTAGATTCACGAAGAAAAACAAGAAAATTCAAGGAAAACCTAGCAGCAAAAGGGGAAAACTGAAAAAACTACTGAGAACTCGAAGGGAAATCGAAGGACTATTCGAATCGAAGCCACCTTGGAGGAATCGAGCACTAGAAGCAGTTGAGGGAGGTGTTTTTTAGTGAAAACCTTTCTATCGGAAGCCCAAAACAAAAGGGAAAACAAAAGGAGACTAAATGACTCCTACACTCAAGGGGCACATATAAGCGTTGCCCCAATCCTTCGATAGGATCGAAGGGGCCTTCGATTCCATCTAAGACGCCCTATAAAATCCTATCAAGGACGGCTTGAATGACCAAAATAAATGAAAAAAATTCCCTTAATACTTAACAAAATAGGATTTTTAGATCCTTAACTTTTCACCTAAGGGTTTGAATGGTCCGACTCCCTTCTACAAAATGGAGAAAGAGGCACTAAAACCTCAAATTTTCCTATGAGCACATCAATGATGCACAATTCCTCAAATTTGACTATAAGATCACTAAGATATGAGGCAAAATCCTCATATTTTCCTATAAGCACAACAAACGGTTAGCCATACTACATAGAGCATACACCTATAGATTTCCTGAGGTCTTCGAATCTATCTGCATCTAAAGGTTTGGTTAGGATATCGGCTAACTATTTCTCAGTTGGCACATACTCAAGAAAAATAACTTGTTCTTCAACGAGCTCTCTTATAAAGTGGTGTCAAATATCAATATGGTTTGTCCGAGAATGTTGGAGAGGATTTTTGAAAATGTTTATCGCACTAGTATTATCATAGAAAATGGTCATTATGTCCTGCGAAATCTTGTAATCTAATAACATCTTATTCATCCATAGTAACTGGGCGCAGCAACTACCCGCTGTAATGTACTTGGCTTTAACAATGAATAATGAAATTGGGTTCTACTTTTTGCTATGCCAAGCTACTAAGTAGTTCCCTATATAGAAACAACTACCACTTGTGGACTTTCTATCATCCGTATTTCCGGCCCAGTCGGTATATGAATACCCTGTAATTGAAGTCAATGAATCGTACATGGACCAAAAGCCGAAATCAATGGTGCATGCCACATACCTAATAATCCTCTTAACAACAATCAAATGTGAATCTTTTGGGTTTGCCTAGAATCTAGCACAGGCACCCACACTGAATGATATGTCAGGTCTATTAGTTGTGAGCTAGAGGAGAGTTCCTATCATACTCCGATACTGTTGTTGATCCACACTGTTTTCTGATAAGTCTTTCGATAGCTTAAGTGTGGTGCTCATTAGAGTATTATGTGTTCTACAAGACTCAAGACCAAAACATTTTACCAATTCCTTTGCATATTTAGTTTAGCTCATAAAAATGCCTTTCTTGAGCTGCTTGACCTGTAGGCCCAAAAAGAAATTCAGCTCACCCACCATACTCATTTCGAATTCAGATTGCATCAATTACGCAAACTGCTGAGCCATCTCTTCGTAAGTGGAACCAAACACTATGTCGTCCACATAAATTTGAGCTATCATAAATGAATCTTTGGTCTTCTTGACAAAGAGTGTTTTGTCTACACTCCCCCTTCAAAAATTGTGGTTGATCAAAAATTGAGTCAACTACTCATACCATGCTCTTAAGGCTTGTTTGCGACCATAGAGCTCGTTAATCGATAGACCTGCTAAGAGTACTTAGGGTCCAAAACCCTTTTAGTTGTTCAACTTACACTTCCTCCTCAGGCACTCCATTAAAAAAGGCACTCTTTACATCCATTTAAAATAATTTAAACTTTAAAGAAAAAGTTATGGACATAATGTAATATCTGTGATTTTTTTATGATTTATTATTTAATTTAAAACCTGGATTTGAATTTATGAAATTAAAATAATAATAATTTGATATGTGTAAGGTTGATAACATGTTTGATTCTGACAGATTCAAGGCGTGTAATCGGGGCAAATGTCACGTCAAAATCAATACCCTCAATCTAAGAGTACCCTTATGTGACTAATCTTGCCTTATTGCAAATCACATTCCCAGATTCATCGGACTTATTTTTAAATACCCACTTAGTCTTAATCACATTCTTGTCCTTTGGCTTGGGTAATAAGTGCCACGTCCTCATTTCTAATGAGTTGTTGAAGCTCCACCTGCATATCTTGAATCCATAATTCATCTTGAAGAGCCTTCACAACATTCTTCGATTCCATTTTAGAGGTGAAGCACAGATGACTATTTATAGCCTCTAGCTATCTCCTATTCTTGACACCAATATCAGGATCTCCAATAATTTGATCAAGGGGATGATCATTGATGAAAGGTGTATTTCCTGAAGATGGCCAGGATTTAGGAGAAGAGGGTTTTTTATTAGGTTTACCTATTTGGCTCAGACCCTCATCATCATCATCATCATCAACTACATGACCTGAGATATCAATGGGTTGGTCATCAACAACCCACATTGATTAATTCTTATATGGTAGAAGTCCTAGAGCTCTAGACTCTATAAGCACGCCTATTAGGTGAGTATCCTAAAGATATCCATTCGTCGTTTTTCGAGTCAAATTTTCCTAAATTTTCTCAGTCTCTAAGAATATGACATTTACTATTGAAGACCTGAAATACTTAACGTTAGGTGCTTTCCCATGCTACAATTCATAGGTTGTTTTGTTCAACCTTTCTCTCAAGTACACACGGTTAATTATGTAGTAGGTTGTATTTACAGCTTCGGCCCACAAATTCTTAGAAAGATTTTTACTATTCATCATCACTGTAGCCATCTCTAGCAGCACCCTATTCTTTCTTTCGACTATTCCATTCTGTTGTAGAGTCTTTGGAACCAAGAATTCATGTCGAATACCAAGCTCATCATAATACTAATCAAACCAACTATCCTCGAACTCACAGCCATGATCACTCCTGAGCTTATTAAAAGTATAGCCTTTCTCATTCTTAAGTCGCTTCATGAGTTTCTTAAATTCTTCAAAAGTATTTGATTTTTCCCTCAAGAAGTCAACCCATGTAAATCGGGAGTAATCACCCACCACAACTAAAAAATATATCTCGCCACCCTAACTTTGTACCCTGGTAGGACCAACTAGGTCCACGTGTAGCAACTCAAGGGGCTTAACCATAGCCACATTGGAAGTCATTTTTTGGGCAACTTTGATTTGTTTACCTTTTTAACATTTCCCACAAACAGTCCTCGGCTTTTTCCCTATCTTTATTAGCCCTCTTACCAGTTTTTTATGGCTTAGTTGTAACAAATTTCGATAGTGGACATGCCCAAGCGTTTGGTGTCATAACTCGACTTCATTTTCTTAGGCCATGTGGAAAACAACTGAAGACGCAGAGTCATCACCTATCTCAATTACATAATAGTTATCTCCTGTGCACAGACCTCTCATGATTAATTTACATGTAGAATCCGAGATCTCGCAAATCTCCCTTGAGAACTTCGCAGAGTGCTCTCTGTCACAAATCTGTGCTATACTTAAGAGGTTATGCTTCAACCCCTATACACATAGCACATTTTTATCTTGGGCAACCCTGACCCAACTATGGTTCCTTGCCCTATAATCCTAGTAGTGTTCCCATCTCCAAAGGTCACTGAATATCACGCCCCAAATTCGGTTCTCGACGTCCATTCGCCGTAACCCGAATTCAGAGGTGGCAGCCTCCGTAGTACTCCGATCTCGGATCCTAACCTCATACGCCAGGTTCCGATCCTGGGATACCACAAGAAGGATTTTAGGGTCTGAATTTTTTTTTTAAACATGAGCATCACCATATGACTACCATCAAAGACAAACAT
The DNA here is from genome assembly GCA_003013855.2 of Liriodendron chinense. Taxonomy (NCBI): domain Eukaryota; kingdom Viridiplantae; phylum Streptophyta; class Magnoliopsida; order Magnoliales; family Magnoliaceae; genus Liriodendron; species Liriodendron chinense. The sequence goes on along the minus strand of ML058492.1, from coordinate 1,791,615 downwards.
AATATTTCCACTAAGTCATTTCGTTTACATACAGTACTGAAAGGTAAATACACCATGCGTAAATATAAAAACTGTGCACAATCCGGCACCTCCTGCTACTGCACTCCCAACTCCAACTCAACGTTACTAATACACTCTAGTATAACCTGCAGCGTAAAAAATGCGCATAAGCTTCGAACGAAGCTTTGTGAGTGCGTGTGTGCGTGCGCAATGCGTATGGCAAGCATGATAAATATCAAAGTAAGCAGTAAAGCATGATGCGAAATCTAAACCAAAACTTAGCCTAATTAGGCTACACGATCATGTGATATGAATAACCAGCCTACCACGGCTATGCAAGCATGCAATACAGATAACTAGCCTGCCATGGCTATGCAAGCATGTAATACAGGTAACCAGCCTACCAAGGCTATATACTCATACTATGCAATGGCCTACAGGGCCTAATGTCCCATACAATGATCCAATGCATATATGCAAATCACCACCTCTCAGTACAGTGGTCCAGATACGAACAATCATATCGCAATCGCCCAAGCAATGCAGACTCGGAACTGGTAGCTCGCCCAAGCTTACAGCCCCGCCCACATCACACCTGCCAACGTCAGGACCGTCCCACACCATACAAAACATCAGTCACATCACTGATACCAATACCATCTCTAAAACGGAACATCACCGGGTTCTCACAGACCTCACTACTCACCAGTAGAATGCCAAAGCCTATCTGGTGCAATAGCGGACCTACTCACAGCTGGTCAAACTCAACCCACTTTGCCAACACTCTTCCGGCAAGTTAGGTCAGACCTCCTTCCAAACTGACCACGTGCAGTGGAAAACACCGCCGTTTGGTATTCGGCATACTGGTGTATGATTAAACCACCCGGTCCTTGAATGGAGCACCCACCTTGGTACCAATAGGATCAGGGACTTTCACCCAGGGACATCTTTGGCATCCAGTTTAAAGATCACATATTTTCGATGTTCTGCAAACCACGATGGAGCTGTGGTTGCAACGTAGTAACCATGCTATATGCGGCACAAGCAGACGGTGCGAAATGCAACCATGCATACAAACGTGGGACGACATGCCCGTGCAAGTCTCCAAAGAGCACCATAAAACTATAGGGTCTCAAATACAATGTCACCGTCAACTGGTAATGAACTGCACGACAAAGCGACCGCTATGGCCGGTTGATGCAAGACAATCAGATGAGCCAAGCATTCATGATGCATGAGCCAAGCATACAGTATGAGTGCCAACAAGTAGTCAATCTACCACGATGGCAATAAATCAATCTAGTCCAACCTATTTGAGATATGATTAAGATGAGGGGACACATATGAATGATCGAGTCATAGTGCAGGATGTCGCTAGCTAGGGAATCTCGCACCAAGGGCTACAAGGTATGCTAAGCTATTCCTACCATACAATGTAAGTCAGGATGATAGACTCCTGTCCTCGAATAGTCCCATACCTATTGGAGAGGTTCGCGATAGAGAGCACGTGAATTACATTTGCGCGACTACATCTCGAATGCTTTATGAATGCGTTTATGCCCTAGTGGTCCCCAACTAACAATGGTGATTCGGGATGCATACTCATTACACATGCATGGTGGTCATCAAAGCATATAGTATATAGATCGCATAAGAGTTTCCAAATAACACTACGTGTGGCAACAGACATACTAAAAATAGCATAAAAAGATAATTTACTTATAATACAAGCAAACATAAAGAGATAAGACTCTAAATGGATGGTATACAACAACACAGATGGTCCAACAACTAAACGGTGTGGATTGACCTTCAACATTCAGATAACCCAAATGGAAAGAAAATGATTGAATACACTACCGACACATCAAAGGTAGAACCTACTTGAGCAGCAAGAGTAGAATACCCAAAATCATGCCGAGACCCATAATCCTGTAGTACAGTTGAGATAAACACAATAATGGTTCGTAAAAGGAATGTCATAGAACGGGTTGCAAGATAGACAGGTCATGACAGAGAATTATAAATGGTAGGGTAATCTGAGATAGATGATCAATACGATGAGGTCTAAAAAGGGACGACAGGTCTAACCTCATACTACAAGATAGGCTCCATATAATGGATGGCCTAGATGACATACTAACGTCGAGGATGAACCCCACACTCGTCCTAAAGGTAAACAGACGGTGTGGATGGGATATACACGATATGGTGGTCTTTAATGGTTGGGTACAAGGGTAGGAGGGGTGAGTCATATGAGTATACAACAAGCTGAGTTACCAGGATCAATCAACATGGCGAGTCAACAAGGTGAATCAATAAGGCAGGTTGACAAGGCGGGTTAACATGGTGAGTTACCAAGGTGAATTGACAAGACGGTTCAACAAGGTGAGTTTAAGAAAGTAGCCCTGTGACTTGGATCGAGCGAACTTTAGGGATGACCTTTCAATGAGGGTTTACATAACTAATCATCAAGGTGGATCCACGGGATGGACAACGCGGTCATTCGAACACGCACACTAAGGTGGTCCCAAGGCCATCCTGTACAAAACATGCTAGGGTCCATTCATTTGGATGGTTTGGATCAAGCACAAAATTAAGGGGGTCCTAATCGATGGGCAACATACATATCGCACCATAGTGGCCAATGGCTGACGTGGATAGAACACATGCATAATAAGGTGGACCCGTGGTCGGGGATAACCGCACGAAGGAGTGGGGAAGCCACGTACATCAATGGGCCCCAAAAGTTTGGGATCAACCCGATATTCGTGCTTTCCCACTAATCAAGTGAGATGGGAACCAAACACCATGGTGGGGCCCGCACACCACACGTGTGAAACCCCACCCATGGCTGGGTGACTTATGAGCAGGAAGAATGGCAAATAAACATAACAGATGAGTCCTGTAAAGTTTCCAATGGTAGGCATTCAATCACCCTTATTTTCTACGTGTGGCCCACCCAAAACTGGGCCTACACCCCTGCCAAGAAGAACGACAAGGAATACCCAACATTCATCAAGGTGGGACCCAAAGTTGGGCCCCATCACCTTTAGTTAGATGGATAAATAAACATTACAATGGCCCCAAGGAAGGTTTCAAAGGTGGGCATCAATGACCACTGTTTCCTACAATGTGGTCCACTTGAGGTTTGTATTTACCTCATTGTGCTGGCCCACGGCCCTAAAATAATATGGAAAAACAGATGGTTGGCATAGATAAAACAGATGCATCGTGGTGGGACCCACAGGGTGGGCCACCTGCTGGCACGCTGCTTGGAGCGTGGCACCCAGATGGGCCCCAAGAGTTTTGAATCAAACTGATATTTTTGGTTTTCTCCTACATCCATGTCCATGTGATCTTATGAACAGGTTGAATGACAAATAAACATCACTGTAGGGCCTGGGAAGGTCTCAACGGTGGATATCATTATTCCCACTGCTTGCTGTGGCATAGCCCACTTGACATTTGGATATGCTTAGATTTTGGGCTCAGCCACTAAAATGAGCTGGAAAGACATATGGACGGAATTGATAAAGCACATACATTCTAGGTGGGTCCCATGAGTGGGCAACCGGCTGGGCAGCCCAGCCAGCCCACGGCCAGCGCCCCGTTTTTTTTTATTATCATCTTATTTTTTTATCAAGCAGGGCCCATAGAAGCTTTTGATCAAGCTAATATTTTTGCTTTCCCTTCTCCCATGCATGTGTGGACTTATGAACAGGTTGGATCTCAAATAAACATCATGGTGGGCCGTAGGAAGGTTTCAACGTTGGGGTCACTGTCCTCACTGTTTCCTCTCAAGTGGGGTCCACTTGAGATTTGGATCTGTCTCATTCTTCATATCATGCCCTAAAATGATCTCCCCAAATGGATGGACGGTGTGGATATAACAAGTACAACACGGTGGGGCCCATTGAAGTTGGTGACATCACGGCAGTAGCGAGATAGCTACTCATCCTGCCGCTATCTACTCCCAGCGTTATTTTTATTATTGTTTTTTTTGTTTTTCTGTGGTTTTAGTCCAGTGGGGCCCACAAGGGGACGATCCATTCCATCTATCAGGTTCCCCAGCTCGTGGGGGACCCAATGAGCCCTATATTGGGCATATTACGTGGGCTACAAATACTAAAGTGGGCCGAGGAAAGCTCGACAGTAGACATCATTATTTCCATTGTTTTGTGTGGTGCGGTCTGCTTAAGATTTGGATGGGTTTCATATTTGGGCCTTGGCCCTAAAATGATCTGGGAAAACAAATAGACGGTGTGGATACAACATAAACATCAAGGTGGGTCCCACGAGTGGGGGCCCATTCACAGCATCCAGGTGAAGCTGGACTGTCCCAGCGTTCTGACGCTGTGAACGTCCAGCGTCTGACGTTCCCTTCTCCTTTCTTCTTCTTTTTTTTTCTTTTTTTTTTCTTCTTTGTTCATATAAAGTGTGGCCCACATGGGTATGATCCAATCCGTTCATCAGGTTTCCCAGCTCATTAGGGACCTAATAAGCCTAATATTGGGCAAGTGATTCCGTCTACAAACATCACGGTGGGCCACGGAAGTTTCAATAGTGGTCATCGTTATCTCCACTGTTGTCTATGGTGTGGTCCACCCGAGATCTGGATCTACTTCATTTTTGGTGTCCAGACCTAAAATGGGCTGGAGAAACAGATGGACGGCGTGGATCGATAACATGCATCAAGGTGGGTCCCACGAGTGGGGACCCACAGTCAACGCCCAAAAGGACTTTGAGCCCAGGCGCTGCTGGACAGCAACGTTCTCTGGACGCTGACTGTCCAGTGGCCCTCTTCTTCTTCTTCTTCTTTTTCTTTTTTTATAAATACTTTTTTTGGTGTGCCTTGACCAGTGGGGTCCACACGTGCAGGATCCACTCCATTCATCAGCTGGGCCATCTCATGGTGGGCCCAATTAGCTTTGGATCAAGATAATCCTTATATTTACCCTTCATCTATATCTTTGTGTTTTAAAGAATGGGGAAGAAAAGAAAATCAAGCATCATGGTGGGCCATTGGCCACACTAATCATGCCACAAAATGATTCCCCAAGTGGGATCCACACCATCAAAAGGTGGGACCCACTTGAATCCTAGATTCTACACAAAACCTAATAGGAACATGGATGCACTCACAATGATGGTTGGACGGTTGGATTGCCGATCAGACGGTCCGGATGATGATCGGGGTCCTCCAAGCTTGATCTCCTCCTTCAATCTCTCTCTAAACTCACTCAATCTCTCAAATCTCTTTCCTCTCTCTCTCTCTCTCTCTCTCTCTCTCTCTCTCTCTCTCTCTCTCCTTCTCTTGTTCTCTCTCTCTCAAATCTTGGAATTGAAATGGACGAGTGGTGCTTGGGAAATGGGGGGGAGGGGGGGGGGTTTCTTAGAAATGTAGTGATGATGGCTAGCATGGGAGAGGGGTACATGAGGTAATGATGATGATGATGGGAGAGAGCATGGGAGGTATGGGTTGTGTTGACTTTGGAGGTGAGAGAGTGATGGGGTGGGTATGGTGATTGATTTGATTGATTTGACATATTCTTGAGATTTATGCAAGTGGGGCCCACGCCACACACGCGTTGTGTGGCCCACCTCGGATTGCGCAAAAGTACGCATCTTTCACACCGGGTATCGTAATGGGGCGTGCCGCGCGGCGTTGGAATCGCAGCGCCTACGCGGTCGCCGGGGTATAGGTCTTGGGTCGTTATGGTACTAAATTAGGGTCGCGATCTAGGCTCTCTAATCTAGTCCATCTGGGACGTACCGGTACCGGAAACTAAACGTACGGATGGCAATTCAGGATACGGGTCTTACACTGAACCTCCATCAAAATCAGCATAATAGCAAAACTGGGTCTTGTCATCGATCATATCTTTGGAGCAACCATTATCCAAATATCATCTAGTATTACTTACAGCTTTGAGAGCTGTATGAATGACCAGACGGTTGGTTGTTCCCTTGATGGCCCATTTAGATACAACTTTCATAAGGCCCTGATTGTTTCTTAAAGAGACATCGAATTTCAAATGTCCCACATCACTACATGCATAACAGACTGGAGACCCTCTGGTTTTACTCCCAAAGGGTGCGAAGTCCTTAACCACCAAAGGGGCAGAGATAGAACTAGACTTGTAAGTATTAAGCCCAAAAATATGAGTGCTAAGCACAGTACAGTTGTCATATTTCGTAGACAATAGTTTAGTACATGAGGTTGCGCGAGTAAGCCAAGTTCTTTAAGAAGACAAGAGTCAACCTCAATAAACACATCAAGATCAAGACTATCGACTCTACAACAGGTTGTGGTAAAGATTCGATGATAAACCATATATGTCAACGTATTATTGACCATAGGGATGACCTTAGGTTAGAAAATTTCATATGACTTTTTAGTTAGTCACTCTAATATTTTTTTAAAGTCATATTTCAAGAAAATTTGGCTAGCCTAACCCTGTGTTCGGTCAGCCCAAGAATCTTCGGTCAGCCTAGGAACTTCGGTCAAGTTTCAAGCAAGCTTTATTGTAAAATTCTGGAGATGTTCAGTCAGCCCGACCTTGTGTTCGGCCAGCCGAACAGCCATCGGTCAACCGAAGAAACTTCGGTCAAGTTTTCATATTCGAAACTGCTTTCTGGATTTGGAACTCGGGTTAGTTTGACCCTGTCTCGGGTCAGTCGAAGCTCACTTAGGCTAGCTGAACTGACACTCAGTTCAGCCGAAGTTTGAACAAAATCTTATCCCGCAAAATCTGATAGTCGTTGGGATAAAACGGTTGAATCTTAGGTCAGTCGAAAACAACCTTAGGTCAGCCGAAGACCTAACTTTTTTATTATAAATAGGGCTTTCTTCTCTCTAATTTTCATCAAGAAAAAGCACGAAAATACTATCTCTTTGGTGAAAAAGCCATCCATTATAGTGTAGCTATTTATTCTAAATTCCTATTTTATTTTATAGCTATCTCAGTTCTCTTCTCATTTAATTTGATTATGTAAAGAGAAGATCATTCTCATACTAGAGATAAGAGAACTGAAATTACAGCTTTCAGGAAAACTCTGATTAGAAATTTCTAGATCCTTCTTGTTCAAGCTATATTGGTTTATCTTCTATAAAGATCGGATCGGTGCACCATTGAAGCTTCATCTCTGCTAAGCTTCATAATCTTCTATGAGAAGAACGGTAATATCTTTCCATACTTTTGAATTTTTTTTGAGATAGCAGGTGAAAATCTCAAATCAGGTTGTTAGTGATTAGCCTGTGAAAATCACTTAATGTTAGTGATTAGCCTGTGAAAATGATTCGAGGTTTTGTTGTGATAAGCCTGTAAAAATCACAATTTATGTATCAGGTTTTAAAGGTGAACCTGTGAAAACCTTTATATAGTGGAAAGCCAAAATTACAAGGAGAAGTAATTTTGGAAGTGGAGTATGTGCAAGTTGTTTTTAGCACCGAACCACTATAACTCTTTGTGTCGTGGTTATTGTTCTATTGTTTATCTTTTTATATGCTTGATTGTTTATGAAACCTTAAATCATGACATAAGGTTGTCCTACTTAGATTTCTAAGTGATATAAGGTTATCCTACTTAGTTTGTTAAGTGGAAAGTTGTACTACTTAATTTCTAAGTGAAAGGTTGTCCTACGATTTAATCCAAGGTTTTCATATTGATCTCTATTTACTTTCAGATTAATTAATTGTATATTTATTCTTTCTAGTCTTGTGATTGATACTCTGATTTATTTTAAGATTGCAAGAGGCAGAATTGAATTGAGTTGTCCTATTCACCCCCCACCCTCCTAGGATATTTATAGCTCCATCCTTTTTCAAGTGGTATTAAAGCGGGTTTCCTCTTTTGTGGATTTTCAATCCAAAGAGTTAGATCCAGAGCTGTAAGATGTTTAAATTTGAAAGCTTATCTGTTTCTAGGCTATCTCCTTTTAATGGTACTAACTATTCTTATTGGAAAGCTAGAATGAGGATATTTCTAAGATCCATGGATGAAAGTATATAGCAAGCCACATTAGTAAATTGGACTCCTTTAATTATTGAAATAACAGATGATGATGGAATTAAATCTATGAGACGAGTAGCTTATAACCTATGGACCACTAATCAGAAAAATGAAAATAGTGCAAATGCTAAAGCATTGAATGCTATAACTTGCGCTCTTTCACCTGATGAATTCAAAAGAATTATTTCATGTGAATCAACTAAGCAAGCCTAGGATATTCTCGAAATGACCCATGAGGGCACTAATATTGTAAAAAAGTCTAAAATTCAACTCTCACAACCAAATTTGAGAAAATCCGTATGGATGAAAATGAAACATTTATAGACTTCTATACAAAATTAAACGATATAGTGAACTCTATGTAGGGTCTTGGAGAGAGCATTCTAGAAAGCAAAGTCTATGCTAAAATTCTGATATCTCTACCAGATCGATTTAATTCCAAAGTCACAGCTATTCAAGAATTGAGGGATACTGATATAATGGAAGTTGATGAACTAGTTGGATCCCTTCAAACATATAAATTGACTTTCAAAGGTCCTAAGAGTAAGTCAATTGCTCTCAAATCTTCAAAATCTATTTCAAACAATGAAAATTCAGATAATGAAGAAGATGAGGATGATATGACATTGTTGGCTAAGAAGTTTTACAAGATTTTTAAAAACAAAAAGAAATTTGAGATTCAAAAATCCTTGGGAAAGAAGAAAGGTAAATCAGGTTTTTGGAAAAATAAAACCAAGGATACGCAATGCTTCAACTGTTCAGCTTATGGGCACTTAGCTGTAAATTGTCCTAAAAAGGAAAAATCAAAGAAGAAATAAATGGTTACAACTTAGAATGATTCACCAGAATCAGAATCTGATTCAGACTCCGATTAATCAGATCAAGAAGAATAAAAAATTCAGAATGCATTTATGACCATTGTCAAGATTTCTCCTTTTGAAGATAATGATAACTCTGGATATGAGACATCCAAAAATGAATTTGAGAATGAAGAAGATTTTCAAGAAGCTTACAAAGCCCTATACAAGGAAAGTTGTAAGATTGCATTCAAACTTAAAGTTTCAAAGAAAAGGTGTGATGAATTGCAATCTGAACTTGACAAATCTATTTTGGAAAAATCGTATTTTTCTGACTGCTTTGAAAAATGTAAATTATATTTAAAAATCAGAAATGAAGATTTCAAAAAACTTCAAACTGATTTTAACTCTTTAAAATCTGATTTGTTCATTCTTAAGAAGTCGAAGAATTCTAGAAAATTGAAAGACATAATAGAAGAGATTCTTCATTTTTTCAGACCTTATGGTGATAGATCAAGTCTTGGCTATAACAAGTTCAAACCAAAGCCAAAGACATCACATACCATCTTTGTAAAAGGTGAATCTTCGTATTTCAAAAATGAAATTCAGAAATATTTTAAAAAGTCTATTTCCAAAAGTCCAAAACATTTTTAAAAGACTTTGAAAATCTCAGCCAACAACAAAAGTGATTCTTCTTCACTTATTCTGAGAATCATTTATTTACTCAAAGAACTCTTAATACAAAGTAGGAGAAAAGAAAGACAAGTGTCTCACTCTCCTTAAGAAAAGAAGGATCAACCTAAGTCCAAAACGATTATGAAGTGGGTTCCTAAAAATAAATGCTTGATGATCCACACTGCTTTCAAAGCCAGTAGTCATTCTAAATGGTACTTAGATAGTGGTTGTTCAAGACATATGACAGGTGACAAAGGTATATTATCAAACATCAACGAGACTGATGGAGGCGTTGCCACTTTCGGAAATGGTAGCCATTGTAAAATCATTGGCCAAGGTAATGTTCAACTCATTCATCTTCCTTTATTTAAAAATGTCTTATATATCGATGGTTTAAAGCATAACTTGCTTAGTATTTTACAAATTTGTGACAATAATCATAGTGTTAAATTTTTTGATCGTGGATGTGAAATTCTAAATAAAATAGGAGATGTAATTTTACATGGTTGCAGGACCTCTGAAATTGCTATATAATTGATCAAAGTTGCTCAAAGAAGTATTCATGTTACATGGCCCAACTTGATGAATCTGAACTTTGGCATCAACAACTTGGACATGTGAATTTTAGAGACATATATAAATTGAGTAAAAGAGATCACTTACATGACTTACCCAAACTAAGAAAGAAAGAAAACAAAGTATGTAGCTCATGTCAAGTTGGCAAACAAATAAGAAGTTGCCATAAGAAAATAAACTCCCTAACCACATCTAGACCCATTAAACTACTCCACATGGATTTAGTTGGACCAACTCGAACGGAGAGTAAGGGTGGTAAAAAGTATTCCTTAGTTATAGTTGATGATTTTACTCGATTCTCTTGGGTAACTTTTCTAAGAGAAAAGTTAAAACATTTGATGAAGCTAAAAAGATCATTAAACGAATTCAGATTGAAAAAAAAAATGTGTGTCAATAGAATCAGAAGTGATCATGGAACTAAATTTGAAAATAGCAATTTTCAGAAGTATTGTGAAGATCATGGTATCTTACATGAGTTTTCAGCTCCAAAAACACCTCAGCAAAATGGAGTTGCTGAGAGAAAGAATAGAGTTTTACAAGAGATGGCAAATGTTTTGCTAAATGGTAAGAATTTACCAAAGAGTTTTTAGACTGAAGCTGTGAATACTGCTTGTTACATTACTAATCGTGTGTATGTTAGAGCAAGTAAGAATAAGACACCATATGAAATGTGGTTTAATAAGAAACCATCGGTTAAACATTTTCGTATTTTCATAAGCTTGTGTTACATTTTACGTGACCGAAAAAATGTTGGAAAATTTGATACTAAAAGTGATGAAGGCTTTTTTCTAGGGTATGCTACAAACAGTCATGCATATCAAGTTCTAAACAAAAGAACTGGAGTGATTCAAGAATCTATAAATGTGGTCAAACAAAAGAACCGGAGTGATTCAGGAATCTATAGATGTGGTCATTAATGACCAAGATCAAAACTCTAGCTCTTCTAAGGATGATGATGATATAGAAATATCTTCATCTAATCCAAATGAACTTGAATTCCGATCAATAAGAGACCATCCACAAACTCAAATTTTGGGTGATCCACTTACTGGTGTACAAACTCGAAGTTAGATAGAAGAGATTTGTAGTCAAGTATGCTTTACTTCACAAATCGAACCATCCAACGTAAATAAAGCACTAGCTGATGAAAATTGGATGTTAGCCATGCAAGATGAGCTGAATCAATTTGTTTGAAATGATGTATGGTATCTTGTTCCTCATCCATCTGATAAGAATGTAGTTGGAACTAAGTGGATTTTTAAAAATAAATCAGATGAACTTAGAAATATCATTAGGAACAAGGCTCGATTGGTTACATAAGGGTACACTCAAATTGAAGGCATTGATTATGATGAAAACTTTGCACCAGTTTCTCGCCTTGAATCCATTAGACTGTTCATATCCATTGATTATTTTAAACGTTTTAAAATCTATCAAATGGATGTGAAAAGTGCTTTTCTTAATGGTCATTTACATAAGAAAGTTTATGTAGAACAACCTAAAGGATTTGAAGATCCAACACTTTCAAATCATGTATTTTGACTTAAGAAAGCTTTTTATGGTCTAAAACATGGTCTAAAACAGGCACCAAGAACATGGTATGATAAATTGACCCAATTTCTGATCAACCATGATTTTCAAATGGGTAGTGTTGACAAAACCCTATTAGTCAAACATTCAAATAATGATATTTTGATTGTTCAGATATATGTAGATGATATTATATGTGGATCAACTTCTACTAATCTGTCTTTTAAATTTGCAGAACTGATGAAGTGAATTTAAAATGAATATGGTTGATGAATTAACCTACTTTCTTGGATTTCAAGTCAGACAACTGAAAGAAGATATATTTCTATCTCAAACTAAATATGCTCAAAGCTTAGTTAAGAAATTTGATTTAGATAATGGTAGAAATTATGATTCTCCAATGAATACTACACTGCGATTATCAAAAGGTGAACTTGGTAAGAGTGTAGATTCTCACTTATATAGAAGTATGATTGGTAGCTTACTATATTTAACTGCTAGTAGACCTGATATTATATTTAGTGTTGGTGTGTGTGCCAAATATCAATATGAGCCCAAAGAATCACATTTAACTGTTGTGAAACACATACTTCGATATATTGCTAATTCTACTAATCTTGGAATATGGTATCCATGTAATACTTCATTGCAATTAGCAGGATATTCTGATACTGATTGGGCTGATAATGTTGATGATAGAAAATCAACAAGTGGTGCATGTTTTTATATTGGTAATTGTCTTATCTCATGGATGAGTAAGAAACAAAACTCAATTTCTTTATCAACTGCAGAAGCTGAATACATAGCTGCAGGAAATGCACGTACACAGCTTATGTGGATGAAAAGAATGTTAGCTGATTATGGGATAACGCAGGATACTATGTATCTGTATTGCGATGATACCATGCAATTAATATATCCAAAAATCTCATTCAACATTCTCGGACAAAATACATTGACATTCAATATCATTATATCTGAGAACTGTTTGAAGAAAAGTCAATTATTATAGAATATATTCAAACTGAAAATCAATTAGTAGATATTCTTACCAAGTCACTTGACAATACAAGATTTTTAAAATAAATAAATGATATTGGTTTGTGTTTGTTAGAACTAGAAAAATCGCTGCTTGTCAGCAGTCTTTTTCCTGTGTTTCATTATTCTGGGGGAATCCTAAGTATAGAGACATTCATAGACAATCATAAGCAATCACAAAGTATACACGAGAAAGCACCACGAGGTGAATTTTATTCCAGAGATTCCGAGATCTTTTACATTCCGGGCTGTGAACTGGTCACGAACCCTCAATTACATCAACGGATGATCACCCTTGATTAAAAGGAAAAAGTAAATGCATGCATGTATCATAAATGAATTAAATAAAGTACTAAAAGAGCATAAATATAAATAAAGCACAGCATAGACAACACAGAGATTTTTTACGCGAAAACCCTTACGGGAGAAAACCACGGCACAAAGCGACAAGATTCCACTATGAATTGCAGTTATACAATAGATGGAATATTAAAGGGATGAAGCTCGGATAGATCGAGCAAGTAGTTTAAATCGTCAGGGATTATAGTCTTGAGTTCATGGTCGCCGAGACCAAGTCTAGGATTTATTATGGACTAAGCCATTGTTAAGACCATTTAGATGTTGGTCCCATACTCTTCAGGCATTCCTAGTTGAGTAGCAACCAGGATTTTAACAGAGTCGTGTATCTCTGGGTCATGACGCGTCTCTATGGACGAAATGACTTTCAGGAATACACTCCACAGTTTCCATTTAGTGCAACCAGGGCCAATGACCGTCTCCGTTGGGACGGGTGACTTGCCGGAAGGCACTCCATGGGGTCTTAGTGCGACCAGGGTTTCAACCGAGTCGTATATCTCAGGGTCATGATTCGTCTCTATAGACGAAATGACTTTCAGGGATACACTGCACGGTGTCCACTTACTGCAACCAGGGCCAGTGACCATCTCCATTGGGACGAGTGACTTACTGGAGGGCAGTCCATGGGGTCTTAGTGCGACCAGGGTTTCAACCGAGTCATATATCTCAAGGGTCATGACTCGTCTCTATGGACGAAATGACTTTCAGGAATACACTCCACGGTGTCCACTTACTGCAACCAGGGCCAGTACCGTCTCCATTGGGATGGGTGACTTACTAGAAGGCACTCATTACCTTAGCCACTCAACTGACGGATCCTGCCTTGGATAGGACGCACATCAACTAGTCATAATGATGAAATATTTCAGACGTTTTAGAACTCTCTGATTACGATTGTCGATGATAACCATAGTCCCCTTTGATTTAGTTTCGTGTCTCGATCCGGGATGAAATAAATTCATGCAATGGATGCAAATGAGTACAGTACAAAGTAACTATGGTTTATGCATGCTCGAGAGAGGTTGCATTTATGCTAGATGTTCAATGTATCAGACAAATTATGCATTTGATTTGATTGATCTGCTTCGTATATATCTTTGTGTCATCGATATTTTGCCCTCGCGTCTTTGAGATCGCGATTGATTCCATTTAGCATTGGTAGATTTTCGGACCAACAGGGCACTTCCTAGGGCCGATTTACGATTTGATCGGAGGATTTGGTGAATACCTATCACGATCGTCTTTGGATAGGGGTGGATTATGTCCACGAGGATCATAGTGCGATCGTATTTCGATTTTTTTAGTGTAAGTGGATTTCTGAGCCAACAGGGCACTTCTCAAGGCTAGAAACGACTAAGTAGTGGGCCTGTTTACAGGTCTAATCAAGGTTTCTTGGGGATCGTGAGATCAGGTAATCTCGTTGTAATGCCTGATTATGGTGTATCATGTTATGGCGGAGAGAAGTCTCCCTCTCGGGTTCGGTCAAATTCTGCCCAATTCCTCTCGATTTCAGCCATTTCCGACTCTTTTGGAAGGGTTTCCAAGGTTTACAATTTTGACTGTGTTGGCCTTTTTTAACAAATTGCTGATTTGGCCCACTTAATATCGACCGTTGGCGAATCCAGTCCTGGGGGATGGATAGAGGGCATTGATGTGTGTCTAGGAGCGTCATCTTAATCGGAAGGCGGGCCACATCGAAGGCGGGCCACATCACAGAAGGCCCCACCTCCCCATCAGCGTCCAGGCGCATGGGAGGTTGGGTTGGGCGCATGTTGCATTGAAGGTGGGCGCATGTACTCCCTCTCGAATGCATGTGCCTGATTTTAAGGAGGAGAGAGAGAGAGATGGCACTATGGGCGCATGTGAGGTACCACATGCGCCTACTCTCCCATGAGCGTGTGTCCTCCAAGGACTTGGTAAATTTCCCATTTGCTTCCAACAAAAGGATGGGCGCATGTTGCTTCTCTTCCTCTTATTGCAACTCCGATGGGAGAAATCCCTTTCCGGCGATGGCATCCAGCAAGGTGTGGGCGCATGTGGATAGTCGATTGAGGATTCCGGCAAGGATTTTACCTTGCTCTGACAATCCTTTCCAGATAATGAAGCCTCTCTCCCTCATTTAGAAGTGAGTGGGGTATTTATAGCATGTTAATCGGGTAGTTAATCGGGTCCACCAAAAATCATATTTCACCAAGGGCATGTGATTGTGAAGAGAGGTCATGCGCATGTCGCAGGGAGGTGGGCGCATGTGCTCATGCAATGGGTGCATGTGCCCTATGTGGTGGGCGCATGTGGCCTTTGTGTTGGGCGCATGTTACCCCACTTAGAATAGTTGGATGATTTTTGTATTTTTATTTTATTTAGAATATTGAAAAGGGAGAGAGAGAGCTCTCATGCGCATGTGGTGAGAGGGAAAATGCATGTCTCCTCATGGCATCCGCATGTGGAGAGAGAGTGTACGAATGCATGTTCCATTACTTCGAATATTTCAAGTTTTAGGCTTCGATGGGTGACCTCCAAAGGGGGGCTACCTTTTCGGAGACCGAAGTCACTGACGCCAAGCCTCTTTTAGGCCATGATCGACCTCCTGAATGAACGGGGTGGGGTACCGATGGTCATCTACTGTGAATTTTGGTAGTTCCTTCCCAATTTGGACCCTCCCGATCGGCTCTTTGCATTGGAATATTGTTCCGGAGAGTGCGCACGTGGAAATATGCACCGTAAGGACTTCAAACTTGCTACTTAAGGTTTTTCGGGAATTCTGGATCATTTAGCGGCCATCTGCATGTCTGACTCCAGTCCGAAATGGTACCTGTAGGCTTTCGGGCCCTTACAGTAGGATACGATCAGGGCAAAACGCATTTGGAAGCGCGGGGGTAAAGATATGCATCACGCGACTTCAAAACTTACAGGTTAAGGGTTTTAGGGCATTCCGGATCATTTGGCGGTAATCCGCATGTTCAATTCTGCCTCAAAATAGCATTCGTAGGTTTTGGTCACGACCGCGCTTGTTAGCTTGCACTGGCATTTTTTGAGTATTTCAGATCTCAAAATCGGTCCAAATCGTCGTAGAAGGATCACTGAATACTGTTTTACAATGGGTGCGAATTTGAGCCCCAACAATGTTCTATGTAATTGTTGTGTTTCATTTCATTTCATGCATTACATTTTTTAAAAAAAATTGATAATTTTCAGGCCAACAAATGATTGACCGAATTGTTTAGTCAGCCGAACAGTCTGTTCGTTTAGCCAAACAGCACGGTCATTCCACTTTTAAGAGCTTGAAACCCATTTTTGCTTCATTCTTCTTCTTCTTCTTCTTCTTCTTCTTCGGTCGGCCGGTGCTCCACTTCGATTACCCATCCCATTTCCTTGCATATAAGTGTTGTGAGTTAATTTTTAATCATTAGTCCTTCTTGATTTCATACTTCAATCAACTCCATTTCACTCTTAATATCATCTTTATGGTTTGAAACCCTTGCTTTTTTTATTTTCTATTTAGAGTGTTTGTCTTGCTATATTTCTTCAATCTTTTGTCATGGAACGTCGTCCTAAACGAGTCGCTAACAAATCTTATCCCGACTCTTCTTCTTGTTCCATTTCAAGAGATATTCGGACAATTCCACTGCTGGAAGATGATCTCGACTATGTCCGTGATTTCCATTCTAGAGATATCATTGTTGAACGATTTGTTAATCTCAATCACATTGTTAAATATGAATTGCATGATCTTCTTTCCGAAGTCGTTTGGGAAAAGATTCTTCAATGGGGAGGAAATGCATACCGATCAATAGTCTAAGGCATATATTCCTCCATCTCAAAATTCTCTTTAGGTGATGATATCTTTTTTAAGATAAAATTTGTTGAGGAAACGGTGACAATCACACCCTCTACCATAGCGTCACTAATGGAAATTGACATGGCAGATGATGGAATCCCAATTCCTCCCTTATTTGAAAAGATGTCTCAATCTGATAAAAACATTATTACCCGAGTATTGTGTGGATTTTATGTGGATTGGAGATCAGGTAATGCTCTTCCTCTTAGAAAATTATTTCCTAAATTTTGAGTTCTTCATCATATCTTCACTTCCAATGTCTATCCTAGACCATAAAACTGATTTTACTCTCTTCATGTTATGTGTTTTGCATTCTATTGCTATCGGAATACGTATTTGTCTTCCTACTTTCATCTGTGCCTACATTATTTACTATCGCATGCAGCCTAAGCATGGTAATTTGCCCTTCAAGTATCTTACTACTATTCTTGGCTTAAATATGCGTGTTTAAATTCCAATAGGTGAGGCATCGGAGTTTGAACTTCCTTTCAATAATTCTAATTTAAATATGATGACTTTGGAGCCTCTGCCAGAACAACATGGTGTCTCCCAAGAGCATGAGCATGATGAAGAAGGCGCTGAAGGCAATGTGAATATAGATGACTTATTTGATGAAGTTGAAGATGAAGATGACCCTGATTACAATCCTTCTTATTATAACTCTCGTATTTCTACCTTAAAATAGAGGATGGACTCACTGCATGTCTCTCAGGAATCTCTTGTTACTACTCAAAAGTTTAGTATGAAATACATGAAAAAATATTTTCATCGTATGAGTAAGATTCTAAAACGCATTCATCCTAAGATGCCATTACCTTCCTCTTCATCTGGGTCAGAATAATTTTTATATTTGGTCTGTAATGAATGTTTATGAGTACGTTAGACTCAGTATGTTAGACTCAGTATGCTACTTTGTTACTAAACTCCTTTTATTTGCTTTTCTTCCTTTGTCAACTTGTGACAAAAAGGGGGAGAGATATTATGCATATTTTTGCTTTGAATATAGATGTCTAGGTTATGCAAGTTATGCTATGTTTCTTTGAATATGTCTATGCATATTATGTTATGTTTATGTTATGCAAAACTTTGCTTTCTAAGCATATGTGTAGTGTGTGTGTGTGTGGGGGGGGGGTCGCAGAATACTTCCAGGGGGAGCATACTAGACAAGATTCATTTTTCTTCTTATAGATGTTGAGAATCGCTTGTAATAATGTGTTTTGTCACGAAATTGACAAAGGGGGAGATTGTAAGTGCTAAGGCAAAAAATGTGAGTGTTAAGCACAGTATAGTTGTCATATTTCGTAGACAATAGTTTAGTACATGAGGTTGCGTGAGCAAGCCAAGTTCTTTGAGAAGACAAGAGTCAACATCAACAAACACATCAAGATTAAGACTATCAACTCTACAACAGGTTGCGGCAAAGCTTCGAAGATAAACCATATATGCCAAGGTATTGTTGACCATAGGGATGACCTTAGGTTAGGAGATTTCATATGACTTTTTAGTTAGTCACTCTAATATTTTTTTAAGTTATATTTTAAGGACATTCGGCTAGCCTAACCTTGTATTCAGTCAACCCAAGAATCTTCGGTCAGCCTGGGAACTTCGGTCAAGTTTCCAGCAAGCTTTATTGTAAAATTCTGGAGATGGTTGGTCAGCCGGACCCTGTGTTCGGCCAACCGAATAGGCTTTGGTTAGCCGAAGAAACTTCGGTCAAGTTTCCAGATTCAAAACTGTTTTCTGGATTCGGAACTCGGGTCAGCCCGACCCTGTCTTAGGTCAGCCGAAGCTCACTCGGGTCAGCCGAAGTTTGAACAAAACCTTATCCCGTGAAATCTGATAGCTATTGGTATAAAACGATTGAATCTTAGGTCAACCGAAGACCTAACTTTTTTACTATAAATAAGGCTTTCTTCTCTCTATTTTTCATCAAGAAAAAGCACGAAAATACTATCTCTCTGGTGAAAAAGCCCTCTATTATAGGCTAGCTATTTGTTCTAAATTCCTATTTTATTTTATAGCTATCTTGATGTAGAACGGGTCGCTAATTATTTCATGGCCTAGATGGACCAAAAGAAGACCGGTCGGGGTCGAAAGTGATCCGGATCGTTAGGACCGTAAACCGATTGTATCTCGCAATCCGGAATGAGTTTTGGAACATATAATATATCGTTTTGGGGTAGCTCGAGCTACTTTAGCCAAAAAACCCAACTACGCCGGGTTGCCCAAGCCAGAATTATGAGATTCGACCATATTGACAGTCATTCGTTGAGCCTCCAATTTATACATGATATAGCCCATTACATCACATTATATGTATGGTTTGCATGTTTAAATAGCCCATCTAATACATATTTTATGATTGTAGGAATGAGAGTGACTTCGTCCAATTGGTAACCAAAAGGGCACATTTAGGAGCCTTGGATGAAGACCCAAGGTGGGCCAAAGAAAGAAGAAAGTAAAGAGAGAGGAAGGAGAGAAGAAAAGAAAGAAGAAAGAATGCAGAAAATGGGTTCGACCGGTCGGCCAAGAAGGCCCGACCGGTTAAGAACGGTCGGCTGCACTCCCTGGACACTTAAAAGACAGGCTAGACCGGTCAAGACCGGTTGGCCAGCCCTGTCCGACCAGTCAAGACCGGTCGGCCATGCAATTTCAGGTTTCCAGATTTCAAACAGCAGGCTATTCCCATTTCTGGTTTTTCGGCCCAGTTTTCCGGGTCCATATTGATGATTTGGAAATCCAACAGTCCATGTCGAAGAGGAGCTCGACACCGAAAAAACCCAAGTGGTTTTGTGTCGATCGAAGCTACGGATTGACCGTGGTGGCCAAAACAATACGAACTGTCCAGAAAGTTCCAGATTCCGCCTACTCCACTCTGGGCCTGTCCAGGTGACCCATCATCTACTTTGATCATCTTTTAGACCACATCCATATATGAATAACCACAAAGTTTCAGATCAAAAGAATGTGTGGTTTGATCGTACCGGTTGAGGAAAGATGGACCATCCAGAAAGATCTAACTGCGCAGATTTTATAAAAGGCCTGAGTGTTCTAATTTTCGCACCTAATTCTGAAAAAAAAATTTGGACAATCTAATCCATCTATCATGTAGAGGAGGAAGTTTTCTACCAATGTTCAAAATTTGATATCAATCTGACCTCTGTACACTCCAGAGCGTTGAAAGCAAGATGACTGGTTCTGAAGGTACCCGAATTGCGCGATTTTGAGAGGCGGTCGCTGATCTGATCGATGGGCCCATTCAGAAGATAATCTTGGAAATCTAAATCATCTATGAGGAAGATCACATTACAAGGAAGCTACAAATTAAATTTGAAGGCAATCCGACCATTGGTTAAGCCGTACGAAGCGAAACAAAATCTGTTATGTTGCGGTACTGTTGCTGTATTATAAAAGGAGGTGCTCTCTTCTATTCCAAATCAGTCAAGGACGTGTGAAGCAGGGAGTTCAAGTCCTAGGAGGCTACCTAGCCTCCTAAAGCTAGCTTTTCTTCCTTTTCTTAGTTCTAGTTCTAGTTTTAATATGCTTTTTCTTAGTTAACCTCTTAGCTAGAGCTAGAGGTGAAATTTGTAGTTGGTTTCAATGCTTTAATTCTTTTACTTCAAGTACCCTTTACTTTAATTATGGATTTTCAAGTTCTAGTTTGAATAAAGTTTGGTTTTTTAGAAGTTTTGTGAGAGTTTGTGTGCTCGGGACATGAGTTCCTTACAATTCTCTGAGATTACCATGATTGGGTTGTTTAAATTCGAATTGTAGTAACCCTTGAGCATGACAGTCTCTTGGCATGGCTATTACTCTGAAGGCTACAAGTTTAAGTTCTATGTGCTTCATTAGAACTAGAAATCTGATTTCCAGATTTAAGTGGGACTATTTGTGCTTGAACATTATATCCTCCAATTAGATGAGAGATAGGACTTTGATTCTAATTGTGTTGTGCTTAGACGAATGGATTGGCATTGGACTACTACAAGTGGATCCTTGATGCTCTAGTTCTTCTTATTTTCAAATTTTTCTATTTGATGTGAAAAACCATTTTCCTAAACTTCTTAGATTCTAGTTATTAGATTAATTAGAATTGTTTACCTCTTTCCCTGTGGATCGACCTCGGTCTTACCGAGAATTATTACTACATCGCAGCCTTGCACTTGAGGCGAGCGAACATCATTAGGCTAGTTTATTTTCAGTTTTACTATTTATAGTAAGTTTTAATTTGATTATAACTTTGGATCTGTAGGGTTTTAGAGTTCATGCCTAACATGGAAAGCGCTTAGAATATTTAGTAGAACAACATGGTTAGGCTCGTTTGATAACTTTCTATTTTTGGCCGAAAACCAAGAGTTCTAGTAAGATTGAACGACTTCTATAAATAGTAAGTTGTGTTTTCTAGGTGTTCGAGTTTGAGTTGGAGTCTGATACTTTACCTAGGGTTTAGTTTCCTATTTATATGCATTATAATTCCATTTCTATTCATTCAATTATAAAAAAAACAATTATTCAGAATTAATTTCCTCTTTTTATCTTTTATTTCTTCTCGTGGATTCGAGAAAGAATCGGTTAGGGAGACGGTGATCGACCTATCACATCCTCCATGCGTCATTGGTATCAGAGCTAGGTTTCTTCCTCAGGACGATGACCTCTAATGAAGTGTTGGATCCTCATCCTAAGGACGATGCTTGCTAAAATTCGAAGATTGCACACCCAAGTGCAGGTAGCGAAGTAGTAAAATACTCGGTAAAACCGAGATCGATCCACAGGGATTGGAGTTAAGAACACTTAGAGGAATAGGTTTAGGTGGGAGAGATAAAATCTGAATTATCCACGAGAGTGGAGCAAGTTGTGTGTGGTGAAAGACAGAAATAGAAAAAGGGGCTAAGGCATTAGGGATCCACCTTTGATTCATCCACAAGGTTTGATTCATTGGTCCAACTATAACTCAACTAGAATCGAATAAAGATTCATTCCAATCGGAAGATGAAACAGTTAAACCATTTGCATATTTCATAAAAGATAGTGATCTGAACCGATTGATTTGACCATGAAGCACTCGTTAGTTGATCGCAGGGAATTCCAAGCATCCACTCTGCCCGGAGTCGACAATGGATCAAGGAATTATACAAATCAACAATTTTGCCAACAAGTCAACCGATAAGATCACAATTCATACGATCAAATGCATACTTACAAGATAGGAGGCTTTGATTGATCGATCCTAACTGTTAAGATCCCGTCTATCGATTGCAAGGAATCCAAAGCATCTAATGTGCTCGGAGTCTACAATGGATCAAGGGATTTTACAGATCGATGACTTTACCTGCACTAGTTCGATGACCGTAGGGAAATCAAAGCATCCAACGTGCCCCGAGTCGACGATGGATCAAGGGGCTTACACAACAATAGCTTTCGCCGAGGTGGATAACTGAACCAATCAACCAAAGAGAACTCCAACATTCACATACCATTGTTGAACCAAAAGAACCAAAGCTTGCAAATTTCTTCAAAGGCTTCACCCCTAGCCTTAGCTAGAGGTTTAGCCAACCATGCTACAATGGAAGACTAAAACTTCTACAAAAGAAAAACTACACTCTACACTACAAAAGAAAGAAAGGAAACTAAGGAAAGAGGATTTGGATTGTGGGATGGGATTGAGAGGGAGAGGAGCTCCTTTTATAGCCTCATGAGAAGCTCCAAGCCTAGGTGGCACTCCAAGCCTAAACCAAATTTTTAATTAAGTTTGGGAATGGAGTTAGGCTTGGATGATGAGGTGGCACTTCCTAGGCAATAGAATTTCTTTCTAGGTTTGGGTTAGGAGTTAGGCTTGGAGTGCCGAAAGCAAACTTTTTCTTTAGGTTTGGGCTTGGAGTGGTGAGGTGGCAATTCCAAGCCTTACACATGTGTGGGGGAGGGAGAGAGAGAGAGAGAGAGAGAGAGAGAGAGAGAGAGAGCTCCTCTCTTGCTAGCTCCACACAACGGCTAATCAAGGGGCGGTGGAGATTGAAGGTGATCTCCAACTGTTGCTTATGTGGAGGCTGGAGATGGGGCCTACATGAGAAGAGCTGAATAAAGAGCTCCTTTGCACATTTGCTGGATCAACTTCATCAGCTAAAGATGCTGGAGATAGGAGCTGCTTGGAGGATCTGCTACATGTGCTAGGCCATCAGAAGGATGAACAACTGGATTGGATTGCTGAAGATGAAGACAGTGGCCTGGAAGTTGGTTTGGGAACATCCATTGCTGGACGTTGATGGATACTGGAGCTTGCTGCACGTGCAAGCTGTGGGGACGCTGGTGGAGATGGGCGTGCTCATCAGGTGAAGGAGTAGTGGGGTCCACAGTGTTGGACGAATGTCCACTGCTGGATGTTGAAGGTGGCCTTGGACGGTTGCAGATGAAGGTGGGTCCACTTGCTGTTGTAGCTTGGCTCGTGAGGAAGGTGGGGACCACCTTGCAGGACTGATGGACGTCTGAGGATCTGCTGGACTGTTGATGAACGGGTCCACATCTGGACCATCTAGGATGATGGGTGTTGAAGATCTGGACGGTGGTGATGAGGTTATTTCTCACGTTGCTGCTTTGGATGGATGAAGGGCTGAAGATCAGCCCTCCATCAGCTGTTGTTCGTTGGAGCCACATGTGGCATGGACGGTGGAGATGACTTCGACTGCTACAGCTAGGACGTGCTTGTAGCACGTGTGAGGAGTGGACTGAAATTGCGGTTTTACCGCTAGTGAGATAAGCTTGAAGGTATGCTTATGTCCTAGAGGGGGGGTGAATAACACTTTTTAATTTTTCTTGCAAATTCAAAAGCTTAATTGCATTTATACTATAAAATACCAATTAAGCACATGTAAATGATAGCAATTGATCACCCAAGATCCAACTCAATTTGACAACTATTCTAAGAGTAAGCATTTAGTCAAACAGTTCATATGCATGCTTGTGTCAATCATTCAAAGATGGCATATGATCATTTTGTCAAACACAAGATGGGCATACAATTAAGCACCTATAAGATTGATCAATAAGGAACAATAATAGACAAAATGCATTCACCACATTGCACGCGATGTATAGTGATTCGATGATAAGTCTACTCCACTCCCAGTTCACGATCTCAACCTATGAGACCACCGGGTTTCACTATAGTCTTGGTTTTAAATCAGGTTAACCATCAACCTTGACATCCTTTGATCTAGGATTTCGTTTACCATCTGTCGATGGCCCAATCCAGGGACTTGACGAGTTTGGATATCAAACTCTCACCAATCCTAATCCAAGGACGGTCACGTACACTCCCGCTGGAGTTTTCCAATCCAGGGAATAGTGATTCAATAGGTGGACTCTCAAATACTAGACATACCTAGACGATTGAGCCCCGATTCTGCGCCAATGATGAGTAGCTTCAGCTTTCACGAATGCCTTAGCTCCTCTCCAAGCTCCCACGATCAGCTACCAATGCATATGATGTTCCTAGACTAGTACCGGGTAGGTGGGAGAAGGTATTGATGTTCCATATGCCTATTACAATGCAATGGATAATGAAGGAACCATCAATTGGATCATTCAATGGCTATAAATGACTTCAAGATGAAGATTCAATGATAGGGACAGCCATGAATGCCATGCTTGAGTTCATTGTTCAAACCGAGCTTTGAATACTCAATGTAGTGCCATTAATGGCTAGATTTGAAGGATGAACTCAAGACTATGATGAGCAAAAGAGATTAGATGAAAGTCTTAATAGCCTCTCTTAATGCTCTAAATGGGTGTGCAAGTGATCCTCTCAAAACCCTCGAAATATGCCTTTATAGGCTCCAAGAATCGGGCTCCAACGGATAGAAAACGGTCACGTGCGACCTGTCTAAAAAGCCCAACGACCGGTCTTAGATGAGCATCCGACCGGTCTTGAGATCGGTCTCCCTTTATGAAAACCAGCCCTGAAGTCTCTGGAGGAATTTGGCCCATTTGCGACCGGTCGTACGACCGGTCGTTAGAGGTCAACAACCGGTCGTGGGTAGTCAGCAACCGGTCTCCCTTTTAACCTGTTTCTCCCATTTGGTCGCTGGACGTTTTTCGTCCAAATGCGACCAGTCCTAGGAGACCAGCGACCGGTCCTCAGACCGTTCCTCAGCCAGACAGAAATAAGATTGTTTTCCTTTCAAAAGCTTTCTGACTAAATCCTGCTTCAACCGACCGGTCGCCCGACCGGTCGTCAGGCTTAATTTTACGGACTGAAATGGGGTGAACTCCCTTGTCTTTAATGGTGCACATAGAGATGATTTTCCTATCTTTTTCAACTGATTGGCACCTACATAATGGAGGTCCAAGACTGATCATCTTGACCTTAAGTCCGTGGATCAATTGGCAAACATAAAATGCGATTCGAATGCCATGGACTTGGATGTTTTGGGATCCTATAGGTTGTCTATATGCAACTTACCTTCCGAGCTTGATTTGGCTTGAACTTGAGTGCGGTAAGTTGCTTTGGTCTTCAAGTCTTGAGTCTTCAATCTTCATCGGGGCTCACGAGACTTGACTGATTCAACGATCACGCAATTGACAATACAATGCACAAATCAGTGCACTAACAATCTCCCCCTTTGTCAATTACGTGACAAAACCTAACCTACCAAAACAAAATACATGTTCAAGATATTACATTGATAAAGCATTAAATACAGGACTCTTGACATGCCCAGTCTAAGCTGCTCCTCTTCAGTTTGCTCCCCCTTAACCTGTCAATCCCTGCATCACAAAATATAGCAAACTAGTTTTGGTGGGACTTGATCTTTCTCCCCCTTTTTGTTAGCAATTGATAAAATATTCTCTCCCCCTTAATGATATATCAATAAGGCTAACAAGGAGAGTATAGGGTGCATGACTCATAAAACCATGGATCATGCTAAGGTACATGATTAACAAGAAAATGTAACTATCTAGACAAGGTTAATCATGCAAAATTGGTCAAAGATATACATTTGCAATGAAAGCACAAAGGGCTTATAGCCCAATCAACCAACCTCCCCTAATGGTATATTAAGACAAAAAATAAACAAAGATTAGCATTCAATGAAGCATATAACTCAAGATGATTAGTTAATCTAAGCCGGATGATAGCTAGCAAGCAAATATACAAATTTAAGCAAGGCTAAACTACCGAATTTGGACAACGAGGCTTGAATCCTCTGATTTGCCCATAAGTACAAACATGAGGCTGAAAACCTCAGATTTTCCTATTGTTCCAAAGAGGCTAAATTCCTCAAGTTCATTAATTTGCACAAAATGAGGCTTGATCCTCATATATGTATTTGAGCTCAATATGGTCTCCTAAGGTCACCTAACCTAGATCACAACCCCCTTGGGTATGATAAATAGGACCCAACATGCTTGTTGAGAGGGAATTCATCTATCCTAGATTTTTCTCCCTTAGGTTCATTCCAAGTTGGAGAGCAATGTTTGGTAGGGGATATGACAATAGTTCCTACCCTAGTTTTTGTTGACCTCAACTAATCATTTTACTTATAGTTCAACATGAGGCAACATAAATTCCTCTTTTTGGGTAGACATGATGCTAGTGCTTCGGTACCGGATCTTACTCTAGACGGTTACATCCTTGAAGAGCAACCTGCATATGTGCGGAAGCTTAAAGAGCAACTAGAATTATGGCTAAACCTATAGGAGGGGGGTTGATTAGGACCTTTTTGAAATTCTTTTCACCTACTTACACAATTCAACAAATTAAACTAAGTAAGCAAGAACACTTTGGCTTCCAAGCCTAAGTGGGTCCAATCACAAGACTATCATATGATTAAGCAATAAACAATCCTAGTCTAAGCATGCATAGGTAAATAAATGATTTAACTAATCAAGCTCTTAACCTATGCAACCTATGTAGACTTATGAGAATGGATCAATGAGCTCAAGTCTACACACCTAGAGAAAGTACATCTTGTGTGTGAATGTGTCAATCTAGTGCCTAGCATACATTCCTATTATGCATACATAACAATTGACAAAACTCATACTGAGACAATTCATTATCTCCGTATCATGAACATCCCAAAACAGAAAAACACTTACACCCAATTACATGTCAGAACATAATTTATAATAAAAACTTTATAAAGTGACATGTACTGACACGAAACATCTTCAATTTCTCCCCCTCAACATCTGCACCTAAGAAGCCCTACAAAACAAATCAGCTTCTTGGTGGGATATAATTCTCCCCCTTCTTGTCAGTCATTGACAAAGGTTAGCTTAAAAAAGATTTGCCTATAAGAGCAGCGAAGCTAAATCATGAATTAGGAGAGATAGATCATGAAACATATGGGAGAATAGAAACAACACATAGAAACCTAATATACAATAATCATTACGCACCAAGGGCCTTTCACCCAATCAACCAACCACCCCAACTGGCATGTATATCAAGAGCGATGAAACACATTTAAGCTATATTAAACAGAACCATGAGCCATAAGGGCTTAATGCCCAAACCATCCAACCTCTCCCTATCAATATACCAAGAAAAAGCAATAGACTCATAAATATAGTACCACAAAGCATAGAGAATACCACTATCGTCAAAAGATGAATCAATAAAGCTCAAAAAAGAGGATCCAAACAAGTGATGACATCAATAGATATAACTATAAAGTGCAATCATCCAAGGGTCTAACAGTCATCTAAAATGTATAATATAAAACATGACGAGCGACAAGTGTCTTGGTCACCCAAAAAGATACTCCTGACCAAGACACATAATACAATGATGCTAAAAATCAGTCCCGTCGCCTAGATCTGGTGGCGGTGCATCGCCACGAGCAGCTCGCTCCCAAGCCTCCAAATGCCTATCAATCTGGGCAAGGTGAGCCATAATAGCCTCATGCTACATGAGTAGAGTGGCCTGTCCCTGAAACAGCTGAGACTCGGTCTGATCTATCCTCTGCTCAATCCGTGTAAGATGGTCCTGAAGCTGGCGTAGCTCAACAGTATAAGCTGAAGAGTCCGCTGCAGGGGAGCTACGTCGGGAGAACGCCCGTGGGGGCGTACTAAAGCGTCCAGGAGCAAAACGAGGATCGATGGAGGGATCGGATGATGTCGCTGCTGCTCTAGGCTGTGATGGCTCAGAGGAACCTGGAGGGGCCTCACGCTGCAGCTGAGCCTCCTGAAGTCGACGCTGGAGTTCCTCTTGTGTCTTGCGCATTTTGGTTATAATAGAGCAATTTAGAATGGAAGGTTTTACGATCACATCTGAGGGATCAGTAAGTCCTACAGTTTTGGCCAACCTACAGATGAGATACCCAAAAGGAAGACCCGCCGACAGACCATCGGACACCAAGATGGCGGACCGAATGGCTTTCATAATACGCGAGGGA
Source organism: Liriodendron chinense (assembly GCA_003013855.2). NCBI lineage: Eukaryota > Viridiplantae > Streptophyta > Magnoliopsida > Magnoliales > Magnoliaceae > Liriodendron > Liriodendron chinense. Next base: position 1,763,393 of record ML058492.1, on the reverse strand, counting down.
AGACACATTCTACGGCCCTGACTGACATTATAAAGAATAGTGACCATGTCTTCAGGAAGGTCGGCCTTGTTGCTCTTCCTCGGGAATACGTTTTTGAAGAATATGTTGTGAATAAGACGATAATCCCAAGACATTGACGAGGCACGAAGAGCATTGTTGTTAACCCATCTAGGGCATGCTCCATTGCATAAAGCTCGAGTCATGGTGTCTCAAGAGGCGGGTTCGGTCTCCTCATCATCAAAGAGCTCATCCTCATCAACAATAGATATGCCAATAGCCTCAGCTATGGCAGGAAGACCGAATGTCCAAATCCCGTTAGCGAAATGGACTTCGAAAGAAGAAAAGTCATCGGGAATGATGCGACAACAGGAATAGAATTTTCTGACTACTTCTTTCTGAACAGGACCGCCCATATGGAGCACAGGCTTCCAACCTATTGCATCTAAAAGCTGGACCACTCGATAAGGTTCCAAGTCCACAAGTTTGGCTGATTTCTCACAAAGCACATCACGATTTTTGAAATTGTGCCAATTGGCAAGATGTGATGTGTTTGATGCAGTAGGACGGGGTTTGGAAGGAGATTTAGACGATGAAGCAACCCCTTTTCCTTTGGAAACCGTCTTCTTGGAGGTGGGTTGTGGGGACCCCTCATCATGTTGGATTTTCGAGCGGCGTTCACACCGAGGAGGGGATGCATCTTTCCTCCCACGAGAAGACATAATGGAGTCGAACAATCCACACAAATATGCCCTAGGAATCAAAAGAGAAGGATACAACAAGAAAGAACAAGACTAAAACCCTTACCAATGAAGAAGATGATTATTAGAAGACAATGTACCACGTAGGAGGGCTTTAATCTTCGATTGGAGACCTAGGGAAGCTTGAGGAGGGCTGGTGAGACCTCTAGGATGAAAAAGAAGGAAAAAAATGGGAATAGAAATGATTTGGGGCAGCCCGATTTCTTTTAAACACCTCCAACCCGCGCCCGTTGTCCGGTCCCCGACCGGTCCCAAGACCAGTCGCCCGACCGGTCGCCCGACCAGTCATAGGCCCTAAACTGCAAAAACTGTGTACCTTTTGAAAATTTGCACAGCTGGATTTACTTTTAATTCTTAAAAATGGGTTTGTTTGTGACAGAATTGTGCAATCTAGGATGACCAACGGTCTATTAACAGTTCACAACAAAAGCATTGGTTTGGCCAAATGATTTTACAAAATTTTGATGCAAAAAATGAACGAATTTTAAGCAACCTGTGATAATGGATCTTATATCCAGATATACCTATTATTCTCATAAATGATGAGGCTAAGACCCTCAGATTTTACTATAAAATGATAAACCACATTTATCTAAAGGCTAACAACCTGCAAAACAGATAATTTGTTAGCCAATCCCCAATGCACAGCCACCAATGAATTTTCATGATATTACAGATTGATCAAGTTCATGGGGCAAGCATAAGGCTATGAGATTACTTTCCCTTCATGACCTTCTTGGCAATAATCTCTGTCTTCATAATTGGAGTATGTTTCTTTAATACTCAAGGTGTTATGGTCAAGAGCTTTCTCCCAAATGTATAGATGTAGGGAGAGAAGAGTGTTTGAGATTGACAAGGTTTGCATGATATCTCGCTCTTTATCACTGCGGGATTTAGAATCTAGTTATCCCATTTTTCTACCAGATTACTCCCAATATGTTATAATAAAGCATGAGGAGGAAGCATGACCATAACCATCTAAATGTGGCAAGGATGTTTAATTGAAGATTACACATGCCACAATAAATTCATCAAACTACATTATCTTAGACATAACGATAAACAAATAATAGCATATGAGATGTCTAACTAAAGAACTCAAGATTAGTTATGCTAATTATGCATACAAGGATAAGTTCGATAGATAGACAATGTTTAAAGAGGCTAGATTTTCTCAAGTTTACTTACAAAGCACAATTAACAGAATTTTCTCGGCAAGATTAAACAGTTAAGCTTTAATGATATTCAATCAATTCAAGATACACAAACTTAGCCGAGAATGTCACATACTACAAATGAAGCATGCAACATATATATGGTCACAAATGAATTTTAACTATTGAGCAAAATTGACCACAATAGGGATTAGCAAAGCACACAATCAATCCAAGCTAATCCAAAAGCAATTAGTTCAACTCAAAATGATCTGAGCATGATACACAAGCGTTAAACTAATCAAAAGAGAATGAGGCTTAGTCCTCAAATTTACCAATATGCACATATAGCTAACTACCTGACTAGCACACAAGGCTACCCAAGGATTTCCTAAAATCCAAAGGTCTAAAGATGTCAACTAGCTGTCTCATCTTGGTTGGCGCATAATATTGGTTTTGGGTATATGAATTGCCAATATGATTCCCAAAAACCCTTTGTTGTTTGCCCTTAACCATATTCTGAATTTTCTGGTTCAAATGGGCAACCTGCTTTAGCATCTCCCCCACATAATTATATCTTTTAGAAGGGGATGAAACTTTCCTTTTCTTGCCAACCTTGCGAGATTTTTCCTTATTCTCAACTTTGGTTGAGTTCTTCACAATTTTTGGAGCCTTCCCATGTTGGCTCTTCTTTTCTTGAGTCACTCTTTCAGTCACAACTGATTTAACTATTTGAGGTTGGACTGAGGTGCATGGCGGTCGTTTTACAATTGGGCATTCAAATTTAAAGCGTCCCGCCTCTCCACAAAAGTATCATGAGAGAGCTGACTTAGGTTTGCTCTTAATGAAGAAGACTCAACTTCCAAAAGTACCAGAGAAGGGGTTTTCTTGACATATTTGTAACCCCATTTTTCTCCCAAATCTTTACCCATAATACAAGATTTACTTATTTGCGCATTTTGGGTCTCTTGGTCTTTGTTCTCATTGGTGTAGGTCTTAAGTTGGTTGACCTCAAGTTTTAAAGCTTGATTTTCATGTTTAACTGTTTTAAGTTCAAGTTCAAGCTCTTCAATTCTTTTTAATGCCTCTCTCAATTCATTTTGAATATTTTTCTTTTCTTTAGTTAGAGAGACATGGTCAATTTCCAACTTTTGCTTTTCAATCTTTTCTTTATTGAGCTCTTTCATAACTTTTAAATTTTCACAATAGAGCTCATTATAAACATCTTGTAATTGGTCATCCTCATCATTATTTTCCTCTTCACTACTAGAGGATGTCTCATCATAGCTCATATTCTCCCTTAAATTTATACTTACAACTCTTTCGGTAGAAGGTATGGGCATGGATAAATCAGTTGTGTAAGAATGTTCATAAATAGATTCCAACTTCTCCCAAGCTTGCTTAGCGGATTCGCAAGTAGATATTCTATTTTGCTCCTCTTGGGAGAGAGCACAACGGATTACATCAAGGGCTTTAAGATTGCTCATAGAATTGGCCATTTCTTCTTTACTCCATTTTGATTCATCTTTTGGAGTGGAAGTGGTCTTACCCTTACTTTTAGTTTGAACAATAGGGACCGACCAACCTTTCTCAACTATGTCACATATAGCTGGATCTAGTGACATTAAAAATATGCTCATTCTAGCCTTCCAATATGTATAATCGGATCCATCAAAGTGTGGAGGACTAGAAATCAAACTTGCCTCGGAGTTGGACATACATACAAGCTCACTTAGGATCTACCTCTAGGCAATTAAGCCCTTAAAGAGGAAGCCGCTTTGATACCAAATGAAATTGCAGTTTTACCGCTAGTGAGATAAGCTTGCAGGTATGCTTATGTCCTAGAGGGGGGGTGAATAGGACTTTTTAATTTTTCTTGTAAATTCAAAAGCTCAATTGCATTTATACTATAATATACCAATTAAGCACATGTAAATGATAGCAATTGATCACCCAAGATCCAACTCAATTTGACAACTATTCTAAGAGACGCATTTAGTCAAATAGTTCATATGCATGCTTGTGTCAATCATTCAAAGATGGCATATGAGCATTTTGTTAAACATAAGATAGGCATACAATTAAGCACTTATAAGATTGATCAATAAGGAACAATAATAGACAAAATGCATTCACCACATTGCACGTGATGTATAGTGGTTCGACGATAAGTCTACTCCACTCCCAGTTCACGATCTCAACCTATGAGACCACCGGGTTTCACTATAGTCTTGGTTTTAAATTGGTTAACCATCAACCTTGACATCCTTTGATCTAGGACCGCGTTTACCATCCGCCAATGGCCCAATATAGGGACTTGACGAGTTTGGATCTCAAACTCTCACCAATCCTAATCCAAGGACGGTCACGTACACTCCCGCCGGAGTTTCCCAATCCAGGGAATAGTGATTCAATAGGTGGACTCTCAAATACTAGACATACCTAGACGATTGAGCCCCGATTCTGCGCCAATGATGAGTAGCTTCAGCTTCCACGAATGCCTTAGCTCCTCTCCAAGCTCCCACGATCAGCTACCAATGCATATGATGTTCCTAGACTAGTACCGGGTAGGTGGGAGAAGGTATTGATGTTCCATATGCCTATGACAATGCAATGGATAATGAAGGAACCATCAATTGGATCATTCAATGGCTATAAATGACTTCAAGATGAAGATTCAATGATAGGGACAGCCATGAATGCCATGCTTGAGTTCATTGTTCAAACCAATCTTTGAATACTCAATGTAGTGCCATTAATGGCTAGGTTTGAAGCATGAATTCAAGACTATGATGAGAAAAAGAGATTAGATGAAAGTCTTAATAGCCTCTCTTAATGCTCTAAATGGGTGTGCAAGTGATCCTCTCAAAACCCTCGAAATATACCTTTATAGGCTCTAAGAATCGGGCTTCAACGGATAGAAAACGGTCACATGCAACCTGTCTAAAAAGCCTAACGATCGGTCTTAGATGAGCATCCGACCGGTCTTGAGACCGGTCTCCCTTTATGAAAACCAGCCCTGAAGTCTCTGGAGGAATTTGGCCCATTTACGACCGGTCGTGGGAGGTCAATGACCGGTCGTGAGTAGTCAGCGACCGGTCTCCCTCCCTTTTAACCTGTTTCTCCCATTTGGTCGCTGGACGTTTTTCGTCTAAATACGACCGGTCGTGCGACCGGTCCTCAGACCGGTCCTCAGGCAGACAGAAATAAGATTGTTTTCCTTTCAAAAGCTTTCTGACTGAATCCCGCTTCAACCGACCGGTCGTCAGGCTTAATTTCACGGCCTGAAATGGGGTGAACTCCCTTGTCTTTAATGGGGCACATAGAGATGATTTTCCTATCTTTTTCAATTGATTGGCACCTACATAATGGAGGTCCAAGACTGATCATCTTGACCTTAATTCCGTTGATCAATTGGCAAACATATAATGCGATTCGAATGCCATGGACTTGGATGTTTTGGGGTCCTATAGGCTGTTTATATGCAACTTACCTTCCGAGCTTGATTTGGCTTAAACTTGAGTGCGGTAAGTTGCTTTGGTCTTCAAGTCTTGAGTCTTCAATCTTCATCGGGGCTCACGAGACTTGACTGACTCAACGATCACGCAATTGACAATACAATGCACAAATCAGTGCACTAACATGGACGTCCATCCTTGCTGGACGATCAGAATCAGCTGAACGCTGATGGGTCCACTTTTGCTTGAAAGTGGATGTGAAGTGGCACGTGTGGCAGCCCATTGGTTGAACTGGATGGACGGCTTGGAATGGGGCCCACATTGCTGCAGTCTGTCCATTTTGCTAGTGGACGTCCATTGTTTTGGACGGCTGAGGTTTGCTGCACTGATGGACAGCTGCAATGATCAGGCCTCCATCATCTGTTGTGATGGACGTGGGCTCCACATTGATGGACGATTCAGCCAGCAACTGGATAAATGGACGGCTGGAAGGATGGAGGCCTGGCTTGTAGATGGTTGGATGCTTTGCACGTGTGGATGCTGGAGGACTTAATGGAGTTGATGACGTCCACCAGCTGGACGTGGACGGTGGCTGAATTGCTGGATCCATGGCTGGTACGTGCTACAGCTGGGACGTCCACAAGATGGACTGGATGGAGGTAGATGCTATGGATGAGCTTGAGATGGATGATGAAGATGGTGTATGGTGGAAGCTACTGGAGATTGATGAAGGCTCCACACACTGAACACGTGCTGGAGATGCTCCAGTTGCAGAAGACGCTGGATTGCATGCTGATCCATCAGCACGTTTGATGGATGGACGGTGGATGTGTGGTCTTCACAGCTGCTACGAATGGAGACATCTCCACTGTCCTAATGGATCCACATGTGCTGGATCCACTCATGCTGGATGATAGGCATGTGGGGTCCACCTACTAGATGATCGTGTGATGGCCCACCTTGCTAGACGTGTGAAGAAGGCTGAAGCCTTCTCCATGTTGGCACATGTGAGGGCTGAGACCTGGTCACTTTACGTCTGATGGTGGAAACGTTTCCATTTGCTTGATGCACATACGGTTGGCCCTACATGTGGACATCCAATCTTGACCGTCCAAACCGTAGAACATGATGGTCCTTCGATCTTTACGATTTGACTTCCTTCAGGATTGCCACATACTTTATCTTGATCACTTTAGGGCCTTTAATCGCCCTGATTGGCTCGGATCTTGTCCAAACTCTCCTGATCACCTGAAGATAGAAAATTCACCTAATGAGGGATAATTAACCAGAAAAACAATGATAATGCCCTTAACAACCAAGGTTAATTATACAATATTAGGTACTTATCAATGCTCCAAGGGACTATCTAACGGCGACAGCTTTCGAAGCAGCGCAACGGGAGAACCGGTTGATCCTGCAAGGTATACAAGCAACCCTCGACCAGATTGTAGCATCGCTAGCTCCGCTCCAAGCCCAAGGCGACCAACAACCACCAACAATTGCTATACGGGACAATCATATAGTCCGTAGAGCATGTCAGGTGGATAATTGTAGGGCTACACCAGACGAATCAGAACCAAGCGATGACGAGGTCGAAGACATCTTGGTACGACGACCTACGCTAGGGAAGGAGCGTGTGGAACGAGCAGAACGAGACTATCGGGGCAAAGCTGATCTTCCCAGCTTTAATGGCCTACTTCGAATAGAGGAGTTCCTCGACTGGATGGTAGAGGACGAAAGATACTTTGACTATATAGAAGTGCCGGATGACAAGAAGGTAAAACTAATTGCGTATAAATTTAAATCTGGTGCTTGATCATGGTGGGAAAACCTACAGGTTTCCTGCACCCGTCAGAATAAGACACCCATCCGAACATGGCCTTGGATAAGACAGCTTCTTAGAGCTCGATTCCTCCCTAGCGACTATGAACAAATTTTGTTCCAACAATATCAAAATTATCGTCAGGAAAATCGAACCATAGCCGAATATCTTGAAGAATTCTAGCGATTGGCTACACGGAATAATTTATAAAAATCAAAGGCACAACAAGTATCACAATTCATTGGTGGGCTGCAATTTGCAATCCAGGATCGGGTCCAGATGCATCCAGTCTGGACATTGAGTGAGGCTAACCAATTGGCCACCCGAGCAGAAACATAGTTGTCACGGCCCCCTGCTCGACCTTATCCGACAACACGGAATCCTATCACCGGACCCACTCACGATACAACGTTGGCCAAAGGCAAGGAACCTGTAGGAGGGCGTCCGCAACCTCCTACTGTCACGAACTGGGACTGGGGAAGCGGTCCCTCAAGACCTCAACGCACAACTCCCACTACAGCGGGTCCTAGCAGGATCCCTAACCCATATGGTCGGCCAAGGCCAGACCATTGTCTCCGCTGTGGCCAACCAGGTCACTGGTCGAACGCTTGCCCTCAACGCTCTACAGCCCTCTTAACTACGAATGAAGGTGGCGCGGAAAGTGAAGTAACGAAAGACGACCCTGAATTCGAACAGGCTGAAGAGGGGGACACAGAAGATGTAGATTGGCTGATTGAAGATCATGGGGAATCGCTAGTAGTGAGACGATTACTTTACGCTCCCAGGAAGGAAGTGCACCCACAACGACATAATATCTTCCACACAAAGTGTACCGTGCAGGGCAAAATTTGTAATGTGATCATAGACAGTGGGAGTAGCGAAAATATTGTCTCGAAAGTTATGGTGGATAAGTTACATCTGCATATGACGAAGCACCCTACCCCTTACTCGATCGGTTGGATCAAAAAGGTGAACGAGACATAGGTAACTCATCAATGCATTATCTCGTTTTCCATTGGTAAAAGCTATAAGGACGAGGTCCTCTGTGATGTGATTGACATGGAAGCCTGCCACATGTTACTCAGGCATCCATGGCAATCAGATTGAGATGTGACACACGGCGAACGGAAAAACATATACATGTTCACCAAGGATGGTCGAAAAATTATTTTGGCCCCTATGACACCAGAGAAACACCCCAAAGCTTCTAAAGTGGAGGGGAACTCTCTCTTTACCATTCGTGAGTTTGTTAAATAATCAAAGAAAACGGGCAAAATATATGCCGTTATGGTAAAAGGCAAGGAGTCAGGATCCTCTAATATTCCTCAACGCCTCAAACTGTTGCTAGATGAATTCCGAAGTGTTTGGCCTGGAGATTTACCTGATGAGTTGCCTCCCATGCGAGACATACAACATCACATCGACCTTGTCCCAAGGTCCAGTTTGCCTAACCGACCGCACTATCGGATGAGTCTGAAAGAGTGTGAAATTCTACAGGGACAAGTGGAGGAACTGATCCATAAGGGTCTCATTAAAGAGAGCATGAGCCCGTGTGCCATTCCGGCACTCCTTACCCCAAAGAAAGACGGAACTTGTCGCACGTGTATTGATAGCCGCGCGATCAATAAAATAACAGTTAAATATCGATTTCCAATACTGTGGTTGGATGACATGCTTGACATGCTCGAGGGCTCCAAGGTGTTCTCAAAACTGGACTTACAGAGTGGATACCATCAAATCCGTATTAGGCCAGGTGACGAGTGGAAAACGGCCTTCAAGACCAAGGAAGGACTATATGAGTGGCTGGTTATGCCCTTCGGTCTGACCAACATACCAAGCACCTTCATACGTTTAATGAACCAAGTGTTGAAGCCGTTCATTGGCCGTTTTGTTGTCGTTTACTTTGACGACATCCTAATATACAGTAAGGATGAAAAAGAGCACATGACCCACATCAGAAAGTGCTACAAGTGTTGGCCGACAACAAACTATACTTAAATCTGAAAAAGTGTAGCTTCTTAACTGATCGATTATTGTTTCTGGGGTTCATTGTATCATCCACGGGTATCCGAGTGGACGAAGAGAAAGTTCGAGCAATTCAGGAGTGGCCAACTCCGACGAACATTCATGAGGTACGAAGTTTCCATGGGTTGGTGACCTTCTATCATCGGTTTGTGTGGAACTTCAGCAGTATCGTCGCGCCAATTACTGATTGTATGAAGAAGGGTCCGTTTTAATGGATCGAAGGGGCAGAGAAGAGTTTTGCAAAAATCAAACATCAGTTGTCCACTACCCCGATCCTGGTACTCCCTAATTTCGATAAGTTGTTTGAGGTAGAATGTGACGCATCTAATGTCGGCATTGGGGGAGTCCTTTCTCAGGAAGGCAGGCCAGTTGCCTTTTATAGTGAGAAACTCGGCGACGCATGATAGAAGTGGTCAACCTATGAGCTTGAATTATATGCAGTGGTTCAGGCACTGCGCCATTGGCGCCATTATCTTATTCAAAGGGAATTTATACTATACACTGATCATCAGGCCTTAAAATTTATTAATACTCAGACTAATGTGAATCGTATGCATGTTAGATGGATTTCATTTTTAAAGGAATTCACGTTTGTTCTGAAACACAAGTCAGGGCAGCAGAACAAGGTAATAGATGCACTTAGCCGACGTGCATCCCTTCTTATTACCATGAGTAGTGAGGTGGTGGGATTCAACTGTCTCAAGGAACTTTATGCCAATGACGAGGATTTTGCAGATGCATGGAAAAAGTGCCAAGAGGGTCACCCAAGTGACATTCTAATTCAAGATGGTTTTCTCTTCAAAGGAAATCGACTTTGCATTTCGCAGAGTTCGTTACAGGACAAAATTATTATCGAGCTACATGGCGGTGGCCTCGGCGGTCATCTAGGACGAGATAAGACTCGAGCGATGGTGGAAGAGCGGTATTACTGGCCACAACTTGCTCGTGATGTTGGCAGGGTGATACAACGATGTCATATTTGTCAGACTGCTAAGGGACAGTCTCAAAATACAGGTCTTTACAAGCCATTACCCGTGCCAGATGCCCCTTAGGAGGATTTATCTATGGATTTTATATTAGGGCTCCCACGAACACAACGCGGCATGGACTCAGTGTTCGTGGTGGTAGACCGATTCTCCAAGATGGCACATTTTATTCCATGCAAGAAGACCTTTGATGCGGTACACGTTGCGAATCTTTTCTTCAGAGAGGTTGTGCGACTACATGGGATTCCTAAGACAATCACTTCAGACCGGGACACAAAGTTCGTTAACCATTTTTAGCGAGCCTTGTAGAATCGGTTCGGTACTCGACTTCTATTCAGCAATGCTTATCATTCGCAAACAGATGGGCAGACTGAGTTCGTAAACCGCACATTAGGGAATCTCATCTGTTGCCTTTCAGGTGATAAACCGAAGCAGTGGGACATGGCCCTGGCTCAAGCAGAGTTTGCGTTCAACAACATGGTAAACTAATCAACAAGAAAGTCCCCGTTCTAGATTGTTTATGTATGCGTGCCTCGTCACACACTCGATTTGGTTCCCCTGCCCAAGCTTTCGGGATAAGAGTTACAGCTAGACATATGGTGGACTGAATCATGGATATACATACAGACATGCGCAACAAATTACAGGCTTCGAATGAGAAATACAAAGAAGCAGCCGACAAGCATCGGCGTGCCAAAGTGTTCGAAATAGGTGATCAAGTGATGGTCCATCTACGTAAAGAGCGATTTCCTACCGACACCTACAACAAGTTGAAACACAAGAAGATTGGACCGGTACCGATTATTCGCAAGATCACTGACAATGACTACATTGTTAATCTTCCAGATAACATGGAGATTTCAAGGATTTTCAATGTGGCAGATCTATACGAATATCATGAACCAAAGCTAGACGAGAACTCGGGGTCGAGTTCTTTTGAAGTGGAGGAGACTGATGTAGAATGGGTCGCTGATTATTTCATGGCCCAGATGGACCAAAAGAAGACCGGGTCGGGGTCGAAAGTGATCCGGATCATCAGGACCGTAAATCGGCCATATCTCGCAATCCGAAATGAGTTTCGGGACATATAATATATCATCTACTTTAGCCAACCAACCCCGCTACGCCGGGTTACCCATGCCCGAATCATGAGATTCGACCGTATTGATGGTCATTAGGCTAGTTTATTTTCAGTTTTACTATTTATAATAAGTTTTATTTCGATCATAACTTTGGATCTGTAAGGTTTTAGAGTTCGTGCCCAACATGGAAAGGGCTTAGAATATTTAGTAGAATAACATGGTTGGGCCCGTTTGATAACTTTTTATTTTTGGCCAAAAACCAAGAGTTCTAGTAGGATTGAACGACTTCTATAAATAGTAAGTTTACTATTTATAGTAAGTTACATTTTCTAGGTGTTTGAGTTTGAGTTGGAGTCTGATACTTTACCTAGGGTTTAGTTTCCTATTTATATGCATTGTAATTCCATTTCTATTCATTCAATTATAAAAAAAACAATTATTCAGAATTAATTTCCTCTTTTTATCTTTTATTTCTTCTCGTGGATTCGAGAAACAATCGGTTAGGGAGACGGTGATTGACCTACCACGTCCTCCCTGCGTCATATCTCAATTCTCTTCTCATTTAATTTGATTGTGTAAAGAGAAGATCATTCTCATACTAGAGATAAGAGAACTGAAATTATAGCTTTTAGGAAAACTCTGTTTAAAAATTTCTAGATTCATCTTGTTCGAGCTATATTGGTTTATCTTCTAAAAAGATCGGATCGCTGCACCATTGAAGTTTCATCTCTGCTAAGCTTCATCATCTTCTACAAGAATGGTAATATATTCCATACTATTGGATTTCGTATGAAATAGCCCGTGAAAATCTCAAATCAGGTTGTTAGTGATTAGCCTGTGAAAATCATTTAAAGTTTTGTTGTAATAAGCCTGTAAAAATCATAATTTCTGTATCAAGTTTTAAAGGTGAACTTATGAAAACCTTTATATAGTGGAAAGCCAAAATTACAAGGGAAAGTAATTTTAGGAGTGGAGTAGGTGCAAGTTGTTGTACCACCGAACCACTATAACTCTTTGTTCATGGTGATTATTCTATTGTTTATCTTTTTATGTGCTTGATTGTTTATGAAACCTTAAATCTTGACATAAAGTTGTCCTACTTAGATTTCTAAGTGATATAAGGTTGTCCTACTTAATTTGTTAAGTGGAAGGTTGTACTACTTAATTTCTAAGTGAAAGGTTATCCTACGATTTAATCCAAGGTTTTCATATTGATCTCTGTTTGCTTTCAGATTAATTAATTGCATATTTATTCTTTCTAGTCTTGTGATTGATACTCTAATTTATTTTAAGATTGCAAGAGGGAGAATTGAATTGAGTTGTCCTATTCACCCCCCTCTAGGACATTTATAGTTCCATCCTTTTTCAAGACTTATGACTCTCATAACCTATACCTCTTTTGTCCCCAGGGGATCTACCTACACCTAGGAGATTTTTTAAGTTTTCTTCTCATTAGGTGAATCTTCTCTTATAATCTACTAGTTGACACTTAAGGCGATCTATCTCTAACTTTAGACCATGATTAACAAACTTAGCTTCCTTATGTTCAATTTCAAGATTCGAGGCCTTATCTTTAGTTCTATTGAATTCAACAGTTAAATTAGTATAGTCTTGAACAAGCCTACCATTTTTACTTTTAAGCTCATCTTTGTTTTTTATTAATTTTGTGTTCTCTTCTTTAGCCCGACTTAGCTTTTTAAGAATTTTCAAATTGTTAGTGTACAGCTGGTCATAGGCTTTTTGCAATCCACTTTCCTCATCATTTTCATCGTCTTCCTCACCATCACTGGAGGACTTTTCATCTTCTTCGTTAGATGAATTATGTTCAGTATTATCTCCCATGTCATTGATTTCTGGGAGATAATAGTGGTGGAGGCCATTAGAATTTTCAATTATTTTTGTTAGTGCACTTTTCTTTGATATACTAGTGCACCTTATTTGTCAATTACGTAGGTCAGTGAGTTTAAGTATTGGTTGCGCCTAAAAAAGATGAAGATCGAAGACTCAAGAGGACCTGCCTGCATCAAGGAAGAAGAACAGGTAAATGAGATGCCTTGGTGAGCTAAAACCTTGAACCTAAACTAAAACCCAAACCTCTAAATGACTTGACCCAATAGGTAAACTTTTAGTCATCTTAAAATGGTTATAGGTGTCCCAAAAGACCACCCAAAAGAAGGCCTAAGAGGTTCATGAGCTGCTGTAAACAAAACAGATAAACAACAGAACTCATGTGTCTGGCGACCGGTCGCAGGTACCGGGCAACCTATCGCCAAAGGCCAAAATGGGTTAGCAAGAAAATTAGATCACAGGCCATATTCGGCTAGTCACTAATCTATTGAGACTGGTCGACTGGACCATGCGACAGGTCGCCAGATTTGGTAGACAGGTCGCAAGGGCCAAAATTAGCACAGCAATGAAACCTCAGTCCCTGGCCTAATTAAACCAATCGATGCTCAATTGCGATCGGTCGATGACCCCTAATGACCGGTTGTAGTTGGGGTACAACTGCTCGACAATTAGTCATTAGTTTCTATTTTTCAACCGTTGGATCTTATCTGTATGGGGCTAAGAGAGATATTCAAGTTCATTAGAAGCCACCCTCATTGCCCACAACATTAGGCTATAATCCTATCCATACCCAAGTTATCTTCCTTGTGATTCATCATAAGTTAGAGTATTCAAATATCAAATGAAGATCTCAATTGATCTCTAGATGTTTTAAACACTTACACTATAAGTATATCCTTAGTCTAAACTTCTCTAAAGATCCAATTAGGTAGAATTTCTCTAGGCAACCATTTCCTACTATGTTGTAGAGAATTCACCACCACTTCTCATCATCTTGGTCATTTCAAAGAAGATCATATGTAAGGTGATTGATCGTTGGAGCTGAGGCATTGTTAACTCATAGACATCATGATCGGAGGAGCAACGGAGAGCCGATTGAAGCATGGGAGAGTGGAGATCAAGCAACCCAAGTGGCGCTAAATAATGGGTTCATCCGACAAGTAAGTGTCAAGTTGAGAATTCATTGCACTCTTTCCATTTGTTGGTTAGAGTGTGAGAGTTTGGTTTCAAACTTGATCCAGGTTCCTTAGTGGATCCTTGGCTCATTAGTTGAGCTTAAAATTCAGGTTCCTTAGTGGGACCTTGACTCATTAGTTGGGTCTAAATCAAGTCTCCAAGGGGAGCCACCAACACGGGTGCGTACGTAAAGGTTGGGAGGAACCTGTAAAATCCTAAGTTGGGTGGAACTGTCAAACACCTAAGTTGAGAGATGAACCTGTAAAATTTTTGTTCACGTTGAGAGGTGAACTTGTGCAAACACTTTCGTGTCAAGGTTGAGAGGTGAACCTGATTTAAAACCTTCGTTATAGTGAAATCTAGTGTTCTTATGGGTTGGGAATGGCAACCAGGAGTGGAGTAGACAAGTAGTCAAACCACTATACATGCTTGTGCTTGGGAATGACTTAAGCACATTGTTATTCTAACATTGTTGTTTAATTGTTAAGTATATAAATGCTTGAATGGAATGTATACTATGCCTGATAAGTAGATTCTCATACACATGTTGTAGTTTCACTTCTAGACTAGTAGCATAATTAGAATTATCTTTTTTAGTCTAGATAATTGCACATTAATTAGAAGCTTATCATGTTGCATCTTTTATGATCTATGTGCTTAAGCTAGCTTGTTTAATTTCTAGATCATTTATAGCCTTTTGTGATTGGACCCACTTTAGCTTGGAAGCTACATGTTCTTGTTTAATTAATTTATAATTGCCAAACTAGTTTAATTAGACAAGAGTTTTTAAACAATCCTAATCACCCCCCCCCCCCCCCCCCCCCCCCCCCCCCCCCAGGACTTAGTAGTAGTTCTAAGCTCCGCAAAGCTTTCACGATAAGCATAGGGTGTCATGTTAGACCATCTCCGACGTAATTTCAACCTTTGGTCTCCATCACTTTGAGATTCATCTGAATCTGATTCCGAATCCTCGGTGTCATCCCAGGTGGCAGTCATTGCCTTACCTCTAAATTTTTCTTTACTTGGGGCTTGACAGTCAAAGGCAATATGACCATAACTTCGGCACTTATAACATTGGAGTTCTTTTGATTTATTTGAAGAATTACCTATGTGGCACTTGGAATCAAAATATTTTCCCTTCTTATAAGGTTTCTTTCCCTTGTTATTAAAGAATGTTCTAAATTTTTTGCAATTCGATCCATATCCATTTCGTCATCACTATCTACATTAAATTCTTGTTTCTTATGTGAGGTTTTCAAGACATTGTTTTTGGATTTTGAAGGAGTTTTGAAATGAAGTTCATGGGTTTGTAGAGAACCTAGTAGTTCTTTTACTTTCATTGTATTAATGTCTCTACATTCCTCGATTATTGTGACCTTTGAAGTAAAACGTTCTGGTAGGGATCTTAAGATTTTCCTACAAATACGTGCATCCAGAACTCTTTCTCCCAACCCCCACATGTAATTGGATATATCACTCAATTTTGTGTAAAACTCCATGAATGTCTCATGCTCTTCCATCTCAATGTTTTCAAATTGAGTAGTTAAGAGTTGGAGTTTAATTTGAGCGTTTACTATGCATGTCCCCTCGTGAGTGGTTTCCAATAAGTCTCATGCTTCCTTTGTAGTCTCACAAGTACATATGCATTTGAATTTGGGGATACGGCACAGTAGATAGCATTAAGTGCCTTTTCATTGCTTGTATAACTAATTTTCTCAATGTCACTCTAAAGGTTATAAGGTTTTGGAGATCTGATTGTGATTCCTTTAGTCATTGTTTACAAAAGGGGTGTTTCATAGCCTTGCTCAACCACTTTCTAGGTAGCATGATCTAAGGATTGCAAAAATATTCTCATTCAAGCCTTCCACTACGCATAGTTGGATCCATCAAAGTATGGAAGTCCATAAATCGAACTTGTCTTAGCCTTAGACATATTTTCAAGCTTCTTTAAGGATCTCAATCCAGACTGTTAAGCTTTTAAGGAGGAACCTGGTTTTGATGCCAATTGAAATTGCGGTATTAGTTTGGTTACCGCTCTAGTAAAAGTTAGGTACTATGTTTAAGTCCTAGAAGAGGGTGAATAAGAACTTTTAAAAATTCTAAGATATTAAGCAATTGTCAATCCACTATTACACACAAACTAAAACATGCATACAAGTGTAAACTGAAGTTCTCACAAGATATTATGAAGGGATATATAACTTCATTAAGACAATTAAAGAAACACTTGATAAGCACACCATCAACCTATCCAAAAGATTTATCAAATGAGTTAGGCAAGAAAAATATCATGTAAACAATACATCGAACATATAATTTGCAACATATCTAGGCATTCATGATGATCATTTAATTTGCATACCTAAGAATAAATTTCATTCACCACATTACATAAGATGTATAGTGGTTCGACTACTTGCCTATTCCACTCCCAACTGACCCACTCACTCCTTAAGTGGCCAAATTTTATTATCATAATGGTTTTAAATGAGGTTCACCATAAACCTTTACAACCTATACAAGGTTTACATGTTTTGTACCCGTCGGTGTCTTACATAAGGTCTTGTCCTACCCAAGGACTTGTCTTACACAAGGACAACTCATGTATGCTCCCGTCGGAGGCCTACACAAGGACTTCTCAACTTTGGGTCTTCAAACTCTGAAACTCAAATCTCTACATAAGAGATAGTTTTAACTTGGACTCTAATACGAAAACATACTTAACTAGATGAGCCCCTTGAAAGCACCTTGGATGAAGTAGTTTTATCTTGCACGAATAGCTCATTCTTTACCTCCCTCAATCAAAAACCTTGATTCAGATGTGCCTTTATAGTGCCAAGGTCAAGGAAAATGGTTTGGGTGAACCTTCTACAAGATTGAGCTTTTAATGGAGAAGGAAGGATTCACCTAGGGTAGTTTTAATGGCTTTAATGACTAAGAATATACTTATTTCGGATTAGGTCAAGGGCCATTAATGAAGGCTTGAGTTCATGTTTCAATCCGAGCTTTGAATGCTCATTAATTTTCTTAAACAACAAGGATTAAACAATGAACTCAAGACATTAAAGCTTGGGAAGAAAGGATTTGACTGTGAAAGGACTCTTGCAAAGGCTCTAATGGATGCTCCTCAAAGAGGCGAAGGGATCTGACAAATGGCTTTAAAGAGGTGTTTGGAATGGCTAGAAAATGATTTAAAAAAAACAACTAGTTCGATAGGATCAACTAGCCTTTCGATGGGATCGAAGACATGACTAGACAGATTTTTAAGTTGTTGGAAGGTCATGTTCGATCAAATCGAATAGGTCTTCGATGGGATCGAAGGCCCCTTCAATGACATCAAGGACTAGGTTTTGATGGCATCAAAGAATTGTCCAGAGAGTATGTATATTTGCTAGACATAATGTTCGATGGGTTCAAAGTCCTATCAACCAGCACATAACAAAAGATCTCTTTTATATTTTTTTCTTTTTTTTATTTTATTTTTTTTTTTTTTGCTCATTCCAACTTAAGTCCAAGTTGATCTTTTAAACATGTTCTCTAGGAAGAATGACAAAAGGGTGTCCCTAGGAGGCACAAGTCATATAGAAAAGAGGATTTTAAAATTAACATGGTTTAAGGTGGTTCCAATCAAGGCACTTGATCTGATTCACTTATTTCTTCAAGTCGAGATTGATGGAGGTCTTCAAGTTTTCAAACTTCAGTGACTAATGGGGCTCACCGAACTTGATGACACACCGAACACGCTAATTGACAAATATATGCACTTATATTATGCGTGTCCATGCTTTTACGCATGTGTTTTCCTAACCCCTCCCATGTGTGTGCGTTCCCCTAAGAGCGAGAGCACAAACCCCCAATCGCGTATGTCTGAACCCCACCCTAGTGCACTCGAACTCACACATTATCGTTCAAAGAACCGAAAAGCCCATGTGTGAGAAGAACCCTTAAGGACAGGAGAAAGGAACTCTTTCACAGCCCCTTAGAGTGGGCATGGGCCCAATTCAAGCCCCTCCGCCTATTTTACAAATTCCACTTATTTTCTCTCTTACTTCCCCCTCTCTCCCAACTTAAGTTTAGCTAATACATATGTTACAACACATTTCACTCATCCCTCTCTCCCAACCTAAGTTTGGTTAGCCATCCCATGGTAAGTCCTCTAACCGAAAAGCCCTTCTAACCTTAGTTGCTAGATTTCTAGCAAGGGGAGAGGAGAGAAGAAAAGAAGAAGAAACAGAGAGAAAAAGAGAAAGAGAAAGAGAAGAGAAGAGAAGAGAAAAGAAGAAAGAGAAAAGAGAGAAAGGGAAGAGGGAAAAAAGAGAAATGAAAGAGAGGAAAGAGAAGAAAGAAGAGAAAGAGAGGAGGTCAGGAGGACAGGAGAAGAAATGGAAGAGTAGATTACATTCCCTAAACTCATTGCCGCACACCCCCACGCAAGAACCTGAACCCAAACCCCTGTTTAGTGTGAGTGCATATCCCACTTACACTTTTCTCTCCCCCTCTGTCACCCTTTGATTTTTTGAAACGTGTGGGACCCACCACAGGGTGGCCACATTGTGGGGTCCATTGCTTGGGGCCAGATGGCTCATCATGGCGTTTATTTGCCAACCAACTAGTCCATACGGTCATATAAACCTGAATGAGGGATAAATACAAGTATCAAATCGATCTAAGACATTTGTGGGCCCCATGATTTTCCAAATAGCGGGGATCTATCCACCGATTGGAACCAACCAGGTCCCACCATGATTGCCTTATGGCCCTGTCGTCCATCCATTTCTCCAGATCACCCAACGTCGGAAGCCCAAAAAATGATGCAAATCCACATCTCAAGTGGGCCCCACTGCTAAGAGCAGTGGTGGACTCCACCCGCCCGAACATGAAAACCCCACCATCCAAATGGTGGTGATTATACACTTACAACTGAAACCCTCCTAAAATGCCATATCTTGGCATGTATTGTGCACCCTTGCGGTACATCTGTCCAACTAGTGGACCCACCATAGAAAACTAAGTGATTAGACCCCACCTCTAGTAATTGTAGGTATTGAAAGCCCACCGTTGAAACCTCCCTGAGTCCCACCATGATAATGTGAGTGTAACGCCCCGTAAAATCACCACCCTAAAACCCGAGCACATACTTGGGCCACGTCATCAACACATCGCCTAAGCCCGATTAATTAGCGCTTAATAACTTAGAAAACTTGTAGATTAATAGGGAAACGTACCCAATTGGCATTCCCTCCATCCACATAGATGTCAAACGTTGCACCAAGCAAGCCCCGACCCTAATTACCGGACCTGAGGAGTCTCGAAAACCCGAACCTACCTGAAAATGATTAGTTTAGTCTAAATAGCACCTAGACCACCAATTAAAAGACCATAAAATCCAAAATTTGGGAGGGATAACTCTTTCACCGGGCTTGGTGACCCTTGTAGGACGCCAGTACAAGTCTAGCGACCGAATTACACTATTTTAGAAATCGGTGAAAGCACTTGCCAAGTGCAAATCCACCTAAACCAAATCCAACCCAAATAATCATTGTCATTCATACTTTTTTCAAGTTGAGGCCTTAGAACCCTTAGATCATTATGAAACTTAGAACATATGCTCTAATTATAACATTAAACTTGTCCCTCAAGGCATGACTCCGATCTATGATTGGCGACTATTGATCGCACTTATGCTCCTATCCGGCAATCGCCATGTCCGAATTGCATGAAATCAGAATCGTAGGTAAAATCCCTTACGAGGAAGTTGTCCCATGGTTCAGATCAACCCAAATGGGACAGATGGACCACAACTAACTAAAACATTTCCTCATAGGCCCATTGTCATGAAATTTCGACAGGCAAGACCATTCTAGTCACATATGCCTCATAAAAGCACTTGAATTGGGGATTTCATTCCCCATTTACGAAATTTCTAAGAGAGGGAGGGAGGGAGGGAGGGAGGGGGAGAGAAGAAGGTACAATGGGGGTATGGAGTGCTTGCATGCGACTCCGCCGCCTTCCCCATGTATCCACAACGGTCTAGTCACCACCATTCAAATGAATTTGTCTTCTATATTCCTTAGAGGTAAGATAAGAGGTCCAACACCCCCTTTTTTAGATTTCCTTAGGGATTTCTCTAACTCTCCGAACATGCAAGCTCCCTTTGGTGTGGAAATCCCATTTCAAATGTCGTTAGATGTAGTTAATACCTTGCTTGAGTGATTAAGAATGCTTAGATCTATATGCCTTGCTTAAGTGATTAGGAATGCTTAGATCTATAAGATACTGAAATTTCTTGGCTTTAAGGTTCATATATGTGTTTGCTTGCTATGACTCTTTATGTTGTTAGAATTCTTTTATCATAGCTTGCATGTTAGAGTTTGGGTGTTTATAATTCTATATGTGATGTTGGAATCAATTAATATTGTGTTGGTAGAGTAATAT
This sequence comes from Liriodendron chinense, assembly GCA_003013855.2. Classification (NCBI taxonomy): domain Eukaryota; kingdom Viridiplantae; phylum Streptophyta; class Magnoliopsida; order Magnoliales; family Magnoliaceae; genus Liriodendron; species Liriodendron chinense. The sequence continues at coordinate 1,742,649 of ML058492.1, read as the reverse complement.
GATGGAATGATGGCTAGTCTTTGACTGTGTTTGTTGAAAATTTGAATAGAACATATCATGCCTTGTTAATATGCTATTAAGTAAATAGTCGATCTTGGAGCATGCTTAATAGTTAAACTGTTTAATTCCACCTTCACTATTTGTGTTATTTAAACCTATAAGTTGGTCTGCTGACAAATGGACGAGGATTGGGTGGACGCTTGAGGTCGATTGCCATAGGGGCATGGTCAATTCGGGTGACTGACTATAGTTTGAAGACTTCATGGGCCGTGAGAGCTTAAGGCCGGCCTTCCCGACTTTCTCCTCTATCGAATGTGTTAGTCCAGCACCGAGCTAGATGTGTATGCTTTGTTTTACCATCACCACACCCTTGAATCCAAAGCACCAACATTACCGCTATAATAGTCCACTTAAAATTGTATTGCGAATCAATCCCCAAAGTCTCATAGGTTGGTCATAATGGTATGGGACACCATGTCCAAGCCATCAACCTACGGTTGGGTGACGAGGCTTCCTGTAGTGACCATTGAGCACAATTAGAGGCGATGAGCCTACCATCTTATTGTGGTAGGAGTGACAAGCCATTCCGCTTCATTTGGACGTGGCTGACGAGTCACGGCCAAACCAAGTTCTCTTGAGTGAACAACCTGAACCTTGGATCAAGGGGTTACTGGCGATGTTTGGTGTTCCCAACGCAGGGAGCCAGATGGTCCCAGTTACGTTTTATGATATAAAGACGATACTTGGGCTTCACCAACCTACTGGATGAATTGGACTAACTAATCACTTGGTTAATCATCCATGGCTCTGCATGACATGTATTGTGTGGGTGATGGGGTGACGAGCCCCATTCACTAATAGCTTGGTCAATGCAGGTGATGTGGTGACAAGCCACTCTGACAAAAATGATGTCCAGGTATGCATCTGCATCTCATTCATCCATGCATTAAAATAACTAGTTTAAGCCTTTATTATGTACTTTCCGTGGAGATTTCATTGCCTACATTTGACTGTATTCGATTTCTTGAGTAACTTAGGCAATAGAACCACTAAGTTGATCACTTCTCCTACTTGGGATTGTGTTTTAAAACAACAATCAGAACACCCCATTAACGTAGGTACCCTCGAGGCAGACACACTAGTGGAGTACAAGGACGTAAAAGACGATGGACCATATTTTCAATACACCGATAACTAGGCTAGGAGAGTCAATGTGTTTCTTTGGGACTTTTAGAGTCCTGGTTGTGGCCAATGTCAATGTTAGGTTGTACATTCGGACTTACGTGTTGGGGCCACTGATTGGGTGGACCCCTTTTTTATGAGATGTAACACTGTATATATTGGTTTTTGCTTACTTAATTTCACTTATGTTTTTATTTCATTGTTTAGCTTGACCTATCATTATGATTTGACGCCATGTGGATCAAATGCTTGTATAACACACATCCGCATACGCATGAGTTGACTCCCGGGACATCGAGGATCGAGTTTGTACTTGACCCCTGAAATTTCGGGGTGGTACTGGTGGTATCAGAAAAAATGTTAAAGTTAAGCTAGGTTGTGGAGTATGGATTGTTGAGCTCTTAATTGTGCATATTCTATCCCCAATTCATCACTCATTATGCATGGTTTTCATGATTTAAAGACTAATCTAATGCATGGATTTGTGATTGTAGGAATGAGAGGGAGACTTCACTAATTCATAATTAAAAGAACCACTTTATATGCATTGAAGATCAATAGAATAAGTGCCAAAAGGTGGAGGAAAGAAAAAAAAAGAAAGAAGAGAAAAAGAAGAAAATATCCCAAGACCAGTCGCCAGACAGGTCTACATAGCTAGACCGGTCGTTGGACAGGTCGACAAGAGTCCAGAGAAACATAGCTTGCTGGACTGTTTTTTGGTTTCTTAGACCGGTCGCCCGACCGGTCGCTAGACAGGTCTAAGGTGATCCAGAAACTCCGATTTTCAAGGATAAGTTTCCAAATTGCGAAAGGACTCCGCAGATTCTCGAAGTTTCCAAGTTGGTGCGGGATTTCTCTTATAAAAGGCCACCTCCACTCTCTTCCTAAGGCATCTAGCATGCACCCCTCGTTTCCTAAGTTCTGAATCCTCCGAAGGATCGGAGGATGTTGATCAAAAGAAGAAGAAGATCAAGATCAAGATCAAACAAAAATACGAAAAGTAATCGATTGGAGAATCGATCTCGATTCTCCACTTTGAATATAGAATGAATGTACAAAATTAAGCAAAATAACCAAAATTCAAACCTAAATTACTTCTTATTACCAAAAATCTTCAAACTTATTTCAAGATTCATCAAAAAGAATTAGAATACTACCGAGCACCTACAAATCTTCTTAACGAAATCAAAAATTAACAAAACGTACCTAGATCTGGACGTGGGAGGCTACTTAGAAAAACAAAATTTAAGACTTAATACACAACTAACAAGTATACTAAACTTACTTCAAGTTTAGTACTATATCAATTGGAAACACTGTCCCAAACTAAAAATAGTACCAATACTAGAATTGGATAACCTTGGTCCTAACTGGATACGTTAACTCACACGAGTTCAGGAAACTTGAATTGAAGGAATCATGTGTATTAATCACACATAGAACAGATTGTTTTGATAATATAACCGCTCTATAATCCGACTAGATAGGATTTGATTTTGATTCTAGTTGAGTAATTGAGAAACCACAGCGAATTATGCATCAAAGGAGAGCTATAAGTGGATCCTTGATGCTCTAGTTACCCTTTCATTATCAGATTTTCTGTTTCATGTTCAAAACCGATTTCACAAACCTCATAAGATTCTAGTTATTAAGATAGTTCGAATTGTTTACTTCCTTCCCTATGGATTAACCTCGGTCTTACCGAGATTATTATTACATTGCAGCCTTGCACTTGAGGCGAGCGAACAAGTTTTTGGCGCCATTGCCGGGGAAGAGGTTAAACGGTTCTAATTGTTCTAGTAGCTATAGAGTAGTCTTAGTTTGGTATGATTTTCAGTTTTTCTAGAAGTAGTCTTCTTATTTTTTTCTAGAGTACTAACAATTTTTTATTTTTGTGTTTTGTAGGAACTTAGTTGCTGACATAGTTCTCACCTTCACGGGTAACATCTCCCCATCTCCCTTTCTTCTTTTTGTTTTTCTTCCTAGATTAGGGTAGTTTCAACTTCCTTATAATTTCATTATGAATGATTGGACGGGTGGACTGTCTGAATACCTTTTGGAAGATGAGAGATCGAATCAAGGAATTCAAAATCATTATGATTGGAACCATCACAAGCATGAATATTTTTCTAAGGCTCAATCTACTTCTAATACTTCCCCACGTAAGACATTGCGAGATTACTGGAATAAGAACAATGTGCATAACTTTTCGCCGGGTAAGACAATGGGAGAGTATCGAAAAGAGATGAATAATGTTCCACCGGTTAGGACAATGTATGATCACTTGTTTGGCTACACATATCAACAACCATCTAATAGCCCAACATATGACATGCATAATCCTAATAAGTGGGAGCATCAAAATTTCAATTTGGGAGACGAGCCAACCATAGATGCCAACAATTATTCTCAAGAGTTTCTTTCTCATGAGCCGCAACTGACACGAACTCTTGAGGATACGCTACAAGGGTTTATGAAAATAACTGAGCAATGTATACAAAACCTCTCGCCATCTCAAAATCCTGAACCCGACATTGGGAACACCGAATCATTCCCCAACAATGAGGAGGGTGAGGCTATACAAGCCCAACCCTCTTCCGATTTGATGACTAAACTTTTAGAGGATATAGATCTCAGTGATCCCAACGTTACCATCGATTATGGTGAATCAACTATCTCTTTTAGTTATTCTGATTTGAATGATGAAGAGATTTCAAGGACGGTGACAAACCCGAGGAATCTACAAAATCTGAAAGTGATAGCTTGATTAACCACAATGAGGGTTCAATGGATGATTGTGAGTCCATAATTTCTTCTTCCAAAGGGCCGAATGATTATGAGTCACCGAAAGATATTCTTGCTAGAGAAATGGCTGAAATGGATCTCTTTGAGTCCTCCCACCAACATAACATGACCAATTCTATTGTGGAATATCTTCTTTTGACTGAAAATTCTGTTTCTTTGGATGATTTGGTGGCACAATCTGAAATTTTATATCAACCAATGTTAAATGATGTGCTTACCACTGAATCTGAAAAATTTTCTTTGAAAGACCTCCCCTCTATAGAGGAGGAATTCCTTGCCATTGAAACAGACTTTCATCAATCAATTAGGGAGAATGAGGACCCTTCATCCGACTCTCTCAATTTCCTAGAGGAATGCATGACCTGCCCTATGATCTGGATGATGAGATGATTATGGAGTTGGACATTTTGTTAAACACGGTGTCGGTGCTTGAAGAACACCATCCCACTTATTTACCCTCTTTATCATTGTTTGTGAAAGCACCGTGAAATTCTGAAATTGTGGAGGAGACAACCCGAACTGAAGAATACTTGATGAACGTGTCTCCACCATCATGGGTTCTTCAACCCATTAAAAATTCTGATTGGGAGGATCCATTTTTAATCAATTACAACCCAATTCAAAACTTGAGGAGATATCTTTTTTCTGCTCTTATCTCCTCCTTACATGCGTGTGGTGCACACTATGATTGGACCTTAATGAAGAAATGCACCCATGTGTACATTCGAGCAAGACTTTAGATGGTCCTCATGAGAAACCTATTGAAATTCATGAAGATCCTGCTCAAATTTGATCATGTAGTCGATCGGACTAATCAAAGGTAGGCAGGTAGGTTAGGATTTCTTTCTGCATTTAGGATTGAATAAGTCTCATTAAGACAATGGAAGATGCTAGAATTGATCAACTTGCTACCTCAGGTACTCTCGTTCTCACTCTCCTTTGTTTTATATCATTGCCCTCATGTCATGCACATTGCATATCTTTGTACATTGAGGACAATGTAAGATTTTGGTTGGGGGGTGAGATTCCTTATATGAATCTACTAGCTTTTGTGACATTTCGAGCAATTATGTAGAAATTTTTCGATTTTTCTGAAAATTCAAAACTCCTTTGGAAAATCGTGTTTATATGCACTTGGGATGTCGTAAGTATGAAAGGAAGAAAGATGCAGTAAGATGATTTTGAAACTCTTAAAGGACTTGTAACATGATGGTTTTCTAATTGGATTCCCCTATTGATTTGATTGATAGCAAATTGAAACACTTTTACACCTAGTTCACTTTACACGATTCTCATGTTTAGAAAGGATTGTGTAGATTTGTGGATTGGCTAGGTTTATATTTAAGGTGTTGAGAAACCAAACCGGGGTACTTTGTTCATCCTTGTCCATGGGAAAATAACGAAAGATATGGATTTCTAAAAATCTTGTCTAATGTGTATGAAAAGGAAAGGAAGGATGAAAATATGGGAATGATTGAAAATATGGTGGAAAATTTCAAAAAGGGCTACCTATTACCAACCGGTGGATAGTCTACCCATAACCAAAGCCGGAAATGGGACGTAGTATGAAAGTCGTCAGAAGGACAATAAGGCAAATTCCTTCCATAGGCTTGTTGTTGATCTGTACACCTTAGATCCTTAATTTAGTTGATCTATGAAGAAGATAACCCCAAAAATTCATGAGATGAACATTCACTATGCACATTAGGTTAAATTTGTTTGGATCCTTCTATTTATCAATCAATCGGCGAGAATTCCATATGAACACTTGTTATGTTTTTGAAAGTTTAAGGTCTTAACTTCTATCACTCAGTTTTGCTGATTTTTGTACTTACATGTCTTGGAATGTATAGAAACATAGTTTTCGAAGAAGAGTTGGGTTTTAGAGAATGAAACTTGTTTCACGCATGTTTTGCTCGGGACTAGCAAAATGCAGGTTGGGGGGTGTGTTGATCTCTTAATTGTGCATATTCTAACCCCAATTCATCACTCATTATGCATGGTTTTCATGATTTAAAGACTAATCTAATGCATGGATTTGTGATTGTAGGAATGAGAGGGAGACTTCACTAATTCATAGTTAAAAGAGTCACTTTGTATGCATTGAAGATCAATAGAATAAGTGTCAAAAGGTAGAGAAAAGAAGAAAAAAAAAAGATGAGAAAAAGAAGAAAATATCCCAACACCTGTCCGCTCCCCGCTTTATTATTCCTACGGAGCTGACGAAGGGGATGAGCGGAACAGGGACTGGACGCGGTTCAACTAGCAGAGAACACATAGTAAACGTGTCGGGTAAGGAACTACTAGTTGATCCTACTATAGTTCCTTTATACTATGTACGGGGATGGTAACCCGCACTACCCTTAGCTCACGGTGTGTGGTGGGAGATAATCCCACCCACCCCTCCGGACGGATCCGGAGTTGGTGCCTCTACTTATTGAGTGACAATCATCGGACGGTAGGTTATCTGAGGGGACTATACACTCCCAAGGGCCGAAAAGCCGATGAGATAGTCCTTCCTAGGGCTGTCTACCCTAAGACCTGTCGCCAGACCAGTCGCCAGACAGGTCTACATAGTTAGACCGGTTGCCAGACTGGTCACTGGACTAGGTCGACAAGAGTCCAGAGAAACATAGCTTGCTGGAATGTTTTTTGGTTTCTTAGACCGATCGCCAAACGGTCGCCCGACCGGTCGCCAGACAGGTCTAAGGTGATCCAGAAACTCCGATTTTCGACGATAAGTTTTCAAATTGTGAAAGGACTCCGCGGATTCTCGAAGTTTCCAAGTTGGTGCAGGATTTCTCTTACTAAAAGGCCACCTCCACTCTCTTCCTAAGGCATCTAGCAACGTGGGGAGCAAATGATTCAAGACTTAGGAGGCTTCCTAGCCTCCTACAACTAGTTTTCTTCTTCTTCTAGTTCTAGTTCTAGTTTGTTTTTATGCTTTTCATTAGCTAACCTCTTAGCTAGAGCTAAGAGGTGAAACTTATGGCTTACTTACATGTTTTAATTCGTTTTATTGGTTTCAAGTTTGGATTTAATGAAGAATAATGGTTTTTAGAAGTTTGAATAAAGTTCTAAGTAGTTTTTCTTAATCTTATGATGGCTCGTGGATGTTTGGAAGAATTGCTTTAGTTCTTAATTGTTTTGCATGGATTTAGACTTGTACGCTCCGAGGAATTATATTCAATACGCTCTAGACTTGGATCATCATGTGGGAACTTCAAACCAAAGTTCTACCTTTTTATTTTAAATTCTGAATTATGTGTTGATTGTTCATATGATTTGAATGAAGTTCAAATCATGATATAGTTAAGCTTTGTGACAGGGTTTGATTTTTATCATGGTTATGATCTTAACCTATTGGAACTAGGATTGACCTATGCAATTGAGTGTGCTCAAGTCCTAACTTGAATTGAGGGAATCATGTGTATTAATCACACATAGGACAGATTATTTTGATAATATAACCGCTCTATAATCCGACTAGATAGGATTTGATTTTGATTCTAGTTGAGTAATTGAGAAACCACAGCGAATTATGCATTAAAGGAGAGCTATAAGTGGATCTTTGATGCTCCAGTTACCCTTTCATTATCAGATTTTTCATGTTTCATGTTTAAAACCGATTTCACAAACCTCTTAAGATTCTAGTTATTAGGATATTTGAATTGTTTACTTCCTTCCCTATGGATTGACCTCGGTTTTACCGAGATTATTACTACATTGCAGCCTTGCACTTGAGGCGAGCGAACATGGACCCATCATAATGAACTCGATAACCTAGCTAGGACTCTGAGATTAGAGACATTAACCCTAAGACCAAGCCCCTGACTGACTGAAATGATTTATTTGAGCATAGAATCCCAGACACTAGAGTTGCTCGGTTCGCTTCATTGCATATAGGGTATTAAAGGGCGCATAACTTCAATTTAGAATGAGTCATTTCATGAGGTCATATCCCTAGGACATGGGAGTTCATGGAGTGAAAAAGGAGTGAGCTCGAGGGGTTGTTAGGGCCTAGTGGGAAGCCTGACTGAAGGCGTAAACCCAATAGATATGGAAAAATGTGGACAGAATACCACAGTGTTATTTGTGCACTTTTCGGTGCCATACTAGTTCACCTTATTTTTCAGTCAGGTGCGTCCATGTGTTGTAATGTCAGTTGAGCTTTGGCAAGCTGAAGACCGAAGATTCAAGTGGACAAAAAAGCATCAAGGAAGAGAAAACAAGTAAATGAGGTAACTTGGTGACCCTAACCTTCAGAACCAAAACATACCTAAACCTTTAGATGACTTGGACCTTCTAGAAAATCATTAGTCATCATGCTTAGGCTTATAACACTGAGAAAAACATGATAAGTTAGGCTAATAAAAGGTGGTAGATGCTATAAAACATATCTTCCCAAATATCAGTTTTCGATAAGTCGTCGATCCCAGTCCAAGTTAGTTTCAAAAGGACATTGATCCCATCGAAGCCCTGGTCAATGTCATTGAACATGTGTCTAACAATTATCTTATCTCTCTGGACAATTCTTCGATCCCATCGAAGAGCCCTTCGATCCAATTAAAGAGCATCATTCGATGTAATCGAAGGCATGTTTGATGCCATTGAACAGACTGTCCAGCAACCTTCTAAACTCTCTAGACAGTTCTTCGATACCATCAAGTGGGATTTCGATCCCATCAAAGGGAGATTCGATCCTATCGACAGAGCCATTTTCTACCCTTTTTTTATCGTTGGAGCTTCAACACCTTATATAGGGCATTCAGTTCTTGAGCGTTTTTATAAGGTTTTAGAGCATTAGAAGCCACCACAAATCCATATCCATAGGCTATCTAATTCTAGGAGAAATTTAAGTCATAATCCCTTGTGATTCATCATAAGCTTGAACATTCAAAGCTTTAATGGAGATGAACTTGATCTCTCTTCCTCTAGTGAGTTAGACACAAAGTTAATAGGCAAATCATTGTTTAAACTTGCTAAAGTAACCCATTAGGCAAATTTCTCTAGGCAACAACCTTCCAACTAGTTGTAGAGAATTTAACCACCCTCCTATTACCTTGGTCACCTTAAGAAGGACCACATGCAAGGTGTTTAGTCGTTGGAGCTGAAGCATTGGTAAAGCATCGACAACAAGATCAGGGGAGCATGAGGAGTAAATTCAAGCACGAGAGAGCTAGAAGAAGCGACTCAAGAATAGTGATCAACGGGGATCACATCCGATAAGTAAAGTTGTCAATTAAAAGTCCATACACTCTTTCCTTGTGTAGGATTGAGTGTAAGAGTTTATAACCCAAACTCGATAGGTTTAATTGTAGGACCTAGGCCCTTATGTAGGGCCGAATCAAAGTCTCCAAAGGGAGCCTCCAGTGGGAGTGTATGTAAGGTTCTTATGTAGGACCTTGGCTCATGTGTTGAGCCTAAATTTGGATTCTTGTGTAGGACCTTGGCTCTTATGTAGCGCCTAAATTGCCAAGTCTCCAAAGGGAGCCATCACACGGGTGTATACATGGTCCACCAACATAGATGCATAAGTGTAAATTCGTGTCTAGGACTCGGTCCTTGTATATGATTGTAAGGTTGAGAGAAACCTATTTAGGTTGTGAGGTTAACCTGATTTAAACCTCCATAGTGAAATTCGGTGTACTTATGGGTTAGGTACGTCAACCGAGAGTGGAGTAGACAAGTAGTCGAACCACTATACATCGTTGTATTTGTGATTGCATTTGAGCACATTCTATTCATGCATTGTCGTTTCATTTGATGAATTATATGAATATTCAATGGAATGTATGTTAGGTACTAGATAGGAAAATTCACACACAAAGTGTATTTTCACTAATAGACTAGTTACTTAAATGCTTCATCATTTATAGTCTATGTGATTGGATGCACTTAAGCTTAGAAGCTAAGTGTCACTTACTTAATTGAGTTTAATTTATGAATTAGTTTTAATTAGGCAAGAGTTCTAATACCCCCCCCCCCCCCCCCCCCCCCCCCCCCAACAGGACTTAGCCATAGTTTTAGTAGCTCCACCAAGCTTCCGCGTATAGTGTAGGGTGTCGTGTTAGACGATCCGACGCAATTTTAATTGGTATTATAGCTGGTTGCTCTTTAAAAACTTAACCATTTAGAGTAAGATCTGATACCGAAGCATTAAGACGATGTCTACCCAAGAGGGGAGTAATATCATCACTCATCCACCATATTTTGATGATTCGAATTATGTGAATAGGAAGGATCAAATGCAAATATTTTTAATGTCCCTTGATCCAATGGTATGGGACTTAATTGAACAATGTTGGATTGCACCGGTGGAAACAGTGGAACGAGATTGAGTTGTTGTCACTCAATGTAAGGCAATGTCCAGTTGGAGTGATCAAGAAAGGTCTCTTTGTGGCTACAATGTCAAGAATATCAATGCAATCTTTTGTGCTATTTTACCCAATGAATTTAATCGTATATGAAATTGTGATACTAACAAATAAGCTTGGGAGACCCTATAGATCACTCATGAGGGAACAAGCACCATCAAATATTCCAAGATTCAAGTCGTCACTACATGTTTTAAAAACATTAAAATGGAGGAGGATGAAACTTTCATGGAGTTCTATAATAAATTGAATCACATTTGTAACTCTATGCGTGGCTTAAGAGAGAGGATTTTGGATGGGCGGATATGTAGGAAAAAACTTAAGTCACTCCAGGATAGATTTAACTCCAAAATTATAACATTAGAAGAGTGTAGAGAGAAATACAATGAAAGTAGAATAATTCTTAGATTCTTTACAAACTGATGAACTACACTTTAAGACCCCCTCTAGAAATAAGAACATTATGTTAAAATCTTCTTATAAGCTCTTATATAGGAAAATTGTAGAAGAAGAAGAAGAAGATAGCAGCGATGAGGATGAGAAAGAGAATTTCAATAAACAATTCAAGAAATTCCTCAAAATGAATAAAGGAAAGAGTTGTGACAAAAAGGACAGAAAGCTTGAAAAATATAAAGGAAAATCAACCAAACACAAGAAAGTCCAATGTTACAACCGTGATAAATATGGTCATGTTACAACTAATTGACCAAACAAGCCTAAAAGAAAAGATAAGAAGGTTATGGCAACAACATGAGATGATATGAATGAGTCAAAATCTGAATCAAGTGACTCTCCTAGTGATGGAGACCAAAAGACATTGTCCATTTTATGGGCCTCCACCACTACCTGTCTCCCCTTAAATCAAAGAGGATCCCAATCATTTCACCTTCTAAAAAAGGAGTTCCCAACCCCTTACCTCATATTGCATTTTTTAGGGTGTTAAGGAAATTAGGTTATCCTTAAGATGAACAACTAAAAATCTTAATAATTGTAGCTAGAATCTGAACTCTATAGGTAAATCTAAGAATTTCAACATCTTTATTGTGCTTATGGGCATATTAGAGGATTCAAGCCTCATTAGCCCTCCTTGATAATTTAGCCTATGCTTGATTTTGGTATATTTAGTTTGCTAAATTGTCATCCTTCTTAGATTAGCATAACTTGTGAATTATGTGCTTAATGCTTGCTAATTTATGCCTTGGTCATTTATGCTTCTGTGAATATCTTAAAATGATCATTTATGCATGATCACATATGCTTAGATAGAAATATCTTCTTTTATCATGTCCTTACATGCTCCATGTTTTTAATGTTCATGCACCCTTATACTCTTCTTGTTAGCATATGCTTATAGTTAAAATGTAGGCATTATAATTTCTTCTTTCCTAATTTAATTGATGTATCATAAAGCGAGAGAGATCAATTTGTCAATTGCTAACAAAAATGGGGAGAAAGATCAAGTCCCACCAAAACAAGCTTGCATTCTATTTTGCAGGATTTGTTTGCTGTTGCAGGGGTTGATGAAGTATGGGGGAAAATTGTAGATGAGCATGGCTTATGTTACATATCTTAGTTGTAATTCGAGTTGTAATCTTTTACTTTGACATGTAATTTATTTGTCGTTTTAGTATTGTCAATGGTATGGACCATGCCAAGGTCTAGAATAAGTTTTTGTCATATAATTGATAAAGGGGGAGATTATTAGTGCACTTTTTTGTGGCATACTAGTATACCTTATTTGTCAATCACGTGCATCCATGTGTTGTAATGTCAGTTGAGCATTGAGAAGCTGAAGACCAAAGATTTAAGTGGAAAAGAAGCATCAATGAAGAAAAAATAGGTAAATGAGGTACCTTGGTGACCCTAACCCTTATAACCAAAATAACCCTAAACCTCTAGATGACTTTAACCTAATAGGAAAACCAATAGTCATCATTCTTCGCCTTAGAATACTTAGAAAAAAATGATAAGTTAGGCAAATAAGAGGTGGTAGCTGCTGTAAAACATATCTACCCAAACAACAATTTTCGATAGGTTGTCAATCCCATCGAAGTTAGTTTGACATCGATCACATCGAAGCTCGGGTCAATGCCAGCGAACATGTGTCTAGCAACTGTCTGATCTTTTTGGACACTTCTTCGATCCCATCAAAGAGCTCTTTGATCCCAATGAAGTGCATCTTTCGATGTTATCGAAGGCATGTTCGATGCCATCGAACAAACTATCCAGCAACCTTCTGAACTCTCTAAACAGTTCTTCGATGCCATCGAGTGGGACGTCGATCCCATCGAAGGTCCTTTGATCCCATCAACAGAGCCGTTTTCTGTCTGTTATTTTACCGTTAGAGCTTCAACTCCTTATATAGGGCATTCGATTCTTGGGCGTTTTTATAAGTTTTAGAGCATTCGAAGTCACCACAAATCTATATCCAAAATCTCTCTGATCCCAGGAGATTCAAATCATAATCTCTTATGATTCATCACAGGCTTGAGCATTCAAAGCTTTAATGGAGATGAACTTGATCTCTCTTCCTCTAGTGAGTTAGACATAAAGGTGATAGGCAAATCATTATCTAAACTTGCTAGAGTGACCATTAGTTGAATTCCTCTAGGAAACAACCTTCCAACTAGTTGTAGAGAATTCAACCACCCTCTCATCACCTTGGTCACCTCAAGAAGGATCACATTCAAGATGTTTAATCGTTGGAGCTGAAGTAGTGGCTAGCATCGGCAACAAGATCAGGGGAGCATGAGGAGTTGATTCAAGCATGGGAGAGCTAGAAGAAGAGACTCAAGAACGGTGATCAACAGGGCTCACATCCAACAAGTAAGGTTGTCAATTAAGAGTCCATATACTCTTTTCTTATGTAGGATTGAATTTAAGAGTTTGTAACCCAAACTCGATAAGTTTGATTGTAGGACCTAGGCCCTTATGTAGGGCCGAATCAAAGTCTTCAAAGGGAGCCTCCAGCGGGAGTGTACATGAGGTTCTTGTGTATGACCATGGCTTTTGTGTAGAGCCTACATTGTTAAGTCTCCAAGGGATGCCACTGACACAGGTGTGTACGTGGTCCCCCAACATGGGTGCATACATGTAGGTTCTTGTATAAGACCTAATCCTTGTGTATGATTGTAAGGTTAGGAGGAACCTATTTAAAACTCCTAGGTTGTGAGGTGAACCTGATTTAAAACCTCCATAGTAAAATCCGATGTACTCATGGGTTGGGTACGACAAGCTTTAGTAGCTCCACCAAGCTTCCACGTACGAAGTAAGGTGTCGTGTTATATGATCCAACGTAATTTCAAGTGTCGTCATAAAACCCACGGTGCCATCATGGGGGAGTGAAAAAAAAAAAAAAACATAAAGACATGGACAAAGGTCCACTATGGCTACTTGCTCAATCCCCCCTCCCGTTCACATCCTCAAATGCTCGATGTTTTTGAACTTGAACCTAGTAAAACGAACACTAGGACAACCCCAACCGATAACACCATGTGTGAGATGCTTGAGTACACCTAAATTCATCCTAGAATGACTTACGTAAATGTATCAGAGCTAAGGAAAGAAACTTTGGAGTTAGAAATGTGAAATTATGATTTTTTTTAGCGATTTTCAGTACATTGACAACGTGTAGTTGTGGAAAATTTTAGTTTCGAATAGGTCTGTTGCTTGTAACATTTTTAACACATTTATTTATTGAACTATTTTTTTAAAAAAAAATTGGAAATTTATCTTTAGGTATAATTTTATGATATGAAATTTCATCCCATTACAAGTTCTAGAAAAATTATTAAAATTCTAGGAGTATCAGCTGCCTGAAACCGATTCTTTTTTACAATTTCAAAATATTCTGAAATTATCCCCATTTAAATTTGTCTTTTACTTTTATATTTATTTTTTCCTAAAACTAGACTCATCAATATTTCTTTGGGTTTTTAAATCACCTCAATCGGAGTTGTATTTAAAAATATACATTTTTTTCAACTTAGCACATATAAGCTGCCCATTGGGGCTCTTTTGTGAGAAAAAGTGGACAGTGGTTTGCGGTTCCACCGTGATTCTACATGGTGCCACTGTGGCCAGTTGAGGAAAATTCAGGGCTGTAGGACAGCGTACCATGGTGCGACCATTAGGCATCTGACAAAAGTTGAGAGTCGACCCTAAAAATCAAGATCAACCGGGGGAAATTTGTAAATTGGTCATAACTTCAAATCCGAGATGAATTACGGCACGCACAATATATGAAATTTCGGTAGAATGGGTCATCCAAGGCCATTGGACCCATCCATTTACTGAGAAACTAACTCCTAATATTTTTAAAATTGCATTAGTTTAAAAAACTTACAAATTTTTTTAAGTTTTAAATCAATCGTATCTTTTTCATCTTAGGGTTTTAGTAATTAGTGTTTTCTTCGGATTTATTTCTTTTTATGCCAAGAATCATCTCACATAATTAGATTAGATTAAGACCTTCTATTTTAATATGTTCTACTATTTTGGGAAGGTTTCAGGTCTCTTAGCATTAGGACTCTTACTCATTGTTTTGTTTTATTATTCGAAGCCTTGCAACCTTATCTTTGAGATAGATTTTAATAAAGTATTTTGAGCTTCCCTATCTTTTTGTAGATTTAAAAGTTATAACACCTTGTAAATTTAAGGTTCATGTCATGATAAGTAGACAATGTCCTTCCTTCTTCTTTTCACGCCTTTCCCAATGCCATTTCTATGTTTTCCCAGTGCATTTTCCCTTCCCAAGTACCAACACTATAATTAATGTGAGCAACACCAAACCTCCACCAATCGAGAGCATCGACATCAATATGATAAGATGAATAAGACTGAGAGTGCATTACCAGGCCTTGAGAAGTGGGCCTATACGAACCTAAATGACCCAAGGTTAGGGTGATGGGGAATTTAAGACTCGTAGTTAGATGAAAACCCTTAGAATTTTGGAAATAGAAAACATAGAGATAAAATCTTAGGCCCTTGTAAATCCTTCTAGGATAGTCATTTGAACTTAAAAATAGAAACTTGGGTATCGTAGAAGACTCCTATTACTCACCAAGTTGAAACATAGATTAAATAAGAACACTCCTTGGACTTAACCTAAAGGGCAATCTCAGACACTTAAAAACTTGAAATTTCTAATAATCTATGATATTCCCTTAACATCTAGGATAACCAAACAACGGACTTATGGAATCATGCTTAAGCGAGGTATTCGCGGTTTGATCTAATTCAAAATCTTGGGTGATTATCAATGGACTTACTACTTTGACTGAACAGAAGACCGGGATACATCAGGACTAGGACATGATATAATGAACCTTTTGTGCTAGTTAGGTAGAGGATAGACGTATCGGATTCAGGCCTACCACAATCGTTTCTCCATACTAGCCCAATCATAAAAAAAAGGGAGGTAGACCGTAATAAACCAAGCTAGTGTAGTTAATATACACCCTTCCATGCATATAAACTTATTACGATGAAATTAGAAGAAAAAACTAAAGCATTACGATATGCATTTATCATTGGGGTAGCCTTCAAACTATGCGTTTTCTGGGTGCTTAGACCGGTCGGATGACCGGTCTACGCGTTTGGCCCAGAAACACAGCAAGGCTGCTGGACTGTTTTCATGCATCCCAGACCGGTCGGGCGACCAGTCTGCAGGGGGCCCGGTCGGTGGTGAGGCAGCGTGACGGGTCTGTGTTTTTTTTTCCTCTGGACTGTTTTGCGGCATGTGCGACCGGTCTGCCGACCAGTCATGCGCAATGGCGGTGTTGTGCATGGTTACGCAGTTTTGCGTAACATATTTCTAATTCCAAGTTGCTTGCTATATATATGGCATGAATCCGGGATTAGGTGTAATCCTAAGGTGTACAAGGTTTCCTAATTGCATTAGGAAGAGGGGAGAATGTTTAGAGAGAGAGAGAGAGCTTGAGTTTTCTCTGTTTTTTCCTTACTTATGGGCTGTCAATCTATGTAATCTTCTAGAATCATAGTGGATCGCTTTGTGTTGTGGTTTTTTTACTTGTTGAGGGGTTCTTCCACGTAAAATCAAATTATCTCTTATAGTTGAATGCTTGTGTGGTTTGATTGCATTGTGTTTCTCATTTAATCTTATATTCTGCTGTGGTGTTGTTCGACTTTCGCCTCCGCTGCTGGCGTCCCTATTCCCAACAAGTGGTATCAGAGATAAAGTTGGGGTGGAGTAGAATTTGGATCTGAGACGAGAAGATGGGATCAAGCACAAGGTTCGATGTAGAGAAGTTCTCCGGTAAAAATAACTTCAAACTATGGAAGTTGAAGGTTGAATCCGTCCTAGTTCAGCAAGGGCTTGATGAAGCTCTTGGAAAGCAACCCTGAGGCTATGAAAGAGGATGAGTGGATGAGGCTATGAAAGAAGATGAGTGGACGAATCTCAAGAAGAAGGTAAGAACCTCAATCCTCTTAGCCTTACAAATGATGTCCTCTATCACGTCACGAAGGAGAAGATAACGGCTGATATAATGACGAAGTTAGAAAGGTCTATACCAAGAAATCTCTAGAGAATCGCATGTATCTATTGATGTAGTTGTTCACCTCGAGGATGGCTGAGGGGACGAATGTGGGGGACCACTTAAGCATGTTTAATAGGCTAGTTTGCAAGTTGGTGGAGATAGATGAGCTAATGAAGGATTAATATCACGCATGCATTCTATTGAATTCTCTTCTAGATTCATATGAGTCATTCAGAGACTCTGTGTGCGCAGGGAGGGAGACCATCAATGTCGAGATCGTTATCTCAGCCCTCCAGTCGAAGGCGATGAGAAAGAAAAGCAGTGACATGGGTTCTCATTCTTCCTTAGAGGCACTAATTATGAGAGAGAAATTCTGAGTATGGTGGAGGATATTCAAAATTGATATTTAAGGCCAAGGGCAAAGGAAAAGCTAAGGTAAAGTGCTGGAGTTATGGTCAGAAAGGCCACATGAGAGGGGATTGTCAGAATCCCAAGTTGAAGCAAGAGAGGTATGAAAATTATTCTGGAGAGGGAGCTAATACCGTAGAGGATGGTGGCGATCTTTGTGAAGTTCTGACTGTATCTGACAAGGGATCTCACGGAAGAGTGTGGATCCTAGATTCAGGGGCTTCATGTCACGTTTGTCATGACCGGAGTTCATTCACGACATACAAGAATATGGTGGTGAATCGGTGTTTGTAGGCGATGGCTACGCTCGTAAGGTGGTGGGTATTGGTACGGTGCACAGCAGGATGTTCGATGGGATTGAACGAGTCTTGGAAGATGTGAAGCATGTCCTCAAGATGAAGATGAATGTGATTTCTCCTGGTGCACTCAAGGCAAAAGGGTGTGTGTTCATCGGTCGCGATCGTTGTTGTGAAGTGATGAAGGGGACACTTGTGTGGATGAAGGCACGGAGGTGTGGCTATCTTTACAAGTTGATCGAAAGCATAATTCATGGTGGAGCTGCGGGAATGGCAGGGAGATCCACAGTTGCTCGTATGTGGCAAGTGTCCAAGGGCCACATCAGAAGAGCAAAAAAGGGCGTGAAAGTGCAAGGTTAGGGTTGATGGAGGCACGAGAAGCGGTGGAACTATGATGGAGATGAGATGACGAAGAACGCGAGAATATTTTCGATTTGACGTTTGAAGCCTCGGTGGAGATTGTTGGATGAGCCTTCAAACTGTGCTTTTTCTGGGTGCTCAGACTGGTCAGACGACTGGTCTACGTGTTTGGCCCAGAAACATAGCGAGGCTGCTAAACTGTTTTCATGCATCTCAGACCGATCGGGCGACCTGTCTGCAGGGGGCTGCGACCGATCGGGCGACCGATCGGTGGTGAGACAACGTGACGAGTCTGTGTTGTTTTTTCCTCTGGACTGTTTTACGCCATGTGCGAATGGTCTACCGACCGGTCGTGCACAATGGCGGTGTTATGCATGGTCACGTAGTTTTGAGTAACATGTTTCTAATTCCGGGTTGCTAGCTATATATATGGCATGAATCCGAGATTAGGTGTAATCCTAAGGTGTCCAAGGTTTCCTAATTGCATTAGGAAGAGGAGAGAGTGTTTTGAGAGAGAGAGAGAGAGAGAGATTGAGTTTTCTGTGTTTTTCCTTGCTTGTAGGCTATCAATCTCTATAATCTTCTGAAATCATAGTGGATCGCTTTGTGCCGTGGTTTTATACCCGTTGAGGGATTTTTCCACGTAAAATCAGATTATCTCTTGTGGTTGAATGCTTGTGTGGTTTAATTGCATTGTGTTTCTCGTTTAATCTTATATTCTACTGTGGTGTTGTTCGACTTTCGCTTCCGCTGTTGGTGTCCTTATTCTCAACATTTATCCATTTAGTGTGGTACAACGAAAGCATGGTGGGCCCATAGCCCACAATACCAAGGTCAAAACATGGGGTAGATTGCTAAATAAGATCCGAGTTGTCCTCTCGAAAATTTAGTAACCAGACATATAAGGGGAACAATTAGGATACAAAAACTAGACCAAGTCATATAAGTAGATCGGATTACTAAGAATAAACTAAACAATGAGTAGAAGTTGAATCATCATATCTAGCACTAGTGTATTCATGGGTAAGGTTGTTAAATATGAACCTAATAGAAGACTTAGACGATTTCGAGCCACATCATCAGCACATCGCCTAAGCCCGATTAATTAGCACTTAATAACTTAAAAACCTGTAAATTAATAGGAAAACCTACCCAATTGGCATTCCCTCCATCTACATGGATGTCAAACGCTGCACCAAGCATGCCCCAACCCTATTAACAGACCCGAAGAGTCTCGAAAACCCGAATCTACCTGGAAATGGTTAGTTTAGTCTAAATAGCCCCTAGACCACCCATCAAAAGACCATAAATCCAAAACTTAGGAGGGACAACCTCTCACCAGGCTTGCCAACCCTGTGAGACGCCAACAAAAGGCTAGCGATCGAATTGTATAATTTTAAAAATCAGTGAAAGTACTTGCCAAGTGCAAATCCACCCAAATCAAATCCAACCCAAGTAATCATTGTCATTCATACCTTTTTTCAAGTTGAGGCATTATAACCCTTAGATTGTCATGATTATAACATTAAACCCGTCCCTAAAACCATGGCCCAGATCTATGATCGGCGACCATTAATCACACTATCGCTCCTATCCGACAATTGCCGCATTCGAATTGAGTAAAATCACAATTATAGGTATATCCCCCCATCGAGGAAGCTATCTCATGGTTCAGATCGACCCAAATGGGCCATGAGGGCCACAACTAACCAAAATAGTCCCTCACAGAGCTATTGTCATGAAGTTTCAGTAGGCAGGGCCATTCTAGACAATTCTTCCTTATAAAACCACTTGAATTGGGGATTTCCTTCCCCATTTTTGAAATTTATGTGAGAGGGAGAGGGAGAGAGGGTGAGAGAAGATGGTTGAAGGGGAGTGTGGAGTGCTTGCATGCGACTTTGCCGCCTTCCCCATGCATCCACGACAGTTTAATCGCCACCATTCCCATGAATTTGTCTTCTTCTACAATCCTTATAGGTAAGATAAAATGTTCAACACCCTCTTTTTCATAATTTCCTTAGAGATTTCTCCAACTCCCCTAACATGCAAGCTCCCTTTGGTGTAGGAATCCCATTTTCACCCCGAAAGTTAGGTGCAAACCATTACCCCTAAGTTGCCTAGGATCAAATGTCGTTAAATGTAGTTAATGCCTTGCTTGAGTGATTAAGAATGCTTAGATCTATTCTTAAGCTACTGAAATTTCTTGGCTTTATGGTTGATGGATGCGTTTGCTTGCTATGACTCTTTATGTTGTTAGAATTCTTCAATCTTAACTTGTATGTTAGATTTTGAGTGTTTATGATTCCATATGTGTTGTTGTAATGAATTAATATTGTGCTAGTAGAGTTATATGATGGAACGACGGCTAGTCTTTGACCATGTTTGCTGAAAATTTAAATAGAACATATCATGCCTTGTTAATATGTTGTTAAGTAAATATTTGATCTTGGAGCATGCTTAGTAGTTGAACTGTTTGATTCCATCTTCACTATCTGTTCTATTTAGACTTGTAAGTTAGTTCAGCTGGCAAATGGACGAGGATTGGGTGGACGCTTGAGGTAGACTGCCATGGGGGCTAATATGGTTGTTAGTGCACTTTTTCGTGGCATACTAGTGCACCTTGTTTGTCAATCACTTACAGCTGTGAGTCTTGTGTCGGTTGAGCCCAATGAAGACGAAGACCGAAGACTCAAGACGTCCAGCCACATCAAGGAAGGAGATTCAGGTATATGAGATGCCTTAGTGCCTTAACCTCGACCAAAACCTATCCCCTTTGTATCCTTGATGACCTTGACCATATTTAGAACCCTTTAGGCATCATTGATAGGCCCTAGGTGTCCCTTTTAATCACCCTAACCTTGGCCTAAAACATCTAGCTGAAGAAAGAAGTGTTCAGCTTTATGAAGGGGAGAACCAGGCTGGTCCGACCGGTCATGACCGGTCGGCCAGCAGCCTTGATACTTTGCAATGGCCAGCCGACCGGTCATGACCGGTCGGCCCTTTACATTTCAATATGGCCAGCAGGTATGGCCGACCGGTCATAACCGGTCGGCCTGGAGGCTTCATTTGGACAGCAGAGGGGTCCGACCGGTCATGACCGGTCGGCCAGAGTTTTTCTGCCCATCCAGCAAAGGAGGCCGACCGGTCGGCCAGTGTATTTGGCCTGTGCTTGTGGCTTCTTGCAGCAGGGGACTCCGACCGGTCGTGACCGGTCGGGTCAGGTCGTTTATGACCGTTTTCTGCCCGTTTTAGAGCCGTTGGAGCCCTCTTTTCTATATATATGGTGCTCCATTCTTGGGCAACCAGAGAGAAGTTTTTAAGAGCCCATTCCATACTCATCTTGTACATCATTTGGGGCCTCAAAGAGGAGGTTTTCAAGTCATATCCCTTGTGTTTCAAACACAAGTATGGGCATTCAAATGCTATCAAGAGATGACTTGATTCCTCTCTCAAATCTAGAGGTGTGACACTATTCCACATAGGTATATCCTTTGTCCAAGACCTCTAGAAGACTCTCTAGGTGAATCTCCTAGTTGGAACAACCTACACATCCCATGTATGAGATTCACCCATCCTCCTAGCACCTTGGGCATTTCAAGGCATCGCATGCAAGGTGTTTGATCGAATGTGGCTGAGGCATTGGCGACGCAACGGCGACACGATCGAGGGAGCAAAGGGAAGCTGATTGAAGCACGGGAGAGCGGAGATCAAGCAACCCATTACGGCGCTAAACAAGGGGCTCATCCGACAAGTAAGTTGTCTCATTTGAGAGTCCAATTTGAGTTTGTTTGTCAAGCTCGTCTTAGGGACGTTAGCCGTTCCTTGGTCCGTCAGCCGGGCCTAAACTAAGTCTCCAAGGGGGAGCCTCCGACACGGGAGTAAACGTGCGATTGGGTTGAGAGTTAGCCCTTGGTTCAAAACTCCGGTGACGGTTGAGAGGTGAACCGATAAAACCTCCGTGTGTAAAGGTTGAGAGGTGAACCTCATTTAAAACCTCCGATAGTGAATGCCGGTGTGCTCAAAGGGGTTGAGTACTTGAACCGGGAGTGGAGTAGACACGTAGTCGAACCACTATACATCCTTGTGTTTGTGATCGTTATTGAGCACATTGATATCTTTGCATTGTTAGTTTAATTGCTTAATTATGAATGATTGATATGAATGCATGCTAAGCACTTTTTAGGCATCCTCGCACAAGATGTACCTTCACTACTTGTGTAGACTTGAGCTCATTGATCCAATCTCATAAGTCTACACAAGGAGCATAGGTTAGTAGCTTAATTAGTTGAATCATTTTCTTACCTATGCATGCTTAGACTAGGTTTGGTTATTGCTTAACTCTTGCTAGTCTTGTGATTGGACCCACCAAGGCTTGGAAGCCAAGGTGTTCTTGCTTACCTAGCTTAAACTTGTTGAATTGCATAAGTAGGCGAAAAGAATTTTAAAAAAAGGTCCTATTCACCCCCCCCTTTCTAGGTCCATAGACATATCTCCGAGTATCTCTACAAGCGGTAAAACCGCACTTTTAATTGGTATCAGAGCGGGTTTCTCTTTAAGGGCTTAATTGCCTAGAGATAGATCCTAAAGAGAAATTTGAAAATATGTCTAGAGAGGACTCTTCATCCGTCACTAAGCCTCCTTTCTTTGATGGGTCAAATTATCCATATTGGAAAGCCCGAATGCGCATCTTCTTGGAATCCATTGATTCGGATGTGAGGGACATGGTTGATTTTGGATATGAACCCCCAATGGTCACTATTTCTAAGGAGGGTGAGCCGGATGTTCTCAGGCCAAAAGACAAGGCATTGTGGACTGCTCATGAAAAAGTTAGGCTTGATGATAAAATGATGGTACTTGGGTTTCACTAACCTGCTGAATGAATTGGACTAACTAATCACTTGGCTAATCATGCATGGCTTTGCATGGCATGCATTGTCCAAGTGATGGGATGACAAGCCCTATTCACTGGTGGCTCGATCTGTGCGGGTGATGTGGTGATAATCCACTTACTGTGATGCAGGACAGCCCTAAATATGATGTATGCTCATGAACACAATTATTCAGCAGAAATAAAAGCAATAATAATAATGAAATCTAGCATAAATCATCATAAACTAAGAAAAACAGAAGGAAAACATGCAATGGAATGGGCCGTCATCACAACCATGGAGTATGGGATTCAAATAATGCATAGGTTGGATCCGGCAAGGGATGGAACCTCCTGATCTTGCATGGCTATACCCAATCGATCAATGTAGATCACTAGTCCGAAGAACCAGGGGGTTTCTCGGATTAGGGATTTAAGAATTTGGGGATTTAGGGTTTGGATCAATTCTAAAGGTTTAGATCGTAGGGAATAATCAAAACAGAAGTTAGGATGATAATGACAGAAGATAAAATACCTGGAAGAAGTTGGAGGGGCTCAAGAAGAAATCAGAAGAAGAAGATCAAAGAAAAGAGAAGAATCACCATGAGAGAGAGAGGAGGCAGGAGGAAGCTCAACGAGGCTTTCATTAATCAATATCAAAAGTTAATTTCGTGTTTAGGGCCTAGCCCACTTAAATAAGCAAATAAAACAAGTAAAAGTACTAAACTACCCCTAAGCTAAGCAAAAACGCGTAAATAAGCAAAATTGCGCAAAAGTTCGGGCGCCCGATCGGGCGCCCGAAGACGTCCAAAAATGTCCAGAGAGTTTCGGGCGCTCGAGAGGCTAAGTTCGGGCGCCCGATCGGGCGCCCGAAGGCAATGGTCAGGTGCCCGACGGACGCCCGAAGTCTTCAGCTCTTTAGTCCTTTTCTTCATTCTTCCTACACACGTGTCCTCCCTGGATGGGGTCTTCTATGTGTGTGATCACGTGTGGAGGGTCTTCAGCTCCTCAATAGTCACCTATCCACAAGGATGGTACTTGTGGATGGCGTTTTCTTAGTTGGGACACTTGAAATGGCCTTGTGTCCTCATCATACTGTCTTTATTGTGTGCTTTTCGTGGAGATTCCATTATCTACATTTGACTATATTTGATTTCTTGAGTAACTTAGGTCAATGGAACCACTGAGTTAATTACTCACTCCCACTTGGGATGGTGTTTTAAAACAGCAACAGAATACCCCGTTGACATAGGTACCTTCGAGGCGGACACGCTAGTGGAGTACGAGGATGTAGAGGATGATTGACCATATTTCCAGTACACTGATGACCAGGCCTAAGAGAGAGCCGTTGTGTTTCTTTAGAACTCTTAGAGTCGTGGTTGTGGCCAATGTCAACCTTAGGTTGTACATTTAGACTTAGGTGTTGAGGCCACTGGTTGAGTGGACCCCTTTCTATGAGATGTGACACTATATATCTTGGTTTCTACTTACTTAATGTCACTTATGTCTTCATTCCATTGCTTAGCTTAACCTATCATTATGATTTGATGCTACATGGATCAAATGCTTGCATAAACGCATTAGCATGAATGACTCCCAGGATATCGAGGATCGAGTTTGTACTCAATCTTTGAAATTTCGGGGTGGCATAGCGAGGAACCGCCAACTCTAATGCCTTTTTTTTCCAACTTAGGGGTTGGACCCACTATAGCAATGGAGGGGATAATGACATCTAACATTGAAACCTTCCTATGGCCCACCATGATGTTTATTTGAGATCCAACCTGTTCATAAGTTCACACATGCATGGAAGAAGGGAAAACAACAATATCAGCTTGATCCAAAGCTTCTGTGGGCCCCACTTGGTAAAAATAAAATATATAAATATATATATATATGCATATAATAAATAAATAAATAAATAAATATGGGGTCTGCCAAGCCAGTGGCCCACTCGTGGGACCCACCTAGAATGTATGTGCTTTAGCAATTCCGTCCATATTTTTTTCCAGCTCATTTTAAGTGGCCGCCCAAAATTTAAGCATACCCAATGTCAAGTGGACCCTGCCACGGGAAACAGTGGGGGATAATGAATTCCAACGTTGAAAACCTTCCCAGGCTCTACAGTGATGTTTATTTGTCATTTAACCTGTTCATAAGATCACATGGATATGGATGAAGGAGGAAACAAAAATATCAGTTTGATTTAAAACTCTTGGGGCCCATTTGGGTGCCACGCTCCAAGTAGCGTGCTTTGGCACGCTGCCCAGCAGGTGGCCTACCCTGTGGGTCCCACAACGATGTATCTGTTTTATATATGACGCCCATTTGTTTTTCCATATTATTTTAGTCCATGGGCCCTCTAAGAAAAGATGAGGCAATCCAGAGCTCTGGTGGACCACATTGTAGGAAACAGTGGTCATTGATGCCCACCTTTGAAACCTTCCTTGAGGCCATTGTAATGTTTATTTATCCATCTAACCAAAGGTGATGTGGTTCAACTTGGGGCCCCACCTTGATGAATGTTGGGTATACCTTGTCGTTCTTCTTGGCAGGGATGTGCGCCCAGTTTTAAGTGGGCCACACGTAGAAAATAAGGGTGATTGAATGCCTACCATTGGAAACTTTACAGGACCCACCTGTTATGTTTATTTGCCATTCTTCCTGTTCATAAGTCACCCAACCATGGGTGGGGTTCCACACGTGTGGTGTGCGGGCCCCACCATGGTGTTTGGTTGCCATCTCACTTGATTAGTGGTAAAGCACAAATATCGGGTTAATCCCAAACTGTTGTGGCCCATTGATGTATGTGGCTTCCCGACTCCTTTGTGCGGTTATACCCAACCACGGGTCCACCTTGTTATGCATGTGTTCTATCCACGTCAGCCATTGGCCTCCATGGTGCGATATGTATGTCGGCCATCCATTAGGACTGCCTTAAATTTGTGCTTGATCCAAACCATCCGAATGAATGGACCCTAGCATGTTATGTACAGGATGGCCTTAGGACCACCTCAGTGTACGTGTTCGAATGACCGCGTTGTCCATCCCGTGGATCCACCTTGATGATTAGTTGTGTAAACCCTTATTGAAAGGTCATCCTTAGAGTTTGCTTGATCCAAGTCACAGGGCTACCTTCTTAAACTCACCCTGTTGAACCGTCTTGTCAATTCACCTTGTTAACTCACCGTGTTGACCCGCCTTGTCAACCTGCCTTATTGACTCACCTTGTTGACTCACCATGTTGATTGATCTTGGTAACTCAGCTTGTATACTCATATGACTCACCCTTTCTACCCTTGTACCCAACTATTAAAGACCACCATATCGTGTATATCCCATCCACACCATCCGTTTACCCTTAGGGCGAGTGTGGGGCTCATCCTCGACGTTCGTATGTCATCTAGGCCATCCATTATATGGAGCTTATCTTGTAGTATGAGGTTAGACCTGTCGTCCCTTTTTAGACCTCATTGTATTGACCATCTATCTCAGATTACCCTACCATGTATGATTCTCTGTCATGACATGTCTATCTTGCAACCCGTTCTATGGCATTCCTTTTACGGACCATTATTGTGTTTATCTCAACTGTACTACAGGATTATGGGTCTCGGCATGATTTTGAGTATTCCACTCTTGCCGCTCAAGTAGGTTCTACCTTTGATCTGTCGGTAGTGTTTTCAATCATTTTCTTTCCATTTGGGTTATTTGAATATTGAAGGTTAATCCACACCGTTCAGTTGTTGGACCGTCTGTATTATTGTATACCATCCATTTAGAGTCTTATCTCTTTATGTTTGCTTGTATTATAAGTGAATTATCTTTTTATGTTATTTTTAGTATGTCTGTTGCCACACGTAGTGTTATTTGGAACACTCTTATGCGATCTATATAGTATATGCTTTGACGACCACTATGCATGTGTAATGAGTATGCATCCCGAATCACCATTGTTAGTTGGGGACCACTAGGGCATAAACGCATTCATAAAGCATTTGAGATGTAGTCGCGCAAATGTAATTCACATGCTCTCTATCACAAACCTCTCCAATAGGTATGGGACTATTCGAGGACAGGAATCTATCATCCTGACTTACACTGTATGGTAGGCATAACTTAGCATACCTTGTAGCCCTTAGTGCGAGATTCCCTGGCTAGCGACATCCCGCACTATGACTCGATCATTCATATGTGTCCCCTCATTTTAATCATATCTCAAATAGGTTGAACTAGATTGATTTATTGCCATCGTGGTAGATGGACTACTTGTTGGCACTCATACTGTATACTTGACTCATGCATCATGAATGCTTGGCTCATCTGATTGTCTTGTATCAACCGGCCATATCGGTCGTGATTGTCATGCAGTTCATTACCAGCTGACAATGACATTGTGTTTGAGACCGTATAGTTTTATGGTGCTCGTTGGAGACTTGCGCGGGCATGTCGTCCCACGTTTGTATGCATGGTTGCATTTCGCACCGTCTGCTTGTGCCGCATATAGCATGGTTACTATGTTGCAACCACAGCTCCATCGTGGTTTGCAGAACACCGAAAATATGTGATCTTTAAACTAGATGCCAAAGATGTCCCTGGGTGAAAGTCCCTGATCCCGTTGGTACTAAGCTGGGTGGTCCATTCAAGGACCGGGTGGTTTAATCATATACCAGTATGCCGAATACCAAACGGCGGTGTTTTCCACTGCACGTGGTCAGTTTGGAAGGAGGTCTGACCTAACCTGCCGGAAGAATGTTGGCAAAGTGGGTTGAGTTTGACCAGCTGTGAGTAGGTCCGCTATTGCACCAGATAGGCCTTGGCATTCTACTGGTGAGTAGTGAGGTCTGTGAGACCCCGGTGATGTTCCGTTTCAGAGATGGTATTGGTATCAGTGATGTGACTGATATTCTGTATGGTGTGGGACGGTCCTGACGTGGGCGGGTGTGATGTGGGCGGGGACTGTAAGCCTGGGCGAGCTACCACACTGGGCGAGCTACCAGTTCCGAGTCCTGCATTGCTTGGGCGATTGCGATATGACTGTTCGTATCTGGACCACTGTACTGAGAGGTGGTGATTTGCATACATGCATTGGATCATTGTATGGGACATTAGGCCCTGTAGGTCATTGCATAGTATGAGTATATAGCCTTGGTAGGCTAGTTATATGTATCGCATGCTTGCATAGCCGTGGTAGACTGGTTATCCATATCACATGATTGTGTAGCCTAATTGGGCGAAGTCTTGGTTTAAAGTTCTCATCATACTTTACTGCTTCCTCTGATATTTATCATGCTTGTCATACGCATTGTGCACGCACACACGCACTCACAAAGCTTCGTTCGAAGCTTATGCGCGTTTGTTACGCTGCAGGTTATACCAGAGTGTATCAGCAACGTTGAGTTGGAGTTGGGAGTGCAATAGCAGGAGGTGCTGGATTGTGCACAGTTTTTATATTTACGCATTGTGTATTTACCTTTCAGTACTGTATATAAAAGAAATGATTTAGTGGAAATATTGTGTTTGTCTTTGATGGTACTCATATGGTGATGCTCATGTTTCAAAAAAAAAAATCAGACCCTAAAATCCTCCTTGTGGTATCCCAGGATCGGAACCTGACGTATAGGGTTAGGATCCGAGATCGGGGTACTACGGAGGTTGCCACCTCTGAATTCGGGTTACAGCGAATGGACGTCGAGAACCGAATTTGGGGCATGACAATGGTCGTTGCATCGGTTTTAACCAATGCTGAGCATACAAATGGCCTTTTAGCAATGACTTCAACCATCGCAATTTCGTAATTAAGTCGTAATTATATGTCCCTAATGACGAATTATTTTTTTCTGGAACCTTCCTGTAATAGTTCTTCATACCTAGAAACCTTCTTAGTTAAGTAATATAAATCGGCAAATTCTGTTTCGATAAACTTTTTACGAAGCTTATAGTCTAAACCTTCCAAAGCTAATTATACTAATTCAGCTTTTAGAGTGACCACTTTACATCAACTTCTGGCCTTTTTAAACTGAGCGACGTAATTTTCACAAGATTCACCAGGCAACTGCCAAAATCATGCAAGGTTGGCCATTGTCATTTCTCGTTCTTTACAAAAGAACTGAGCATGAAACTTTTTTTTCTAATTCCTGCCAAGAATGAATTGAATTTGGTAGTAAATTACAATACCAGGTAAAAGCAACGGCCATGAGAGAATGGCCAAACAACTGAATTTGCGGTATTCATTGTTTGCCAGTTCTCCACATTGCATGGTAAATCGGTCAACGTGTTCAATTGTAGATTGTCCAGTATCACCAGAGAATAATGAAAAATCAGGCCGACAATTCCTCGGTAATGGGTGTTGTCGGTCGATCCATTCCGTATATGGTTTATAATATACCAGTATGGCATGTTGGCCGAGTACCTGTCCCACCACTTTCTGGACAAGTTGCACTCTTTGACGCGATCGATGTGATGTGGTTCAACCCCTGGTAGTTAATCAGGATCAACATGTGGTAGTCCTTCTTGGAAAAGTGGGTTTCATGGGAACTGTTGGAAAGGTGGTGTTACCGGTGCTGTATGAACACGAACTTTCGACACAAAGTTTCTACCTTCCCTATTTAGTTGCCTGAATTCTATTGGAGTATTATTATTATTCTTGACTTGGATTTATGGCCCTCTTGGAATCATTAGCGGTGGTTGGGCAACAAAGCTTCCCTCATTATGTGGTACAGGCACCGATGTCTGCTCTGTTACCACATTCAACACACGTTGCATGACTTCAGGCTGTTGAGCCATCCATCTCTTAACACTCTCATTTTGTAAACGAAGATGCTCGGCTTGAACTCACATTAGCTCTGCCTGAGCCCTTTCTTATTCTTGTATATTCATTCTCATTTTTCGTAGATCGGCCATTATATCTTCTAAAGAAGTGGCCAATAATTGGGCAACCAATGACTGATCATTAAAAGGTTGTGGTGGGCTAGTATTCAGGCTTAACTCAGGAGCTTAATGAACTAGAACTTCCACCATAGGAGTTGGTGGGGTTGGTGTTGCGGGCTCAGTACCAGCAGGTTGGCCTCGCCTTGCCATGCCCGACTACTACCTTTATCAATGGAAAGTGTCCCACCGGGTGTGCCAAAAAATGTTGGTCATTATTCTTCAGCCATGCGTGTAAGATGTGTGCGGGCGTGCTAGAACCGATTTGTGCGGCTCGATTCCAACCAAACAATAATGACCCCGAGCGTCAGAATAAGCAGATACGTTGTGATCAGCCGTATATGACCAAAATCTGTGAAGATCGGTCGCCTATTTAGCCACTCGCTTAGTTGTTTCAATGAAGTCAGACGATATTTGAAGGGTGGGGTCGTCCTCCAAAGATGGGTTACACTTTTGCCTTTTATGAAAAAAAGACTTTTCAATATAAAACCAGATAATGCAAATCACCTAACAAAAGGAAATACTAACAATCGGCCGTGTACAACGAACAATAGTTCACCTTTCAAAATGAAATGCAATTAAATCTAAAGGAAAATTATGTTAAATATAAATTAGGCTAGAGATAGAAAAAGATAAATTGAGATATTAGGTTTGATTTGGTTGGTGTAGACCTTGAGCTTGGCCTCTCTCCTTGCTATTTATAACCTTCAAACTTTGTAATTGCTTCATTCTTCTGGATGATTGATCTCCCACGGTTTCCTTCTCTCATTACTTCTTTCCCTTACCATTGCGCCAAATTTCTTCTGTCTTTTCATATTCCATGGTGACATGGCACTGCCTTAGAGCGCTAGCTATGTCACTATGAAACTAAATACATTCCCGATTTCTTTTCTTGATTTTCCACTTCGCAAGGCTCTACAATCACACGTGGAGCCACTTAATTGGTTCGTTTTCCATCTGCTAGAAATAGGGTACAACGCCGTATTGTAGAGATGATGTCAGCAGGTTCTGTTGGATCTTCCTCACTTTTAGGATCATATCTTAAAATAATCTTAGAAAACGGATGGACGACGTTGATTAACGGATACCTCACGGTGGGCCCTACACAGATTGGTTGGACGCTTAAGGGGTCGGACGCAATCCGCGCCATATATATATATATATATATATATATATAGAGAGAGAGAGAGAGAGAGAGAGAGAGAGGCATCTCTCACGAGAATTCGTGAGAGATTTTTGAGGATTCATCACACATGATGTGTCCCCAAAATCTGAGCCATCCACGTGATGCAACACCCCGAAAACCCCTAGGGCCCAAACTTTCAACTTGGTTCACAAATCCGGTGGGCCATGGAAAAAGGAAACAATTTCCTCCCTTGATTTGCCTCTCTCTCTTCTATGGCCCATTAGAGTTTTGGATCAGGTTGAAAGTTGGACCCTGGGGTTTTTTGGGGTGCTGTATTACGTGGACGGCTTAGATTTTGGGGACACATCACATGTGATGAGTCCTCAAAAATCTCTCATGAGTTCTCTCACGAGAGATGGTTCGCAGGTAGAGCTGTACACGAGTCGAGCTTGGCTCGTTCAATGACCACCCTAGCTCGTGTTCGGCTCGGTTTGGCCTTCAAGTTGGACTTACATGTTCGAGCTGGCTCGATCGAGCTTTCGAGCCTGAGTTCAAGCCCAATTCGAGCCGATAAAAATTTAATTAGGCCTAGCCCAAAAGCTTGACCTAAAACTTTTTAAATTCAGGGCCGAAGGCAGCCCATTGACACCCCCACTTATTTTATAGAGAGTTTTACCTCTCATTTCTTTGCTCACTTCTGATATGGGACTAAAAATATACTTTTCAAATTGAGTTAGCCGAGTCGATCCGATTCGAGCTTCTATCGAGCTGAGCTGAATTGAGCTTGGGTTAGCTCGAGCTTAGCTTGAAAATCATTTCAAACTTGGAAAAATGGCTTGGCTTGGTTCGAACCTAGCCTTCGAATCGAGCCGAATCGAGTGAGCTAACCGAGCTAGCTTGGCTCGTGTACAGCTCTATTCACAGGTGAGCATTCCTCCTTATATATATATATATATATATATATATATATATATATAGGGAAATGCTACTATGAGGTCGACCTCATGGGAACTTCCAATAAGGTCGAGCTGTGTGGGCCCCACTGTGATGTGTACCAGACATCAACAATGTCAGTCAGATGCAACATTCCATGGTGGGGCACGGGCTTAAAAATCAGGTCAATTCATGAATTAGGTGGGCCACACCGCATACAAAAGTTGAGAGGGGTTACCCACCCATTAAAATCCTCAGGATTGTTTATTAGGCCCAATGAGATGTGGTTCATAAATCTAGCCCATTCATTGTGTGTGTCCCACTTGGATGAGGGGTCAGAACAAGTTTCAGCAGCATTCAAAACTTATGTTGACATAATTTTAGATGGTATGACCCACCTTAGTTCCATATATGACTGATTTTCAGGATATCCCGTAAACTAAAGGGGCCCCATCAAATGGACGGTGTTGATGTCTGGTACCATTCCCCCCCCACACACACACACACATATGGGAAATGGTACTATGAGGTCGACCTCATGGAAACTTCTCATGAGGTCGAGCTGTATGGCCCCCATCGTGATGTGTGTCAGACATCTACTCCATCAGTTGGATGCAACATTTAATGGTGGGCCACGGGCTAAAGAATCAGGTCAATCCATGACTTAGGTGGGCCACACCACAGGCAACAGTTGAGAGGGGTTACCCGCCCATTAAAACCTTCATGATTGCTTGTTGGGCCCACTGAGATGTGGTTCACAAATCCAACCCATCCATTGTGTGTGTGTCACTTGGATGAGGGGCTGGACCAAGTTTCAGCCACATCCAAAACTCATGTGGGACCCACCAAGTGATTTTAGATAATTTAGGCATGCCTTCACATGGTTTTCGATGGTATGGCCCACCAGAGTTCCATATACGGCTGAGTTTTGGGCATATCACATATCCTAAAGAGGACCTATGAAATGCATGGTGATGATTTCCGATCTGCATCACAGTGGGGCCCACACAGCTCGAACTCATGGGAACTTCCCATAATGTCGACCTCATAGTACCATTTCCCATATATATATATATATATATATATATATATATATATATATATATATATATATATATAGGCCCCGACATCACTAACAAGGTTACGGTGACGAAGTATCCAATCGGCGTCCGTCTGGAGACCACATAAGTTTTGTATGAAGCTTATATTTGTATTTTCCCTTCATCACGCTTGTGGGATCATATGAACAGGTGTGCGATCATATGAACAGGTTAGGTGACAAATAAACATCACTGTGGGCCCTAAGAAGGTTTGAACGGTCATCATTATTCCCAATGTTTAATGTGCCGGGGTCTACTTGAGCTTTAGATATGCTTCGATTTTGGGCTCATGCCCTAAAATGATATGTAAAAACGAATCAACGGCGTGGATAAGACGCATATCCCGGTGGGTCCCACATAGTTTACCCAGTGCATAATACGCTTCCAATATGAAGCTTCTTTTGTTCGAGTTTCTCTTTCGATCGTTGGAGCGTCAAGAGAAGAAGAATGTCGGTTCTGATAGTAACGAGCTTGGGAGATATAGTGATAGATCTTCATACGGATCGATGCCCCTTAACCACCAAGAACTTCTTGAAGCTCTGCAAGTATTCCCCCATTCTCCCTTTTTCCTTCTCTTTGATTTCTTCTTCTTCCTTTAAATATATATATTCTTCAGAAACTGGTATTTTTTATCAGTCAGTAATAGGTATTTGTCAATTGTGTGAAATGGAAATATGAAATATTAATTTCATGATGAAAGCTCCAAATAGGTTGGTTAGTCATTTTCGTTCATTCCATGTAACCTAGATTCCAATAACCCTGTCAACTATAGTTTAAGGGCCTGTTTGTTTCTGTGAGTTCCACCATAAAGTGGTGTGTTTTGGTCATTATTATTTATACCATGGAAGTCGGAGGTACTGTCCTCTGTAAAGGGAAGTACTTTACAATACTGGGTGAGAAGCAGAAATAAGCCGGAATCCACATCCTCGACCCCAATGCAGTGATTGGGTAACTCATCAATGCCAGTACACCATGGTTGGGTCTCAGATTAGACAGGTGCAAATATACAGCTGCAGATGATACACCCCCGACCTAAGCTCATGCATTCAACGATGAGACCCTGATTGAATTGGGCCTACCTCGACCTTCGCATTATATATCCATCCCGTTCATCAATTTTTGCAGTTGATGTTAGGGCATGGTCCCAAAACTGAAGCAGGAAAAAGAAAAAAGAAAAGAAAAATAGGGTAGAGTATCTGACAGGGACAGTGGTTATTGACCATTAATACCTTTCGAGGGACATCACATTTTTGGATCAAATTGAAAATTGTATTTGCTTCAGTTTTGGGACAGTCTCAGCTTGAAAAACAGATGCTCAGAGTGGCTATCCAGCAAAGAAATGGTGTTACTGATGGTCAGGGACTCACCTGTTGAACGTTCCTATTGCAGACATCTTTGCGCCAACCAACTCTTTCACGTATCAAAAAGACCTGGTGGAATAGCCATACAAAAATCAGCCTGATGCAAAAGTTCTGTGGCCTGCAAAATGACTATGGTCAGTTACCACTACTATATTAACCCTGTACAGAACATAACATAGGCGCATTCATATGCAAAGTCTCCCCCATTTCTGGAGAATTGGGGTAGCATTCGAACATGTCAATTGAACCTCATGGTCTCTTGAACTGTGTAATGATGAAAACATTTGACATATACTTTGAAACAATAGACTTAACCTGTGTGTGAAGGAAGCTATATAAAATACAATCCATGCAGGAGATGTGCAAAATATTTGCAGATAGTCCAAAAAACCAAGGAGATCAGTAGCCCTTAGTTTAACCAAAACCCCCCAAAAAATATAACCATCCATACTACTTCCCGTGAAATAGAACCAGTTCAAATGCAAAGGCCATCACAAGCGCAACAAAATTTTTTTTTTGATGACGTAGGGTATCCCCACACCTCCTGTGGGGGATGGGACTAATCCCTACGGGCGCACGAAAACACCGCCGAATCCGTGTGCACCGTGTAAGAATGCGGGGATGGGGATTCGATCCTGTGCCTGTGGGGAGCAAACCCACCGCACAAGCGCAACAATAAATAGGCGGAAAAGGGAACTCAGATCCTCCGGATATTCCCTGTGGCCCATCTCCGGTTGGGCATTAGGAATTATATCAGGAGTTTGCCGAACACTAGTCCTGGGACTGTCATAGTGTAAACCGGTCCCTGAACTGTCATAAACTCTTCCAGCAACTTTAGGAAGTATGCCACTTGTGTCTGCCATCACCACCCCCTTGCGAAACACATCATCCCAAGCGTCCTTCGCTTCGCGCAAGGTTTTGTAGGACTTGTAGTTGTTTCCACTGTAGTATACAACCCGCTGTTGGCATTCTTCCCAGCTCCTGTAAATCCCAAGGACGCATCTAATGAAAACATCATAGTATTTCCCCATGAATTACTGCGTAAATGTAGAACGTCTCTTATTAGAGGAAGATCTGTATAAGATATAGTCATTGATTCAGATCCATTAATTTCATCTTTTCACAATTGACAAAGATAAATGATACCACTTGAAGGAGTTCCTAGCCATTCGGCCTGTCAATGCGAGTCTGAAAACGACATTTACAATACACGATAAACAAATGCAGATAATATGTCCAAAAACAATTTCTAAAGTTAGGCAAAAAGTAACACGAGATCGTTAGTTGTAGATGGCACATTACCATTTACACAGTCAGAGAAACTAGGGACCCAGAACGTATCTGTTCACCCACAACATATCATGCCATACATTTGCCTCGCCATAGGTAGGCCACTGTCCAAAAAATAAAGAAATTGTAAAGATCCCCACATAAGGAATGTGTGGGCCATAGAGTATTTGTTGGGATCCGCCAGCCCAGATAGAGAGTACCTGTTTTAAGTTTACAGAATTACCCGTGGTAAAATGAGTAAAACATATTCACATCTGGTAAAATGAGTAAAACATATTCACATCAAACATACCACTCCAAAAATCCAAAAAACTGTTTCTATTATTATCGAAACAACCATCCGATAAGGCTAGCAACAACTTGACATGTAGGCCTGATCGGTGCAAAACTTTCTCTGGAGCCAAACGAGTCTTTTGCCCTTGGAAAGGTTCGTTCGGTCTTATGCTTCTTCTCTGATAGGTGTTTAGAAGCATACATGTAAATTTCACCAGTTAGGCCAGGCAACTCGTCCAACGCCTGTATAGCACGGCCCATACATGTTATTCCCTTTCCTTGGGAATGAGCCTGCGCTAGGTTGTTATTGAGTCAGCTACTGTTACCATTCCTATGTTTAAAAGCTCAGCGGAATCTTCAAGGTTTGTTTTTTTTTTTTTGGGTTGATAGTGCTGTGCTATGAGTTACATCCGAGGATTTCGGAGTAGGACCTGGGCTAGGCGAAGGTGCGTCACCGAGCCTCATACTAAATGACCAACGTTTCTCTGGACCGTCTTAGAGTAATCCTCAGAGGACAATCGAACTGTATCTTCGAATTATTGCCCCAAATCTTGAGGGCTCCCTTCGTCTTCCGGATTGGTCCGCTTACCCTTACGCTTGGAAACTAAATAATCTGATTTGGCAGTGAAGCCA
This sequence comes from Liriodendron chinense, assembly GCA_003013855.2. NCBI lineage: Eukaryota > Viridiplantae > Streptophyta > Magnoliopsida > Magnoliales > Magnoliaceae > Liriodendron > Liriodendron chinense. The sequence goes on along the minus strand of ML058492.1, from coordinate 1,706,211 downwards.
ATAGTTGAATCTACTCTGAAGATGGTCGCCAAATCGTCATATCTTCTAATTGGTTTTCCCCCGGAGCGTACCAACATGTTTATACTACTAATACAATGAAATTCATAGGGTTACATATTGGGACCATGATATAAGTGAACGATCAAAATGGTTATATATTATAGTAAAAACTAATCATACCTTAATATATTCAGTCCAAACTTCATTCGTGGCCACAACTTTATGCAATTTTGGGTCCCATCTGAACCCTCTAGCAACTAACATATCTTTCACCTCATTATACCCTGTCTTGAGTGTGCGCATTCTGTTCTGGCATTTTTCTGGGGTTAAGTGTAGACTGATAACCTGGTTTAATTCGGAACATATCACCTTGTTATCTTTCACCTCTATATGATTTGTTACGGAAGCCATTGTCAGCTTTTCATCCTAAACTTAAAGCCTCGAGCAGACATCTATTAAAATATTATTCCTGTTGTCGGTCCACTATATTCGCTTATTTGTGGATAGGGAGCTCTTGGCGAGTGATTTTTTCGTATACTTCCGAGGTGACCTCCGTAGCTGTGGTGGGACATCATGGTCGTACAACTCGTTTGGGGCCGACTTGAGGTCTATCATTTGACAAGACATCTTCCCAGCAACAGTGGAAATGGAGCCTACAATATTGTCGAGGGTAAAAAATATAGAGTTACAAATAAAATCCAACCAATGTGTAAGAATATCGTGCAATCCAAAACGTACGAGATAATTAATAGTTAGCATAATCATAACCAAAATTAAACAAACTATTAAGTTATACACATGAAAATGAAGGAAATAAATAGTACGATATCAGTTATTACAGTCCCAATTAATAAAAAAAACTTAATCAAACAGATCCCACAACATTAGAAGGATGCGAGTCCATCCACATCCTGTGAGCAATCTTATCCCGCTCACAGGACCATGCATTTCATCCACATCCTGTGAGCAATCTTATCCCGCTCACAGGACCATGCATTTCTTTCCACCGGGATCATATTGAGAATGATATTTCCTTCCTCTTTTACGTTTTCATCAACGGGTGAAGGGTTTTCCGGCATTTGACCGTCTTTTACCTCTTCCTCTGTCTCTTCCCGGTCTAAAATGTCATCAAGTCTAATGAAGTTGTGACATACACAACATGCTATGACAATATTGACTTGTGTGTCGATCTTATACTGAGGTGTGGTTCACAAGATCGGGAACCTTGCTTTCAAGACACCAAATATACGTTCAATGACGTTACGCTGTTGAGAATGCCGATAATTGAATAACTCTTTGGGATTAGATAGGTTCCTTCTGGTTCAATATTCTTGAAGATGGTGCCGAACACCTCGGTAAGGTGCCATGAATCTGGGCATGTGCGTATATCCGACGTCTACAATGTAGTACTTACTTACATATCCCTGTTATGTATGAATTTCTTGACACAATATTTATAGCAGGCAGGAAGTAGTTTCATACTTATCAGAGAAAGTGTTTTTACCATGTGGAACAAGAAAGGTGTCGGGCTTACAGGTCACAACATCATGTAGTACACGTGCATCCGAGGTAGATCCCTCCCATCAGTACATATATGAATTTCATGTCAAATGAGCATGTCACTAATATATTCTGAGATATGGTGCCCTTCCTATTCTGATATCTTGCACTCCTGCATTTCGGTAGGTGTGTGGGTATGTGTGTCCCATCGAGGGAACCAACACAATCCTACTGGCAAGGTTAATTACTTAGGATAGATTATTTATAAGGTTTCAGCATGAAAATATGTTTAAAACTTACAGATTTTTTTCAAACTTGAAAGTAGTCACTCCAACTAGGATTGGAAGATATCTTTACAGGTGTTTGTAGTCCAGGGAACTTTACCACATCGGGGTACAAACAGTTAATTGCATCTACTACTTTGTTGAAATGCTGGCTTACAGTCTCCCCCGACTGTATAAAACGGTGGCCTATGATTCTGTTCCTGACATTGCGTCCAACAGTATGCAGGAAAATGACGAGTTGTTCTTCTAAACTTACCCGCTTTGTATCATTGAGAAGATGCTTCTCTCAAAACCAAACACAAGTGGAAGAAGGTTCACTTCAGCATTCTCAATTGAGCCATGCACTCGATTTCTGTCTTTGAAATTATCCCGGATATGAACCGGGAACGTTCCAAATCACCATGCCTCGATGGGGCTTTCAACATGTAGTTTTGATAATATCATGCTACCGACGACATAGTATAAGCTGCTGCAATTGCAGCAGACACTTCGGCCACCTGCTCTTCTTTGTTGCTAGAATTGCTAGAGGAGGGCATGTTCTAAGAGATACCACTTCCTGTGAGCTACTTAAAAGGGCCCCTATCTGTGTAACGGTACTATCAAACATATGATAGGGCCTTCGTTAATGTGAATTGTAAGTTATGTGGTGAGTATGTTAGGAATCTATGCTCTCAGTGGTGAGTTATGAATTCATAGAAAACATTCTGGGAAAGTCCTGGATTGTGAAACAATTCATCAACCTAGCGAGAATTCATGATGTAGTATGCATTTTTTGAACATCCATTTCACCTAACGATCCAACCATAAGTCTTAGTAGTCTACATATGCAATTTCAACACTATTAAATGACCTTTTGAAGACCATCACAGTCGGAGAACCAAGTATAACAAGTGCATGCAAAGATATGTGGTAACTTATGCGATGGTTTATTCGCAAGAAATCATATGAATTTAAGAGTAGTGTTAATCAATGTTCTTCGAGCTGAAGAGAACCAGATTTACATCAATAGGAAAATATTGGAAAGAAGATAATTATTTTTAACCTGGTTTTATTTGCAATTTGAATGACAAAGTCGATGGTTCGTTCGATTGTGGAAGTAGATGGCCTATGTGACTCCTCTTCGTTAATCACGAACACCCATGCTGACGTGAAGGCAGACTGTTTGTTAGTGCTCAAAATAATGAATAGTGAGAAAAAATTTCTTCGTTAATGTTTGCCAGCCCCAAGCGTAAGGCTGCGATGTAGTAATAATCAATCGTGAGATCGAGATTGTCCTCAGGGATTATGTACTGTTAACAACTTAGACCAGAAAGTTAAGAGATTTGAAATAAAACATAAACAAAATTTAAGATAAGAAAAATCAGGAATTTAAAACAACTAAAGCACCAAGGATCCACTTGTAGTAGTTTTAATGTTAATTCATTCACCAAGCACAAACACGATTGGAATCGAAGTCCTATCTCTATCCAATCGGAAGATATTGCATTCAAACACATAAAAACAATCCAAACTCAAATCTGGAAATCCAATTTTAATTCTACTTGAAGCATGGAGAAGATGACCTTGTGGAACTTCAAAGCATCACCCATATCCCTTTGAATAAGCATGATCTAGGGTTTTCACAATTCAAATATCATAAAACCAATTTGATAATTCTCAGAAACTTAGAAGTAACTCATGTACTTGGCACACAAGCTCTTAAAATTATTTAAAAATACCAACTTTATTCAAACTAGAATTTGTAAAATCCAACACAAAAGTTTAGAGTACTTGAATAAACGAATTAAACATCAAATCTAACTACAAGCTTCACCTCTTAGCCCTAGCTAAGAGGTCTAGCCAACCACAGACATGATTGAACTAGAAACAAAAAGAAAAACTAAGTAAAACATGTAAAAACTAGAAGCAAACTAGATGGACGGAGTTGTAGATGCTCCACTTTGATCCTCTCCACCTCCAGCACGTTTAGGACTTTTCTAGGATGCCTTAGGAAAAAGGTAGATGTGTCCTTTTATAGCAAAAACTGCGCATTGCCTTGGAATCTTCGAGAATTGCGTAACTTGTTACGCAGTCGAGTCGGTGGCCGACCGGTCGTTGATGGGCTCTGACCGGTTGGTGCTCAAACAACAACGATATAAACTGGTTTTCGAAATTCTGTTCTTTTATCAGATCGGTCATCCACGACTGGTCATAAATGACCTTTTTATGTCCAGCAAGGTTTTTGTGAAATCTTCCTCTGTTGAATTTCAGACTGGTTGGACGATCGGTCTGGGCTTTCATCGACAGGTCGGACGATCGGTCTAGAAGACCCAAAATAAGTCCAGCAAGCTCTAGCAATTCTTCAATAGTCCTTACTCAGAGAAATTCGACCGGTCAGCCGACCGATCTTGGGCAGTGGATGACCAGTCGTAGAGGTTATTTCTTCTCGATTTCTTCCTTTTCTTTTCTCTTTTTTGCTTTTTTCCTCTACTCTTTGGTTCTTCTTCCATTGATCTTTAATGTGTCTAAAATAGTCCTTTTATCATAGAATTCACGAGGTCTCTCTCTCATTCTTACAAAAACAAATACACTCATAAGATGGGTCTTTTAAAGGCTTAATCAAAGTAGATGTGTGATGAATTGGGGTATAAATATGCACAATTAAGAGCTCAACAGTTAACACTAGAGAGGGACTTCGTTGAACTAAAACGTACAATGTTGCTGTATATAGACAACTAGTATTGGGGAATATGTCCATGGGCAATTAAGAATTCATATCGTGCTGGCTGAGTAGGGACTATTGTTATGAATCATACAGATTTGCAGAAACGGAGATGCCATAGTGAGATGATGCATGATATTTCCAGTAGGAGGGTTCCAAAGCAGACGGGACCAATAGTACCGCATCATCAATGGCATGCATGTCAAAACCCCACTAATCCGGCAATCAATCAACCCACCAGCAATGGGTTTGGAAGATGAAATCAAGCCATTGATGTTGGATATAGGACTAAAACTCTTCTATGGAATAGAGCCAGCAAATCTTCCATTCACATATGTACAAACGTATGCAGGGGATAGCCTCAGATGCATGGCCAACACTAGGAAGTAGATTATTCAACTAAGGGGTTCCAAAGAATACGGTACCATAGGCTATTACATCATTGGGGGCACTGTAACGCCCTGAAATTTCGGCTCTCGTGGACAACACGATGGGCCGAGTTCCCGATTGTTAACCTGAATATACTAGGGATATATTCACACATATTTACCTTTATTTCACATATTAATGGCATCATAGCATAATGACGGAAATTAAGATTCTGAATCCTTAACTTTCTACTCTAAGTTCTCAAGCATAGTGGATTACAAACATAATATTCCTCTTTCTAATCTCTATGAGAGACTTAATTCAAGTTACATGAATATAAATTGAATCCATAAACATGGAAATTGTAAACACAATTCGCCTTCAAGCCGCTTCGGCTTCATCGTCCGTCATTAGCCGCCATGAAACTTCATATTCTTTTTCCTGCAATCTGGCTCACCAATTGGATCGTCACCTGTAACAATTTGGTGGTGTTTTAAAACACCGTCCCAGGAGGGAGTGAGTTGCTTGCAATCAACTCAGTAAGGGTTACTCCCGAAGATTAGCACAATAATATACAAACATTATCATACCCAACCAAAACATACATGAGATAATCTTATTTAATGCGATGCATGATATGCATGCTCTGGTTAGGGCACCCTGACTAAATGAGACGGGATCACTCCACTCTTCTCATCAGCCACTAGTTACCAGATGTTCTAGTTAGGACGGGATCACTCCACTCTTCCCATACACCAAAACCCAACTAGTGAAACGGGCCCATGCATACTTTCACTAGATAGTGAGAGAGAAACGGGCCTATGCACACTTTTTCTAACGTCCGAGGGGGTGATCCACCAAGTCGGGTCCAGTGAATACATGATTAGTTTCACCTTTAATTAAGTTTAGCATCCAGCCCATTAAACGATGTACACGGCTAATGACCATTCCTTACTCCAATTAGTTCAAGAGTCTTCATATTCATCAATTCCATACTTCAATGGACCCATCACAGGTAGCAAATCAATAAGGATCCCTTGGCACGTATCCAACAATGCGCACATGGTAGTGCCAAACTTAACAACATGGCATATACATCCAACAACACATATACGGTAATGCCAGCTTAATACTCAACAAGGCATATTCATTCAATAATACACATGGTGATGCCAACTCTTGCTACAACCAATAAGGCATATTCAGAAAAAAATATCCATATGGTAATGCCAATGTAACAAGGCCTCGTACGAGCTTCATCTCTTTACATCAAATGGTTAGATCAGTAGGGGGTTAAGGGGTGTTTACTAATGTAACATCCATATACAGAATCCCATGTTAATAAACACATCAATCATCATGTTCATCATGAGCATATAACAAACGTAAATTAAATATAGTCTCTACATAGCATGTACATCATCATGGTTCATATACATCAAAATTCAGAGTACACATCAAGGAATACCATACAAATCACAATCACATGAAGAGATTTCAACAAGCACGGTTTCAAGAAATCACACAACAAAACCCTCGTTTCTAAGTATGGAATCGACAAGAAATTTGATATTATTGTAACTAAGCTTAAAGGAAATCCTCACCTTTAAATTTGAGTGATTTGAGATGTTATTCAAGCCGTGTAATCTCTCTTAAATCCAACACCTTCTTTCATTAGCGGAATGGCTCAGGAACTCGCTGGGTCGACTCAGTTCGACTCAGATCTCTTCTTTTTTTCTCCTTCTTTCTTCCTTTCTTTTTCTTTCTTCTTCTTCTTTGTTGGAGGAATTCCCCAGCAACAGGGCCATGGGCCCTCTCTCTTTCACCCACGTTCACTCTCTCTCTTCCCATGATCTCTCTCTCTCTCTCTCTCTCTCTCTCTCTCTGGCGTTTCTGGGGATGATAAAAGCGTTTGAGAAGGTGTTTATAGGCTTATGAGGTCGGTGGGTTGGTGCGAAAGGTACTCGTCCGATCAGGATTCTTCCCTCTCCTCCTTATTTAAGTTTGCCTGTACATGGACCATTGGAATGAAAGGCAGGGTCCACAAGATGATTTGGGATAAGTATGGACCGTCCATGCAAGGCGGAGGTCTCGATCAGCATGGATCTTGACTTTCTTGTGTTGGAATGGTGATTTGGAGTGGGCCACAGGATCGATGAAAGGCTGGAAGATTTCAATGAGCAGCGTGCAGGTGGAGTACACTCCTAATGAACGACTCAGATTGGAGATATGAGGCCCACTTGGAGGACGGCTGAGGACGCCGGGGGCAGCAGCGTCGTCTGCTGTTACGAGGAGTCACAAAGAAGTTTTGAATTTTCTTTTATACCGTACATCGCACGCAACTCACGCTCCTACTGCTGCCCTCACAAGTGGGGTCCACTTGCAGTGGATTGGGATCATCTTCTCCGTCTAACAGGTCAGTAGCATAGTTTTAACTGCTGCCAAGAAAAATGAGGCAAATCCGAGTTAAGGTGGGCTACTTATAACCTGATTTCTGATTGGGCCATTTGTAGGATGATCGGAGGGCTGATATTTGATGTGTACGGTTATTTTGGATCAGATAGATGGCACAAAAGGTTTGGAACTAAACTGATTGGCAGAAACTAGTTTACTGAAAGTAAGGGCTATAAGACAGTGGCATTTTCGTAATTAATTGAAAAGCGCATATTTTTCGAAATCCAGCATTTCTACGACGTTCACGGGATTATTCTAAGAAACTTTTTTAAAGGGTCGCCTATCAAAACTCTCACGGATGGTCCGTTGTTTTTAAAACAAGGTGAACTCTTAATATTTTAATTAAAATAAAATCAATTTAAATTTCAGAAAAATTCAAATAAATCCGAGGAATCCGGGGTGTTACAGGCACACAGTTGAAAATCCCACCCATATGTTAATCAGTCCACCCAAAGAAGCGAGTATCAGAGATAAAATCTAGACATGGATGTTAGAAACCTCCCCAAAGTTTCTGATGAAACAGAACCACCAACTCCAAGACTTCCAATCACAAATGTACAACCCTAGCCTGATGGGAAGCCCAACATGCACATTGATATCTGTTGTAAGAAGACATGCATGACAAAACCCCACTCATGGTCCTATCTATCCGGTGCATGAACTGGTTTTGCCACCCAAACCAAGCCATCCTTCATAGAAAGACGGGTTGGATTTTGGAAGCAACAAGTCGGTTTGCACTATGCATATAGAATTATACAACCACTCTGTTATTTGATTGCCCAAGAGTATGGTCATCAACAGGCGGTACTAGACGAATAGCTTTCATGTCCACAGATTTCACAAAACGAGCTGGATTTTGGATGCAAGAGATCAGTGAATCCATTCATATAGAAATATCGGGCCAAACTGCAATCGATTGCCCAAGAGTCATGGCCATTCAAACGAGATGCATTTGGAATGGCTTTCATGCAGGATTAGAAAAGGGCATGGTTATGCATGCAGGCAAGGTATTGAAGATTACGCATGAAGAAACACAATCGGTGATCAGACGGTGGAGTCAACTTCAAAGATTTCACATTACCTTCGATTCACACAACACTTTGATCTTGATGATTGATGATCTCCTTGCCAGACATGACATGCAACACCAGGGGCTCCATTGTAGACTGGCTGCTGTTATGGGATGCGTCGTTGGACAACTTCATTTCTTTCCAGGGAGAGGGATGGGTTTATCTTCCAAAGGGTTCGGGTCTACCAAATGCAGTGATCACGCGACCACCATAATCCCATCGTATTTCCGAAGAGAGATATCGAATGCAGGAAGGAAATCATCCTGATTTGGGTCGATAGCAGTGGAAGACCAGGAGTCATCGCAGCAAATTTTCCGAAAAGGGAAATTCGGGGGTAAGGGAGATATCCAATCGCCCGATGTTCTCGTCCAATGTGTATTTTACACCACTTTACTGTGGAACTCAAGGAAACAAACAGGCCCTAAGCAATAGACCAGGATGCATGTTAGCAGGAATTACCTTGACTGTGCTGTCAGTGGGAACATTAATTTTATTCAGGTCAGAGCGAGGAGACATATATGCATCAAATGGGTGCAAGGCCCGGATTACAAGGTGTCTGGCTACCCTTTCTCTCGGTAATACAAACTGTCCCCGTCATTCCTCTCCTAACATGCACAAACTCCTTAGAAATTAGAGCCCAACATGTAGTGCTTCTTCCTAATCTCTCCAACACCTCATTCAAGCTTTCCATTTTGTTGCGGAAGGTGTGAAATTACACTTATACACCTTGATTATATTGGTTGAATGTTTAAGAAAGTTGCGCTTCTCTAATCCTTCTATATTCTTTGTGCTGTGTGGGGTTGAGGAAGCTCTTCTAGCCAAGATGGTTGCACTCAAAGTTGATTGCAGCTGTTTGATCCTTAATATCATGGAAAGCTGGTCAGTGGAAGAACCTCTAGTCTCCTGGTTCAATGGATGTTGGGTGATCAAGAGGGTCCCTGGAGATTTAATCTGTGTATTTGTGAAATTAATCATTTGTTAGAGCTTCTGAATGCTTGTTGTTCTATTACTACAGGGAAGAAATTGTTTTGTGAATGGTCATGTCTCGAGAGGGAGTGATGAGAGGGTCAGTCATTTTTGGCCATTCCACTCTATAATGTAGTTTTCTTTTGCTTTAATAATTTAACTCCATTCAAGAAAAAAAACAAGACGTTTATATGCATCTCACGAGTTTTCAGTTTTAAATGGATTCAAATTAATCACATAGGTTTTTCGTCACCTAATATAAACATGAGTTTTATTGTTTTGTGTACTTTGAGTGGTAGGCTGATGTTATATATGGATAGCTGTATTTATTGAATCATACTTAACTAGCACTCATTTATCAGACATCAAATTCGCTCAAATGTCTTGTTCGCCTTTTCCTACTTCTTTTCCAACTTTTCAGGGTAGGATATATGGTAGTCATGTGGTATTTATTTTTGTTATATAATTCAGTATACATGTTAAAGGGATACATTATGCGCTGCATGGTTTTCCTATGAATGGATTGAAATTACTAAAGTAGAACACTGGACGTTCATAAAAAAAGTGTCCTTTTCTTCTCATCTGGTACTAGGTTGCTATTGAATGCCAGAATTTCTCGTGTCTAAACTTAATTAAGTGAATCAGTTAGATCATCATTTGTATCTTTCAAATTCCAGCACAGAGATCAAATGGATTATTGGGTGCATTATGTAGAACTTGTCTTGCTTGAATTTCTTTTTTCTTTTTGGTAATCCTCAGATGTTGGATGTGGATAGATTTTGCTTATTATATAATGCTAAAGTTATTAATAAAATTGCTTTTATATATTAGGGATTTCTTATAGACTTTATTTCTCTAATGATTTTGAAACTGGTAATCTACTTAAAACTATATAATGACACAAAGGATTATTGAGTTCTCATTATAAATCCCCCCTTTTTTGGTTTTGTTTTGTTTGGGTAGTGATTAATTGCTGAATGTGTTAATATTTAGCCATCTAACATTAAGCTATTAACTGAGGGTTCTGTATCTTTGTGTTCCTCTTGGATGGTCAAAAGCAGGATTAAGTATTTCAATGGCTGTCTATTCCACACAGTTCAAAAGGATTTCACTGCACAAACTGGTGACCCTACTGGAAAGGGCACTGGTGGAGATTCAGTGTACAAGTAAGTATCGTCACATTTGTTTGTGAATGGCATATATAGTTTATCCACTAATGTTGAATGACATTTATATTTTTCGTTTGTCCTTAAATCATCAGTTGTGATGTATGGGTGGTAGAGTCATCGAATCCTTTCCTTCTGAATATGAAGGTGAGGATGTTGGAAGTATCTTTTTAACCTTTAAGTTGTAGAGGGCATATAATTACGAAAGAGATTAAAGTGATGAACAATCCCATCTTCACTTACCAATTGGCATGGCCGCTGAGTGCCAAGCAAAAGGTCCTAAAGGAGAAAGCCTTGGGATCATGCTTAAGAGCTCTAACTGCTACTATGCAATCATATTTTGACTTGATGCCACCCGAAGGTCCAGCAAAACAATAAGTCACATGAGTGGTTTATTCATGGTTGAGGTGACCCTTCTTGCCAGCAATGGAGTTCATTCAGTTCAAGCATTCTAGCAATGGGAAGGAATGCATATTCTAAAAATAAGGAGTTAACTGATCTCTAAATGGAACATCCTGATGTATGCAAGATTTGTGGAGCCTAACACCATCTAAGAAATGGAAGTAGGCCCTCTCTTCAGTCTTTACCATGTCAATCCAATTACATTTAGTTTAAATCAATTTGCTTGTTCTAGAAGTCCAGTTAATACTTCCCTATTGATATGCCAAGGGTGGCTAACAACAGTGCTGACATTCTAAAGATTTTTCATTTCTTTGACTTCCAGAGAGATGAATGCATTGTGTTCAAATTTACATCTTGCAGTTTTTCCTTGCTATGATGAAATGACATCAGTACTCTTTCTTGGTTTGTGTTGGCATCTCAATTAATCTTCAGTATGTTTTTAATTCTTAGCATGCAATTTAAATTGATAATATACTTCTTTTACATTGTTTTTTTTCCCTTGAAGTAGAATAGTCTTTTAATCTCATTAGATATATTTTGTTTCATTTAATTTATTGAAAGATCTATGTGAGTGGAAAACGCACATGGAGGAATGAAATAACTTGGTCAATAGGATATTGAAGCCTTCTTAGTTTGATGGATAACTAGTGGGGATGGATGCCTGTTAGAGGACAAAAGAAGAAGGGTCCGTTTAGCATTTATTGGTAATATCCACATCTCGCTTTTCCAGTACGGGATTTGGAAGAGGTCTTTGTTATATATGTTGCAGTGGCAGATGTTTGATGTTTTCATTCCGGTTGACAAGAAGCTGGGGTTTTGCATTCATAAGGTATTGGCACTGATATGGAGCATGTAAGGCCACTGAAGTGATGAATGGTTGTCAACTCGATGTAAGAATCATTCCAGTTAGCAAGGTAAGGGAGTCTGGAATGAACGCTAGAAATCTTCTCCTACTGAGCTGTTATTGGGGAAGGGTTCCAAGGAAGCTTCGATTGGCCTTGAGGGTGTTGAAGCAGGGAAGGCTTATCACCCCTCTTTCTGTGATGTGGTGGGAACAACAGTCCTGTTGAAAGGCCAATTTGATGAGATAGAAAGTTTGACGGCGATAGTGGAAATAAGATTGAAAGAATTGGGCTTATAGCCTGGTGGGGTATGCCACCCTCTCTTGAGTGTCCATCATAGTGATCATGAATGCTCCACAATTTTCCTCTTTGGATGTTCAAAGAATTGCAGCTGCAAGGTTATCGACATGTCATTTTCTCTTTATTTTTGACGATGGGAAGTGATGCTGGCTTCTACAAAGATGTTTGCCTCCATCGAGCTATGGCTTTTGTCAATGTAGAGAAGTTGTGCCTGTCAAATCATCACTTTCTCTAAAAGCTCAAACTTTTAGAGGATGGCGTATCAATGTATATCAAGGGACTTCAACACTCCCCCGCACGTGCAGGGTGGAACTCCGCACAGGAATATATTGGGCAAGGGTGGAGGGACACTCATAGCTCACACCCAGGTGGAGGGATAATCACAACTCACACTATAAATGGCCCCCCGTGGGAGAATATATTACCGGTGGCATATTTGCTACTTCCGGAATTTGAATATAGGACCTTCTGCTCTGATACCATGTCAATGTCATCAAGCTTGTCACCTATATCTGCATGTAGTGAATGTTTCTGCTCCATGGGGGAAGACACTGGTCGTGAACCCAACTTTCCTGTCTCCTTGAGACGATCAAGGGTGTATTTTCTCTGAGAGATGAAGATGCCCTTTGATGAGCGGGCCACCTCAATTCTCAGAAAATATCGCAGACAGCCCAATCCATTCATTTCAAACTCCTTGCTTGGTGTTTGGTTCGTTGGATGAATTGCAAGTCATCACCAGTAAGAACAATGTCGTCCACATACACAAGTAGAATAGTTCTTCCCTCTGGGCGTGAATGAATAAACACTGTATGATCTGTTTGGCAGCGCTTGAATCTAAAGGAGAGAACTACAGAGCTAAATTTTGCAAACCAAGCTCTGGGAGACTGTTTTAGGCCATACAAAGCCTTTTTCAGCTTACATACCTTACCCGACTCTCCCTTAAGCTGAAAACCAGGGGGAAGATCCATGTATACCTCCTTAGTCAGATCACCATTTAGAAAAGCATTCTTGACATTTAATTGGAATAGGGGCCAATCCAGGTTAGCTGCCAAAGAAAGGATAAGACGAACAGAGTTGAGTTTCGCCACGGGAGAAAAAGTCTCAGTATAATCAACTCCGAAAAGTTAAGTGTAGCCCTTAGCCACCAGTCGAGCCTTGTATCTTTCTACAGTACCATCTGCACGATATTTGATGGAGAAGACTCATTTACAACCAACCATCTTCTTACCAGGAGGTAGAGAGATAACATCCCATGTGCCACTCTTGTGTAAAGCCTCCATCTCGGCTTCCATAGCTTGTTTCTAAGCACGTACTACCAAAGCATCGCGAACAGATCTGGGAATACTATGAGAAGATATAGTTGCTAAGAAGGAACAAAAGGACGGTGACAAGGACTCATAACACAAAAAAATAGATATAGTATGCAAAACAGGATGATGACTACGAGTGCGAGATGCAACAGGAGAAGAACGAGTACCTGAGTTCAGAGTCGGATCCATTGCCATGGGTTGAACTTGAGTTGGTCTTACCCTGCTAACGAACATAGGTAATGAGTTTCTTAGGTTCACTAGTCGCCGATGGAGTGACCAATGCAGGTAATGGAAGAGTGGGTGAGGAAGAACTAAGTTTGACATCAACATTGTGGAAAGCACGATTCTCAAGAAAGGTGACATCCATGGAAACATAAAGCTTCCTGCATGTGGGATAATAGCACCTATACCCCTTATGTTGCATAGAGTATCCAATGAATATACATTTAATTGCTATGGAGTCAAGTTTGTCCCTCGAAGGACTAGAGTTATGGACAAAACAAACACACCTAAACACACGAGGGATAATATGGAATAATGGTGAAGACGGAAGAAGGATATGCATTGAGATTTTTCCTTGAAGGACACGAGTAGGAAACCGACTAATCAAGAAGCAGGCTGTTAGAACTGCGGCAGACCAATATGACTTGGGAACATCCTTCCCTAGTAATAGGGATCGTGTAACCTCTAATAAATGGCGATTCTTTCGCTCAGAAACCCCATTTTGTTGAGGAGTATACACACAAGAAAGTTGATGAATGATGCCATTATCCTGGAGATAGTTGGTAAAGGGATTGGATGAAATTCCCCTCCATTGTCAGGTCGCAAGGTCTGAATGGAACAACCATATTAATTCGTCACCAGCTTGTGAAAGGTTTAAAACAATGAGAATAATTCATCTCGTCGACGCATAAGATATACCCATGTTACTCGTGAGAAATCATCAATGAAAATTACAAAGTACTTGAACCCATCAAACGAGGCTACGGGACTGGGTCCCCATATGTCTGAATGGACAAGTTCTAATGCTTTGGTACTTCTATGTTCAGCCATAGGAAAAGAATTACGAACGTGTTTGCTCAATTGACACACTTCACAACTAGTAATATCATTACTTTTATTTAAATTTGAAATAATCAAGTTCAAGACACGACTTGGTACATGACCCAATCGAGCATTCCACAAGCTTACAGACTCATTATTTGAAGCAGTAATCGGATTAGTAGTATCAACAGAAAGACAAGAACCACTACTACTATTAGTGAATGCCGCCAATAATTCCCCTTGTTGTAGAAAGTAAAGACCATCTTGTTTAAATCTCGCACCAATAATCCTCCTCGTACTCAAGTCCTGAAACATATAAGATTTGGGAGAAAAAATTATACTGCAGTTCAGAGCACGGGTGAGACTACTGACAAAGATTAATTTCGCATGAAATTTAGGAATATACAGGACATTTGAAAGAGTGAGAGAGGAGGACACACGAACAGAACCAATAAACTGAATAGGAGTGGTGCTACCATCAACAAGACGAACAAACCGAGAGCAGGATGTAACAGTAGAATGTGTAGTGAAGTGACACATACCAGTCATATGGTCAGAAGCCCTAGAATCGATGATCCAAGTGGATGGGGCCGAGGAAGCACGCAAGGCAGTACCTGTGGTTGCAGCGAAGGAAGTAGATGAGGACTGTAGACCAGAGGAAGGCGTAGTGGATGTGATGCGGACATCAGTGGTGCACCCTTTAGAGTGTACCAGAGGAGGCGACGTCGCAGATCGAGTGTTGGAGTAGACGAGTTGATGTGGATGGATGCCGGGCCCCTTGGGCCCATTTTCTGATGCGTTACGAGCAGTATTTGCATTATCTCCGATATTATCGAAATATCCCCGATATTATCTCTATTTCTAGCTCAGCGACACCGATAACACCGGTAGCGATACCGATAACACTGATAGTATAAAAAATTCTTGATATCGGTGATGTATCACTAAATATTGCTAATGTATCAATATCGTCAATATTTTCAATTGCGTAAATTCCAGGTATCGTTTATATTGTCAACACATTGATCTCGTCGGTGTATCACCAATATTTTTTACCGTGTAAATTCCAAGTGTCGCTTGTATCATCGATGTATCTGCAATATTTTGATAATATCGCCAATGTATCAATATGCCAAAAATCTATATATTTAAAAAATTCGCATTGCATATTTTTTATGGGTGCATGGTTGTATGCAGCGTTCAATTTGTTGACGATAACATTGATAATATCATGATATTATCATTATCGCAATATGGCAATAATGAGACCACAATCTTTAGTTTCTTTTTCAGTTGTTAACGATTTGTTTAGAAATTTCATGTGTTGCCGATATTCTGAAATATTAATGGATGTTTGGATGGAAGTTCAGATTTTGGATCGATGAGATGATTGGACTAACTTCTTACGGCAACACATGCTTTTAGGCCCCCATTAAATAGAAACCTATTATGTATGCATTCTTTATGCAATTTTTTTATTCCTAAATATGCATCTATGTGTATTTTATCAACTCTTGAGGTTTCACTGAAAAATTTCACTGTTTTTCCCATTTTCCCCGCATTTCCGGTTATTAGCGATATTATCGGCGATATCGATATTGTTTCCGTATCCCCGGCTAGCGAAACTTGTAGCGATACCGAAACTTCGAACACTGGTTACGAGTACGCGAGATACAGGATCGCGCAGGAGCATCATGACCGCTGGACCATGGAACGGATTTACGTTTAGGCGCTTTTCTGTTTATTTCCTTGTTTCTAGGCGCTTTAGTGTCGTTATCTACTTTAGGCGTTTTTATGTTATTTCTTTGGTTTTTAGGCACTTTAGTGCACTTTTTTTTTTTATATTTTCGTAGCTTATATATACTGTGAGAAACCCTATTTCGAATTATTGAATGAATAGAAAATTCGTGAGTTTCTTCCTCTTTGTTTGAGAGATTAGGGTTTCAGGATTGGCCCTCGGGTGTTGAGGATTCCACCCCGGAGTTTCCGTTTTTCTCTTCTCTATTTCTTCAAGGTGCGAGGAAAGGTAATCTTCTTTTTATTCCTAATTCGTGCTTCATGAGGACCCATTGCTTTTCGATACCCCTCGTCCTTTTCTGAAACTCCCCTCCCCCCCCTTCTTTGGTACGATCGAAAAGAGGGATGCCTAGTCATGAGAACCGGATCCAAACTGAACTGTGGACTGATCTATGCTAAATCTGGGATATCCTCATATCCCTAGATCCTCCCTGTTTTACGATTTTACATGGTTTTATGTGAATGGGCATGATCCGGACGGACGGATCTCATCTTCGTGTTGAGATTTGTTAGTCTCCTCTAATTGAAAGTAGTTAGTTTCGTAATTTTATTATTTGAATATCTTCCAACTGAATATACATGCATCTAGGGTTAGGTCATCGCATGCCCCTGTATCAGGATGTAGAAGGTTGCATCGATCTCAGGAGGTCCATAACTTCTGATCTGGTCATCAATGTAGACTCAGAAGGAGAAGTATCATAGGTTTTGACATTATCCATAGGTTGTTCCTCAACATCTATTGTGGCAGCATGTGCTGAGGGATAGCCATGTATTTTGAAGCATCGTTCCACCGAATGCCCTGAGCGGTTGCAATGAGTACAGAAGTAACGCGAACCTCCACGTCCACGTCCTCGCCACGAGCTGAGGAACTGCTACGTGAATCAAAACGGCGACCCCTTCCATTAGGTGAAGCAGTGGAAGATGTAAAAGCCGCTCGTTCTTGTGCAGGAGATGATAAAGTAACAGGCATGGTCATCACTTGACGACGAGCCTCCTCAGTATGAACAATGGAGTAAACTTGTCTCAAGCGATGGAAATGGTTTCGTAGCAACCAGCTGGGTACGAAGGGATTCGTAGTCTGCATTTAGTCCAAGGAGAAACTTGTAAGTTTTGGCTTTGTCGTCACGTTGGCGCACTATTTCAGCACTTCTAGTATCCGGTAATTCACTTAACGGCTGTAAGTAACTCAACTCTTCCCTTCTGCTCTGTAAGGCCTCAAAGTACTCAATAACAAACATTATTTTGAGCTAGTGAGTAAAGTTCTGTTGTCAGCTGAAAAATGCGAGGTTCATTTGAGGTCGTTCCATATGATTTTTGGAGTGCAGTCCATAAAGCTGCAACACTCTCATAAAAGAAATAAGCAGAGGCAACATGTGATTCCATAGAATTTAATAACCAGCCCATAACAATGGCATTTGCAGACTCCCATGCATCAATTTTTGTGGGATTTGTAGGTTTCTTGTTGGCACCTATGAGATATCCAAAATTTTCTTTTCCAACAATGTACATTCTGACTGCTCGGGACCACAACAGAAAATTTTTCCTATTGAATTTGGTGGAAGTAATGGAGAGTGGGCCCTCAGAAGATTTCGAGTGCATAGTTGCAACAATCTCAAGGGAAAAAGAAGTAAATACTCAATACCAGGTGGCCGAAGAGGCTTCAATCATCCCGAATGGCTTCGAATAGGCTCCATTGCAAACAAACAACCATCTGGAGACCCATGAATATCAGCTCCGAGATCAGATTGTTGTTTCGGTGGCCCTGCCGGCATCAGACCTGCACTTCGACAGCCCCGGGGGGTCGGATTTGGCTTCCGACGCACCTGCCGGCGTCAAATTTGCAGTCCGATGGCCCTGGGGGAGTCGGATCTGGCTTCCGGCGCACCTGCTGCATGGACCCCTCACAGATCTGACGCCCTCACGTGTTGCATGGACCTCCTGTTGGTGCGGCTGGGAGAGAGAATAACTCCAACGGGTTCCTCTTTGGTGCAGCTGAGAGAAGAAACACCTCCGGTGGGGTCCACGTGATCTAGAGGAGCAAGGAACTCCTTGGCTTTGATACCATGTAGTCTAAGAACAGTAAAAGAGGGAAGGAGACTTGAGAGAGAAGAAGAGTGATTAGGTAGTAACCCTAATCCTCTAAGTTTTATTAATAGGGCTTATTAAAAATCTCCCTGCCTTCAACGAATGCAAACTGGAAGGGAGAAATAATATTCAGGATATTCAATCTTAACTTCTGACTGAGGATCTTGGAAAGAATTTTATAAGGGATACCTATCAAGCTGATAGGGTGAAAATCCTTAGCACTAATGGCCCCTTCCACTTTAGGGATTAGAGTGAGAAAGGTGTAACCTAACCCTGTAGTGAAGCAAGACCGCTCAAAGAATAGAGATAAAGCTAAATAAGTCATCCTTAACCAAGTCCCAAAAGGATTGGAAAAACGCAATCAGAAAACCATCCGGACCAAGGCGCTTTATTCCTCCTTAATCCCCAAACAACCTCCCTAACCTTAGCGAAATCAGTATCTTTTTCAGGAAATTCCACATCCTCTTCTGAGATACCGAATGGGGAAAGAAAGACAATCCGAGGACGAGAAACATTGTTTGAGGATAAGAGATTGGAATAAAGTCTCCAAGAGAGGAGGAAATACAGGTTTTATCTGTGACCATTGAACCCTCTAAATAAATGGAGGAAATCAGATTTGATCGCATTCTAGCATTTGCATAGCTATGGAAGGATTTGGTATTCCGATCGCCTTCTTTTAACCAAGTTGCTCTAGACCTTTTGGCACCACTTAATTTCCTCTTTTCTCAATCTAGCGCAGTAGTCGGTGGATAGATTAACCCTAGCTTCGAAATCAACTTCCGAAAGCTGATCAGCTTCCTCTTTGAGATCCAAGTCTTGGATAACAACAAGAATAGAAACCATTTCCAGTTCACAACCTCCAATGACATCTTTGTGCCACAATTTAAGTTTAAATTTTAGCAACTGAAGTTTTTTATGCAAAATAAATCCTGGACAACCTTCCACCACAAAAGAGGACCACCATCCAAGGACAATGTCCTTGAAGCCTTCCACTTCCAACCAAGCAAGTTCAAAGCGGAAAGGTTTAGGGCCCCAATTGATTTCTTTGGTCTCAAGCAAAATTGGGCAGTGGTCAGACACTGGTCTAGCCAAACCTCTTTGGTGGACGAATGAGAATTGCTGGATCCAAATAGGAGATACAAGGAATCTAGACCAGGAGAGCCATAGGCAGGGGAGAGCAACCATTAGACCAGGTGAAGTTAACAGTCCCCATTGGTAGATCCAATAATCCTTGTTTGCCAACCCAATCCGAAAAGTTTTTCATAGACTTGTTTATTCTACCACCATTGAGCTTCTCGTAAGAGGAACGAACAACATTAAAATCTCTCCCCACAAACCAAGGGAGATTCCATTTGTCGGCTATTGCAGACAGTATAGACTAGAAGGAGGGCCGAAAAGAGGGATTGGTTGGCCCCTAAACTCTGAAGAGCACCCAGTGGAAACCTGACGATTACCGGAAAACCACATTCACTGAAAACGACCCACCCAGCTATCTTCCAAGGCTCTATTAGAGGACTCCCAAATCAAAAGAATACCTCCTGCCGAACCTACAGAGTCTAAGGCAAGCCGGTCCATACTTTTTTCCTCCATAAAGATTTAACAATACCTCTGTTGATAGTTTGCACCTTTGTTTCTTGGAGAACAATCACCTTGCTTTTGAGCGCTGACACATTTCCTTCACTTGATACCGCTTCTGAGGGTAGCCTAGACCTCTAACATTCTAAGAGAGGATCTTCATTGGGAAACCTTTAGAGACCCTCTCCCTTTCCTTTTCTTCCATGGAATGGCTTCCTGAACTGCCAAAGAAGAAATACCCAAATTAACTAGCTCTCTGCTGGGGTGAGAAAACCTAGAGGAACAGCCCACAATACTTAAAAAGGGCTATATAATCCTCGTCAGAGTGAGGGGCTGTAATGATATATCTCATAGTATCGCTAATACATAGCGATATCGAGTGATATTATCGCGGATATCATGAAGAACAACACCTACGTGGGCTGATACTATTGATACGGCATTCGCTGGATTCAATTCATATTGTCTTGTGCATTAATCAATTTTGGTTTCCATCTAACTGTATAATCAGCTCATTGCATGCTCTTCTTTCAGATTTCTTTATGGTGATCAAGCTCGCTTTTTTGGTGACGAGATCCATCCTGATTTGAAGCACTCTAAAACAGGCACTGTAGCTATGGCTAGTGCTGGAGAGAATCTTAATGCTTCTCAGGTATATAACATAAATTGCAAAACGATTAAAGATCTATCTTTTCAGGCTTTTCCTTAAAGCATGCTATATGCTTTGTATTTGTTTTGGAATGCTTTCATCTAATAGAAATGTTTCAATTAGAATATACTTATTCTCTGTAGTTAGTCACCATGTAAAAAGGGGAACCTATATAATCAATATATATGCTCAAGTAGTTTTTTTATTTTTTTATTTTTTGAGAGAGAGTTTATGTATCAGCCTAAGTTACATGCCATTTGCCTAAAGTGTGATTTTTCTTTTGAAATATGTATGGAGGGAGAAAAGATGGGTGGGCATGTTTAAGAGGCTACGTATATGTCGACTCAGGGATGGACCTGCCCAACCTGATAGTACATGGACTAGCTTGAGCCATCCAACTAGAAGTTAATCAAGCTTGAGCACCACTCAATATGCAAACTAAGTATGAAGTACCTAATTCAGATCATCCTGGCATGCACGTTTTATATTGTTAGTTATAAATAATTATATGATTAATTTATAGCATTACCATGGGTCAGCCTGAGTCAACAGGCATAGGAGCCTTAAAAGGCTATCATGCTGGAAGCTATCCAAACAATAGATAGGCAATAGGACAAAGTGTAACTCAAGTAGAAAGGTTGGAGCATCATCTGGTTAAAGCTGGAATTTTGAAAAGAAAGCAGAGGAGGAAATCAAGTGGTGGCAAAGATCCAGTGTAGTCTAGCTCAAAGTAGGGAGCAAAACACAGTTTTTCCAAGTCATAGTGAATGCAAGTGAAGTGACCGGATTGCTACTAAGGAATTGGGAGAGAGTTGAAGAGAAAGAGACCATGTGTGAGACAATTGTTAGATTCTATTTGGATCTATTATTTGGGAAAAGGTGGAGTTGTCCATGGTTGGATAACTTGGCCTTTGATCATGTGGAAAAGAAAGAAGAAAATTCACTTGAGAGACATCGAGGAGGAGGTGATGGAAGCAGGCGATATAGCCTCAGGATTAGACAGTTACCCAATTATATTCTTCCAAAAGTTTTCTGTGAAGAGATAAAATGGGACTTGCTCTCCTTCATATCTGATTCTATGCAGATATTGCAAAGGACATCAGAGCATCATTCATACGGTTGTTCCTTAAGAAGGAAGGAGCTGAATGTCTGAAGGATTTCAGATGCATAAGCTTAATCAGAAGGCTGTACAAAGTTTTGGAACAAAAACTTTGCATGCATATTACACCATGAATGCATTGATTCCAGATATAGGGCTGGAAAACCTGGACTTATTTGCAGATTTGACATGGAAAAGGAATACAACTATGTGGATTTGAATTCTTGCGAGGAGGTTGGGTTTTGGGGTTAAGATGGATAAATTAGATGGAGTTCATGAATTCAGATCACCTTTCATTGTTGGTCAAGGGCTCCCCTAAGGTTTTTTTGAAGATACTCACAGCTTGTGTCAATGCGATTCTCTTTCCCCTTTTCTCACTGTGACTGATCATGATTCTGGACAAGTCAGATCAGGTTAAGACCAATTCATCGTCTTTATGCCAAAACTGATATGGCTTGAGGAAAATGAGTCGTATTGGATGATATTTGAACCACGTCTGGAACTCATATTTTCTAGAGTTTCATCTTGTCTAAAAGAGCTATTTTATATCATTAGCTAATCCTAACAGAGAATATGCTGTTTATTATATCCATCTCAAAATCTTAGTTGATGAAACTGACAATATGACAACACATGCACCTTACTTTAAAAAAAAGGCCAACACATATATCTTTTGATCAATTAATACTGAAAGTGAAAATGTTCTTTCATGTTGCAAAATAAAAAATTTACGACAAGTCGATATTCACCAATTGCATCTAGAACTAACATCAAAATCAATTGCAGTTCAACATAATAGTAGATTGACAAAAGTTTTCTGTTTAGTCTGTTATGGAATTTTCTTTGCACAGTATCTGAGATCTGGTCCATGTAGAATACGGAGGTAATATGCAGTACCTTGTGGTATCTACAGTAAGACAGAAAACTCTAACTTGAACTATCTGATATCATTAGCTTCAAATTCATGATCATGACTTGCTTGAAGAGTTGGGAAGTCTTTCGGAAGTAGGGAGAATTAAGAGAGAGGCATTGTCTAGTTCTTACGCTTCTAAGGCTAAGGAAGATGAGATTAGGTGGAGGCAAAGGTCGAGACAGGTGTGGCTCAGGGAGGGAGATAAAAACACTCAATATTTTCATAGCATAACTAGTGCCAGGGCGAGGCATAATTGTATTTCCAGCCTGGTTATTGATGGAGAAAGTACTTCGGATAAAAGGATTATATGGGACTCAAACTGTTTCGTTTTATCGGTCATTGCTTTCCGCGGATGAATGGAATAGGCCTTGTCTTGACAACTTGGGCTTTGATGCTTTATTGGAAGAGGAGGCTGATCTTATTGAAGCCCCGTTTTCAGTTGGAGAAGTTAAAGCGGCTATCAATTCTATGTGTGGTGACAAAGCCCCGGGCCGGATGGCTTTCTTCCAGATTTGTTGGGACAACTTAAGGCAAGATATTATGGAGTACGTTTTGGAATTTCATGACCGTAGCAGATTATCTGTAGAGATGGGGGCGTCTTTTATTGTCTTGATTCCTAAAATGGACTGTGCGGAACATCTCAAAGACTTCCGGCCTATTAGCCTCATTGGAGGGCCCTATAAGATCTGGCTAAGATGCTTGCAATGTGAATCCGTGGAGTTCTTTCAAGGGTGATAGCTGAAAATCAAGGGGCCTTTGTGCTGGGAAGGCAGATTTTAGACAACACTCTTGTTGCTCATGAGTGCGTCGATTCTAGGCATAGACAATGACAACCAGGTTTGGTGTGCAAGTTGGACTTGGAGAAGGCTTACGGTCATGTAGATTGTGGATTTTTAGATTACATGTTGGACCGTTTGGGACTTGGGTCTAGATGGAGAAGCTGGATTCGGGCTTGTATCCACATTGTATCTTTTTTGGTCATGGTTAACGGTTCCCCTAAAGGTTTCTTCATGGCCTCGTGTGGCCTTAGACATGGGGATCCCCTCTCCTCGTATCTCTTTGTAGTTATTGGGCAGGCGCCAAGGAAGATGCTCCTTATGGCTAAGGAGGTTGGTCTACTTAAATGGTTTTAGAGTTGTGGAAGGTGGAGAGTCGATTACTCACTTACAGTATGCCGATGATACGTTAATTTTTTTGTGATGCGTCAGATGCGAGTGTTGATAACCTTAGTAAGATCATCGTGTGCTTCGAGGGTGTCTTAGGCTTGAAAGTTAATGTCGACAAAACTAAGATGCTTGTTATTCATGTTTTGCAGGACGAGTTGTCTTTCCTTGCTGGCAGTGTTCGGGTGCAAGACGGGTTCCTTCCCTTCTTCTTATCTCGGGCTCCCTTTGTGTATTGGCAAACCTCTGACGCACCTTTGGGACAAGGTTATTGAAAGGATTGAGAATAAGCTTTCGGCGTGGCAAAGCAGGTTCATCTCTTATGGGGGAAGACTCACTCTTATCAAAGCGGCTCAATCTAATATGCCAATCTACTTCCTTTCTCTGTCTAGATGTCGATAAAAGTGCTCCAAAGGATTGAAAAGCTTAGACGTGATTTTTTGTGGACACGGGCTAGTGAGGGGAAGAAGTTTCACCTTCTAAGTTGGGAAGAAGTCTGCAAGCTAGTGACGAAAGGAGGGGTAGGGATAAAAAGTTTGGGTTGATAAATTGTGCTATTTTGGGAAAATGGCATTGGAGATTTGGCAACGAGCGGGGGCATTTATAGAGGGAGACTGTGGCCAACAAATACGGGTGAGTGATGGAGGGTGGTTGGTGAAGAGTTCATCGTTCTACCATGCTTCGAGTGTTTGGAAAGGTATAGTGTCTTTAGAGAAAATCATCTGTAATAGGGTTGCTTTCACTCTTGGGGATGGTTCTCGCATCCGCTTTTGGGAGGACATTTGGTGTGGTGATGTTTCTCTCCAGGAGGCGTTCCTCAGGCTAGCGCTTCTGGCACCTAGAGTGCCACATCTCAGTTGCTAGATGCTTTTCTATAGTGGGAGACTCGGTATTTTAGAGTCCTTGTCGTAGAAACTTGAATGATGATGAGACGATGGACCTTGTTTCTTTATTGGATCTTCTGGCTCTTTAAGCTCCTTCGACAGAGGTGGATGGGATGATTTGGAGGATCCATCCGTCTGAGAAATTCTCGGTTCGATCGTTGGTCACCTACTTATCCATGCCAGGCTCCCCCCCATGGGCCTTCTCATACGTTCCACCATTGGTTTTATGGGGCCCCTCCGAGAGTGGCGGTGTTCGTTTGGCTAGTTGGCAGAAAGAGAATTCTGACGATCGCTCTTCTCGGTAGCCAAATCCGTTCCTTGACTAAGGGAAACATGGAGAAAAAGGTGGATTTTTTTTGTGAAACTTCTAGAGATGTTAGAAGACATGTTTATATATTTAGAAATCAAAATATTGCAAAAAACTACATAATAATTTTCAATCTAATAGAGGCCTAAACCATGTGCTGTCGTAAAAACCAGTAAATAGTAAACCAAAATGAGTTAATATTATTCAAATGGGTTCAACACTAGTCTTTTAAATCCTACCTTAGGTTGTACAATTTGGAATTTGCAAGCTATTATATCTAGACTCTTCATTTACTTGTGAATAATCTTAGATGTTATTACTTACAAATAACTTTATCTTTTGTATTCAGTTTTATTTCACATTGCGTGATGATCTTGACTATCTTGATGGGAAGCACACTGTGAGTCTTTTGACCATTGATCATCATTAGGCTTTTCACTTTTAGACATTTCATTTCCGTCTAAATAAGAAGGAAAGCTTCCCTATTCCCATCAATGCAGGTGTTTGGGGAGCTAGCTGAAGGGATAGATACCTTGATGAGGATAAATGAAGCATATGTGGATGATAAAGGAAGACCATACAAAAACATACGGTTTGTTTTCATCTTAGCCTTGGCATTTTCTTCTTGACTTGCTGATGATTTAGTAGATGACTTTGTTTTCGTAGAAATGAAGCTGCATCATGCAAAAAGTTTCGATCTTTGTTTTCATAGAAATGAAGTGTGCATCATGCAAGAAGTTTCTATCATTAAAAATGATCATAAAAGAAAGAAGGTTGAGGAATTACCGGGTTCTGAGCCTAACCAACATAAGAGTTTTCTGTTTCACAGTATCCCATGCATGAGGGGCCCAAGGTTCAGTGATCCAGTTGATTTGAAGGGCCTCACCATAGATGTGGGTACCCATGTATAATTCCTTAATTCCTGTATTTTGGTGCACCTCCCGGTGCTTAATTCCTCTCATAAATGTTGATTTTGGTAGCTAACTAATGGTTTGTTGCTAATGGCTTCTAGATTGCATATGTGAGCTAGAATGCTGGTCTTGGTATGCTGAAGAGTTGTTATTATTATTATTATTATTTTTTTTTTTGAGAGAGAACAATGAATTTTATTCACAAAAGCACCAAAGAGGTGCAGAAACTATACAGAGCAAAGAAAAAAGGAACATCCTGAATTTACAAAAGAAGATTGCAATCAGCTTCCCCTCCCAAATTAATCAGCCAATCCCTCACAAAGCTCACCACCGTCAAGGAAACCCAACCAGAGTGTGGCTCACATCTCAAAAATATCTTTTGTTCCTTTCTTCCCATACCCCCATAAACCAGCCAGCAAACTTAGGTGCCAAGCTATCCTGAAATCCTTGTCACCCGTAATGCCATGCCATGCCAAAAAGAATTGCTCAATAGAACGCGACGACACCCATGAGATGTGAAATTTGGATAGAATACCGATCCAAATAGAAGCAATCTAGCGGACAATGGATAAACAATTAATCAATCAATTCTGAGCTTGCTGTGCACATCAAACAAACATTTGGTAATATCATTCCCCGCTTCTGAAGATTATCCATAGTCAAAACTCTTCCCCTTCCCACAAGCCACACAAAAGCAGCTACTTGTGGAGGAGTGCTGTAAAACCATACGTATTTAGGAGTGGGACCCCCACTCGTGCGTTGACTATGGGTCATCTTACAAAAAAATCGAACGAAGAAGCACCCGCATTTGTCCCAACATATTATCATCTTATCCTTCTCCCCATTAACTGGGAAATGTAAATGGATGTGATTTAAAAGAGTAGACATTTAAACCACCTCGTCATCCGAGAGGAAAAGACGGCATGAAGGGGGTCGACACCACTGAATCTCCACAACACGAAAAACATCGAGCTACTAGAATATTTTCATCTGTTGATAAACGAGCTATTCTTGGGAATAAAGCTTGCAGGATCTCTTCCCCGGCCCACACATCTTTCCAAAATCTAATATTCTCCCCATCCCCCAACACAAATCCCACCTCTTTGCTGAAGCTTGACTTAACAGAAATGACTCCTTTCCAAATAGACGAAGTCCTATGCAAAGAAGAATCCTTGGTGCACAAATCACCTACACTAAAACCATATTTACTA
Source organism: Liriodendron chinense (assembly GCA_003013855.2). Classification (NCBI taxonomy): domain Eukaryota; kingdom Viridiplantae; phylum Streptophyta; class Magnoliopsida; order Magnoliales; family Magnoliaceae; genus Liriodendron; species Liriodendron chinense. Next base: position 1,679,209 of record ML058492.1, on the reverse strand, counting down.
GCAATAGTATCCCTCCATAAGGCTCCTTCTTCCATCCTAAATCACCAAAGCCACTTGCCCAACAAGGCCAAATTCATCACACCCAGATCTTTGAGTCCGGCTCCTTCCTCATAGGCTTTGCAAACCTCACCGCAACTAAGAAAATGAAATCTCTTAGCACCTTTCGCCCCTTTCCACAAGAAATCCCGCCTCAACTTATCAATTCTCAATAAAACAGATTTTGGGCACTAAATAATGACATGAAATAGATAGGAAAATTAGAAAGAGCAGCTTTAATGAGAGTAATATGGCTCCCAAGAGAAAGGTACCTGCTCTTCCATCTAGCTAATTTCCTTTCCACCCTTTTTACCACCACATTTCATAGATGCTTAGGTGGTTTTCCAATACATAAAGGTAAGCCAAGATAAGTGGATGGGAACTCTCCCACCTCACACTTAAATGAAGAAGCAGGCTCCAAAAGCTTATCTCTTGGAATGTGAACTCTCAACGAAACACTCTTGGCGATATTAACCTTCAATCCTGACACAGCTTCAAACCAACTAACGCCCAACCTTAAATTTTCCACCATACTTGCATTGGCATCGCAAAACAGAAGTGTATCATTGGCAAATCAACATTTTTCACATGGCCAAAGAACATATTCTCCCTTTCAAGCCTTTAAGCATTGATGTTTTAGATCTGACATCGTTGTTTATCGAAACCTTATTCGCTGTCATTAAATATTGGAAGTTGTGTTTATGAGCTGAAAATTATCTATGTAAAATGAAGAATTATAAATCTACAAGGGCATCTAACATCATATTTAAGTTTTATTTGCCTTCTGAAAGAACATAATGGGCTCTTACAAAGTCTGCTAATTTTACATGCTAGTCTCTGCACTCCCACTTAAATGTCGCCACATGTTCGAATGTGGTGTATGTGCCACATTCAAGCTATATATCAGGTGGGCATTTGGCACATCATGGTGATACGCTAGCTAGCAAATCAGGCTGGTCATATCATCAGGTGGCCCACACATCTAAGTTTAGTGTGGTTGGTAGAGAGTTCTTTTTCTTTAACCATCTATTCTTTTTGTACATGCTTGGCCTGTCTGATGACTGGAGCACTGGACCAGACTGATTTTTGGGTCAAGGCATCTAAAACTACCCAGTGGACAGCCTGGATCTGGCACATACCTGCCTGGATCTGGCACATACCTACCAATTGGCATAGGAATTACTCACATAAGAATTATCATGTTGACACCCTTTCTCTTTTTCTTTCTTTCTTTTTTTCTTTCTTTTTCTTTTTTAATTATTATTCGCAAAAGAGTGTTCCATCTGTTTTTTTTTATCTCCTCCCAGGCTTGCTTTGACGTTCCTGTTGAATGATTAATGCATGCAATTGCCTGAAATTTCTGCAGACACTGTAAAAGGTTTCTTTGGTTTCTCCTATTTCCCGGTTTTCTTTCACTGCTAGTGACACCTTCATTTTGCCATAATGCAACAGAATTAAACATACCTATATACTGGATGATCCTTTCGAAGATCCCCCTCAGCTTGCTGAATTAATTGCTGAGAGATCCCCAGAAGGCAAACCACTCAACGAGGTAAGTTTCGGAGTAGGTTAAATTGCTTCATGGACTGGCAATTTAGTTATGATCAATCTTAGGAATATTTTATGTTTTTAGAGTGACCAATCACCAATATCATCTTTTTCCCTATGTTCAAAATGGTAAACTAAGGCATTCTTTTGGAAGAGGTTTGCTGAGCCACAATCACTTATCAACACAATCCAACATGTATGGAAACTCATGCCAGCTTGCAACATATGTGGACATACAAATCTGTTGATCAAGTGGGTGCCACTATGAAGATGACTTGGCCAAGTTGGAGCCACTATGAAGATGTCCTGGCCTGAAAATAGGCCTCCCTGCTCATCAGGATGGCCATACAATGGGGACCAGTGGCAATCTTTTTTGAACCATCCGTTGCTTTGCTTTGTGTTTATCCTACCTTATGAGTCAACCAGCCTGATTTTTGGGCCAGGTCATCTACATTGTGGGGCTCACCTGATGCATGGCACTGATGTCCCACACGTGCAAGTGGGGTTCATATGACCCCATTTTGAGGTACGAGTGGGCTAAATGGAACTGGAAATGGTTAAGAGTTCCTTCTGTACTAGCATCCATGTTCAATTTTTTTGCACTCTACATTTGTCCATTTATTTTCAGATCAAAACCTTCAGACCTTATGTGTCTGTGCCTATGTTTGTGCATGCGCGCACTGCTTGTATGGTGGCTTAAGGTCTATCTTACATGGGTTGGAGCCCGTACCTCCATGATAGATAGGCATCTTTTCAAAATTGAGGCATCAGGTTTGAGCCACTCACTTACCAAAGAAAAAGGTGTTTTTGGGTTATAATTTTGGCTTGTCTGACTGACAATTTAAGACTACATTTGAAATGATTATCTACCCTCTTATAAAGAACTCATCTTCCATGTCTAATCAAATCCTTTTACTTGGTTCAACGTTAAAGGCTTTTTTCCCAAACATTTTGTCATGATCATTTGCTATCCAACATTGAAAATTATTTTAATCTTCTCCTTCACTGCCATTAACGTATGCAGATGGAAGAAGTACGCTTGGAAGATGACTGGGTGCCTATGGATGAGACGTTAGGTGCTGCAGAGCTTGAGGAGGCACTTCGTTTGAAAGAGGCGCAGTCAAATGCAGTTTTTCTTGAAACTGTATGCGCCTTGGTTCAATATATCTTTTGTTCTGGTACTTGCTGTTGGAGTTATGCACAAAATCTTTTATTGAGATAGTAAAGTTACTTATGTTGACTTGCATGCCTTACCAGATAGGAGATATTCCAGATGCAGAGATAAAGCCCCCAGAGAATGTATTATTTGTTTGTAAACTTAACCCGGTAACACAAGTATGTGCTCGTTCTTGACTTTACATAGTAGTTGCTTGATTTGTGCTGGACGCATAGTTGGCAAAATCATACAATTTACAATTTAAGTTGAATCTTAGGCAGAATTATTTGAATCACTTTTTGGATGAATCCTATGATTTTATGATTTGAATCCCTACAATTTACGATTCAAATTATACTTGCTCTCATGTTTTTTTTTTTTTTTTGGGGGGGGGGGGGGGGGGGGGGGGGGTGTAGGTCAATTATTTTATATGTTCTTTATAAGCAATTAAATAAGGGATGTTCTTTATAAGCAATAAAATAAGGGATAGGATTGAAAAAGAAAAGAAAAGAAATGTGGTGCGAGCGGCATTGTCAAAATCTTACGTTTTACGATATATGATTTTAGTCGAATCTTAAGTAAGACGATTTGAATCCCAACCTTGAATCCCTTTTTATATGAATCCTACGATTTACGATTCAAATTATACTTACTCTTCTATTTTAAGCTTCACTTGGCTTTCATTTTATGTTTTTAAATTGGTGGGGGCTTTAAGAATCATGTAGAAAAGGTAAATTATTTTTATTTGTTTTTTTTTTTTATAAAAGATTAAATGATATGTATTCTCTTCAATGTTAAATCTTGTAGCTTTTTCTTGTGATTTCTTAGTTCTTAACTAGTCAAAACACCAAATTGATGTATGGCTTAACTGTAATGTTTTTAGGGATGGTTACGATCATGTTGACTTATATGTATTATGGAATGATGTTTAGAAATCAAAATATCTTTTTTTGTCGGTCTATAGTATCAAATGCTGCTTTTCCACTATGATTCTACTTTCAAGAAAGGTAAAAAGAACATAAATTACTAAAGGACCATTGTATGTTTTTTCAAAGGAAAAATTCATGGAAAACAAAAAATAAAGGAATAAGAATTCTTTAACACTATCATGTCATGGTATTACTTGGTGCACCTTGATGGCAAAAGGAAGATAGATGCGAGTTTTAGAAAAAAAATTCTAAGTTATTTATATTTTCATATTTTTTTCAAATTTTTAAGAAAAAATGTAAAAAATTCCTATGATTTACGATACGATTCAACCCTTACTACGATTTACGATACAATAACGATTTTGACAACATTGGGTGCGAGAGGTTCCTGCGAGACCATCGACAAGAGGAAGCGAGAGCAACGAGAGTAGAACGATACCATTAGTGAGAGCAATGGTGAGATTACGGTTCTCAGCAACGGGAGCAGTTGTAAAAAGGCGGCAAAGTAGGGTTGTCAATAGGTTGGGCCTGGGGTAGGTCTCGGCCCGGATTTTGCACTGTATTGGGCCGGGCCGTTTCAAAATTCTGATTTTTCATGCCCAAGCCCGGCCCATTGACACCCCTAAGGCAAAGCCATTGCGAGGGAGTTGAGGCAACCAACCGGAGAGTGCCAGATTTGCAATGCGAGCTTAGAGTCAAACAGTTAGAGGGGATTTAAGGTTCAAACAAAGGGGTTGGGAGAATCACAAAAACATGGGTGTATTTGAGAGGGGAAGGTTAAGAGTCGGGGATAGGAGGGAGGATGGGTTAGCTCAGGTTGGGACCAGGGGCTCAATGCGAAGCAGGGGAATGGTCGGTAGGAAGAGGGGGAGTTTGGATTGAGGTAAGAAAGAAACAAAGATGGGGGAGACAAGGGCAGAGCTTGGCCCCTCATTGACTCCTACTAGAATACCCGACGTTGTTTGTGTAGAATTACCCAACGTGGTGGTCAGATAGAGAGCTGGCTTACGAGCTTGAAGGCATCAAAGTTTTGCATGAGGTGGCGATGCCTCGTTCTCAGGAGTCTGTTGGAGGCTTCGCCTTTCTTAGAATGGATTGAGAAGAGGACGCCAACAATGCTACTGTTGAGCTCATTGCTGCTTCGAAGGTTGTTGGTTGCTGGTGAAAAAAGCCAAGTATGGGCTTATGGAGATCAACAATAGGGGTCCTGCGAAGGAGGGTAAGATGGGTAGAATGAAGGGGGGATATTGGAAGGAGAAGATAACAGTAGTAGAACGGAAATGAGGGAGGAAGGGATGGGAGACAAGGAAGAAATCCTACAAAGAGATTCTCACAAGGGAGGGCACAATCAATGGGGGAGGGAAGAAGACCGGTCTAGAGGTGGTGGAGGAAGGAAAATGGGTCTACTGTAGTAACAACTCATTTGCACTGGCCATAATCGTCAATCCAAAATGGTAGATGAGGTCGCCCTGAATTTTCAATGGTGCTTAATTGCTTCGATGAGGTAAGGGTCCTCCCTCTCGAGGAGATAAGTGTATGGGCAGAAGAGACTTGCTGCCACGTCTCTCACTTCTCTGTTGGACGGTCACTGGTATGGAATGTTGGAGTGTGGCTGGGTTTTGAAGCATCTTTCTTGCTCTAAGATGCTCGTTTTGTTGAATCCAAAAGTTGAGCTCGATCGGGTGATTTTGGCAGGGTTGAGTCTTCATATATGATCTTGTGAGAGGGATTCAGAGATGGGAAAGTTGGTCAGTGCTTGGTTGGGAAGAAGCTTGGATTCAACCATGGGTCTACCTTTGGAGGTGTGGTCGTAGGAGGTCTTCACGATGATCGGAATCTTTGTGGGGAGACAATTACCATCGACGAGCTTGCGAAGATTTGCTTTGAGATTAAGGCAGCAAGAATTTGCTCAAGAAAAGGATCGCTCAACTGATTCCTTGGTAATGGTGAGGATTGACAAATGCAGCCAATGTTTTAAATTGTGGTAGTGTGTTGCGTAACGTTCAACCCTCTGTAGCATGTAGCGTAAGCTACATGATACTTAATTTAAAACTAAGAAAAATATGATAATTAGTAAGAAAAAAGCAAAAAATATAAAATGCCTAACAAATGATTCATTTATTTCAAGTATAAGCATGTTCAAGCAAGTCATTAATTATTATTTATCAAAAGCTAATCCACATATATAAAGTTAAAAAAAAATCAATAATCAAATAATTATCGCATCAACAACTTTCTAAGCAAACCACTTTAATTAATAATGTCTAATTGAAACCACAAGTCACAACTCACAAGTATGAAAAGAAATAAAAATCCCAGAGGTTAAAGATGGGTTTCCAAAAACCCTCTTTCAAAACCCTTTTTCTTTTTAGTTTTAAAGGTTTTTTAGTGCGTGAATTTCACACCAACTTTAACAAAGGATCACCACCATTTTAAGTGAAAGTAAACATAGAAAGGTTTGATTTTGACTGTACATTTTCAGTTTTTATTTTTTTATTTTTTATTTTTATGTTGTGACTTTTACACCATTTTAAAAAAAACAATAATAAAAAAAAATAAAAAATACATTTTTTAAGAGAATAAAAAAATACATTGTAGCGTACGCTACAAATGTTACATGCTACGACCCCTGTACCGTACGCTATAGGGGATTTACGCTATTTAGCTACACTATGTAGTGCTACGGCTACGCTACACTACAGACACTATTTGAAGCACTGAATGCAGTGTCTTGGTGGAGCTTTAGAGAGAAGAACGGAGAAGGGCTGAGATCGATTTGATCAGAATATGAAGAAAGAAAATCGTCAAAGATGAGAAAGACTGGAAAGGTAGCCATGACTGGAGGCATGGGAGCTCGGGTTTGGTGCTCTCGCGGGCTGCTAAACCAGGCTGGGGACATGTGGTGGGAGAGACCTCACATGCGATGAGGACGGGAGACGTGGCAGGGGGTATTGATGAGGGTGGCGTCTTTCTACTCGAGACTCATGAGATGGTGATCACAGGGCTTAACACATGGTAGGGGAGTCAGGCGGACGTTACCAAGTTCATGATGGATTGCCAGGTGGTTCGTTCGAGGTCAGCAGAGCGAAGAGGGAGTGAAGAGAATGGAAGGTGGTAAGCGATATTCAAAAAGAGACCTTGAGACTCGACTCATGGCGAGGAAAACCCCTATATATATCTTTTTCTCGCGGAGAAATCTCAGCCAGTGATTTCGTTTGGACAGCCACTCATGCTGTTGATTCGCATGCTAACTTTTAACATTCTCTTGCTCAGTGGATGACTCACTTGACTTAGCTACTCATGCTGATTGATTCGCATGCGAACTTTCAACATTCTCTTGCTCAGTGGATGACTCACTTGAGTTTAGCACATGTGACTAGATGTTACAAATGGTGGTCTGGGAAGCCCGTTCGTCTCAGTTGTTTAAGGCTCCTGGAAGAAGTCTCTCGGCGGTAGATGCAGAAGAATTCGAAGTAGGAGATGATGGGCATAGGCGAGCTCTTTCAACTTGGTTGTGGAGTTGAAGTGATGGTTGAGGAGGAAACAAGAACAATATTGGGTTAGTAAATCGAGGTTTTCAACAAGCCATCAACAATTGTTAAAACGCACCCGATACCTTCAGATCGGGTGCAGTAATAAATGGATTAAATGGATGATGATTTGTACCTTTTTTGGTGTTGGTTAATGGATCGCCGAAGGGATATTACAAGGCATCAAGAGGCCTGAGGCAAGGTGGCCCATTATCTCGATTCTTGTTTCTAGTTGTGGTAGAAGCACTGAGCAATATGCTATTCCAAAGGGGAATGGGTGGGCTTGATCTCGGGTTTTCGTACATCCAACGCGGGTCCGTCCATATCGCAGTTGCAGTTTGCAGATAATACATTGCTCTTATGTGACGCGTATCTGACCAAGGTGGACAACATGAGGAAAATAGTGGGCTGGTTTGAAGAAATATCAGGGTTAAAGATAAATTCAGCCAGGAGCGAGATGCTCGGGATTGGAATCTCAAAAGATGAACTAGCATCCTATTCAAGGATATTTGGATGTGAAATTGGTTCTTTCTCGTCGTCATATCTGGGGCTTCCTTTCTACTTGGGTAAACCGCAAAGCACTTATGGAGTAAGGTGATTGAGATGTTCGAATGGAAACTATCCATGTGGAAAGGAAAACATCTATCTCTTGCCGATCGCATTATTCTTATTAGAGCGGCACTATCCTACTTAACCTTATACTTCATGTCCTTATATAAATGCCCCATTTCAGTATTAGATAAACTCGAAAAATTGTGTAGGGGTTTTCTATGGAAAGGGGCTAAAACCAAACAGAAATTCCATCTTATTAAATGGGAAGAAGTCTGCTCTCCTATGGTTAAAGGGGGTGTCGGCTTAAGGGACCTTCGTCGGATGAACGCGGCTTTGCTTGGCAAATGGCAATGGAGGTTTGGAGTCAAAGACGACAAGCTGTGGAGGAAAATTATTGCTAAAAAATATGGTTTGGAAGAGGGGTTGGGAAACTAAGAAATCATCTCACTATTGTGCGTCATGCATTTGGAAAGTGATGCCGTTGGTTTCTCCCTGGGTTGTTGATGTAGGACGGCCTAAACTTTCATGCATGTATGAGACATAAAATTCAGCGGAATAAATCAAGCAATCTAAATTAAACATTCAAAAACTATCATCATAATCAAGAAAAATATAAAGGAAACATGTAATAAAAGGGGCCATCATCACAATCTCACAGTGAGGGTTTCAAATCATGCGTGGATTGGATCCGGCGAGGGATGAAACCTCCCGATCTTGCATGGTTATGATCCAACGCTCAATAAGGTTCACTAATCCGGGGAATCAAGGGATTTCTCGGATTAGGGAATGAAAATCTGAGAGAAATAAGTTTAGGGATCAATTCTCAGATTTTAGGGTTGCGGATAATGGGGGAAAATAAGTTTAGAAGAAAGAGGGAAGAAAATGAATTACCTTAGAAGAAAGTTGGAAGGAGGGAAGAAGAAAGAAGAAGAAGATTGGGGAAGAAGATGAAGATCCACAGAGAGAAGGAGAGGAGGATGGAGATAACCCACCAAAGCTTTTTCTTCTTTTATCAAATCAATAGCATAATGAAAAAGGTTTAGGGCAACACCCTTATAAAATTCAGAATTAGCATAATTACCAAAATACCCTTACTAACAAAATTTAAAAGAAAAAGACATCTGCATGAAAAAAAAACGTGCGCATACTAACTCAAAACTCAAATAAATAAAAGTGCATAAAATAAACTCAAATCTAAGATGCCCGATGGGCTCCGATGATGGTGTGATGAAATTGGGCCACGACGAACCAACGGTTCGATCACATTATCATCACGATTCAACGGTCCGATCATCTCCTCCAAGCAACTTACTAATGTCTTCCCAAGGTAGGGTCTTCTCAAATGTCTCGGACTACATGTGTAAGGTCTTCGATGCTTCTCAAGTCGTCACGAACGATCCGGGCTCGTCATTATCGAGCCATAAAGATAATGGTATCACTCGCCTCCTACGCTGATAAACCCTAAAGGGCTTGATGTCCGCATCATTCTCCTCGTTTGAGAAGAGCTTGACTCTGGTGAGATAAAGCTCTGGTGCTTCTCCAACATGTCTGGATCTAGTCTCTGTAGCTATCTCTGTAAGCCATGCAAAATCGGATGGTGGCTTGTTCTTCCATTTAACAAGATATCGCTGGAAGCCTCTCTTTCAAGTGGATACAATCTCCTCATCCACAGTCCCTTCGATTTCTTCCTTATATTCAATTGGTGAGGGAAGGGGTGGAGTGGGTTGTGAAACAAACTAAGAATATGGCCATGAAAGAGAAGAAGGATCAATGGTAGGATTAGGGGAAAGGACTAGATCTTCCACATTAAACGTTGGATTAATGCCCATTTCAGGTGGAAGGTCAATCCTATACGCGTTGAACCCAATTCTTTGCAATATTTTGAATGATCCAGCACTACGAGCTTGTAATTTCTTAGCGGTACCCTGAAAAAACCTGCTTTGGCCTTATCTTCACTATTATATAATCTCATTCCTGAATTTCTTGTAACTTACGATGCAAGTCAGCTGAACGTTTAGAACTATCATTGCTCTTATTTATCCGCTGTCTAATATATGTATGCAAATCATGAATGTGATGGGCAAATGCATCGGCCGACTCTGAAGATCTCTGGGAGACAGACATGAATGAAATTAAAGGATGCTCTGAAAAAGCAATGGACTCGAAATAAACAATCCTATGGAAATAAACAACCCTATGATCTAGAATTTGAAAAACTGTAACAAAAGGACACTTCTCATGGGTGGCACCTAACTTATTATTCTTTAAGATTCCATGGGTCTGCTCTAACTGATAGAGGTGTTGATCCTCATTATAAGTGTTATAAACAAGGATGATTTTCAGGTATCCCAACACTTGAGAACACACACTATTGATACCAAGTCTTGAACAGATCTTGGCATCAGCCATTATGTCCGAAATGTCATCAAGATGTGGGATAGGGGCTCTGACCATCATATCCACCATGAAGTGAGTATGTCGCAAGGTGGCGTGACACTTGACTAAAGCTTTGTGGACGGCCAGGATATGCCCACATGTGCGCCATATGCCATTGTTCTTGGAAGTGAAAAGGGTAGGCATGTCACACAAAATAAAACTCCAACTCAAACTTTCCTTTTTGAATTCTTCCCCGAGAAGTTTATTAAATTGACGCTGCATTTCTGTATTTTCTGCGGGGTTCACCTGGTATGGAGGAAAGTTTGATAGGATTAACCAATGGACAAGATCGATTGTGTGTTGAATGTCCCATTTGAGTGAAAATTCATTCCATAAATCATCTGATGGGATATCACAAGTCATGTGGGTGTCTACCATCATATCCTCACTGGTCTCTTTTTCAAACTCATTCGTGTGCATTATGGTAAGAGACTTAGATTGGGACTCTACATCACTTAAGTCACACATGACATCTAGAAGTGGTGCGGTCTCAATTTCTTCGACCTTTTCATCACTAGCACATACTTCGTCATTCTCAACAATGGTGAGCGATGCCTCAATTTCTCCCATTTCATCACTATCGATGTCAGGCATGTACTCTTTCTATTGGGTCTCGAAGGCCACACAATAACACTTAATGGCCTTGAAGATCTCAAACGCCTATACTCCATTCACTACGGGGAGACTCTACGGACTGGATGACTCACAATATGGATGATATGATTCTAATCCTATGAAGATGCATGACTGACGAACTTCCTAACCCTAGACTCACCAAACCAGAATTTTCTAATTTAGGAAATTTCCTAAATTTGAAAACTTTCCAAAAATGAAAAAATTTCTAAAAATAGCAAATTTCGAAAATCAGACTTTCTAAGTCTGGTAAACACTAAATCTGGACACTACGACCCAAATTTGGAAAATTTCCAAATCTGGAAACTTTCTACAAATGGAAAGTTTCTATTTTTGGAAAATTTCTAAACCCAAAAAATTTCTAAAACTGACCGAAAGTGAAACCCTAGGTTGATAACTCGATCTAACATAACCATGCAAAACTCTAAGCTCTGATACCAAAATTTGATGTAGGACGGCCTAAACTTTTATGCATGTATGAGACATAAAATTCAGCGGAATAAATCAAGCAATCTAAATTAAACATTCAAAAACTATCATCATAATCAAGAAAAATATAAAGGAAACATGTAATAAAAGGGGCCATCATCACAATCTCACAGTGAGGGTTTCAAATCATGCGTGGATTGGATCCGGCGAGGGATGAAACCTCTCAATCTTGCATGGTTATGATCCAAAGCTCAATAAGGTTCACTAGTCCGGGGAATCAAGGGATTTCTCGAATTAGGGAATGAAAATCTGAGAGAAATAAGTTTAGGATTAATTCTCAGATTTTAGGGTTGCGGATAATGGGGGAAAATAAGTTTAGAAGAAAGAGGGAAAAAAATGAATTACCTTAGAAGAAAGTTGGAAGGAGGGAAGAAGAAAGAAGAAGAAGATTGGGGAAGAAGATGAAGATCCATAGAGAGAAGGAGAGGAGGATGGAGATAACCCACCAAAGCTTTTTCTTCTTTTATCAAATCAATAGCATAATGAAAAAGGTTTAGGGCAACACCCTTATAAAATTCAGAATTAGCATAATTACCAAAATACCCTTACTAACAAAATTTAAAAGAAAAAGACATCTACATTAAAAAAAAAACGTGCGCACACTAACTCAAAACTCAAATAAATAAAAGTGCATAAAATAAACTCAAATCTAAGAGATGCCCGATGGGCTCCGATGATGGTGTGATGAAGGTGGGCCACGACGAACCAACGGTTCGATCACATCATCATCACGATTCAACGGTCCGATCATCTCCTCCAAGCAACTTACACATGTATTACCACGGTGGGGCCTTCTCAATTGTCTCGGACTACGTGTAAGTTCTTCGATGCTCCCCAAGTTGTCACGGGCTATCCAGGCCCGTCATCATCGAGCCATAAAGATAATGGTATCACTCGCCTCCTACGCTGATAAACCCTAAAGGGCTTGATGTCCGCATCAGTTGTAGTTTTATCTTCCTTCAGCCTCGGGAATGGATCTCGTATTCGATTTTGGGAGGACCGTTGGTGTGGGCATGGATCATTGGCTGAATCTTATCCTTAGTGGCGGTCTTAGTGGCAAAGAATGTTATGGTAGACAGATGCTTCTCTTATGAGGGAGGGAGGGAGGGAGGGGTGCGTGGTGTCCACAATGCAAAAGGGGCCCAATGGATGCTGAAGCCTAAGAGTATGCAAGACTGTTGTCAAGAATTCAACTTTACGTTCCTTCCCCTGTAGATGTAGACTCTTTGGTGTTGGCCAGATACGACGTTTGGTTCTTTCTCAGTCAAATCCTTCTACAACAAGTCTCGCCCGTCTCGTAATCTGATAGATAACCCAACCCTCTACCAATTGTGTACACACTTACTTTTGTTGGCACTGTGGAGCCCCTCCGTAAGTGGCAGTTTTTGTGTGTTTGGTTGGTTGGAAGAAGGTGCAAGGAAAAGAAGCATGATTCTAGTCAATTTGTTCCTTATGCCAATGCAACGAGGAGATGGTTGATCATCTATTTATCCATTGTCCTTATGCTAGAAAGGTGTGGAATAGCTTCCTCAGTAGTTTTGGGGGGAAATGGGTGACTCCCTGAATCCATGTAATGTTTTATGTGTGTGGAGAGAGTATTGGTAACAATGGCAAGGTCGGTGGTGTTTGGTCCTTTTGGTTGGTCTTTGAGAGCTGTGGGGGGAACAAAACAATCGTTGTCGCAACACATCGTCGGAAGCTTCAAAGGTCATCTTGAAAGCGAAAAGAGATGTTAAGGAATGGGAGCCTTTTTTTTTGTAGATGATGCTGGCCTGTGCTTAATGTCTTGTTAAGTCTTGGTTTGGTTGTTTTCCTTTTCTTTTTCTTCGTCTTATTTATTTATTTATTTCTTATTTTCTAGCTTTCTATGTAATAAATGTCATTGTTAATGCTCAAATGAAAAAAACAATGAAGCAATTAAATTGGGATCTTCTCTTCAACCTTAAATTGTGGAGCCTCTCTCTCTCTCTCTCTCTCTCTCCTTATCTCTAAATTGGTCAGGAAACCAAATTGATATATGACTTATTTGGAATGTTTTTATGGATGGTTGCAATCATGTCGATCTATATGTATTGTGGTAGTGATCTTAGAATTTCACTTCAACTTTTATTATTATGGTTATTATTTTTTGGAAAGGTAACACTACCAAGGATTGAACCCTGACAATGTTCGAAATATCCGTATCGCGTTACGTATCGCATCCTTGGGATACAAATATGTATCGGTTATCGCACGGGATATTTCGTTTGGATCGGGTAATTTATCACACTTTATGAGAAGCATGGGGAAACATTGGGAAAATGTTTGAATTTTTAAATGAAACTTCAGAGATTGTTAAAAAAGACCTAAATACACACTTTTAAATCATAACATCTCAAAAATGAAGTGCACGTAATAGCTATCCTTTGTATAGGGTCCTAAGCTATGCGCTCTCTGACTGAACTAATACAAGTATATTCAAATTGAATGCATAACATTCAGAGTGTATGTGATGATCATTTCATCAAGCACTCCTAAATACTTTGAAATTAGTCTCAATTGACAGTTGGTTGAAGGGAAATTTCGAAAAAAAAAAACTAATATTTTAATAATTTTAATTAAAAATGATTTTTATTTTTCAAAAATTGACAAGGACTTAAATCAGTAGGTCAGCCCTCATACATGCTTGATTTCTTGTTTGGAGTACAACATTGCAAGCAATTTGGGAGAAATTGGGGAAATTTTGAATTTCCCCCAATTTCCCCCAAATCGGACCACTTGCACTCAAATTTCGAAATTAGAGTGCATGTGATGATCATTTCATCAAATACTCCTAAATACTTAGAAATTTGTCTCAATTGGTAGCTGGTTGAAGGAAAATTTTGAAAAAAAAAAAACATGGAGAACATGAGAGAACCAATGGATATTGAAATCAAAGCTGCAACTCCATGATTTTACATGTAAAACATGAAGAACCAATGGATATGTAACCATTGGACACTGATTTAACATAATTTCAACAAAAAAAAGGGATCGGAAATTGAAAATGTTCACTGGATTGAACATGTGGGATATATCGGCACTACTACCTGTGTGTTTCATATTGCACAGGTGGGATACAAGATATATCATGGGATATATTGGCCGATATTGTCAATTTTTAAAACATTCAACCGTGGATCACTCACGCACACCGCATTGTCTCTTTATGTAGAATTCCACTTTAAGTCCTTTAATTTCTTTTTTATTAGATATCTTGAATTCATGGTGCGTTTTCCCATGGTTTCACTATGTCATTTCAAACTCAAAAGGTTTATTTATATAATAATAAAAAACTTGTAAAAAGATTTGTTTTGAAGGCCTCATTAAGAAATTGCGTCTTATTACTCTTCACTTCAAAATGCGATGGCGTTTAAGCTTTGGGGGGAGCATCATTTTGAAGGCCATCAAGTTGGTGGAAATACTTTGTTGGATTTAAGTTGATATGTAAATTATATTATATAATAGATCTGTATGAGACTTGAAATTAATGATTTGGCACAATTTTGAAAATTTTGTTTTAAATTTTTTATTCCTTGAGTCTATACTTTTTGGAAAATCTTTTTAGACTTTTAATCATCTCAATCTCTTGATAATGCTACTCCTTAATTTGCAGGCAAGTATTTTTGACTTCAAAGTTTAGATAATGACATCATCAATAACTTTGAAGCAATTAAATTAACACATTTAGCTTGATTTTATTAAAATAATGTCATACAAATAATGCATTCTACAATTATATACAATTCATCGTGTGGAATGATAGAAAAATGAATATTTGATCATATCATAGTTTTTAGATTTTATGAATATTATTTCAGATTTTGTTTTTAATATATTGTGTAAAAGATTATACAATTTTATGATTTTTGATTCAATTTACAGTTTGAATCCTCTTGCGATTTTACGATCATATTCAACTTTCAAAACATTGGGTGGATGAGATGTGCTCCTCCAAGCTGCAAGTGGATACTAATGGACTTTGAGTAGAAGGCACAAACATGGGAGCACATTTAGTGTCCTCCCCATTTGGCAGGTCACCTGAAGTGCTCTTCAGATTGGTTCGAGCTGTCAAAGCTGGACCAAACCTGATTTTAGAGGACTACCAGATGGGACCTGAGTTCTTTAGTTTAGGATATGTTCAGAAGTTTCTAGATCCAAAGGTTAACACAATTGAGTAGTGCTAAAATGTAAGTTAGATATGCTTGGGACCTTTCCTATTCATATCTTACTGGTAATTTGGGAGCCTGCTTAACAGATTCCTGTTTTTGTGCTACCCCAATTGCAAATAACACCTAAGTGGCTTGGTATCCCTCCAACCACTATTCAGCACAACTTCCAAATGCTGCATTAGGTATTATGAGGACTAACTATGCTTTCTTTGTTATTACGAGATTTTTCTTTTCTTTTCTTTTCTTTTTTAATTCTGAATAGTTATGTTGTTACAGTTTTTTTTTTTGAGAGAACTGAGATTTTATTAGAAGACCTGCTGAAGGATATGGTAAAAGAATACATCCCAAAACTAAGGGAAAAACCGAGAAAAATTAGCAGACATTGGTGCTTTTACACAAGAGGCCATTCTGACATAGCAATTTTCACTGAACAGATAACCTCTTCAACTGTAGATTCCTTGTTTTGAAGGCAGCAATTGTTCTGAGCTTTCCAAATAAACTAGAAGATTTCCCGCCACAACAAGCCTCCAGATGGATTTTCGAGTTCTTCATGCCTCTTTGCCAAGCCCATAAAAGATTGACAGATTTGTTATCACCAAAGACATCTGGAAAAGAAGAGTGAAGTTCTCCCAAACTTTTTTGGCAAAAGGGCAATGGATAAAGAGGTGGTCTACCAACACCGCATCTCCCGTACATATCAAACAGATATCGAGAAGGATAAGGTACCTTCTTTGGGGATTGTCTATGGTTAGCACTCTCTTCCTATCCACAAGCTAAACAAAAGTTGCGATCCTCGGAGGAGCCCCACAAGACCCATAGCGAAAAGGAAAGGGCTGGGAAGATGATGGCTTGGATATCAAGCTGTAAAACGAACGCACTAAAAAAACACTGAAGTTGTGGGCTTTTCAAGCCATGGAGTCTTCTCGGTGGGGCAAAGGCAAAGTAAGCTTTAAAGGATCTAGGAGACAAAGGAACTCCTCGAATTTGTCATCTAATAAATTCCTTAGACAAGGAGACCAAACAATGGACCATCCACCTGTCGAGTAACAACAATCGACAAAGATGAAGTGATCCAAGGTGAGATTAGCTAGGCTTGGAAATAAGTCTTGTAATGGCATCTCACCACACCCAGCGTCCATCCAAAAACGAATGCGATTCCCTCTCCCAATAGAAAAGGAAATTCTTCATGGAACAATAGTTCAATGGACACTAGTCGCCTTCCAAACATGTGGAGATAGATAATCAACCGCCGTCAAATTAGCGTTATAAAAGAGAATCATATATTTGGCATTTTGAATGTGACTAACTTGTACCCCTGCGTTCGTAACCTTGAAATCAGTGTTCACAGTGTCGGTATCGCGTTACGTTTCGCACCCTTGAGATAATGATACGTATCGTGTATCGCTAGGGATATATCGGTTGTATCGGGTAATGTATCGCACTTTAATGGACCTTAATACACACTTTTAAATCATAATATCTAAAAAAAAAAACGTCAACATAATATGGTTCCTTTGTAAAGGATCTTAAGCTATGCGCTGTTTGATTGAATTGATGCAACTATTGTTTAAATCGATTCCATAAGATATATAAATGTAAGAAGAGATGAATGAAAACACAACCAATTCATTGACAAAGTAAAACAAAAAAGAGAGTTGAGAAATATACCTATGGATGATGCGATTAATTGCTGCCTAGACCCACAGAGTTGTGCGGTGGCTCCTAATCATCGTCTCCATCTCGACGGGGTTAGGAATAGTATTACTGCTTCACAAATCGATAGTATTGTGCCTAGGTCATAGTAGAATGGTACTATCTAAAATACTCCCTGACATAATGCCGGTACTCATCCTCTCCAAATTGAACCTAGTACGCCTATCCGTGGGTGCTGTGTAATCGTCACAGTCTGTGGTTGATATGGATATGGGATGGGCATAGATGGTGCTCTAGAATATCCATATTGCTTGCCATATCCGTACTGTGACCCATATCCCTGTCCATATGCGGAAGTGAATTCCTGACTGTAGTCGAAAAATGATGTGCCATAGCTGCTGGAGTCGCTCACTGCATATTCACCAGGTCCATATCCCTCCTGGGTTTATGATTTATATCCATACTATGGCATGGAACTCGAGCTCCCCTCCCTTGTCTATGATGTAGATCCAGAGTCATGACGTGCTCGATCCCTAGTTCCATGTACGCACCTATGATCGTGCGTGTTTCTCATAGAAATAGCCAATAGTCCCTCCTCTATATCTGTCAGTAGCTGGGTCTTCTTATGTTTCTTACGCAACTTTTTTTTGGGTATATGCTTTGTTGATTACAAGCTGCTGACGTGGTTCATTTGGATGAGAACCGTGGTCGATGTCCTGGGTGGCATGATCAAACTCCTCCTCCCCAGTGAATGGGCTAAGTGGCCTCTGAGATCGACTCCCAGTACGAGACTCGTTCTCGCCGCCACCATCCCCGTCGTCGTCGTCATCATCATCGTCATCATCGTCCCCATCCCCCGTCGTCGTCGTCGTCGTCGTCATCATTGCCGTCCCCATCACCATCCCCATCCTCGTTGCCACTACCATCATCATCATCATCACTCGCCGAATCTGATAATGTTTCGCCGTTGCGTGACTCGCGTGATAAAGATTGTCGCGGGCCCCCTTCCGGATCCCTCGTCAATGGGTCAAATGACTTAGGCGGAGATCTCTGCTGTTGTGCATGGCCATCAACATCAATGCCCTGCTTTGCTGCCTTCGCCTCCACATGTGGCTCCGGTCGCCCATCAGATGTATCCAAGTCGTCGAACTTAACCCATTGGTAAAGTGGGTTCTTATCGTCAGCCTCAGTATATGCATGTTGTCTGATAGTCCTCAAATCCAATGGGTCTTCCTCTGTTTTTCTTCTTCCTTCAGAGCAGAGCACCCTCTCTGGGAGCTTCATGTTGTAGTGGCAGTAGACCAGCTTCTGAAGCTTGTCGTACCCCAACCGATTCCACTTATTCTTGTGGATCGGGGAGAATGTACTCCAATTTCTCTCACAGGGTGATGAGAACACCGTCTATACCAGCACACGAATAGCCAGGCATTGTAAGACCTCGCAATCACAATCGTACATGGCCCACCTTTCACCTACGAAATTGAAATGTTTCTCATTACTTTCACATATACCAAATTAGTACGAAAAGTAAAATTTTGTTCCAAGAGATGAAGCATGCAACAACTCATATGCCATCATGGTCGTCCTCAACCTCACTGCTGCCTCATTCTCGAACATCCCCGCAGCGTCACGGAATTTAACGATCTGATGATGGTATGAAGCAATAAGGGTAAGCGTAGAATGTTTAAGATATAAGATGGAGCTAGTAAAATGATAAGTGCAGACATCTTTACCTCGGAACCGAATATGGCTTTCCCATCACAGTGGCGGAATAAGTGAGTGTACACCTCGTGCACAATCTTCTTCATTGAGCTGTCTTGGTAGAGCTTGCGGGTGTAGTGGTACTTTGGATTCAAAAAGTAAGCTGAAACCTAATAACATACACATCTTTATACATAACAACAATACAATGGCTATACATGGTATGCAAAGAAGTATATAAGTAGAAAAAATCAAACATTTAACTACTTACCAGCCTTATGAAGTGGGTGTGAAAGGGTCTTTTCCCAACAGTTGTCGATAATTGCATGCACCCACTGATACAACTTAGGAGCTTTGGCCTGGATGATGTCTTTCATAACTTGTATGGATGCATACAACGATCCCATTGATGGATATACCTCATTATCGACCATCCTCAACACGCTATATATGGGCTTGAAAATGGCTAGCACATTGCGCACGTGTTCCCAGAATGCATGGCTCAGCACAAGCTCCTCATACCTCCAAGTCACTTTCCTTCCGCTCTTATTCCAATTAGAATACTTCTTAGAGGTGAAGAGCTCTCGTAGCCCCTGCCTGTGTTTGAAAAGGCTACTCAAGGCGATGTAATTTGTGGCGAACCGCGTCACCCCGAGGAGCATATCCCCACCACACTTTTGTCGTGCCTCGAACAACAATCAGGTGTGGTTGTAAATGTAAGTTGTGCGTTTGTGATAACCGTCTTCACAGTCGGCTTGTCCCCGATCGCCTCTAACATGAGATATATATAATGGGCTGCGCAGGATGTCTAGTACACATGATACTTATCCTGAATATCCTTCCCTGCCTTCACAAATGCTCTCCCATTGTCTGTCACAAATTGTACAATATTCCTTTTCCCAACATCTTTCATCACTTTGTACATTAACTTGTAGATGTAGTTTGCATTTTTTATGTTGTTGCTTGCATCTACGGACTTAAGGAACACAGCTTCCCATGCAATACATCATAAAATTTATGACCGTCATCCTTGTGGGTCCGGTCCAATCGTCACACATGACGGTGCAGCCATACATCTCCCATGACTGCTTGTATGTGTCCACGTATGCCTTCATTTGCGCATACTCATCATCATGATACTTCCCCATTATCTCACGCGGCGTGGGGGGCAGCACACCTTCACCCCCTCATTGCACTTTAGTTAACATATTCTTAAAGTGCAGGCTCCCTGCTGTATTCGTAAGAATTCGTTCGTATATAAAAAATTTAGCAATGAACTTTTTTTTCTTTCTCACGTCCCCCTTACTAAACATATCATTAAACTTCTTTTGCATCCCCCCAGCCCCCTTATACATCCTCGGTTCTGAAGGTGTGGATCCGGCATCTGCATGCTACAACCACGTGTCATCCCATAAAAACCTCTCCCTACTACTACCCCCAACCCTACTCCCCGCAGCCCCAACCCCATGCTCATGAGTAGACCCCTTAAATGTAGGCCTACTCGCCTCCCACCTCCTCATTTGATCACTCTCTCACTCTTCTCGGATTGATTCCTCAACTGCACATCTATAATTTGGATTCCCATCCTCATCTAGATCCATCACATCTTCTCCACCATATGGAGGCACCCGAGCTCCTTCTTAATTTCCCTCTCTGTTGCAGCCTTGTCATCCTTTATTTTCACATTCTTTTTTAGGGCCGCCCTAATCTCATCCTTCACATCTTTTGGACATTTGGGGCAATCCTTAACATTTCTATACCGCCTGCTAGATGCTCCTTCAAGCAGGTTACCTCACCACTCTGTGATACATTGCCACATAGATTACATATGGCCCCATATCGGTTATTGGGGACGGCGGCAATTTCTTCATCCAATTTATGGCTGTCTCCCTCATCAACCTCCTTCCGACATGTTTTACCTGCAAAAGAACACCATACATATTAGGAAACAAACTACATAGTACACACCATACATATTAGGAAATAAACTAAATATAAAAATTCAGGATAAATCAATTTTAAATTAATAATTAATTAATTTCTTAATCCAAAATTAATAAATTAATCTTTCAAAACTGTCAATCAGCATCTCCACATCCTTAATTTCATGTTTCCAATCCAACATTACTCCCAATTTGGGAGGAATCGGGAAATTTGAAAATTTCCCCAAAATTTCCCCAAACCGGGTCACATATACTCAAATCATCAAATTGGAGTGCATGCGATGTTAGATTAGTTCTATAATAATATTTGTTCACAATTAGGAGTGGATTAACAACTGTTAGAAAAAAATACCAAAAAAAAAAATTATTAATTAAAAAATTAATTAATTATTTTCAAATCTGGGAAAAATGTTGCAAATCGATAGATCAGCCCCCTTACATCCTTAGAATGTTTTTTCTGATCCAACATTGCAAGTAATTTGGGAGAAATTGGAAAATTTCGAATTTCCCCCGATCTCCCCCAAATCGGCCCCCATATCTCAAATCTTGAAATCAAAGGTTGTAATGCTTGATTCTCCATGTAAATCATGAAGAATCAAGTATGTCAACTGATTTGTAATATATTCTAGTAGATTTAAACGAAAAAATGAGTTTTAAATGAAAAATACTCACCGAGTTTAATAAGGGGCCAACTTTGGATTTGCTTCGAAATCAATGATTTTCTCTCAGATTTTTGCAAGGGAAGTACCAAAATATACCCAAAACTAGGTTGGTGAGGAGAAATTACAAGAAAAATGGGGGAGAATGCAAGTTTTTTCTAAAAAAACCCAACTATAGAGGTAGTCATGTGCGTCTGGACGATATCGTCCAGGTATCGGCGATATTTGGAACCACAAGGGATTCCTACCGATATATTGACGATATATCGTGTGGTAATATCGATATCACACGATATTATCGTTGATAATATGGAATGAACAAATATTTTTGTTATTCTTTTTGGCTTTCGTGTTGCGGACTTGCAATATCGATAATATCGGCCGAAATATCAGCCGATATTATCGATACTGCAACACTGCTTGAAATCACTAATTAACCCATTATCCTCTACTTTGTGAAGCATCATGCTAAATGCTTCCCCAACCACTAGGACAAGGTACGAGGAAAGAGGGTCACCTTGTTTGATACCATGAGAGGCCTTGAGGAATCTGAAAGGGGACCCATTAATCAGAATTGAAAAAGACGGGAATTTAATCAAGATTGGATCCATCCTCTCCATTTAGGACTGCAATTAAGTTTCTCAAACATATAGTCTAAAAAATTCGAATCGACATGATCATAGGCCTTCTCTATATCAAGCTTGTAGACCAAACCGCTTTTTCCTTCTCGATGCCTGGAATTGATAACTTCATGAGCTTATGAGGGCGCTATCTTCATAAAATCTTAAAAAAAAAAGATATGATCAAATATTCATTTTTCTATATTCCACATGATATATTGTTATAGGTTTTCCTACTTGGAAAATGGAAATCATTCTCTAGATGGACATGCAACTTTCTATTTAAATTTTAAAATGTGACCGTATTCTTTGATGTATTTGATCAAACAATCTATTGAGTTGTAAAATGATTAGGTCCAGTTTGGCAGTACCTCAAAACCTTGATGATTTGCATCTTTTTTCCGCATCATGCTCCAAATGCAATTCACAACCAGTTGGCTTTCAAGTCCTGCCAACTGCCATCAGCACTACATCAAAACATTATGTTAGGTATTGTGAGGACTCACCTAAGTTTTTTGATTGTTACATGTTTCTCAATTATTGAAAATGGAAATCCTTCTCTAGAATTTTGTAGGTTAAAATGTACCATGTCGTTCTTTTGACTTGTATGACCAAACAGTATGTTGAATCAGTAATATCATAAGGGAGACTTTGGTGGTACCTAATCCATTGCCCATAATAAGATTATAGGATTGACATGTTATCATTACATTCTCATTTTGAGCCTTTTGATGATGGGAAGCATATCCCACCATCTGCATTTGTGGGATGCGCCAGATGGTTCGGCTTCTTTAAAACATGCATGGGTCCTCATCCCAATTGATTCCCATTCGAGGGTTCATCACCCTTGATAATTTCAGTTTTACTCAAGATTACACTGACACAAAAGTGATTGATATTTCATGAGTATCTATTATGCAGGACGAGGATTTGGATACAATCTTTTCACGTTTTGGAACTGTATTATCGTGAGTGCATAAATTGTTCGTTTCATTTTTTCTGCTAATTTTCAATCATGTCTAGTAGTGAATCTTTTTTTTATTTTTGTTTGTTCTAATTCTTCTTGCTCTTTTCATACATAAATTTGCAATGGCAGGGCTGAGGTCATTCGAGATTATAAGACTGGAGACAGTTTATGCTACGCATTCATTGGTGAGTTTAATTTTCCTTCTTTTGACAATCATCATGTACGCACAACAGTTATCTTTCATATACACAAAACAATAAAGTAGTGAAAATGTTTTCTAATGTCTTGCCTTGAGTATTTCTAAAGTTGTGTTGGTGTATTGGGTTTTGAGGGTCCCTATGTTTGACACCTTGTGTTCATGTCCAAGTCACATAAATTGGAAAGAGTCCTCTCAGTAATTCCTAGTCAAGAGAAGACTAGAATTGTATGTGCTAAGTGCCACTACCAAAGAAGCATTCTGTGCAAATTCCTTCCCATAGGGGGCCACAATCTCTTTTTGAACATTGAAAATGACTTTCTTAGTTTGAAATATGAAAGATACTGTTTCGTCTGTAATTCTGTTTGACTTTTCTTCCACCTTTCTATTTAAATTTTAAAATGTGACTGTGTTCTTACATAAAAGCATTCTAGAACTGAAGGTAATACCTTTCATCTTTTTCAAGATGTCTTCTTATGAATTTTATTATTGTTGCACGATATGTGATTCTTCAATGGCTCGTTATGTCCCTTCTCTTGGTTTATGATATTTAGAAGAATTATCGATCTTGATGCATTAGGACATGATTAATGTCCGGATGCTCTTGTTCTAATGCACTCATTCTTATAGATTTGTCCTATTGGTCCTGACCATGTGATTTGATGATGGGATCCACCGTGGATAGAGGATGGCCAATAAAATCTTCCAGATTGGAAGATCCTTCACTGGATGGTCCACAAGTAGGTGCGTTATCAAGTCTAAAGGAAAGGTAGAAGATTTGGATGGCTAGGACTGGAAGATTTTTTGGGACATCTCCCATCCACCTGTACAGAATGGGGGTTTCAGGGAATATTCCACTTGTAGCAAACCATGTGCATGTGGATTTGAGCTTCAATAAAATGAATATGGCCTGTTACCGCCAACTTCCCAAGAATAATCAAACTTCTGTTGATTGAACATGACTATTTTTCTTTATTTTTAATTTTCAGAGTTTGAGACCAATGAGGCATGTGAACAAGCATATTTCAAGGTATTCTAAATTCTATATCTTCTTCAGATTTGTTTGTCTTCTGTGCTCTTACTTTTCTTTCCATTAAGTTTAAATTACCAGGAGCCATGTCACCATGATTTCTAGTATTAGAAGACAAAAAGTATGCTAATTCTGATACATGTACAACCCATTCCATATGATTGCCAAATATGCCAATCTGTTCCTTATGTGAATTATTCAAGCTGTCCATCAGAGGGTTTCCACTGTGTTATCCCCTGACTCAAAATCAGGCCATTCCACTTATCAGGTGGGCCAGAATGTAGGAAATAAATGATGAATAATGCATATAGATGTACGTCCTATAGATATGTAGATATTGTCGCAAATATGCACTCAATCATATGCTTATTCTCAATGTAAGATATCTCCCACCATGTTCGAGGACTTCTTCTCTCTTCCCGATTCTCGGTTGCTCGATATGGTTCCCAAGTTGTAAATATCCAATGGTGAGGGTTACCCCATGATCCATCTTAATGCCTTATGTGGAGAATTGTTTGCCTCAGTAGTTGATTGGACTTTTTCTTCTTGTTTTTTTATTTTTTATTTTTTATTTTTTATTTTTACAAAGGTAATGAGATTTTATTTAAAGAGGCATCAAAGAAAAGATTCTAAGGCAAAATACAACAGCTAACGCCCAATCGAAGAAGACATATTACAATCATCGAGAGCCTTTATCCATGAGGCCCATCCCATTACATCTAACTTTGCCCCTCTAAAAACCTCTGACACCGTCCCACTTCAATTAAAAAAACACCGATTATTTCTTCCCTTCAAAGAGCCCAAATGATTGCGAATAAGACTGAAAGGAGTTGCGGAAGTGTGGGCCATCGGGATCCAACAGTCTACATGATAGGAACCTTCGCAAAGCTGAGGATATACGGTGCGGTCCAACGATATGCCTAACTGCCACAGGAGCAGATGGGTCTGATCACCCCTCTGATCCTACGGTGATGATGGTCCCGAATCAACGATCTATGGCTTAGATTGTTAAGGGACGGACTAGATAGATACTTGGCTACTACTCTCTATTCTTCTCTCTTTTAGATATCTTGTACTATACTTGATTGATAACGGGAGAGAATTCTCCTCTATTTATAGGATATGATAGAGGGATAAGAGATGAGATTGGATGAGATAAGGTTTAATTTTCTTCCGAATTTCAAATTCTTTTTGAATTTCAAAGTCTTGTAAGAGAGAAGAAGCGGGAAAGACCTATGGGCCCCACCCACTAGTAGGTTGCCCACAAGTGGGCCCCACAGGCCCATGACTAACATCTCCCCACTCAATCATGTTGTGGGATAGACGCATCATAGATTGTCCATCTAGTTCGTCACATAACAATCAAAATCAAAGAATCACGATAAAATGAATCAGAGGCGTGGGACCAGCTGGAACACCGTTATCTTCTCACATGTGTTTGAGTACTAAGTGACCACCTAACCAGCACTCAATAACTCAAGCTTTGCAATGCCTTGTCCTAGTCCGCATGACCACACTGGGTGAAGTTAACTCCCGATCTGGAGTACTCGGCCAACATACACACTTATCCAACTCATTGAGTTATTCTAAAAACTCAGTTTTCGCAAACATCGTTTTGAATCTTTTTAAAGTAATACTAATATATATACATTTTTAAAAAAGAACATCGTTTGTAAAAGTCTATTAAAAAACTCGATACTGCCGGCGGATAACTCTTCAACTGCGTATTTATAGTTCTAAAAACTTGGTGTACCTGTCACGGAATCCTCCCCACGCAAATGTGTAATTTGGAATCGATCAATCTCCTTTCCTAGCATAACCGAGTCTGACCAATTAAGGGCCTTTCGTCATCGTACGCTAAAGTAGTGTCACTCAATCTCATCCTCTTGCATACAAGAGGAGGGTAGCTATTTCGTCATCGTACACTAAAGTAGCATCACTCAATCTCATCCTCCTGTATACAAGAGGAGGGTAGCTAAGGACACAAAGAGTCACCTGCGGGACTAGCTACTCGCATGTTGCAATTATTTAGATCGAATCAAAGCCATTTGTAGGTAAAAGGTCCCAGCACGTAGCTACAATCCACGTCTTATAGTAGACAATGCTAGGTATATGTCCGGAAATGTTGTCAAATGGCATAAGTGATCCTGTGCGATCACTTATGCCTATCGCTTATGCGATCGCTCAACTTTTTTTTTTGGAAAAAAAAATTGAAAAAAAAATGATAAGTATGCGATGGCATATGCGATTATGCGATCGCTTTATGCGATATGTGATGGCATAACATCCATATGGCATATGCGACCATCGCATATGCCATATGGATGACATTATGCGATTATGCGATCTCTTTCAATAACATTGTTGTCGGGTCTATAATACGTAGGTCATCTCACATGAGGTATGACTCATCTCATATCCTCATGAGCATGCTTTTGTTCAGGCCATAACATTATTCGCATGAAGAGTAATAGTGCAATTTTATTATTCGACTTGATCAGTCTCATCTTCAATCTTTTAGGACTGAAGGCGGATACAACACATTCGTATCCTCATCCTTTATTATTCACAATAAAGGGCGGTTCACACTTCAGTGTATGAACATCACCCCAAATGTACCTCTCTTGTACATTTAGGGTTGGTCAGCCCATGCAAGTGGGTGACTGGCCTGCTGACAAAGGTAGAAATCCTACATGATCTCAGGGTAAATGTTGATGATCTATACACCTAGTCTAATAAGTGCTCAACAGCGAATAAAATGAATATATTATTTAATTAATGAAAGATCAAAGGTATATTATACAAGCATATCACTCAAGTTTTCCTCAATCCCATTTGCCTAACGTGAACTTGAAATAGATCCCGAGCTATAGGTTTCGTCATGGGATCAACCATCATCTCCTTGGTAGGAATGTAGCTGAGGATGACCTTTCTTATCTCTCATTTGATCACGGACGTAAAGATATTTTATCTCAATGTGCTTGGACTTCTGGTGGTGTTTGGGGTCTTTAGACAAATCAATGGCAGATGTGTTTTCTATCCTCAATGATATAGGCTCACGAAAGCTCGGTACAACACCCAGACCTAGTAAGAATCTGCGAACCCATACACACTTCTGAACTGCAGCGCAATATGCAATGTACTCTCGGCCTCCATAGATGAAAGGGCTGTGGACGTCTGTTTCTTACTTGACCATGAGATGGCTCCCCCTCCGAGCAAGAAGACATATCTGAAGTATACTTTACCTCATCGGCGTCATTACCTTAGGCGGCATCAGAATATCCTTTTAAGCTCGAGACTCATTTCTTCATAACACAACATCAGGTCTTTTGTTCTTTTGAGATAACGGAATATACGTTTGATAGCTTGCTAATGAGACTGTCCCGGGTTACCCTGGTAATGGCCGACTATGCCAATTGCATAACTAATATCCGTTTTGGTGCAAAGCATAGTATACATTAAGCCGCCTACTGTGCTTGCATAAGGCACTGAGGACATGATTGATTTCTTAGCTTCAGTCTGGGGATACAATTTCCTGTCTAACTTGGTAGTTTTTTCCATAGGGGTTTCAACAACTTTTGAATTTTTCATCCTAAACCGCTCTAGGATCTTTTGTATGTAAGTGGCTTGAGACAAATCTAAGAATCTTCTAGAACGATTCCTGATGATTTTAACCCTGAGAATAAAGTTGGCTTCACAAAGATCTTTCATCTCAAAGTTCGAGAAAAGCCAATCTTTAGTCATCATCAATAATTGCATGTCATTTCCAGCTAGTAGGATATTGTCTACATATAGAGATAGTATCAGAAAAGATCTTCGAGACCATTTCACGTATACACAATGATCTTCTTGACTCATTGTGAACTTGAAAGTGGTGATGGCTAAGTGGAACCTCATGTACCACTGCCTTGAAGATTGCTTCAACCCATAGATAGATCTTAACAAGTTGCAAACTTTCTTTAGGTGCTTTTTGTACACATAACCTATGGGTTATTGCATGTATATCTCTTCATCCAAATCACTATTTAAAAATGCGGCCTTTACATCCATCTGATATAACTCTTAAGTCTAAACTTGCGACAATGGACAAGATCATGCGGATTGAGGAGAATTTTGTAACAAGTGAAAAAGTTTCCTCGTAATCTACGCCTTCTTTCTGTGTGAAACCTTTAGCAACCAACCATACTTTGTACTTGTCCACTGTACCATCTGCCTTTCTCTTGATTTTAAGTACCCACTTTTTACCTATCGTTTTGTGATTGGAAGGCAGATCTACAAGTTCCCAGACTTTATTTTTCCCCATGGAGGCAATCTCTTCGTCCATGGTAGTTACCCAATCAGTCGAATTCGGAGACAACAGTGCATCCTAATAAGAATCAGGTTCATCATCGTCCACCGCAACACGATAAAGTTTGGCCCTCGATATCGAATTATCTTCGGGGAATCAACCCTCTTTTGCTTTGACGTAACTCAGGAGCCTGCTGAGATGTACTCCCACTGTCCTGATGCTATAGGAGCATCTCTATTTTTAGAAGCAGAACTCCTACTCTCCTGAGATACATCGGGAATTTCAAAAAGTTCTATGGCAACCGTTTGCTTCTTTCGACTGGGTATCTGTCTTCGACGAAGGTCACGTCCCGAGATTCTGTCTCAATCCATCATCTACAGTCCTCATAAACTAGAACGTATCCCTTTTAGTACATGGGGTATTTAATGAATACGCACTCAATGATTTTACTATCAAGTTTACTTCTATGGGAAGCAGGCAACAAAACATATCCTAAAGCTCCTTAAGGGCGTAGGTGGGCTAGAGAAGGTATTCTTCCAGTCCACATCTCATATGGGGTTTTAGGAACGGATTTAGACGGGACTCTATTAAGGATGTAAGCGGCCGTTAGCAGCGCCTCCCCAGAATGTGGTAGAGAGATTGGCATGTGTCATCATCGATCTAACTATGTCCAATAGTGTCCTATTCCTTCTCTCTGCAACTTCAGTTTGCTGTGGAGTATAAGCCATAGTGTACTGCCGGATGATGCTAACGTTTTCACAGTATGATTTAAACGTTTCAGATGTATACTCGCCACCTCTATTAGATATAAGGATTTTAATTTTTTTCTTAAGCTGATTTTCTACTTCAGCTTTGAATTTGAGAAAACAATCAAAAGCGATTTGTGTGAGATGAGATACACATCCATAGCGCGAGTAATCGTCAATGAATGTGACGAAGTATTGACATCCATTTCTAGTACGTAAATTCAAAGGTCCACAGATATCCGAATTGATTATCTCTAGCAAACCTTTTGACCTAGCTGCTTTAGGAAATGGTTTCTTAGAAGCCTTCCTGGACACACAATGTTCACAAAATGACAAATCAACTTTGGATAATGAACCTAATAGACCAGAACGTGCTAGCCTTGTCATACGGTCATTTCAAATGTGACCTAATCTCGCGTGCCATTTCAGAGATTTAGATACATGTTCATTTGACGTAGCAGATAAAGCAAGTGTTGCATCATCACTATCTACATCTAGAATAAGTAAATCTGAAATCAAGTTTCCTCATGCAAAGATAAGGTTATTGAGTCTTAATGAAACTCTTGTCTTGGAAAAACAAATATCAAAACCGTCAACTAACAACCTAGAAACAGAAATTAAATCTCGACGCATGCCCAGTGCAAAAAGAGTATCATAGAGGGCTAATGTTCGCCCTACACGAGTACGGAGATGGTAAACGCCAATCCCCAGCACGTCTTCAGCAGCGTTATTCCCCATATACACCTTGTAACTCCCCGTGGCTATAGGTCGAAATTCCTCGAGTCCTCAACGATCTCGTGTCACGTGCTTTGTTGCACTTAAATCCAAAATCTACTCGTTAGATAAAATATCAATGGAAAGGATTTCAGAACAAATGCCTACAAACAAAGTATTTAGCGACTTAGGAATTGCCATCTTTTTATGGGCGCACTGGTGGGCATAATGGCCAAAATTTCCGCAAACGGAGCAAGTTATGTTAGTTTATTTTAGCTCTTCTTTCTCTTCCCCTTATCGGGATATGGAGGAGGTGTTGCGGTCTTCTATTCATGATCATTCTTTTTCACCTTCTTGCGAGCTTTGGACCGTTTCCTGTTAGCTTTCCACTTGTGGGTCTCTGCTGCAAAGCCTTGGCCGAACTGGCTGAATTGCATTTATTTCAAATTCTCGTACCAGTTGGCCACAAAAGTCTCTGAACGTTGTGATAGAGTCAGTATGGTTTAGAATCCTTTTGATTAGGGCCCAAGATTCGGGCAAGGAACGGTGCATCGCTATTATCTTTTGATTTTTAGTTAGTTTGCACCCTACGTTCTTCAGGGCACCTATCATCTGCTCCATCTTACAGATATGATCCTTAATGGGGCAGCCGACCAGCATCCTGTATTCTTGGAACTCTAATTCCATTGCCTGAACCTTCGCATCTGACTTCTGTGCATAGGCATTTGTTAGTGCGTCCCAGATTCCTTTAGCGGTATCATGCATTTCATGCGTCAATACGATTTTTTTGTGCATTGTGCTAATCAGGACATTACGGGCTGAGTGATTTTGTTAACACCACTTATTGTAGTGGTTCATCGTGGCCCTATGCTCTCTTAGATTTCCGTTCTCAGCCATTATGGGTTCCTCTTGAACCGCGTTCAGAGTATGCGAAATATCGTCCTCGTCCAGAAGGCTTCGTACTGCGCGGTACCAGTCTTCATAGTAGTTGCCATCAAATTGTTGAACCTTGAGTTGTTTGACGATAAAAGCTTTGGAGGCCATCTCTACATTGCATCAAGTATCACTACTTAGCTATGATCTAGGGTATTTGCACTAAACATCAGCGTTTCTACTAGTTATTCAAATTTTCAAGTCATAAAAGTAATCTATTCATCTTAAACAAGATCTGCAAGTCCACATACTCGAATGGGCGGTGTAGATCAATCAAGTTCTCCTTTTATGACTATTTATTTGTATAATCTACAACCCACCATTATGGGTTCATGCATCATTTATTGAAAGATTCTAACTCTCACTTAGGCTTATGCACAACCTTGGATTATAATCTTAGCATGAGTTTTCTATTTTCTAATGAAATGGGGTTTAAATCTAAATACATCAAGACTAAAGGCAACATATATATAATCAGATTTAAAGAAAATAATCATCACCATTGATTTAAAGAAAACAAGTGCTAAGATTAAAGGAGAATCCAATCATCACCATTGATCGTGTCCATTCATGATGGATCCGATCATCACCATTGATTGTGTTCATTCATGATGGATCCGATCATCACCAATAATGTTCATCATTGATGAGAGATCCTTTCATCAATGTTGATCATCACGGTTGATGATGGTTCCAACCACTGGTGGACCCCATGATCAACAACGATATTATGGATATAAAGAAAGATCCACCTACACATGCAGGCATACGTGTAATAATGCACGTACATGTACATTTTTATAATTAAGGTACATGTGGGGTTATACATTTCCCAAAATGTGTGGCCCACCTAACATTGTTACTAATTTGTACATCATGACAACATCAATAATTCACAATCAATAATAGAAAAATCCAAAATTTTATCATTTTATGTGCTTTCATTTTAATACACATATCGATCATTACTATTATAAGATATCTTGACCGTTAATCACAAAAACAGTCCACACCATCGGTTAGATCTCATCGAAAAATCCCAAGTCACTTCCCAACACTTGGCCTAAATCAGCCCACAAATGGCCGATTAAATGGCCTACATCACAAGTTACACTTAATCTTGAAGGGAGGTGGTTTGGGCTCATAGATAGCATTAGATGGTCCCCAACTTTTGACATAAAAGATAGATTAAAATGTTCTAAAAAATTTATGAAGAATGCATGTTTTATTTTATTGGGCCATGTCCAAATTTAAATAAAAAAAGGGATTTCTTCTCTGTCTCATTTTCTCCGTCATCTAAGGTAAACCTTTTTATTTGAGATGTTCAGTGGGTCCATAACCCACTGAAACAGGCCTAAAACACAAGTCAAGCTTTACAAGTCAACTTTCAGGCCCAAGAGCCAGGCCCATCGAGCTCTTTTCTCCTTTAATAAATGGCTTTATAAAATCTGTTTTTAGACTTTCTAATGGGCTGAAAACCCACTTTTACGGACCCAAGACAAATCAGGCCCAGTAGCTTCTTCTTCTTCTTTGATTCTCTCTTCACTAGGGTTTAATCAGAAAACCCAATAGTTTTCCACAAGAGAGAGATCCAAAGAGAGAGAAGGGGGCGCGACCCTTGGGGCTGCTAATCCTGCGGTTGCTGGGCTCCTGGAACCCAACGAGGGGGGGGGGGGGGGGGGGGGGGGGGGGGGGGCAGAGAGAGAGAGAGATGGGCGGAGGTAGCCGCTGTCGGCGGTGAAGCGGCCATGGCTGCAGCCATTGGCTGCGGTGGTGGCTTTGGCCCTGGCCCTCGGCTACCATGCGAAAGAGAGAGAAAAGATAGATAGATAGAGAGAGAGAGAGAGAGAGAGAGAGGAGAGAGAAAAGGGGGCGACAGATACCAAAGGGGGGGGGGGGGGGGGGGGGGGCAGTAGATTGGAGATCCGCCGTTTAATGCTTTGATACCATTGAAAGGAGTTGTGGAAGTGTGGGCCTTAAGGATCCGACGATCTACACGATAGGAACCTTCGCAAAGCCAAGGATATACGGTGTGGTCCAGCGATCCGCCTAACTGCTACAGGAGGAGATGGGTTTGATCACCCTTCGATCCTACGGTGATGATGGTCTTGAATCACGATCTATGGCTTAGATCGT
Organism: Liriodendron chinense; assembly: GCA_003013855.2. Lineage (NCBI taxonomy): Eukaryota > Viridiplantae > Streptophyta > Magnoliopsida > Magnoliales > Magnoliaceae > Liriodendron > Liriodendron chinense. The sequence continues at coordinate 1,646,124 of ML058492.1, read as the reverse complement.
TAAGGGACGGACCGGATGGATACTCGGCTACTACTCTCTATTCTTCTCTCTTTTACATGTCTCGTAGTTGACTTGATTAATAACGGGAGAGAATTCTCCTCTATTTATAGAATATGATAGAGGGATAAGAGGTGGGATTGGATGAGATAAGGTTTATCCTTATCTCATCTAATCTTCTTCCGAATCTCAAATTCTATTTGAATTTCAAAGTCTTGTAAGAGAGAAGAAGCGGGAAAGACCTATGGGCCCCACCCACTAGTGGTTGCCCACAAGTGGGCCCCACAGGCCCATGACTAACAAAGACAAGGTAATAGACCAACCTTCCTTTTTTCCCAACCCCGTCCCTATGCCATGCTAGAAAAGGCCATCGATGGATCCGATATCACCCATAACACTTTAAAGCAATTGAAGAATCCTTCTTGCACCCCTTTAGTAAAAGAACAATGGCAGAATAAATGATTAACCAACTCTACATTTTGCATGCACATCACGCAAATGTTGGGAATCACCATCAACCTTTTTTAAGGATTATCTATTGTAAGCACCTATTCCTAGGCAACAACCAAGCAAATGTTGCTACCTTAGGAGGATGCCATGGAACCAGACGTAAGTGGTGTGAATCTCTCTCTCTCTCTCTCTCTCTCTCCCCGTCAAATTCTTCTGACATGGAGGAGACCAAGCAACTGCCTCGCCAAAGAGAGAAGCAACAAGCAATGTGAATATTTGTTTCCAAAGATAACCTTGCTAACCTTGGAAATTGGCTTGTAGTATCCTCTTTCCTATCTACACATCCTCTAAAAAAACGAATCTTCTCCTCGTCACTCAATGAGAAACAAACCTTAAACTTAATCACCAATCTAGTAACCACCTTCTGCAACCTTGAAGCCCTATATAATGATGAATACTTCACTCATCACCCCCCTTAACATTGTACTTACGTACAATCACCTCTCTCCACAACCACTTAACAAAGTAAAATTCATCAACTCCAACTTCCTTATAGTTGCTTTCCCCTTCCGCATAAGGCTTATGCACCTCCCATCTCAGTAAATGAAACTTTTGTTCTTTTTGGCTCATTGCTACAAAAAATCATGGCTCAACTTCTTCAGCCTATCCAAGATGTGCAAAAGACACCTAAATAGATACATGAAGTAAAGTGATAAATTTGACATAACTGCTTTTATTAACGTTAGCTTGTCGCTCAAAGAGAGGTGCCAACTCTATCACCTTGACAGATTCCATTCTACTCATTCAATTAGCTTATCTCACAAATGCCTTGTGAGCAGTGCGATACTGATAACTTCAGTTGTGATACCGATAAGACTGATAGGATAAAAAAATTCTAAGTATTGGTGATGTATCACTAAATATCGCCAATGTATCGATATCATCAATATTTTCAACTGTGTAAATTTCAGGCGTCGTTTGTATTGTCAATGCATTGATACTGCCGATGTATCGCCAATATTTTTTACTGTGTAAATTCCAAGTGTCACTTGTATCGTCAATATATTTGCAATATTTCGATAATATTGCCAATGTATCGATATGCCAAAAATTTGTATATTAAAAAAAAATCATATTTCATATTTTTTATGGGCGCATGGTTGTATGCAGTGTTCAATTTGTCGACGATAATATTGTGACACGACAATAATGAGACCACAATCTTTAGTTTCTATTTCAGTTGTTAATGATTTGTTTGGAAATATCATGTGTTGCTGATATTCTGAAATATCAATGGATGTTTGGATGGAAGGTCAGATATTGGATGGATAGATGGGATGGATGAGATGGTTGGACTGATTTCTTACAGCAGCACATGCTTTTATAATGCAGGAGGCATTTTCGCATCGGGCTCGAGTAGGGCGGCCTGTGCGAAGCGGGAGCACACTCGGGTGGGGTAGACCGTGCGAAGCGGCTGCACTGTGCGAAGAGGGACTCATGTGAAGTGGGGTGACTCACTGAAGGAGGGCTCGAATGGGGCCTGGCCTAGCATAGGCTATGAGATTAGAGGATATTTCGTGCCTCCCCCATTAACTCTGGAGCTTTTGGTGAGTTCGTCGAATGTCTTGCGTCAAATTGGTATTAGAGTGAGAGGTCTCGTGTTCGAGATTCCTCACCGGGGGTGATTAATGCATGGGCATTTTCACACCGGGCTCGAGTGGGGCAACGTGTGAGGCGAGGGCACACTTGGGGTGGGGCAGACCGTGTGAAACGGCTGCACCGTGCGAAGCGGGACCCATGTGAAGTGGGGTGGCTCATGAAGCATGGTTCGACCGGGGCCTGACCTGGCCTGGGCTATGAGATAAAATGATATCCATGCCTCCCCCATCAACTTTGGAGCTTTTGATTAGTTGGTCGGATGTCCTGCGTCACACTGGCCATCATGTCAAGCATGTCATCAAGACGGGGTAATGGAAACCGGTACTTGACTGTGATTTTGTTGATGGCCCTACTGTCCACACATATGCACCACGTGCCATCTTTCTTGGGCATGAGGAGCGCTGGCACGGCACACAGACTCATACTTTCCTGAATGAATTCTTTTTTGAGGAGTTCATCTACTTGTTTCCTCAACTCTGCATGCTCTGTAGGGTTCATTCGATGGTGGGGGAGGTTCGGGAGAGTTGCCTCAGGGACAAGGTCAATGGCATGCTGGATGTCCTTCAAGGGTGGGAGCTTATCCGGTAAATCCTCAGGAAATACGTCACTGAACTCCCGGACAACCGAACTCGCCTTCGATGGCAACTCTACTCTTGCCTCAAGTGTAGTCTCCCTAGCCACAAGGGCGTACACCATAGAATCCACCTCGGTCTCTTTTTCAAATTCTTTCGCATTTATAATGTGTAGGGACTTATGTTGAGGTTTCCCCACTTCTTTAGGATCGCTCACCCTAACATCCGGTTTCTTCAACTCTTGGGGGTTCTTGGGTGGCAAAGGATTCAGTATTATCTTCTTGCCATTAAATGTGAAGGAACAACTATTTGAGTGACCGAATATTGTTACATCGCGATCAAATAGCCAAGGCCGACCCAAGATGATATGGCCTACATCCATAGGCAATGACATCTCACCACAATGATTCCTTATATGATCCAAATTCAATGGGAACCAAACACTGATGCGTAACTGGAAGCGACGTCTTATCCACCCAAGACACTTTGTAAGGCTCAGGATGATGGGTAGCTGACGTAGGATGCCCTAATTATGATGCATGCTCATGAACTCATATAATCCAGCGGAAATAAAAGACAATAATAATATAAAATCTAGCATCAATCATCATGAACTAAGAAAATCACAAGGAGACATGCAATGGAGTGGGCCATTCATCACAACCATGAAGTATGAGATTCAATTATTACTATGGTTGGATCCGGCGAGGGATGGAACCTCCCGATCTTGCATGGTCTTAACTCAATCGATCAATGGGGATCACTAGTCCGAGGAATCAATGAGTTTCTCGGATTAGGGATTCGAAAATCTGAGGGATTAGGGTTGGGGATCAATTCTCAGATTTTGATCATGAAAAATAAACAAATAAGGATTTGAAGTAATGTGAATTGGAAATAGATTACCTGGAAGAAATTGGAGGGGCACAAGAAAAAAAGAGAAGAAGGAGATCAAGGAAGAAGAAGAAATACCATGAGAGAGAGGGAGGAGGGAGGCAACCAAAGGTTTGCTCTTTTTCATTAATCAACAACTAATCTCTTTTTTAGGGCTTAGCCCACTTAAATAAGCAATAGAAAGACATAAAAGTACTAAAATACCCTTATTGTTTAAGTAAAAAAAAAAACCAATCAAAAAATAATCTGCACCGTGGTCTAGCGCCCGACAAAGGCCAAAAACGTCCAGAGAGCTCGGACGCTTAATTCAGGAATTTCAGCCGCCCGGTGAATTGGGGTTGGGCGCCTGACAATAGTGAAAACTGTCCAGTGAGCTTTCCTTCAGTTTTGGTGGATTTCGGGCGCTCGATGACCTACGGTCAAGCGCCTGATGACTTCTAATTGGGTCTTCCCTCATCCTAAACACGTGTCTTCCCAATGTGGGGTCTTCTATGTGTCAAACCATGTGTGTCGGGTCTTCAATGCACCTCAATAGTTGCTTAGCCATAAGGAATGTGCTTGTGGCATGCGTTTTCTTTGCTGATAGACTTTAAATGGTCTTATGTCCTCATCAACTCCCCTCAGGTGAGAAAAACTCGGCTTCGACGAGTTAAAGCCTTTGTGACGCTCTAGTAAATCTGGATCAATACTTTGTAGCTCCGCTTCAGTCAACCACGTAGATTCTGATGGTGGTTTGTTCTTCCATTTGACAAGGTACCTTTGGAAACCTCCGTCTCTCGTAGAAACTCTCTTCATCCACGATTTCCTCGATCTCTTCTTTATGAATAATGGGTGGAGGAAGGGGTGGAGTAGGTTGTGAAGAAAATTCAGAGAATGGCTATGAAAGGAACGGTAGTCATTGATAGGACTAGTGGAATGGACTAGATCCTCCACATTAAAGGTTGGGTTAATGCCCATTTCAAATGGAAGATCAATCCGATACGCGTTGGACCCAATTCTTTGCAATATCTTGAATGGTCTAGCACTACACGCTTGTAATTTCTTAGTGGAACCCTGTGAGAACCGCTCTGACCTTATCCTCACCATTACGTAGTCTCCTTCTTGAAAATCTTGCAGTGTATGATGAGAATCAGCTGAAATTTTATAATTATCATTAATCTTATTTATTCGTTGTCTAATATGCGTATGCAATTCATGGATATGTCATGCAAATGCATCGGCTGATTCAGAAGACCTTTGGGTGACTGACATGGGTAAGAGATCTATTGGCATTCTAGGCTTATACCCATTAACAATTTCAAATGGACTCATACCTGTAGATCGATTTATTGACCCATTACAAGCAAATTCAGCAATTGGTAAAATTAGATCCCAAGTCTTAACATGTTCACCCAATAGACAACGTAGAAGATTTCCAAGACTTGGATTTACCACCTCTGTTTGCCCATTTGTTTGAGGGTGGTAGGCAGTAGAAAATTGTAAACGAATACCCATCATGTGCCATAGTGTCTTTTGAAAGTAACTGGTAAATCTGACATCACGGTCAGACACTATGGTCTTAGGCAACCCATGGAGACGCACCACACCATAAAAAAAGACACAATCAATATGAGATTCATCTGACGGTTTAGAACATGGGAGAAAATGTGCCATTTTAGAGAAGCGATTAACAACAACGAAGATGTAATCGTGCTTTTTTATCGTCTTGGGAAGTCCCAGCACGAAATCCATGCTAATGTCATGCCACGGAGCATGTGGCACTGGCAATGGTGTATATAGCCTAGTATTTTGCTTTCGTTGCTTTGCCAGCTGACATGTACGACACTGCCCTAAAACTTTGGCTACGTCTCGCTTGAGACTTGGCCCATAAAAACGATCCTCTACAAGGGCAATGGTCTTATCATGACCAAAGTGGCCAGCTATCCCTCCTGAATGAAGCTCCCAGACGAGGAATTCACGAAGGGACATACGGGGAATACAAAGTCGGTCTCCCTTGAAAAGGAAACCATGTTTAAGGACATAATCACCCATACTACGCTGATCACTAGAGAGCGACGCGTAAGTACCCCTAAAATCAGGACATGTGGGGTATTCATCTTTTAATTGCTCAAATCCGACTACCTCTACACTTAAGGAATTGAGCAATGTCACTCTTCTACTAAAGGCATCCGCTGGTTTGTTATTGACCCCAGCCTTATGTTGCAGGACGAACGAATATTCATGAAGAAACGCTACCCACTGAGCATGCCTTGGGTTGAGTTTCTTCTGAGAATGTAAATATCTCAAGGCATCATGATTAGAAAACAAGATGAATTCTTGCGGTAGGAGATAGTGACGCCAATGTCTCAGGGATTGCACTACCGAATAGAACTCTTTATCATATGTGGAGTACTTCTGTTTTGCTTTATTCAGTTTCTCACTGAAATAGGCTACTGGGTGGCCTTCCTGGCTTAACCCTCCACTTATACCAACACCAGACGCATTATACGCCACCTCAAAGACTTTAGAAAACTCAGGTAGACGCATGATAGGAGCTTCTACCATTTTGCCCTTAATTTCTCTAAAAGCCTTGACTGCGGCTTTAGACCACATGAACTCTCAATTTTTCATGCATTCAGTAATGGGAGCCATGATCCTGCTAAAACTCCTAATGAACCGACTATAAAAAGTTTCTAAGCCTTGAAAGCTTCGCACCTCGTGAATGTTCTTCGGTTCAGGCCACTCAACTATGGCCTTGATCTTTTCAGGGTCTGCGCGCATTCCTTTAGATGATACTATAAATCCTAAGAGCATGACTTAACTAGATATGAACACGCACTTCTTAAAGTTAGCGTACAACTTTTCAGTCCTAAGGACGCTACAGACCTGCTTCAAATGTTCAAGGTGTGATTCCTTAGTGGTACTGTAAATAAGAATGTCCTCAAAGTACACTAGGAATTTACCCACTGAACGGTCTAAAGACTTGTGTCATCACCCGCATAAAAGTACTGGGTGCATTAGTCAAGCCGAAGGGCATGACCATCCACTCATACAACTCGTCTTTCGTTTTGAACGCAGTCTTCCACTCATCTTTTGGGCGTATGCGGATTTGGTGATATCCACTCTTGAGATCAATTTTGGAGAATATGGTGGACCTCGCCATCATGTCAAGCATATCATCAAGTCTAGGTATGGGAACCTATACTTGACGGTAATTTTGTTTATGGCACGGTTGTCCACACACATGCGCCACGTGCCGTCTTTCTTTGGCGTCAACAATGCGGGCACAGCACACGAACTCATATTCTCCTGGATAAAACCCTTTTGCAGAAGCTCATCAATTTGCCTCTTCAACTTTGCATGCTCTGTAGGGTTCATTCTGTAGTGAGGAATGTTTGGTAGAGTCAACCCTGGGATGAGATCAATGGCATGCTAAATATCCCTCATAGGTGGCAACTCGTTCGGTAAATCTTCAAGAAACACGTCACAGTATTCTTTTAGAACCGACGTTATCTCATGGGGTAACTCTGATGGAACCTCAGGTGCAATCTCTCTTGGCATAAGGGCATACACCATGGAATCCTCCTTAGTCTCTTTCTCAAGCTCTCTCGCATTAATTATGTGAAGAGACTTAGGTTTGGATGTCCTCACTTCCTTAGGCTCACTCGGCTTCTCATTCCTTTTCTTCCCTAGTGTGCTTTCAGGTGGCATAGGATTCAGTTTGATCTTTTTTCCATTATGCATGAAGGTACACGCATTCGAACGGCCAAAGGTCGTGGTGTCATTGTCGAATAGCCACGGCCTACCTAGGATAATATGTTCAACATCCATAGGTATCACATCACACCATAGGGACTCCTTGTATGACCCAAACTCGATAGGAACTAAGCATTGATGGGTGACAGGAAGAGATGTTTTATTAACCTAAGAAACCTTGTATGGGTCAGGATGAGGTGTGGCTTTCAACTTCAACCGATCCAGGGTGTTAGCGGAAATCACATTTTGACTACTTCCACTGTCCACAATCACCCTGCAATTCTTTTCTCCACACTTGGCGAGAGTGTAGAAGATAGTGTTTCAACACCATTCGACACTACTCCTAGACTGAGACAACACACGCCTGACTACTGCAAGCATTGCCTCATCGCCTACTTCGTCTTCATCAGTAGGACCTCATTCAGGGTGATATTCTTCTACTTCATAATCACCCTGGTCATCAACACCCTCGTGGGACTCGCCTATAATTAAGGCTTTTCCACGGTTCTTTGTGGGACACTGATTGGACATGTGACCAAGATTCCCACACTCATAACATCTCACTTGGTTACCCCCACTAGGACCGGCACCAAGAACCCCTTTGCCCTTGTCCTCCCTAGGCCTAGGTGGAATAGTTACTTGTGCCTTGGGTTGACTACTCATGTTAGGTCTAGTTCCCTGAGAACCAAATCAGCATTAGGGTCTTGGGACTCAAAACATCTAATGACAGTAGCTTTCGGGTATTGCTCTAAATCCTGCACAACTTGATATGCTTCATCTAAGTCCGTCAAGGGCCGAGTCATAAGCTTGCGCTGAAGATTCGCTCGAAGGCCCGTCTTGAAACGCGAGAGCGTTACTAGAGGGTCCTCATGGATATCACATCGCATTATATACTCCTCAAATTTGGCGATGTAATCAGCGATAGACATTGACCCTTGGCATAAGGATCAGCCATTAGTCAAGGAGCTTTTATCGATATGAGAGAGGAAGATATTTCTCCTTCAACTTCTCTTTCATCTCATACCAGTCTGTGATAGGGGTTCTACCAATTCTTTCCATCTTTCGCTCAATGCTGGTCCAAAATAGCTTGGTCTGGCCCACAAGTTTCATCTTTGCAAACCGCATTTGACGGTTTTCTGTCATGCCATACAACTCAAAGTAGTGATCCATGTTAGCAACCCAGTCAAGGAATGCCTTGGGGTCCAGACGGCCATCAAAACTTGAGGCCTCAACTCTCACATTCTTCATCGTACGCTCATCTGGATCATAGCAGTCTTAATGATCATATGTGGCTTGTGCTTCTCTCACAACACCACGACCGATTCCACGATCTCTACCACCATTGTCTCCACGTGTGGGAGCGCATTCCTCAACGATCCCTCCCACTTGGGAGTGCGCATCATCCCCAACAGCGGGGTTCTCCCTTTGGGACGCCTCTAATTGCTCAACTTTAGTCATGGTGGTTGCGATTTGGTTATCCATGCGAGCGAACTCTCGCCTTTGGCTCGTTTCTAGAGCGGTTATCTTTTGTATCAATTGAGCTAATTGCTCAAATAACTGCTCGTTATTCATGGTGGGTTAAAGTCCAAAACCTCTACCTCTCCTCGTGGGCATACAAGTAAAACCTCGAACTAAATCTACTCAACTTGACCACTATGGATATGCAACTCACAAGATGAATGCGATGGATGTAAACTATGATGAACTAACAACTACTGAATTAAAACAGAAGACTACTCAAATCTGAAAATTTTCCAAATTAGGAAACTTTCTAAAATTGGAAAGTTTCTAAAATTGGAAACTTTCTAAATCTGGAAATTTCCTAAAACTGACACTAAAAATCAAAACCCTAATTTGATAACTCGATCTAGATAAAACCATGAAAGCCTATTCTCTGATACCAAATTTGATGTAGGATGCCCTAATAATGATACATGCTCATGAATTCATATAATCCAGCAGAAATAAAAGATTAATAATATAAAATCTAGCATCAATCATCATGAACTAAGAAACTCGCAAGGAGACATGCAATGGAGCGGGCCATTGATCACAACCATGAAGTATGAGATTCAATTATTACTATGGTTGGATCCGGCGAGGGATGGAACCTCCCGATCTTGCATGGTCTTAACCTAATCGATCAATGGGGATCACTAGTCCGAGGAATCAAAGGGTTTCTCGAATTAGGGATTCGAAAATCTGAGGGATTAGGGTTGGGGATCAATTCTCAGATTTTGATCATGGAAAATAAACAAATAAGGATTTGAAGTAATGTGAATAGCAAATAGATTACCTGGAAGAAATTGGAGGGGCACAAGAAAAAAAGAGAAGAAGTAGATCAAGGAAGAAGAAGAAATACCATGAGAGAGAGAGAGAGAGGAGGGAGGCAACCAAAGGTTTGCTCTTTTTCATTAATCAACAACTAATCTCGTTTTTAGGGCTTAGCCCGCTTAAATAAGCAATAGAAAGACATAAAAGTACTAAAATACCCTTTTTGTTTAAGTAAAAAAAACCAAACAAAAAATAATCCACGCGGTGGTCAGGCGCCCGATGAAGGCCAAAAACGTCCAGAAAGCTCGGATGCTTAATTCAGGAATTTCAGGCGCCCGGTGAATTGGGGTCGGGCGCCCGATGATAGTAAAAACTGTCCAGTGAGCTTTCCTTCAGTTTTGGTGGATTTCGGGCCCACGATGACCTACGGTCGGGCGCCCGATGACTTCCGGTCGGGTCTTCCCTCGTCCTAAACACGTGTCTTCCCAATGTGGGGTCTTCTATGTGTCAAACCATGCGTGTAGGGTCTTCAATGCTCTTCAATAGTCGCCTAGCCACAAGGAAGGTGCTTGTGGCGTGCGTTTTCTTCACTGATAGACTTTAAATGGTCTTATGTCCTCATCATAGCCTTCAACTTTAGGCGATCCAAGGTGCCAGAGGAGATCACATTCTGACAGCTTACACTGTCCATGATCACTTTGTAGTTCTTATCTCCACACTTGGCATAACTATAGAAAATCGTATTCCGCCGCCAATCGGTGCTACCCTTAGTCTGTGCTAGGGCGCATCTGACAACTACAAGTGTCGCATCATCAACCACCTCCTCATCATTAGCACCTCCTTCAAACTGATACACTTCTTCTTCATACTCGCCTTGATGGTCGTCAACCTCTTCAAACTCTCCAATCATAAGGGCTCTCATTTGTTCTTTTGTCCCTCAATGGCCAAATCCTTGACAGTTATAACACCGCCTCAATTGGCCTCCTCGCGTATGAGTACTCGCGACTCCTTTGCCCTTAGGGTGCTTCGGATTGGATTGAGAACCAGTGGGTGGCTTAGAAGAACCACCAACGTTAGACTTAACCCCCTGAGGAGTAGTCCTGACATGTGGGTCCCGAGAGTCAAATTGCCTCCCATATGGCTGCTTGAGGTAATGCTCAATGTCTGGTACAACTTGGTACATTTGCTCCAAGGTGTTGACATCGTGAGAAAGGAGTTCTCGCTGAAGGTCAGATTGGAGGCCCATTTTAAAGCGAGAGGGTGATCGTTGGGTCCTCCTCAATATCATATCGCATCATGCATTCTTCAAATTTTGCGATATAGTCTGACACAGGCATTGACCCCTGGCGAAGAGACTGCCAATGATCTAAAAGCTTTCGACGATATGAGAGGGGGAGATATTTCTCTTTCAATATCTCTTTCATCTCGACCCATTGTACTACCTGGGCACCTCCCGTCCTCTCAATCTTTCGCTCTATATTAGTACAAAATAATTTAGCCTGGCCCACCTGAAGGTGCGTCTGGTGGTCTAACACGATACCCTATGCATATGCGGAAGCGTAAGAGCAACTAGAATTATGGTTAAACCTGGGGGGGGGGGTGATTCTGACCTTTTTGAAATTCTTTTCGCCTACTTACACAATTCAACAAATTAAACTAAGTAAGCAAGAACACTTCGGCTTCCAAGCCTAAGTGGGTCCAATCACAAGGCTAGCATATGATTAAGCAATAAACAATCCTAGTCTAAGCATGCATAGGTAAGTAAATGATTTAACTAATCAAGCTCCTAACCTATGCAAACTATATAGACTTATGAGAATGGATCAATGAGCTCAAGTCTACACACCTAGTGAAAGTACATCTTGTGTGAGGATGTGCCAATCTATTGCCTAGCATACATTCCTATTAAGCGTTCATAATTAAACAATTAAACATCTAATGCTAAGATAACAATGTGCTCAATTCAATCACAAACACAAGCATGTATAGTGATTCGACTTTGGGTCTACTCCACTCCCGGTTCAAGTACTCAACTCCTTTGAGCACACCGGCATTCACTATCGGAGGTTTTAAATGAGGTTCACCTCTCAACCTTTACATGGAGGTTTTACCGGTTCACCTCTCAACCATAACCGGAGTTTTGGACAAAGGGCTAACTCTCAACCCAAACGGAGTTTTGGACATAGGCTAACTCTCAACCCGACGCACGTTCTCTCCCGTGTCGGAGGCTCCCCCTTGGAGACTTGGTTTAGGCCCGGCTAACGGGCCAAGGAACGGCTAACGTCCCTAGGTCGAGTTCGACAAACAAACTCTAAATGGACTCTCAAAAAGGACAATCTTACTTGTCGGATGAGCCCCTTGTTTAACGCCGGTTCGGGTTGCTTGATCTTCGCTCTCCCGTGCTTCAATCAGCTTCCTTTGCTCCCACGATCGTGTCGCTGTTGCGTCGCCAATGCCTCAGCCACACTCGATCAAACACCTTGCATGTGATGCCTTTGAGATGCCCAAGGTGATGGGAGGATGGTTGAATCTCCTACATGGGATATGTAGCTTATTCTAACTAGGAGATTCACCTAGAGGGTCTTCTAGAGGTCTTGGACAAGGGATATGCCTATATGGAATATGTAGCTTGTTCTAACTAGGAGATTCACCTAGAGGGTCTTCTAGAGGTCTTGGACAAGGGATATGCCTATATGGAATAGTGTCTCACCTCTAGATTTGAGAGAGGAATCAAGTCATCTCTAGATTGCATTTGAATGCCCACACTTGTGTTTAAAACACAAGGGATATGACTTGAAACCCTCCTCTTTGAGGCCTCATATGGTGTACAAAAGGTGTGGGGAATAGGCTCTCAAAACCTTCTCACTTATGCCCAAAAACCGAGCTCCTTATATAGGAAAAATGAGTTCCAACGGTCATAAAACGGGCAAAAACGGCTCCTTCCGACCGGTCCCAACCGGTCCCGACCGGTCGGCCAAAAGCCATTTCAAGACAGAGAATTCACTGTCTGCTGGGGGGCTGTCCGACCGGTGACCAGCCCAGCCGACCGGTCACGACCGGTCGGTCCACCTGCCTGCATGCAACAACGTGTTGCTGTCTTCTGGACTGGGCCTGCCTGACCGGTCGTGACCGGTCGGACAGGCCTGGGTTCAGCCTGATTTTTGCTGACCTGTCTATTCTCCAACCCTCTTGTATTGGCCAAGGTATGGGTGCTCTTTTGGGACACCTAGGGCCAAACTATGATGACTAAAGGTTCCCTAATATGGTCAAGGTCATCAAAGAGGTTAAGGGGTTGGGTTTTGGTCCAGGTTAAGGCACATCAAGGCATCACTTTTACCTGTATCTTCTTCCTTGATGCAGCGGGGCCACTGAGTCTTCGGTCTTCGTCTTCATTGGGCTCAACCGACACTAGACTCACTGATGTAAGTGATTGACAAACACGGTGCACTAGTATGCCACAGAAAAGTGCACTAACACTACCAACTTCATCTTGGCCCCCATTAAATAGAAACCTATTGTGCATATGTTCTTTTTTTGCATTTTTTTTTTTTGATTCCTATATATGAAAATATGTGTATTTTATCATCTCCTGAGGTTTCACTAAAAAATTCCATTGTTTTTCCGGTTTTCCCCACATTTCCGGTTATCAACGATATTATCGGCGATATCGATATTGTTTCCGTATCCCCGGCTAGCAAAACTTGTAGCGATACCGAAACTTCGAACACTGCTTGCGAGTTTGTCAATACAAAAGGGATGGTTGAGATACGATGAAGGAAAAGACCCTGCATGACAACTAAACACCTCTACCAACCCCACCACCTCTCCTTTTGTAATGAAAGCACCCAATGTATCACTTTTAAGGATATTAACTTTCAAGCTTGAAACCGCTTCATAACATCTCACAATTTTCCTCAAATTATTTACCATATCTTCGTCTATATGACTATATCACATAAAGAATGGTGTCATTGGAAAACTTGAGGTGAGAAATCTAAAGCTCAACATTCTCCACCCTAGACCTGATAATGAGATTGTCAGATTGACCTTTATCCAACATCTTACTAAGTGCTTCTGCATCCACCATGAAGAAGAAGGGAGAAAGCAAATCCCCTTGCCAGAGACCTTTTGAAGCCTTGAAGAAGCCTTTGAGGGGACCTGTTGACCAACACAAAGAACTTGGCCAACTGTATACATTCTTGGATCTACCTCCTCCACTTCTGTCCACATCCCAACTGCCCCAACATGAGGTTGAAGAAGTCCCAATATGCATGGTTATATGCTTTCTCAATATTTGTCTTGTAAATTATGTCCTTTTTTCCTTACCTATGCCATGAATCGATGCACTTGTGAGCAATTAGCGCATTATTCGAAAGCTATCTGCTGGGAACAAACGCACCTTGAATATTGGAAATTATATTCTCTAGAACTGGTCAGAATCTGGAAGCTAAATTTTTAGCTAGGATCTTGTTCAGGACCGCAATAAGGCTGATTGGCTTGAAAACTCTCAAACATTCAGCTCCTATTTTCAGAATAATTGTTATGAAGGGGGCACCTAACTCTGACTGTAGCCGACTTCTTTTGAAAAGTTCGGGTAAAAAATAACCAAACCACTCTTCACAACTTAAATACTGGAAAAATGCCACAGAGAAGTCATCGGGTACCCAAGGAGTCCACTACTAGTTTGACTTCCTCCTCAGAGACCGGCATTTTTAGAGATTCAGCTTCCACTACAGAGATTTCGTTAAGTTACAAATTATTGAGTTGTGGCCGCTCTCACCTCTCACCTGTTAGCAGGTTCTTGTAAAACTGAATGATGGTATCCCAAACCTAAGATTTTTCTTCAACCCTCTTGCCATCCACTGACACTGTGTGTTGTACCCTTATCGCTTTCTTTAAGCCACAGCTCTAGACCAGTAACTCCACTTAATCTCCTCTTCCTTTAGTCGGTTCTTGTAATCGAGGGATAATTTCACCCCGTGTGCAACCCCCCACCCCCTGCCCCCAAAAAAAAACTCTCCTTAATATCAAGAACTTGAATGTCTTGAAGAATGCTTTCGACTTCTGATTCCTAAGTTTCTGAATTAATTTGTACCCTGCATGTTTCTTTACCGCAAGGGAATTCCACCAGTCCACCAGCTTTGAAAATCCCTCCGCTTCTAGCCACATCAGCTCGAACCTGAACATTCTTGGATCCCAATTATCCTCATCTACTTCAAAAATGACCGGACGGTGATTGGATACTGGCCTCAGGAGACCCCTCTGATGCAGTAGAGTTCCTCTCTACCCATTTAGAAGAAACAAAAAACTTGTCAAGTTTAAAATAACTACTCTTTCTTGTTTGGTTGTCCAGGTAAACATCTCTAATTGGAATATCCACCAGCTTGTTCGTGTCCGCCCAATATGAAAAATCCCTCATGCTTCGTGTAATATGACCTCCATTCGATTTCTCTAAGGTTAATTTGACTACATTGAAATCTTCCTCCAAGCACCACAGAATTGCCACCTATTGTGTATGGAGTCCAGCTCTGCCCACAACAAGGATCACTAAGCTGACTGGTTCGGCCCATACATTGCTGTAAATACACTTGAATCCTGATACCACGTCCCTTAGAAGCACAGAGACTGAAAAAGACCACTCCACCACTCCTTTTCCTAAGTCTGAATGGACACGCACTGGATTGGTACACTTTACCGGATTACCGTGTGATCAAAACTTGGGAGCAACTTTCCCAAATGTTTTTTGATCGTTACTCATACAAAGCTTAATGTAGCGCTGTAAACTTGGCTGTGTTGAGGCAAAGGGATGATGAAACCTTCCCACCTATGTTGGATGATGGAGGGCCATGGAGAGATCCCAGATAGACGAAGTGGATAAAATATCCATGATCATACACTCCTTGTTTCCCAACATCTTGCATCCCTACGCAAACTTTGCTCAACTTATCGGAGATGGAGCTATTCACAACGTAGCCCAAAAGTTAACGTGGTATCAGAGCCATTTCTTGGTCATTGATTCCTATGTCTATCCTGATGTTGTCTAATATCACGACTGATTCTTCTCTGCCCATTAGTCTTTGCTTGCAGCCATCCCATCTCATATCTGGTCATCTCTCACGGGAACAACTCTGATTGTGCCTCCCAGTCCCTTCTGATCCTTGCTCTGAAATTTTCTATCTGGTCAGGTGCAATGACCTCACCTCTAAATCTGAATTTGTCTTCATCTGACACATGTCTATGACTGTTCGTTTGCATCAGAGCCATCGTCAGCTTCATCATTGCCTGCAACTCTCTACTCAGGTATGCCGTCAATCTGCATCTTTCACAGCAAGGATTTTTCATCATGTTTGGGTTTATTCCTATCAGTCCTCTGCAAGATCTCAATACTGTTTCTGATGACTGCAACCCTGTTGGCTCTGAGGAATTAATTTTCTGGGCATCCTCGATCTACCATCCATTGGCGGTCTGTTTGTATGGTTGTCTATCTTCCTATTCTCTGGCTAGAATCTCATCAATGGCGCTCGGTTTTTTGTGCAGCAAACCAATCTTCCTTCTAACAATTTGATGCATCTTCACCTTCAGATCTGAAGGCTGCTGGAGATCGAAATAAAACCCATCAGCTTGCCTTTCTGCCCAGCACAGAGCTACTGGAACCTGTCATTCCCACATCATCAATGTTTTTATCATCAGCATCTTTATTGCTAGATCTATCCAGGCTGGCGATTCTCATGTCGTAATATTTCATCCCCTGCCACTGCCCCGCCACCTCTCATCATATATTGCCATTCTTGTCAGCAACCAGCAACTTCCACTGTGCTCGCAACATCTTTCAATTGCTGGATCTTTGCTCCCATTTATTCTCTGATGAGAACATCTCAGAATTTTCTGCCAGAATCTGCCATTACCCATATCCGTTCCAACATTCACACTGGCTTATATCTGCATCAACAATGTTTTTTGAAATCAGGTCCAAACTAAATCATAGCTGGTGATTTATCTTCCTATTGTGAAATACTGTCTTCTCTGGCAGTCGGTGGATCTGATATTTCCAACCCAATTCACCCAGACACTGCCATTCATCACTTTCATCTCCTTTGATTGCCATCACTGGTAATCAATGTCCATCCCAATATCAGCATCCTGTGCTTGTGTATTGTGAACCTTAGTTGCAGGATCTAACTAGGTGTCACTCGTGCTTTGAATTGCGCTTTGAACTTGTGCTCCTGCTCCTATTTCCTGGCTGTTTATGCTTGATAACATTTTGAAACAGATGCTTCCCCACACCTGTACCCGAATCTGTTCCTGCTTCGCGTCATGCTTCTTGCAACTATAGTGTGCACTCATGCCTTGCATAATGTCTTTTTTTGTCCTCTATTTTTTGATAGTTAAGCTGGGCTTGAACCTGAGAGTTCAATTTTGAAATGCGGGTTCTCTACCATTATTCTATGG
Source organism: Liriodendron chinense (assembly GCA_003013855.2). NCBI lineage: Eukaryota > Viridiplantae > Streptophyta > Magnoliopsida > Magnoliales > Magnoliaceae > Liriodendron > Liriodendron chinense. Next base: position 1,629,097 of record ML058492.1, on the reverse strand, counting down.
TCTCGAACTCCAGAGTGGAGTCCTTGTATTGGTGCATCCTGGAAGAAGCATTTATTTTTTTATTGCAAACTGTTGCACCAGTTGTACTACTGTGATTGACAAGTTTGCACCCGGTACAAGCGTGCTGTAGTGTTGGCATCTAGCATATTTGCATCCTTTAGATCTGCAGTGGCCACCATCTCAGCCTTATGTTCATCCCAATGTCTCCTAGTTTCTTGATACTGACCATCAGTATCAAGCATCAGATTTGTCTGCTGGATGTCTGAAATCTAAACCCAATCATCAGTAGTAACCTATTCATGAACACCGTCGCCAGTCCCCAGAGCTGCTGTCTCCAATATGTTTATGCTGGAACAACATGGAATCTGTTCCCCTCTTTGCAGTTCCCATCAAATGAACCACAATCTGAACCTGGCAACTAACCCAAGTAAATTTTATAGCCTTGTGATGTGGCACCTTTTTCGCAGCTCTTTTTGTTCTGACAACTCGCTTTGTTCCATCTATTGCATTTATTTACATATATCACTGGATCAAACCCCCTAAAGGTTGTGTAGAGCTTTGTGAAGATTGTTACAATAGACATGCTACTATAAGTTTCCATATCTAACTTCTTTCATATTCCTACACTCTTTGTTACCAGTAAATTAATACTATGTTAGTTGCCTTTGTTGTAGTCTTCACTAAATTAAATTTGTTTAATTTTCTCATCTAACTAAGCTTGTGTGGCAGATGGATAATGTGTTAATTGATGACCGAAGGATACATGTGGATTTCAGTCAAAGTGTTGCTAAATTGTGGTCCCAATACAGACGCGGTAAAGGGAATCAGAATGGTAAAGGTAAATGCTGAATTGTATCCTTGTACAGAACTTGGGCTAGATATCCTCATATAATTTGTTTATGTTAGATGTTAGGAGCATTTCTTCTTCTTCTTATTCTAGGGAGGCTCATGAGCATGGTTCCATTAATCGGGTATGATATAGATGCACTGGCCATATCATATTCGAATTGGCCACCCCCGATCAGTGTTCCTAGTATCGCCGATATTATCGGTAATTCAGTCAATATTATCGAAAATATCAGCGAATATCATCTATATCGCGGGTAATGCTCCAATTTTGGTGATATTATTGATAGTATCGCCGATATTATTGGATCACTAGCAGGGTGATACCAAAAAGCCCAGAAATTACGTTTTTTTTCTAGATATCGGCGATAATATCGCTGATATCGCCAAAATATCGGCAGTGTCAATACCTTGAAAATAATGTCATATGAAAATTTCAGTTGTCGACAATACTATTAGAATGGTCACACGTGTGATGTGATCACATGTGTGACCATCATGTTTGGGTCCGGTCTTTGTGCATGGGTTGAGGATACATGAGCTTTTGAGTCTATGGTAGTGTGCTTATTTATGTTTCTTGGTGTAAGGGTATTTTTGTAATTTCCCCTTTTAAGTGAAGCCCTAATAAAATAAGAGGGGGGGGGGGGGGCTCTCTCTCTCTCTCTCTCTCTCTCTCTCTCTCTCTCCTTCCATCCTTTCTTCTAGATTGAGAACATGGTATCAGAGCGACGTTGATCCGGGTTGTGTTTCTTGATCTCTCTTCTTTACCTTATTTCCTTTCCTTTTTTTTTTTTTTTTTTACATTCTCTAGTGGGAAACCCTAAAGTGTTTGGGGTTGATCTAAACTAATCGCTTCCGGGTGTTGTACCCCCACCTGATGGGTGGTGAAATTTTGTTTAACGAGTATGTATAAGGCTCGCTTTTGCATTATACCCGCGTGATGGGACAAAGTGGGCCATCATTCATCCAGTGTGCAATCTACGTTAAGTTTCTTGAAGCATGAAATCAGATTTGAGGGCTGAAAATTCAGAAGTTCGTGAAGACCCTCCTTTATTGTGTTGATTGAGAGAAATTGAAGGTCGGAGTAAGGTATTTTTTTGAGGGATCTCCTCCTGGGGGTGTTTTGATTTAGTGCATTATATGTGCTGAATTATTGCACTATTTCATTTGTGTAATAAAATCATATTTATTAATTAAATAATTTTATCTGACAATGCATAGCTTGGGCCCCTTTACAATGAAAGCCTATTATGTATAGTTGTATTTTGTAATATTTTGAGTCCCAAGCGTGCAATCATGTGCCTTTTAACATCTCCTAAAGTTCCACTGAAAAATGCCACCATTTTCCTAATATCCCCCAATGTATACATTTCTTAGTATCTACGATAGTATCGACAATATTGATACTTGTTTTAGAATCCCAGGTCTTCACTACATGTAACGAAATCGACACTTCAAACACAGTCCCTGATACACGATGTGTGGGTGAATTAGCCATACGAAAAGAAAGGTTGTATGCGTGAATATTTGTTGAATTGTGCAATACAGCCATAAAGGCCCTCTTTTGGTAATTTTCTTTTTTGATCTCCCACTTTTTCTTAGAAACTTATTTTAGGCTACATGTACGCCTATCTTAGAGATCAAATCACAAGATTTCGATGAATCGGTGCAAAAGGGACCATTCTGGGGAAAATTGGAAAAGGGCGAACTATCATTTTTTTCTCTCTCCATTTTCTTCTTCTTTTTGTTGTATTTCAATGTAATGGGTCATAATCCACCAAATTGTGTTTGATTGGTGCTTGATTAGGGCCTATTTGGCTTACTTTCAGTAGGTCAGGCCAACACGCAACATTCTTGTCAAAAGAATAGCCTGTATTCCAATGAATAGCCTGCACTCCAATGAATTTGAATACATGTTAAAATACAAAAACACTGATAGAGTTTATAGGGCTTTATATTTGTCCCTATTTTCCCTATGATTTTTCTAAATTAATTTTTGGTCAGGAGGAAAAAAGATCAGCTGATACAAGCTTGTATCGTATTGATTTTGGGTGGGCCAATGCACATCCTGAAATTGATATTCAGAACCTTGCTTGTGAGTCTTATTGGTGATGAAGATTTCCTCATCTCTAGCATCTCCACTGTACATGTGGCATGTGGCATGTGGTATGCTCTTTTAGGTTGAACTACTTATGGAGTCGGCCATCATGATGAGCTCTAGCTAGGAAGTCTCGGAGTGATTGAATCTTACTCACAGCATTAGTGGCCTGTTGGATAGCTCTGGTTTTGATTCCCCAATTAAGCAAAAACTAAGAGCGAAAACATTAGCAATGCTCCTCGTTCAATTGATGAAAATTGCTCTTGTTGGAGGGCTAAGATTGTCATATCATCATTATTTTTGGGTTATGGTCTTCCCTAGTGGTCTAAAATCAGGTCAGTGGTTTCAATTCCCTACCACTTTGCTACATGTAGCATAGAGATGATGAAGATGAGCAGTCCATCTCCAATGAGGTTTGTGGGTCTCTCTGTCTGCTCTCCAAGTATATATTGTACCTCCAATCCTTTGGCTTCCCCTACTATGCCGACTGTTCAGATTGTGGTCCCACTGCATTAGGCAATGGCTACAGTTGGCTGCTGGGGACATCTCTCAAAAGATGCCTACCTTTTCCCCCTCAGTATTACCATGAATTGCAGATCCAAGATATTGTGCCTACTCTCTTTATAAATGCTGGTGGTTGCTGTTCGTATTTTCTTTTCCTCAATTGACTTTGCTAGTGATTTGTAGTATTTGTAGTTCATTAATGGAACCTCTAAATCAGGGGTTTGCTGAGCCTGGACATGTGTATGGACCTGTGCTTGTACACACCATTGCATGTTACAATGTGACAAACATGTGCAAGATCTGACCGGTTCATCAAGTGTGCTGGAACATGTAGATACTCTGGTTCTAAATCAGCCCAATCAACTAGTCAGATGGACCACAGTGGATGAAACAAATGCATGGAGAAAAACAATATTTAATTTTCTAGCCGTGGCCACCCTGATAAGGGAGTCTGCCAGATTTCGCAGATAGAGAATCTACAGCGTGACCCATCTGATTGATTGCTCGGGCTAGAGAATATATAGTGTGACCCACTTTAGCATGTGCATTGGCGTGGTGGACAGGGTTGTACACACATGTGAGCTTAGCAATACATCCATAATATTTCTTTTACACAATCTAAGAGCTCGAAAATGGAATTATGCTCCAGTGAAAAGATGATCCATTGCCTCTACTTGCTGTTTGAATTTTTTCCCTCATTGAAATTGAACATTTCTTTTCCCATTTTTCGTATGGAGGCAAACAAGATAGCCCAGTGGAATGATGAGAGGATAATTTACTGCTGCAACTCATTTGCCTCCTTCATAGTTATTTCCATTGATCTAAATAAAATTCACAAAAGGAAAGGAGTTTGACTGTAATGTCACTAATTTTGTACTCTGGACGCAGGCAGAGGTTGCTTCAAATGTGGTGGTCTCGATCATATCGCCAAGGACTGTGCTGAGAGCCCGACTAAGAAGCAAAATCCTAAATACATCTTGAAAGACGAAAATACGCAGCGTGGTGGGGATGCTCGCCAAAGGTGCAACCTCTCTCATTCTCTCTCTAAATTTATAGTTTTTGCTGGTGAGTGATTTTGTATATGCGAGGCCCATGGTTTGCCGATCCAGATCCTGGACCTGATAGCCCAAGTAGAAAGAACCTTAATGGGAGATCAGTACCGAGGAAAAAAAAAATTAGAAAGAGTTTTTAAGGTCTATAATGGGACCTTCCATTTCGTTTACTACTCTCTGAGCATCCCCATGAAGGTACCATCAGATCACTGGACCACAGGCCCCTCATGTATAATGCCCTCTAGCTTAGCTAACTACGTTTGCTGGGACTCAGATCATAAGAACATAATTGCCTACAATTCCTCATTCACAAAGCTGAAAACTCTTTTGCAGTTACGACATGGTGTTTGATGGTGACACACTGCCAAGTTTGGACCGTGAGGATAAAAGACTTCGTGAACATAAAACTGAAGATGAAACAAAAAGGTGGAAGAGGGGTAATGATAAAAGTTCAGGAGATTTTCTCAGTAAGAAAGATTCCACAAACGATAGGGAGAGGCATGATCACAACAACAGAGGACGAAGGGAGGAGAGGAGCCAAGGAACTAGAGGAAGCAGCAGGGATGATGAGCATCATGGAAGGAGACACTCTAGAGAGAGAATGTCCGAGAAGCATAGAGATGAAGAAAATCGAAAGAGACATGATGATGATCATCGAAGGCGAGACAAGCAAGATGATAGAAAGAGAAGCAATAATCACGATGGTGATCCTCCTAGGAGAGAAGATCGAGATGACAGGAAGAGGGGTAAATATAGCAATGACATTAATCATGGGCAGGGTGGACGAGATGAGAAAAGCAGAGATCAGGATGGTGACCGTGACAGTAGGCACAGGCGACATGTTGACAGTGATATTGATCGTCGTAGGAGGGATGAGCGAGATGAGAATAAGAGAAGCATAGGCCATGGTGGCAATCCTCACAAGAGGGAGGGAGGTGATAGGAAAAGAGAAACTGAGCACCACAGCAGTGCCCACCAGAGAGATGGTCAAGATGATAGAAAGAGAACTATAGACCATGACACTACTAGCTCAGATCGAAAGCATGGGTATGAGAAAAGGAGATGAGCATTTCAAACGATAAATGCTTGGTGAGAATGCAAGACTGTATGAACTGGGCCTCTTTTATTGTTTCCTTGCAATATTTTACTGTTATGAAAAAAGAAAAGAAAAGAACTTAATGGTAAAAGGATAACAACAATCAAATGCTTGATATGTGGAATGTTAACTTCAATCTGTCAAGCTAAACAAGAATATTGCAGACTGCTTAAACATATTCCCAATAGCTTTTCTTCAATTATCTCGAGTATCTTGTCTGATGAAGTGGACTTTCAACACCACTCATGCATCTACATTTTTAGATTGGAAGATTATCCAATACTGAATTCCCTTGTGACTCAGATTCTCCTCCACCATGAGAACTCTGTGCCATCGGACAGGTTTCTTGTCGGGGAGATTCTGCAGTCTTGGCTCAGGTCCCTCATATCTGTGAACATGGACAAGGAGACATGGTTGTCTGAAGAAGCGCCTCCTAAGATCCACAGGAGGAGAAAGAAATTCAGTGGAGTATTATGAGTAGCTTCTGCTGGCCTCGAGTCTGATTCCTGGAACTGGTGGGGATTGCCTATCGGATCTTGGCAGCAAAGGTTCTTGAAGTGCTGAGAGGTCTGCAACACCTTCGACTACATCAGGCCTTGCTTGCCCAGATGCTCTGCTGGGCCAAGGTCCTGATCCGAGCTCATTGTTGGCCAGGTTTGGGTTTCTCATGTTTACCCTTGCATTGTGGAGGGTGGGTGGAGGTGAGGATGGTGGAAGAGGTGATGTATACGCCCAAGTTTCTGGCTTCTCATTTATCTCTCAGGGGCTGGAACCTGATATAAGTTTTGACAGATACAAAATAAGAATGCCCTTAAAAAAGGGCTGAAGTAAATGCAATTCTTTTATGCATTTGTCTGCCCATCAACTCTGCGAGTGGGACCCACCGTATTTCCAAAACCTGAAACTTGACTCAAAACTCGAAAATAAACGGGACTGAGCCCATTCGAAGACTAACAAGTCTTTACTTGACTCGAATTGACTTTAAATAGTAAGTCCTTTAGTTAAGCTTTCTGCTGCCTCCTTAGCTTGCGGTTAAGGATGCAAAACACTGCAGCACCTCTTCTGTTTTTTATTTGAAAAGTCAGCTCAACCAAGCGATTCACTCGGCTCAATTCTGCTGAACCTGCAAGCTGACTCAATGAGTCTGGCTGAGTCAGGATTGAGTCCATCCCACGAGTGAGTTTCTCAGTGACTCCAGCTTAAGATATCACTGAGTCAGGATCGAACCCATCCCATGAGCAAAGTTTCTCAGTAGCGCAGCTCAAAATCTTGCCAGGGCAGGTTTGACCTTTTGGCCGAGTTTCAAGTCGAGTTAGAAAGTTTTAGAACTATGGGCCCCATGTCTGCATCCCAAATCATTGGTTTAGTGGGCCATTATGAATGGATTGTGCCCTAGCTGTATCACTGGACCTAATTTTCCTTTGAACAGCGTTGTGTGGAGAGATTGTTTTCCAAAGAAAAATGTTAAAATATACCAGAATACTGACCTCAAAGCGATTCCAGAAATACAGGATGAGGTGGTACATGAATGCTGCAGTTGTAGCAAAAGCCAAATATGAAAAACCTGGCACATGAATGAAAGGGCTCTGAGATGTGCAATTTTAACAAATTAGCCAACAAGCCAAAGCACGTTCTATGGGTGATGTTTGATGATGAAAGAGGAAGCTTCTAACACTTGAATTTTCGTAATTTGAAGAGAATGGGAACAAATCCATTATTGTTTAAAGATTCTTTCAGACTAAAGAATTTTTTGTTCAGAGAAAGAACAAAGAAAATTGGGATTTTTATGAAATACCAACCATTTCTTGGCCTAATTAGACAATACCCATTAAAAAAATTCTTTAGATGTAACCACCCACATTTCAAGGGGTCTCTTTATTTAGTACTTTCCTTTAAATCTAACAAATGGCCAATTATCCCATTTCTGAAAATGACGAAAATGCCCCTAAGTATTGATAACCATGGATAGCAATATGGACCCTTCCAAGATTGGGGACAGCCATTTGGACCATTCAAAAATAGGTGGACAGCCATTTGGACAGTCAAAAAGAGTAGCTGGACAGCAATATGGACCATTCCAATGATCTAAGCCAATCCTTCCATCAATACATGCAAAGATATGACCACTTAGGGCCTGTTTGGCATCTGTACTCTGATTCAATGAGAGCTTTTTCAATAATCAATCATGCAAGGTCACATTTTGATTTGGGCCATCCATCATGTGAGACCCACCTTTGATGTCCAACATCGATCGTGTGGGTCCCACCTTTGTTGTGGATTGTCCATCATGTGGAGCCCACTTGATATGGATAGTCCATCATGTGGGGCCACAGTTTGATGTGGGCCATCCATAATGTGGGACCCACCTTTGATGCCCACCATCTATCATGTAGGTCCTACCTTTGTTGTGGATCATCCATCATATGGGGCCTAACCTTCAATATGGATCGTTCATCAAGTAGGAGAGGGAGGGAGAGAGAGAGAGAGAGAGAGGGAGAGAGGAGAAGTAGGAGATGACTGGAATGAGAAGTATCGAGAGAAGAAGAGGGAGAAATTACAAGGGTAAAAGGTAAAAGTACACCCCCCCCCCCCCCCCCCCCCCCCCCCTCGACTTACTGGATCAAAACTTATTTGCTACTTTCTAAATAAATAAGCCTCCTAATTAGACATTTACCAAACAATCTAAAAGTTTTTTTTTATTATTAATTTTTTTTTTTTATAGAAATAAGCCAACAAGCTCTTATTTGTAGAGATGCCAAACACTGCTTTAGTGTTATTTACGTCGTTTTTCAAAATAGCTCATGGACGTGACTTGGATTTGACGGAAAGCGATAAAATAAATAGACCCCTCGAAATGTGGGTGATAATATCTAAAGAAAATTTTGTATGGATGCTTCTGTATAATATGCATAAAAGGATGGTATCTCATAAAAATCCCAAGAAAATGACTTAAAAAGAAGAAAGAAAGAATGTCCTATTGTTATAAAAAATATAAGAGAGAGACGAAAAGAATTTTTATTTGTTGGATCTACCCAACGAGGAGGAGGCATACTTATTTATAGGTTAAGCTTAACCTCCGTATTAAACTCTTTTACCGATATGGGATCAGGTATTCAATACAAAGTAAAGCTCTCTTATGTGGACATTCACATAATAATCATATTTACAATACTCTTCCCTTGGATGTCTACTATTCGATGACAGTTGCCTCATTAAAACCTTGCTAATGAAAATCCAGTGGGAAAAAACCAAAGAGAGGGAAAAAGACTTCAACATTCTTTAGAATAATTGAATTGGCAATTGACGTAAACAACGATGCCTCATTAAAACATTGACTAGGAAAATCCAATAGGACAAAACCTAGAAAAGGAAAAAGAGTACAACACACATATCTTGGGTAATATGTTTCAATTTACTCCCGTAATTAATTGCTCCCCCTGATATTGGCAATCCTTAAATTATCTGCTGATTGAGTCGACGCATTTCAATACCATGCACAAACTTTTGAAAATTTGACTTTAGTAAGGCTTTGGTGAAGGGGTCAACTAGATTATCATAGGAGCGGATCTGCCTGACTTCAATTTCATGACTCTTCTGGAGTTCATGTGTGAAGAAGAACTTCGTTGAGATGTGTTTACTTCTGTCTTCCTTGATTTAGCCTTCTTGGATTTGAGCTACGCATGCACCATTGTCTTTATAGATAATGGTAGGAATATCTGTTGTTGGAGCCAATTTACAAGTGCTTTGGATATGCTGAACTAATGATCTCAACCGAACACATTCTCTACTTGCTTCATGCAGTGCTAGTATTTTTGCATGGTTGGAAGAAGTAACTACCAGGGTTTGTTTAGTAGATCTTAATGAGGTAGTAACATTGTTACTAATAAAGACATAACTTGTTTGTGATCGTTCCTAATGAGGATCGGATAGGTAACCAGCATTTGCATAACCAACTAGAAGTCGACCATTTGATTTATCATTTGAATAAAATAATCCCATATCAGTCGTTCCGCGTAGGTATCTCATAATCTGTTCGATATCAGTCCAATGCCTACGAGTTGGAGCAGAACTATATCTTGCCAAAAGATTTATTGAAAATGCAATGTCCGGTCTCATGCTTTGTGTTTAGTAGTGCACCAACGACGCTTAAATATGAGACTTCTAGTCCAAGGATTGCCTCATCATCTTCTTTAGGACGATATGGATCTTTCTTAATATGAAAAGATCGGATGACCATGGGTGTACTAAGAGGGTGCGCTCTATCCATGTTAATTTATGACCTTTTCAATATACTTTGACCGGTAGACCAATATTCTGCTAGAACTACGCTCAATCTGTAGGCCGAGACAATACTTAGTTTTCCCAAGGTCTTTCATTTCGAATTCCTTCTTTAGGTATTCAATAGTTTTGTGGAGATGTTCAAGAGATCCAATTAGATTCATGTCATCAACATAGACTGTTATAATGACAAATCCTTTCTCATATTTTTTTTATTTTATAAAAACACATGGGCAAATGTGATTATTCTTATATCCTTTATTTGTCAAATATTTGCTAAGAAGTTTGTACCACATTTTTCTAGATTGCTTTAAACTATATAATGAACGTCGTAGTTTTATCGAGTATATACTTTTAGACTTTTCTTTATGTAACTTATATCCTTCAGGGACTTTCATATAAATGTCAGTATCTAAATTTTCGTATAAATATGCGGTTTCTACGTCCATTAGTCTCATGTCGAGTTTTTCAGAAACTACGAAACTTATTAAGTAACGAAACGTTATTGCATCCATGACTGGAGAGTATGTCTCTTCATAATCAATCCCAGGTTTTTGCAGGAAACCTTTTGCTACAAGACGTGCATTATATCTAACGATTTCAGCTTTCTCATTTCGCTTTCTTTCAAACACCCATTTGTAACCTACGGGGTTAACACCTTTTAGGGTTTGTATTACAGGTTCAAACACCCACATTTTTTCAAGAGAACCCAATTATGCTTGATAGCCTCTTTCCATTTTTGCCAATTACTTCTATGTCGATATTCATTGATGTTGCGTGGTTCATCATCATCATCATCGCCCTTTGAAATTTCAGTAGCTATTGCAAATGAAAATATGTCATTGATGATTATTTCTTTGCAATCCCACATTTCTCCTGAATATGTATAAAACATAGAGATCTCATTATTGTTATTAGGTAAATTTTCATCTTCAGGAGTTTGTATAGTCACTTCAGGGACTTATGTCTTTTCAGGAACAATATCCTCTTTTGGGGTTTTAGACAATTTGATCTTTTTTTCATAACTCCTTCAGGAACATTATGTATAACCTCTACAGGAGTGTTATAAAGGCATAATTTTTTATTTGATCTTCGCTTTTGGGGAGCTGAGTCTTTGGAACCTATAGGTCTGCCACGCTTCTAGCATGTAGCAGATTCATTTGCCACTGATTCGAAGTTTATCCTACTGGGATATCAATTCGGACTGGCACATTTACAGCGGACACATATGACTTGGTCACTTTGGCTGCATCATTGAATGCATCAGGCATTGATTCACAATCTTTTAAAGATGCAATATCCTTCGTATCTCATTTTCACATTGAGCGGTACACGGGTCGAGATGAGACAAAGTGGAAGTATTCCACGATAATTCTCGCCGTTCTTCAAGAACGGGTTGTTTAGTGGGAATGAGTCGTACTTCAGATATGTTCTTTTCTCCCCCTAATGCTGGGAAGAGTATCTCATCAAAATGACAATCCACAAACCTAGCGGTAAGCACGTCACTTGTTAATGGTTCAATATAGCGAATTATAGTGGGCGAATCGTAAGCAACATGTATTCCTAAACAACGTTGGGGGCTCATTTTGGTATGTTGTGGTGGTGGGATGAGTACTAGTACTGTACGACCAAATTAATGCAAGAATGAAATGTTGGGTTGACAGCCTGACACAAGTTGTGAAGGTGAAAATGGGTGGTAAGTAGTTGACCTGAGTTTAATTAATTTACTCGCATATAATATCGCGTGTCTCTAAGTAGAGACGGGTAATTTAGATTACATTAGCAAAGGTCTTGTAATGAGTTGCAGACATTTGATTAAAGACTCTACTAAACCATTTTAAGTATGGACATATGGAATTGGATGTTCGACACCAATCCCTTGTGATAAACAATAGTTATTGAAGACTTGAGAAGTAAATTCTCCTGCATTATCTAATCGAATGGATTTAATGGGTTGATTGTTCGCTTGCCTCAAGTGCAAGGCTGCGATGTAGTAATAATCTCAGTAAGACCGAGGTTGATAAACAGGGAATTAGGGTAAACCAATTCAAACTATTCCAGCAACTTCAAATTCAATTAATTTAGAAGTTTGAATTCATAAACTAAGTAAAAACAGTAATTTGTAAAAAATCTGTAATGTAACGGAACTAGATTCGAAGGATCCACTTATAGTAGTCCCATGTGAATTCATCCAAGCATAAACATAACTAGATTCGAAGTTTTATCTCACTTCTAGTTGGAAGATTTAACAATCAAACACAAACAATCTCCACTTAAATCTGAAAATAAGATTCTAGTTCTAATGAAGCACATAAAATTCAAATATGTAGCCTTCGAAGTAATAACCATGCCAAGGGACTATGGTATGCTTTAGGGTTACTACAATTCGAATCTAATCAATCCAAACATGATAATCTCAGAGAATTGTAAGGAACTCATATCCGAAGCACATGAACTCTCATAAAACATCTAAAAATACCAACTTTATTCAAACTAGAACTTAAAAATCCAAACTAAAGGTAGAGTACTTAAATGAAATGAATTCTACATGATAACCAACTACAAGCTTCACCTCGTAACCTTATCTAAGAGGTTCTAGCCGAGCATTATCATTTTTCAACTAAAAACAATGAAAAGCTAATGAAAAACATGAAAAATCAAATTTTGGAGAGTTGTAGACGCTCCACAACGATCATCTTCACCTCCTACGAAGTCTCAAGCCTTCTATGATGCCTTAGGAACGATCCCTAGGTTTCCTTTTATAATGGAGAGGCTTTCATCCTACTCTTGTAAATCCTCGAGTTTTCTTAAGCATCGTTCTGGATCTCATCAAGCTCATTCAATTGGAGTTTGCGGAGCAAGCTAGCCTTGTCAATGTTGAAGTTCAATACCCAAATCGCCCAATAGGCTTTGTGGTCAAGTTCCACGAGCAAGTGTTAAGCTTTCCCATAAACAAGTCTATAGGGGGATATTCCAATAGGGGTCTTATACGCGGTACGGTGAGCCCAAAGAGCATCAACTAATCTAAGTGACCAATCTTTGCGATCTAGTCTCACCATTTTAAATTTTTTTTTTTTTTTTGATTTCCCGATTGAAAATTTCAGCTTGCCCACTTGTCTGTGGGTGGTATGGGGTACTCACTTTATGTTTAATGCCGTATTTTTTCATTAAGGCTTCGAATGGCCTATTGCAAAAGTGAGAACTACATCACTTATGATGGCTCGAGGTGTTGTAAATCTGGAAAGTATATTTTCTTTGAGGAACTTTAGAACCGTACGATGATCGTTAGTTCTACATGGAATGGCCTCTATCCACTTGGACACATAGTCTAAGGCAAGCAATATGTAGACATATCTAAAAGATGAGGGGAATGGTCCCATGAAATCGATGCCCCAACAATCGAAGACTTTGAGATGTTGAATAGGGTTGAGAGGCATCATATTCTGCCGAGATAATCCACTTAGCTTTTGACAACGCTCACATTCTTTGTAAAACTCATAGGTATCTCTAAATAAAGTAAGCCAATAGAAACCACATTGCAGAATTTTTGCAGTAGTTTTCTTGACGAAAAAGTGACCCACACATGCTTGATTGTGACAAAAGGAGATGACATAATTTCGTTCATCATCAGGGACATATCCCCTAATTATTTGATCTGGACAATATTTGAAAAGTAACGGTTTATCTTAGAAAAACTTGCATAGTTCCTTAAGAAAATTTCTTTTATTCTGTTCAGTCCAATGAGTCGACATCGCACTTGTGGAAAGATAGTTTTCTATGTCAGCGTACCATGGTAGATGCATAGCAACAAAAAGTTGCTCATCGGGGAATGAGTCCTCAATCGGTGACTCGTCAATGGAATCGGGTAAAACTAGGCTGGATAGATGATTCGACACCACGTTCTCTACTCCCTTCTTATCCTTGATCTCTAAGTCGAATTCTTAAAGGAGTAGGATCCATCGTAGCAAACGGGGCTTAGCTTCTTTCTTAGAAAGAAGATGTTTCAGTGCTGCATGTTCCATAAAAATAATGACCTTAGATCCTATTAAGTAAGGCCTGAATTTGTCCAAGGCAAAAATGACTGCTAGGAGCTCCTTCTCCGTAGTTGAGTAATTGACTTGGGCGGGATTCAAGGTCCTACTCATATAGTATATAATGTGGGGCTTCTTATCCTTCTTTTGGCCTAGCACAACCCCAATAGCATAATCACTCACATCGCACATCAACTTAAAAGGAATAAATCAATCCGGTGGTTGCATGATGGGAGTGGTTGTCAACATGTCTTTTAGCTTTGAAAAAGCTAATTGACATTCGACACTGCACTTAAATTGGTTCTCCTTTTAAAAAAGGTTACATAAGGGCCTAGAGATGTGGCTGAAATCCTTTATGAACCTTTTATAAAAACTGGCGTGTCCAAGGAAGGACCGCACATCGTGTATGCTTTTGGGTGGTGGTAGGTTGGAAATAATATCGATTTTGGCCTAGTCTACCTCATTCCATTGGACGAGATAATATGTCCAAGGACTATTCCTCTTTGTACCATAAAATGACACTTTTCTCAGTTTAAAACAAGGTTCTTTTCCTCACACCTTGTCAAGACCAACTTCAAGAGATTAAGGTACTCATCAAAAGTACAACCAAAAGCAGAAAAATCATCCATGAATACCTCGAGAAATTCACCCACCATTTTTGAGAAAATACTCAACATGCATCGTTGGAATATGGCGGGTGCATTACATAGTCCGAATGGCATCCTTCGGTATGCGAAGGTGCCAAATGGGCATGTAAAGGTAGTCTTCTCTTGGTCTTCCGGGGCTATCTCAATTTGGTTGTAGCTGGAATAGCCATCGAGGAAGCAATAATAGAAGTGACCCACTAACCACTCCAAAATGATCTATAAATGGGAGAGGGAAGTGGTCCTTCCTAGTGCCATGTTTAGCTTCCGATAATCTATACACATATGCCAGCCGGTGTTCACTCTAGTCGGTATAAGCTCGTTGTTGGCGTTCTCTACGATTATAATACTGGACTTCTTAAGGACAACTTGGGTAGGACTCACCCATTGGCTATCCGAGATGGAGTAGATGATACCCACATCTAGTAGCTTTAACACTTCGGCCTTGACAACCTCCATCATATTTGGATTTAACCTCCTTTGAGGTTGTCTAGTCGTTTTCGCATTCTCTTCGAGGTGGATACAGTACGTATAAACCGAAGAGTTTATCCCCTTGAGGTTCGCTATTGTCCAACCTATGGCTCCCCTTTGTTCTTTGAGTAGGTCAATCAACTTGAGCTCTTGGTCTTTTCCTAGATGAGAGGCAATGACAACTAGGAATATTTTCTCTTGACCCAAATATACATATTTAAGCTCGGATGGCAAAAGTTTAAGGTCAAGCTTCGACGGTTTAATATTAGACGGTAGAGGCTTTGATGTGGTTGGTGGCAATCTTTCAAAATGAGGCCTCGACCGACTAGTATTAACTATCGGTTTCTCAATACTCAATGCTTGCACAATTTCACTGATGATGGGGTCTTTGGAATCTTTAAAATGTGCCAAATAGTCTCCAAATTTTTAAGTAGTTCAAGTTGGAGGAGCTCCTCTTCTTCAAAGGATTCGAGCATGTTTACCTCGAAGAGCTCGTCATCGTCATCCCTATGCCTTTTGGCCAAGTGGAACACATTTACCTCCAATGTCATGTTTCCAAAAGATAATTCATCACCCCATTCCGGCAATTTATAATTGCGTTTGATGTAGCTAGGAATGGGTGGCCTAGAATCACCGGTATTTGAGTGCTAGTATCCATAACCGGTTGTGTGTCCAAGACGATGAAATCCATTGGGTAGTAGAATTTGTCAACTTGGACCAATACATCCTCAACTATCCCTCTCGGTACACGAATGGATCTATCAGTGAATTGCAATGTGGTTTTGGTGGGTTTTAATTTACCAAGGCCCAATTGCTCGTATATAGATTATGAGATCAAGTTTACACTTGCCCTCAAGTCTAATAATGCATGCTTAATCCGGTAGTCACCAATGATACATGAGATTGTGGGACTACCAGGATCCTTAAATTTTGTTGGGGTCTTTTGGGTGAGGATGGCACTCACTTGCTCATTTAAAAAGGTCTTTTGTTGCACATTGTATTTGTGTTTGGTTGTGCATGGGTCCTTTAGGAACTTAGCATAAGAGGGGATTTGTTTAATTGCATCAAGCAATGGGATGTTGATCTTGACTTGTCTGAAAATCTCTAAAATATCATGAGAGTTTGGGAGAGATTTTGGAGCAACCAATCTAGAAGGGAATGGTGCGATGGGCTTGTGAACGCGTTCCGTTTCTTGTGGGGCTGAGTTAGATCCATCCTCATTCTCAGAATTTACCAGATCATTACGCTTATCAGCCTTCATCGGAATAGATTTATTTACTTGTTTACCACTTCTAAGAATGGTGATGGATTTTTCTTGCTCCACATGTTAGTTGGAAAAATTAGGGGTGCTTATTTCATGTGCTTATTTAGGACTAGGCTGAGGTTGGGCCGGAAAGGTCCCTTCCTTAGCATTCAAGCGTCCCTTAATTTCATCAACCGAAACCTTAAGCTCTTGGAATATTTGCTGATTTGATTGATTGATTTGTGCTTGCCCCTGCATAAACGCTTTTAGAGTATCCTCCATTGAGAATTGGGGTGGGGCCATGTTTGGGTGGCCCTCCTTGAGAGTTGGTAGGATTGCCCGTGGGTCCATTCTTCAAACTGAAATTTAGAAGGTTCTTCCAAGTAGAGTTGTACGTGTTACCTACCGGTTCATTGAAATGCCTTTGATACCCATATGCGGTGTTTGCTTGCTCTTGTAATACCTCTTGAAATGCGAGAATTGTAAGACATTCTTGCGTAGAGTGTACATTAACGGCACAAATTCTGCATACGTTCTCAATGTCTTCCGTGGACTTAGAAATTCCACTTTTGCTTAGTTCCATAGCCTCGACTTTTCTTCTGAGGTTGGCTATCCTTGCGTTACATCATCTTCTTCCTTAAGGATGTAAATCCCTCCTTTCTCTTTTTATTGAAGGGGCTTGAGGTTACTAGACTTGTTCGAAGTATCCCATGATTGGGCATTCTCAGCCAACATGTCTAAGTAACTCAATGTCTCATCCGGATTTTTGCTCATGAACTCGCCATTGCACATCATCTCTACAAATTGGTGCATGTTGGAATTCAATCCATCATAAAAAATTTTTATAATTCGCAAACTTTCATATCCATGATGTGGGCAAGTGAGTAATAGTTCCTTAAACTTTTCCCAACTTTGAAAGAATGATTTACCCTCTTTTCCCATAAAGTTCATTATACATCTTCAAAGGGTGTTAGTTTTATAAGCTAGGAAGAACTTTTTCAAGAATTCTTGGGTCATCTTAGTCCATGTCCCTATTGAATGTGGTCTAAGAGAGTGGAGCGAACCTTTGGATCTTTCTTTCAATGAGAAGGGAAACAATCTAAGTTTGATAACATCTTCTGACACATTGTTATATTACAAGGTAGTAACAATTTCATCAAACTCTTTTAAGTGTAGATATGGGCTCTCAGAATCTAGCCCATGGAACTTTGGTAAAAGTTGGATTACCCACGGCTTTATATCAATGTTCCCCCCAGTGGCTGTAAAAACCACGCGAGAGGGTGTAGTTGTACGGGCCGGTTGTAGGTAGTCACGTAAAGTTCTCATTGGATTAGCATTCCGCACCTTATTCTCTCCTACTCCCTCTTGATTTGCGTTTTAGTTGGAGTAGGGGGGAATGATTCCTAAATGGTGTTTGATCCATGCTCCCTGAATTCTCACAATGTTCTATGTATTTTCTAACTCGCTTATGAACGGAGAGTGGTCCATAAACCACCTTCGGTTTGGAGACGATTGGTGTGGTCACGTTTCCAATGGGACATAAACCACACACGCAATGATCTAAACTAATTCTAAGTCCTAAGAATAGAATCTGAAAAACTAAAAATCTGAAAAAGTTCTAAGTAAAAAAGATAGTACCCAATTAGCTTGAACTAGGAGAATTTCCTACAAAACAAAGCAAACTTGTTAGTTAAAAAAAAAAAAAAAAAAAAAAAACTAATTCTAGGAAATCGAAAAATCTTATCTATCTACTTCACTTCTATAGCTACTAAAACAATTTAGAACCGTTTAACCTAGACTCCCCAGCAACGACGTCAAAAACTTATTCGCTCGCCTCAAGTGTAAGGCTGCGATGTAGTAATAATCTCAGTAAGACCGAGGTCGATCCACAAGAAATTAGGGTAAACCAATTCAAATTATTCCAGCAACTTCAAATTCAATTAATTTAGAAGTTTGAATTTATAAACTAAGTAAAAACAATAATTTGTAAAAAAATTATAATTTAATTGATTTAAGGCCTCAAGGATCCACTTATAGTAGTCCCATGTGAATTCATTCATCCAAGCATAAACACAACTAGATTCGAAGTTTTATCTCTCTTCTAGTTGGAAGGTTTAGCAATCAAACACAAACAATGTCCACTTAAATTTGAAAATAAGATTCTAGTTCTAATGAAGCATATAGAATTCAAATATGTAGCCTTCGAAGTAACAATCATGCCAAGGGACTATGGTATGCTCTAGGGTTACTACAATTTGAATCTAATCAATCCAAACATGATAATTTCATAGAATTGTAAGGAACCCATGTCCGAAGTATATGAACTCTCATAAAACATCAAAAAATACAAACTTTATTCAAACGAGAACTTAAAAATCCAAGCTTTAGGTAGAGTACTTGAATCAAACGAATTCTACATGATAACCAACTACAAGCTTTACCTCTTAGCCTTAGCTAAGAGGTTCTAGCCGAGTATTAGCATGTTTCAACTAAAAATAATGAAAAGCTAATGAAAAACATGAAAAATCAGATTCGAGAGAGTTGTATACGCTCTACAATGATCCTCCTCACCTCCCACGAAGTCCCAAGCCTTCTATGATGCCTTAGGAATGATCCCTAGGTATCCTTTTATAATGGAGAGGCTCCACTAACTCAAAAAGTTCTAGAATTGCGAATTACTTACGCAATTTCACCACAAAAATTAGAGGTTCAATGATAAGCTACTGTCCACAAAAATCGGACTGGGCTGGCCGACCGGTCTTGATCGTTCAGACCTGTCTAGGCATGGTCCAGCAAGTGCATTAGAGGAGCTGCCCATGTGGCCGACCGGTCTTAACCGGTCGAATCAATTTGGTCCTTTGTACAGCGGCTTCACAGGGTGGGCAACAACATGGCCGATCGGTCTTGACTGGTCTGACTTCTTTTCTTTCTTTTCTTTCTCTCTCTTCTCTCCTTCTTTCTTCTTCCTTCTTTGGCCCACCTTTGGTCTTCATTAAAGAGCTTCTAAATGGGTCTTTTAGTCATCAATTGTGTGAAGTCTCTTTCTCATTCCTATAACCACAAAACATGTATTAACTTAGTCTTTTAACATGAAATTCAAGCATACAATGCAATGTAATGGGTTAGATTATGTATAAATTAGGAGCTCAACACACCCCCAACCAGCATTTTGCTAGTCCCGAGCAAAATAAGCGTGAAACAATCCACATCCCTGAAAACTCAACTCTCTCTTGGAAACTTTGCTTCTATAGACTTTAAGACATATAAGTGTAAAGTTCAGAAAAGCCAAATAATGAAAAATTGAAGTCCTAAACTTTCCAAACATAATAGGTGTTCACATAGAATCCCCACCGATTTATTGACAAATAGACGAATCTGAACATGTATGGTCCAGTGTGCATTGTGCATATACATCTCATGACTTTCCAGGATTACCTTCTTTATAAATTAGCTAAACAAAAGATCTAAAAGTGTACAGAATCAACCAATTGTCTATGACAAGAATTTGCCTTACCGTTCCTTCGATGGCTTTCATAGTACTTTCCATTTCCAGCTTTGGTTGGTAATAGGTAGCCCTTTTCGAATTTTTTCACAAATACTCAATGAATACCACATCTTCATTGTCTTTTTCATAAACATTAGATAGGATTTTTAGAAATACATATATTCCATTCTTTTCTCTTATTTTCACATGAAGAAGGATAGATAAAGTTCCCTGACTTGCTTCCTAAACTCATCAAATCTTAAGTCTAACCAATCTACAAATCTACTAATCCCCTCAAATCATGAGAATCATGTAATGTGAAATAGACTAAAAACGTTAAAATTTTCTATCAATCAACTCATTGGGGGAAATCATATATAAAACAATTATATTTGAGATAATTCAGAAATCTTAAAATCTTACCAATTAGTCTCTCATCCTTTTATTCTTATAGCATACCAAGTGCATAGAAACAAGGTTTTCTAAAAGAGTTTTGATGTTTCAGAAAAATTAAAATTTTTTTTTACAAAATATTGCTTGCTCGAAACGTCCACAAACTACTAGATTCTAGGAATCTCACCCCCCAACTAAATCTTGCATTGTCCTCAATGTAAAAAGATATGCAATGAGCATGAACATGAGAGCAAGGATAAAAAATAAAAGAGAGTGAGAACGAGAGTACCTGATAGAGTTGATCATGGAAGTCTACCACCGACATCTAAATCTACTAAAGCAATAAACCGAAAACAAACTAAACCTAATCTACTCTATACCTCCGTCAGACTAGGAGATCAATCATCCTAATACATAGGATCGTTCAGAGTGATGGACATGTCCTCTGAGTTAAAATTTTCAACGAATGGTTTAAGGCGTTGTCCGTTCACTTTCAAACAGTTACCATTCTTCACATTTTCTATCTCAACAACCCCATGAGGAAAAACCTCTTTAACAATATATGGGCTAGTCCATCGAGATCTCAATTTTTCAGAAAAAAGATGGAGTCGAAAATTGTACCAGAGTACTTTTTAGCCTTCATGAATTTTTTTTTCTTCTGAAAATGTGTTTGTCATGAAAGACTTTCATCCTACTCTTGTAAATCCTTGAGTTTTCGTAAGCATCGTTTCGGATCTCATCAAGCTCATTCAATTGGAGTTTACGGGATTAATCTAAAACTTTATACTTATTGAGGGATTAATCTCATCAACCTTATACTTATTGAGGGATTAATCTAAAACTTTATCTTTGTTCCTTAGAAGGTATACGCTAGTATATTTGGAATAGTCATTTACGAACGTCACATAATACCTTTTGCCTCATCTAGACATGTGATTTTTAAAATCACCTAAATCACTATGTATTAATTCTAATAACTCGGAACTTCAACATGTTTAAATGACTTTCTAACAAACTTCAATTCTATACAAGTTTCATATTTTTTTTCAAAATTATCGATGGAGATGTCAGGTATCAATCCTATTCGTTTAATTCTTTTTAAGAATTCTACGTTTACGTGACCCAATCTACTATGTCATAAAGAAAGATATTCAACAATATAAGCATAACTGGATGACATATTATTATCATATGAAATATTTACAACAAACAGATCATCACTACAGTAACCATTTTCAAGGAAAGTTCCATTCTTGGTCATTACAAGCTTATCAAAATCAATTATTAGTTTAACTCCAGCCTTGCTGAGCAGCGAACTAAAGATTAAATTGTGTCGAATATCAGACACATGTAGTACATTCTTTATCAACAAAGTCTTTCCCGATGTGAGCTTCAAAATAATATTTATTTTTCCAACAATTAGAGAGGATTGGGCATTTTCCATGAACACTTGTTCTTCATTCCCTATCACTTGATAAGAGGTAAATATGCTCTGATCCTTACATACATGCCGAGTTGCCCCGGTGTCTAATATTCATGCCATGTTGTTTATTAGGAGCACCTCGAACAACTGCAGCGACAACAATGTCCAAATTTTCTTAAGCTTTATCGATATTGACTTGAGATTTTATATTATTTTTCTTAAGCTTACATTCATTTTTGTAATATTCAAGCTTCTTACAATAGTTACATGACTCATTTTTCTTAAATTGGCCGTTCGTTTTCTTTTTTCAGCTAGCACTCTTTAGTGTAGTGTTCGGGCCTTCCACAGCTGTAACAATTTTCTTTCCTTTTGACCTTTTGTGCCCGACTTGTTTCTACTAGGTTAGCCTTAAAAATTGAACCGTTTGCATTATCAATTCGGTCTATGTTTCTGTTAGCCTCTTCTATCCTTATGTGTATGATTATGTTTTTTAAAGAGATACCGTTTTTCTTGTGTTTCATTCCATTTTATATTTTTTTTTCAGGAAGGAGGTAATTTTTCCATCAGTGCTCGTGACAGGAATACCTCATCTATTTTCATTCCTTCAATCATCAGTTCATATACTAGATTTTGATAATCGTGAATCTAGTTCGTGACATATTTATCGTCTATTATTTCATAATGAAGGAAATTTGTGATATCATGTTTCTTAAAACCTGTATCTTCAAGGACATTTCTTTTTTAGTGCGGCCCAATGTTTTTTAGCAGATTCATAGGAAACATAGATATTGTAAAGTTCATTAGACAAGGTATTTAGAATATAATGTTTACAATTATTGGTATCTTAAAATTTTTTCATTAGCTGGATCAACTGTAAATGAATTTAAAAGAATGTAAAAAACCTTTAGAGTTTGCAATGCAAAATTGATCTTCTATTTCCATCTTTTGAAATTCTATCTAGCGAACGGTTCAATTTTAGACAGTTCAGCCATAGGGTTGACTGTGATCATATCCATAGTTTACAGTTGAGTTCTGGTTGTAACTCGATTCAACCAGTTTAAAAAACAGTCGAAGACCAGTTACTAAAGGTTTAAAACAAAAAAGAAAACAATTCCTGTTTTTTGAACAAATGATAAAATGAAAAAATCTACTTCTTTCAACAAAATTTGATTTCAAGATTGTTGGAATATATGTTGAAAACAATAAAAATTTGAAAACGTAAATTAAAATAAATAAATAAAAGAAGTAAGAAGAACTTATTGTTTGAGTCAAGGCGTGACTGAGTCACTCGGCTTGAAACCAAATCTGCCCTCTTTGGATCGCGTCCCAAGTGCAACAGAATTTCTTGGACAGTTGGCCTCTAGGTTACAATGACTATTACCCGGCTGATACACTCATTGTATACGGGCTCGAACCGACGTGCAGAACTTAACTGAAGTAAGTTGACTCGCTTACAAACTCAGTTGACAAAACAAAAATGAGCCAGAGACGAATTTTGAAGAACCGAAGAGAGAAAATATTGTTTTTAAATAAATGATTTGGAAAAAAGAGTAAGTCTATTTATAGATCATGATTAGGTGTTTAAAGCACTGTTTCAAATGAGTTAGGTCCGTTGGGTTTAAACCCAATTGGTATGACCATCCGAACAAACATGTCTCCAATTTGAAATTCGGGCAAAACCGACAGGTGCGAGTTACATAGACATAAACATAAATAGACTTGGACCCGGCCTGATGCGAGCATGCACACACACGTCACACGGAACGACATGGCTTGGCTCAACGTCAGCGGACGCGTTGTAAGGAGATGGTCCAACCCAAATGGCTTTCCTCCTTGGCGATTCAAGCCTTGTACAATCCACGTCTCATATATACACGAGATTTTTATTGGTCATTTCCGATGTGGGATAGAGAAAAAAAAACAATTAAAAAAAAAAAAGAAGAAACAATGGGAGGAAGTTTGAATTTGAAATAAAAACTATTTTAAAATTCCTTTAAAATACAACACTTATAACATCGCATAACCGCAAAATATCAAAGGGCATGAGGGCTAATATGTCTTTTTGACACCTTAACAGAGTTTTTCTGTCGCTAAGCGATGGTCAAAGTCTAAAAGGTAGCTGTTTTTTCAAATTTTGAAAGCATAAGCTTGTTAATTTAAATATTTTAAAATGGGGCTCTTAAAGGTTGATGGCCGTTAAATGGAGAAACTTCTGGATTTAATTATAAAATACTTGAGACAAATAAAGACACGTAAGTCTTTGATATTAATCCAACTAAACACTCACTGAGAGTCTGAGTCATTGGTTTTTCGAGCCATCCACATGGATGGTGTGAGAAAGTGACTGATGTACATCGCGATGGACCAGATAAAGATGCACCAACGTGTGCTTTCCAAGCTTATGACCTATGCATACATAAAGCGAGAATAAATAAAGCATAATTTGATGCGATGGGCCGAATAAAGCATTGCAAGCTTCTCAATGGTAAAGCCTCGTATTTTTTGGAAAGCAGGAACAAAGAATTGCATACGCAGGTCTCTAGCAAGGATGGTTTATGTCCAAAAAAAAAAGACTCCTATCAGATAATCGTATCTACGTTATATGTGGCAACTAAATTGGCGGTGTGAAACTGAAATGGTTAGCAGTCAAATATGCAGTGGATGAACTGTACAAAGAGTAAGAGAAAAAGTATTGTCTTGAGGGGTTTCATTTTTAAAACGTAAGCTATCCATTCTTTATGGGCCGAACAATTGAAACATCACTCTGTCTATATGTCCTTGAAAGTGATAGCTCTACTTATATTATAATTCTTCCTGCTCTGCTGTACCATTTCCTTGCATGGAGAGGTGCGTTATCCTCTGGGAATAAATAATGCACGGAAAGTAGGAATAAAGAGTACATTAGGTAAAAAAAAGGAAAAAAAAAAAAAAAATCCATCTTTCAATGAGATGCTCTTAATTAGCCTCGACGGAAATTCTCTCTTGAGAGCTAGAGAATTTTTTGATACTCAAAAGGGACTTTACGTATGACCTGATCAAAATGGAGAAGTGCACTAATAGAAGGATGGTCTGGCACAATGGTGAATTTACAATCAGTGGTCAAAATGAAATTTACAAATAGTGAGAGCTCAACCGATTAATGTCCATCAACTGGAAGCTAATACCATTTTACTAATCTGTTTCTTGAAGCTATATCCATTAAGTGGTCCCACAATTTGGACGTTCTGGATTTGGGCATACGTGTGCCACGTGTAAAGTGACAGAGTGCATGTATAGCTCTTCATATACTCTGCCAACCTCTGAAGACCTCATCTAAATGAGCATAGATACAAAATGCCCACTAAAAAATTCCCTATCTACCTGTTTCCTTTTTTTTTTTTTTTTTTTTCTTCTGCTAGGCAATTGGTCGGTGATTCCAAGGGGAATAATCACATGCGTTGAAAGGGATGGTAATTACACGAATCTTCAGCAGATGGTTGCCACAAGTGTGGAGTACCATTACATGGATAGCTTGGATGTTTGGTCTCCCAAACCAGCTGGTGATCATGTCCATTTAACGGGTAGACTCTTGTGTTATGTCTTGCACAGATTAAAAGCCATCGAAACAATCTGAATTGTGGGAGGATATACTTAAATCCACACTGATCAAGAAATCCTAACCATCCACTTAATGTCTATCAGATCGATGGTTAAAAATAAAATAGTGATTGTTCCAAATATGAAGGGAAAAATCAGATAGTTAATATCATTTTTCCATAGTGATTTTGTGGTTATGCTCCATCCACAGTAGGGTTACTGATTTGGACAGTTGGATTGACATAAAACTATATTCCATATGTATGGTTGAAGAGCTTACACCATTTATTAAATCGTCCGGAACTAACATACGAGTGTGGCCCACCATAAACGTTAGTGCTATCAAAGATTCTTATTATCATACTGACAGCAGCTTGGTCTAGTAGAACTTTGGTGGGCTCGGGTGGAGTTAGTAAGAAAAGATTTGATGACCTATGGTTTTTAATTGAGAATATGGTGCTTGATAGAGTGGAATGGTAGAACAAGATATGTGTAGGGGACCTCAATTAGTTAGGATAAGGATTAAATGATGATGATGATTAGGGTATTAGTTCTTAAAAGTGCGGCCCATGGTTTAGGAGGGTACTTAGATGGTGGGCCTACTTATTAATGGAGTATCTGCCAAAAATCCCTATAAGGGAGAATCTTGACAATGATGATGATAATACATGAGATATACTCCTTAAAACGTCGACACTATTGCAGAGTAATGTAGTGTCAATCGCTGTGGACCCACCAAAATGTGTGTATACATGTGAATAGAGAGGAAGAAAGCAGGAAGAGGAAGGGAAGATGGGTACGGGATGGTCACAGGAAGAGTCTGTGGAGCTGGCTGTGGAAGGGCCCAAGAAGCTCCCAAAGAAGCTCCCACACAACTACCAAGCTATCATCAACGAGGCTGACACAACCTTACCAGATGAACCTTCCCGCCTGTATGACCAGCTTCAATGTGGAGTGTTTTTGAACAAGAAGAAGAAAGCAAGTCCCATCTCTTAACCTTAGTCCTCTTTTGCTAGTGTGCATTCGACATTGATAAGTCATGCATGCACCAGAACCCATGCATAATAAGCACAGGTAAGGTTGGCAGTTGCTCAATTTGGACTTCAAAAGCCCTGATTAAAAATTAGGCCCCTACCCATCTAGTTTGGCAATCAGGCTTTCAGTTTCTGTTCCAAGCCAGCCTACTTTAAGTCATTAAAAAAAAACGTCTGAGGTTCGAAATCTAGGCTTGGACTCATCCCATTTATCAATCAAGCCAGAAAAGGGCCTGGCCTGATGCATGGACCTAAATTACAGGCCAGAGCAGAGCCCAACACATACTGAGCCAGGGCTGAAACCAGGCAGGTGGCCTGGTGCTAGATGATTAGCAAAGCATCTAAATTTATAAAGTGGAAGATTAGGAAAAGGAAAAGAGGAATTCCTCGAATCATCAACAATTCCATCAATTCCATTGGTCGATCTCAGGTGTCATTTTTACCAAAATCGATTGGATAACTAGAGTTGCGAAACCAGGAGCCATCGGTGATTTGACCTTTGTAATCAATGGGTACCATAAGTATTGTTGGCCGCCACTGGGAAAATGGTTAGGATTTCCTAATTAGAATGATGCTTTGGGAGACTTGGACAATACAATGCGAAGCGGACAGTGAAGAGCTGTTTCTGAATGTCTTCAGTTATATGAGCATTAGGACCATCCTTTCTGTTGGTCAGATAAATAGATGATTATGATCAGCTAGCCAAAGTGACTCTTCGGAGAGATGGAAAACTTATGTTGGCCATATTTTGAACAATCTAGATTGAGGATTAGACTATTAACAACGTTATCGGTCATTCATTTCATTGATTGATTTGAATAGTAATTTGCTGGAGATTATTAATTTTATAATTGTTTGATCGATGGATATCAAATGTGTTGAGATTTTATCTCCAATGTGTTTGGTTAAATAATATGATAAAAATTATCAGACTCTTTGCACATGCATGAATCTTTTACTAACTGAATTCAAAAGGGAATTTGGTTTTCCCCTCTAAAATCTTGTTTGAAATAGTGAAACTTCTTGGAAAATCTTTGAGTCTCATATTGCTTAGAGAGAGCTAGAGAGCTTTATAAGCTTTGAGTTCTCTAGTATATTCTTACTTGTAGAATAGAGAGAGAAGAAGGCTAGTGTGCCTGTTTCAGCGCAAAGCACTGGAACGCATGTGCTGTGTGAGACAATGTGACTGTAAAGATGCTAGTGGTACACTTTTCTCATACGTATCATGTCGCTCACACATGATTTATCGTGGACTGATGCAAGCAGCCGTTACACCTATTGGCTGACAGAGCTTTGCGCCAGTCAGCCGATAGCCAGCATAAATCGATTGTTATTAAGTTTTTGCCGGCTGAACCTTACCATTGCGCCTTTCGGCTGTGAGAACGGTTAGTTCTGTCGATTGACAGTTGTGAGTGGTTTCGGACACGTATTTCAAAAACGCCTCTTTGTGAAAACACTCAACTCTTCAAGAGAAAAAATCCTTTGTTAGACTTTCTATTCTTCTTTCTCTGTAAGCGTGTGAAGTGGATTCTCTGTTTTCTTAATACAGAGTCTGCCAAAATAGTAGACTAACGAGAAGGAGCGAATAATACTTTAAGCAAAGGGGAGAATAATACTTTAAGAAAAGCATATCTGATATGCTCTTTGAATTTGTTCTTGGTTTGATGTTTACACTGTTTGTTTTCAGTTTTTGCCATTACAATTTCTCAACAAAATGATCATGCGGATCCAATTTTGACCTTCCATGTTATTGGTCATCAATGAAATACACTGGAGAACTAGGCCGAAGTAATTCTTAATGGACATGAGCCTCATGATGGACTCGTCCAGATTTTGACCTTTTAAACCTTGGTTAAGCTCAAGCACATGTTTACTTGGCATTGATCTGGTGGTTAGGATTGTCTTATCAGATTCTCAAGAGAGATGTGCAATCCTAGGTGGAGCTCACGTTAGAGATGATCCAAATTGGCGTTGGACCATTTTCATTACAATTATATCAAATTTCTATTTTACGTCCATCAATAAGATGTTAGGATTTCACGTTTAAGGTGAGATGTCTCAACCTATATAAGGAATGCATGTGATGAATGGTCTAGATCAATCACTGGATCATTTTCTTATAATTTTACAATTAAAATGATTCTTGAAATATATGGAGATTTGGAAAAAAAATAAGAAGAAGAAAAGAAAAGAAAAAGAGGATATCTCCTCGTGACTTGATCATAAGGTGTTTGTCAAGACAACATACCCCAATCTATGGAAGGTGTGCCTTTTTGTTCCCATGCTTGGCAAACCTAACTTCACAGTACATATGGTACCATTGGACCACTTCTCTAATGAAGCATCATAATGCTTCCTTTATATTCACGGACCGGTAGGGGTGCAACACATGCCTGAGCCGACCTCAAGAGGATCCAGAGTGATCTGAATTTCGACTTGAGATGCCCAGCCCAATGTCCTCTTTACTCAACCCAACCTGACCCAACCTGACCCGATCTGATCCAATACATATGATCATTCCCAACCCGATCTAACCCTACCCAAAATTGCTGAACCCAATTTCAAATTGGCCTGCCTTTTCCAACCCTAACCAGACCAAAGGACCTTGACAATGTGAACTTGCGTTTTGTCATTTAGGTTCAGGTCAATCCAAACACAAGTTGCAACCCTAGTGACTAGTGCGTCAGATTTGTTTGAGCCCCACATGTTTTGTGGGCTCTTATAGAATGTTATACTAGACCTCCATGTTCGACATTGTTGTGCTCTAGTTCCACGAGAGTTCATCCATCAATGGAAAGTATATACTGTTTGTAATCTATCACACCAAGTGAAAACTATTGGAGTTAGTGCCTTAGAAAACCATCCGAGCCCTTATACACTAACTACATAGATGTGGTTGGGCAGATCTCAGCTGTTGATTTTAGTGACCATGGGTCTTAGTTTGGACATGTGATATGCCTTAGATAAATTTAGTGTTGCACTCATTCTTTGGGTTTTTTGAGGAGTAATTCTTCTACTAGTCATTGGGAACTTGAGAATGGACATGATAGTCATTGACCTAGGAGAGTCGTGGTCCATGGATCTCAGTACCTTCTAGACCATGACCGTCATAAGTGGGTGGGACATAGCCGTGGACATCAGTTATGAGATGTACGGTCATCTTGTGTGAGGGGACTGACTTGGGTCAGGATGAACAATCTCCACTATCAGGAGCCGACTTGGTGTCGTTTATGCCTTTCCCTTACACTACACAAGAGTGTGTGTATGCCATGGACAAAGGATCCAGGTTCGGACCTTTAGTCACTCACATTGGTGGATCAAGATCAAGTCAACAGTATGGGGGCCTATTAGCTTGAACGGTGATCATGAGATCAGGATTTGATGATGCATGAAAGATATTGGTTTGATCCGTAAACCTGAGAACGTGTAAGGGTCACGATCTTGACCGGTCGGCTTTGGCTCTTCCTATGAAATCTATGCAGGGGCCAATAAAGTGGACGTAGCTGGGTGCTTCCATCAAGAATTGTAGATTCGTGCACGGCTTAACAAGGGATCCAATGTTTTGGTCAGGAACATATTTATGACTTTGATCAGAATGAATCGAGGACTCATCAAGTGGTTTTTCCGCTGGACTTAATACTCTAATTGCTTTAATCAGATTTTAAAATGTTTTTAACCGTTGAAGTTTTGTTTTAACTATTAAAACTGTTTTAAACACACTTGATGATAACCTGATGGTCCAGATCTGATAGTCCACTTTTGATTGGCACGGGATATGATCATTAGTGATATACCATGGCAGTGGAGGGCTTGAATCATGAGTACATACATGAATGAGGTGGATTGACGGGCTTCCTTCATAGTAGGTTATACAGAAGTCCGTAGGGTAATGGAGTACAATGCTGAGTACACCCCGGAAACCCTAACCCCTCCTTGTTTATATGATCCTATTCCACGTGAGAGTGAGAGCTAGCCCTAGACGTCCCTATCCCATGAGATGTGTGAATGCGAGAGAAAAGAGAAACTATGTGAGAGAATGAAGATCTACTCCATCCTCTTGATTGTCCTCATGTGCGGTCCACTTGTGTGGATGGTGTACGCCTTCCTCAACACTTATCAGAGGATTAAATGTTGGGCTATCTCGATTCTCCGATACTGAGGTAGATTAGGGAGAGACTCTTTGATTTAGAAGATCAACATCAACAAATATACATCATAGACATTCCTTTTTGTGCACATCGTGTGCATGTATGATCTATATATATATATTGTTTAATTATAGAAATTTGATGTTACTGAAAATGAGAATTTTTGGAACGGGTTCCGTGATCAAATTATATTATGCCATATTCCGTTGCGTTTGTACACTAGGAACCCAACAAAAACCTTCTAACCGAACACCATTTTCTTATTGAAGTTGGCATACCATATAGTCTCTAACATAATGCCAGCCACGACGCACTTAAACTGTTGCTACCCTAGCACATCAACATTACACAAGTCATACCTAGAGGGCCTCTTCAATCAGCAATGGATCTTAGCATAACTTTCTTGTGTGTGGTCGAATCAAGCACGGCAAACACCCCCAGTGCATGGGCACGGATTCCAATGACATTTTAAGTGTAAAAACTTCGAAGATGACCTTTTAATATTCGTAAATTGCAGAAGGTAATCACAATTGTGTATCACGGATGGTCTTGCTTTTGGCACCCTAGAGGGTCATCATTATATTCACTTGCACATTGGGTATAGGTGTGTTTAAGATGAGATCATATGATAAAGTGATTACCTTTTGCAATTTACCAATAAAGATAATGTATTTAGGGTCGTAATTAGCAAAACTCCATTTTAAGCTTTGCATTTTGAAAAAAAAAATTAATACTCCAATTATCCAACACAAAAAATTTCTGTATATTTCGAAAGATGGGAACAATATTGTTTCTTTTTTTTTTCTAGAAAAATAAAATTAAACAAAAATAAAGGCATTTTATTCTTAAAACAAAACTTCAGGGGATGATTGAAAAAAAATTTAGTCGCCACCCATTAATAGATTGTGTAGGTGGTGGAAAATTCTAGTAGAGATGGATTGTTTTACATAGATATTTCTCGAGCACTTAAGAAGCAATTAATGATATTAACCACTATCCAGTTGCCTATCTACATTATTGCTCATGCATATAGAATCTCTAATCATTTTAATTGAAATCTTTTTATTTTATTTCATTATGCCCTTTATTTACCCAACATGTTCCATGTTGGGTAAGCAATGTTGGTTGTGGCAAGTTCCCTAACAGGGTTTGCTGGAACCTAAACATGGTAGACTTGATGGCTATCATGTTTGTTTACAGCATGAATAAAATACATGTTAATAGTTTCTAAGACCATTCTTTCCTTTTATGATTAGTACATTCTACAAGTAGTCAATCCCTAGGCTACTCGTGTTCTCTGCTACCACCTCCACATTCACGAGGATGAAATTGAGTTTCTCTGCTTTTGTGTGCAATTACCATGGTAATATGGCGCAGGGAAGGGTATGGGAATGAGAAGAGGAAGATCACTGTCTCCTCTTCATGATATAAACCTTGAATCCACAATGTGCAATGGCTCTTGAATCCACAAGAATAAAAGGAAATTTCTAGATAATTTTATTGATGTCTCTAAAATGATATTACAAGGATTTAAATAATAAAACATAACCCTAACTTAAGAGTCCTAATCTAAATAAACTGAAACTTTTCAAAAATAGTAAAACTTTCTAAAAATAGTAAGTTCTAATAATTCTAAGAAGACACCACATGTTAAAACTCTAAGGCTATAAGGATACATCAATCCTCAAACTTAATAGTAAGTTTTTCATACAACCCTAATTTTGAATAAGAATGAGTCATTTTCTCACAAAACGGAGTGACAAGACCCGCTAATAGGGGTTGATTGGCCTTAGTGGCCCGTTCCAGTCAAAATTTATAGGCCGTGTGCGTCCTGTAACTCATCCCGAATAAAAAATTATGGTTGTTTTATGGTTTGCACTTCGAACAACAATTTCTCCATACTCAGGATAAATCTCCACGATCCGAACGCACCTAGGCCCAGTTACGTCATGCCCCACGTAGGACTGGACTCGGATCTAACGGACTACATCTGCTTCCATTTGGGCTTCTTTCGGTCTATCTATGTCATGAATAGATTTGCAGCCAGCTCTACATCATAATGACTGACATGGCCAGATTGCATGCACTACCAGGAAAATAGCATAGTTGAATCTAAATGGCATATTTTCCTAGCAAAGACCTCGATAATAGGTCATCTAATAATACACTTCCGATGTTCATCCACACAAGCATTATTGAGTTTTTGAGTTTGTTAAACAAATTCGGTTTTAGGACCTTTCTCTTATGGGGGATTTTGAAGTCTTTATCGATCGGTTGAAACTCTAGCTGTGGTGGAATTCTTGTTGGCTTGATTACCTTATATGAGCTTCAGTGGTAGACCAATCCTATCACTAGGAATGTGCGTCTGAGTCACCCTACGTGTGTGTATGCACACACACAACACTTTTAAGTATCAAATTTTGATTTGTGAAATGGAAACGTAAAGTTCTGTAAGTACATATGTGGGTCTAACCTGATTTTAACTAGTGAGGTGATCATTGTATATAGTGAATTTGTTGGAACGTCCAAACCAAATGGACGGTTCGGATGCTCCAGCAACCTCTAGAAGTTTTCATGGCATCTAAAAAGCCACACGTTATGGCTATTGGAATTTCCACATGTTGTGGTTGGTGGATTTCCATACATTAGAAACTGATGGATTAAATGTAGTTAATGGTATAAATTATTCTAGAATGAGGGCATATTAGGTATTTCACATATTAGCAAGTCACTATATAAAGGGGTGTGGTGCTGTACGTTCATAGCAAGCAAAAATCAAGCTAGAAAGCTATTTTCAATACAGAGAGTCTTTTATTCCCTTCTTGTGTAGGTGTTTGAATTATCTCCCAAGGATTTGTAAAGCCAACAAAGTGGTATCATAGCCACTAGTCCTAGGTGTCGATTCCATAGTCTAGTGAAGATGGCCACCACTATTCAGTCATAAATTCCGAGATTGTCAAAAGACAACTATGAGAATTGGTGCATCCAGATGAAGGCACTGTTCGGGTCGCAAGATCTATGGGAGATTGTTACCGATAGGTATGTAGAACCCACAATGGAAGAAGAAGCCATCTACACCGCTGATCAAAAGGCGGTCCTCAAAATCAAAGGAAGAAGGACAAGAAGTCTCTGTTTCTTGTCTATCAAGGGTTGGATGATTCCACCATTGAACGGATCGCCGAAGTGGCAACATGCAAGCAAGCATGGAAGACTCTTGGCACCATCTTTAAAGGAGTTGATCGAGTAAAGAAGGTTGGTCTCCAAACCTTTAGGACCGAGTTCGAGACCTCACACATGAAGGAAGGTGAGACAATTTCTGATTATTTTTCAAGATTACTTGTTATTGTTAACAACTTGAAAAGAAATGATGAAAAGATTGAAGATATACGCGTGATTGAAAAAGTGCTTCGATCTCTCACAACTAAATTTAAGCATGTGGTTGTAGCCATAGAAGAATCAAAGGACTTGAAAAAACTGTCCGTTGAAGAACTGATGGGATCATTACAAGTACATGAGCAATGAATGCAAAAGAATGTTGGTTCGATGCTTGAACATGCCTTAGAGTCTAAGTTGACTCTAAATGAACAAAAGAATGGCCAAACACAACGAGGGGATCGTGGCATTAGCAATCGTGCAAGAGGTAAAGGGCATGGATATCATCCAAGTCAATCACAAAATCAACAAAAGTTTACAAATTTTCATGGAAGAGGAAATGGTAAAGGTCGATCCATGCATGGACGTGGAAATATAAAAAATATTCAATGTTACAATTGCAACAAGTTCGGTCATTATGCTTCAGACTGCTGGAGCAAACCAGTAGATCAAGACGAGCATTCTAATTATGTAGAAGCATCAAATTATGAAAAGGAAGACTTCACACTTCTTCTTGCACAAGAAGAAGCATGTGATCAAAATGACGTGTGGTATCTTGACTCTGGTGCGAGTGACCACATGTGTGGAAAGGAGTTGTTCGTGGAACTGACGGAAAATGCTCGTGGCAATGTGAGTCTATGAGACTCATCAAAAGTTACCGTAAAAGGAAAAGGAAAAGTCAAAATCTATCAGAAGAATTGTGTGTCGAATTTATCTCCAATGTGTATTACGTACCAAACATGAAAAGTAACATCCTCAGTATCGGCCAACTCCTTGAGAAGGGGTATGTCATACGCATGGAAAACTATTCTCTCTCTATAAGAGATGCACTGGGAGACTTGTAGCTCAAGTCCAAATGGCGAAGAATCGCATGTTTCCTCTCCAAATCAACACAAAAGCTGAAAAGTGTCTCTATGGAATCGTGAAGAATGATTCATGGAGATGGCATCTTCACTTTGGGTATCTCAATTTCAGTGGCTTAAAGCTATTGTCTTCATCAAGCATGGTACAGGGCTTGCCTGCTATTGAAGCTCCAGAACATGTGTGTGAGGCTTGCACACTTGGCAAGCAACAAAAGGAGCTCCTTTCCAAGTAGAGTGTCTAGAAGAGTAAAGGAACCACTTCAATTGGTTCATACTGATATTTGTGGACCACTTGAAACACCCTCTCTTGGAGATAATAAATACTTTATTACCTTCATTGTTGATTTCAGCAGAAGACTTTGAGTGTATTACATCAAAGAAAAATATTTCGCTTTCACTATTTTTAAAATTTTCAAAGCTCGTGTTGAAGTTGAAAGTGGTCACAAAATTAAAGTACTCAGATCTGACAGAGGTGGAGAGTACACCTCAAATGCATTTCGAGATTATTGAAGGAAACAAGGCATCAAGCAGTAGCACACTGCAGCCTACACGCCACAGCAGAATGGGGTTGCGGAATCGAAAAACCGCACCATCCTCGACATGACGAGAATCATGCTAAAAGATAAAGGCCTGCCAAAGAGCTTCTGGGCAGAGGTGGTTGCATGTACTGCCTACTTGCTCAATCGATGTCCTACCAAGAGCGTTAGAAATATGACACCTCAGGAGGCATGGAGTGGTTACAAACCGAGCCTGGTACACCTAAGGATCTTTAGGTATGTCATCTACGCTCAAGTTCCAGAAGTAAGAAAAAAGAAGCTTGATGATCGTGGTGAGAAGTGCATCTTCATTGGCTACAGTGAAGAGCTAAAGGCATACAAACTCTACAACCCACTAACTAATAAAGTGGTGGTGAGTAGAGATGTAGTATTCTGCGAGGAAGAAGCCTGAAAATGGAACGAGGAAGATTCGGCCAAAGAAAATCAAGTCGAGGTTGAAGAACATGAAGAAGAGAAGCATGAGAACCAGGAGCAGACATCTGCAACACCCTCTTCCGCCGAACTGTCTGCACGCAGAAGTCCAGCGATACGTTCTATCTCCTCTAGAAGTATTCCATCAAATCAAAATCCAGCCAGCACTTCTTCATCATGTTCTCCTTCACCCTTGGCTCCTATCAAAATGAGGAGCCTTAACAATATATACACGAAAACTGAGGAAGTAAATTTGTTCTGCTTGTATGCAGACCACGGGCCTGTTACATTTGAGGAGGCTATAGAAGAAGAATGTTGGAGGACGGTTATGGAAGAGGAGATCTAGGCTATTAGAAGAACCATACATGGGATCTGACTTTACTTCCTCAAGGCCAAAGAACTATTGGCGTCAAATGGTTGTATAAAGTCAAGCAAAATGCTAATGGTGAGATTGATCACTACAAGGTAAGGCTCATAGCAAAGGGTTACAAACAGAAATACGGGGTGGACTATGAAGAAGTCTTCGCTCCTGTTACTCACCTTGACACTGTGAGGATGATTATCTCCCTTGCAGCCCATCACAGTTGGATGATCTACTAACTGGATGTGAAATCTGCATTCCCAAATGAAATTTTGGAAGAAGAGGTCTATGTTGACTGGCCTAAAGGTTTTGTTGTTCAAGGGGAGGAACACAAAGTGTATCGACTGAAGAAAGCCCTTTATGGGTTGAAGCAAGGTCCTCGTGCCTAGAATGCATGCATCAAAAACTATCTACAAGAAAATGGTTTCATCCAATGTTCGTATAAGCATGCGGTCTATGTTAAGATGAATACTCAAGGCAATATACTTATAGCATGCTTGTATGTTGATGATTTGCTGTTCACAGGGAACAACCAGTCAATGGTTGATGAATTTAAGAAGGTCATGTTTAAGGAGTTCGAGATGATCGATGGCGGACTTATGTCTTTCTTTCTAAGCATCAAAGTGAAGCAACAAAATGGAGAAATCCATATATCTCAGAAAAAGTATGACAAGGAGTTGCTTGAAAAGTTCAAGATGGCAGACTGCAATGTCGTGAACACGCCTGTAGCAATGGGCCTGAAGCTGACAAAAGAAGGAGAAGGAAGAAGCGTGGACTCGACTCTGTTCAAGAGTCTGATTGGAAGCCTAAGGTATCTCACAATCACAAGGCTGGATATCGTCTATAGTGATGGGCTTCTAAGCAGGTACATGGAAGCGCCAAAAGAATCACACTGGCTAACCGCAAAAAGAATCCTCAGGTACGTCAAAGGAACAATGGAATTTAGTATTTTCTATCCATACGAAGATGAAACAATGCTGTATGGATACTCAGACAGTGATTGGGGAGGTGACCAAGATGAAAGGAAAAGCACCACAAGAAATATTTTCTATCTTCGATCGACTACTTTCACATGAAACTCAAAGAAGCAAAGTGTTGTTACTTTGTCCACATGTGAGGCATAGTACGTGGCAGCATCATCCACGGTCTGTGAGGCGATTTGGTTTAGAAACCTGCTAAAGGAGCTGAAGCATCCGCAGGAAGGATCCATAGTTATATATGTGGATAACAAGTCGGCAATCGACCTATCCAAAAATTTGGTGCAGCAAGAAAGGAGCAAGCACATCGATACTCGATACCATTTTCTCAGAGATCAAGTGAAGCAGAAAGTGGTGAAATTGGAGTACTATCACACTACTGAACAGGTCGCGGACATATTCACCAAGGCATTACCGACTGATACATTCAGATGACTAAGGTCCACGCTTGGAATGAAACCGATTTTGGTTTGAAGGGGAGTGTTGGAACGTCCAAACCAAATGGACGGTTTAGATGCTCCAGCAACCTCTGGAAGATTTCATGGCGTCTGAAAAGCTACACGTTATGGCTATTGGAATTTTCACATGTTGTGGCTAGTGGATTTCCATACGTTAGAAACCGATGGATTAAAGGTAGTTAAGGTATAGATTATTCTAGAATGAGGGCATATTAGGTATTTCACATAGTAGCAAGTCACTATATAAAGGGGTGTGGTGCTGTACGTTCATAGCAAGCAAAAATCAAGCGAGAAAGCTATTTTCAATACAGAGAGTTTTTTATTCCCTTCTTATGTAGGTGTTTGAATTATCTCCTAAGGCTTTATAAAGCCAACAGAATTGAGTTTGGGCCAGACAACTCATAACTTGGGATGTTGTCCACTAGTGAGAGAATAGCTTAATACACTCTAACATGGGAATGAGATAATGTAAAATTCTAATTGGTGCAATGCTTCATGTTCACACGTGTGACTACTTTTGAAATTTGCTACTTCAAATTCTCCACCTCTTATGGTCAAGTGGAAGAGTTTAGATGTGGGTCCATATGCAGGTCACTTACGCAACTCTATTAAGTGGTTCCGCCTAAGGCAATAAGACTCCCTATAGGACTTGTACAAACTTTTCCATTAATGTAGAGCAATTCTGATGTAGGACAATAGCCTAATCTAAACATATACATGTGAAACATGTAAAATTTAGCGGAATCATGTAGCAAATTCGGTCCCCTATTGTTTTACCTCTTTGGTTTCCTCTGCTAATCAAAACTCTCTTCGCTACACAAATGGGAGTAGCAGTCTTTCCCAAAACCCTAGCAAAGACCTCTCTCTCCGATCTTATACATATGAGAGAAAAGGAAGAGGAAAGAAAGAGAGGAAAGAGAGGCGAGGGAAAATATATACCCTTATTAACATTTAGTTTCATCCATTGACCAAGGTCAATCTCCATCTAGCAATCATCTACATGCATCATCAAATCTAAGCAGTGAAGGTTGCCTTTCCTTATTGTGCTTTTTGGATTGTAGATATTAGACCAGTCCAGCATTTAGCTATATTTAGTGGTCCACATCAAGTGATTGTTATAGATTGGCATGAACATATCAACATAGTAATCACACTGCATCTGGTGCCCAATAATAGGTTGCACAATGGATAAATAAGATTTATTACTCTAAATTTATATGCTTTGGAGTTTCTGACATATATCAGCTGACTGTTTTGCTATACACTATAAAAACCCTCCCTACTGACGTCTAAAACTGGGGCAACAGATGTTGATCAGAGATCAACGGTTGGATCTTCGTCATTCGGTGTAGACATGGAGAATGGGTAGAAATCCTGGGGCCTGTGATTACAAAGGAAAGAAAGATCGTGAGGGGTTGTTGGTCATACCAGCGGAGGACCCTCCGATACTTAAGTTAATGATGGAGTCGATGGGGAATAAGAGCTTAGAGGGTGTAATGTGTATGTGATTGTGTACCTTAGAGAGATGCAAGAGGGTCCTTTTATAAGTAATGATCCATGGCCAAGGGCAGTGGATCTCTTAGATCCCACTTAGGATACATTGTTGTATTGTTCATTGTCTAGGATACGTTTCTGGATTTGGGAGATACATGTGTTATCATGTCCGGATTCTACGCATCCCAATCATGGCTAGTATTTCTGTATGAAAGTGCAGATGGTGCTCAAGACATCGGGTATTCCCAGTTGAGTTGTTTTATAGTTAGTCAATAATGACCGAGACCAAGCCTAAGGGCTCAGTCTTTTGTCTGTTACTTGTGATCGAGCCGGAGGGCTCAAGGCAAATTCTGCTTTCTGGGGATGAAGTGGGATTCTCGAAGGTCTATCTATTGTTTGAGGCCGAGCCCAAGGCCTCTGACTTCATTCGTGGCTACAGGCTTGTATGAGGACTTTTCCCTTGTGAATGTGATGAGACACGGTAAGTGGACCACACATCTATGGCTAGATACCTTCCATGTCATGATCATGGACATGAACAGATTCACCCATAACAGAAGCCCCCCAGTTTCGTGTTCTGAGAATTTGAGCACAAAACTGAAGTAATGTGGGCTCGGGTCATTTGGTCATGACTTGCTTGTGTCAGACGCTGAGTATAACGATCGCCTATCAGTACGACGCTCGAGATGTCATTGCATTAAATGTTGTGGAGTGGAACGTCGCAATCATTTCTTTTCGTACACTAAAAGATGTGGCGCATTAAATGGGTGTGCCTCCTCTTACGTCATAGCAAATGGGGAAGTGCTAAGTGTCGCGTCCGTTGGGGGGAGAGATGTGATGGTATGATTAACTATAAATACCTCTTCCCTGTCTCTATCTGAGTATGAAAACCCCAATCTTCTGCCTCTCTAGTTTTTCATCTTCCTTGGCAATTTCAGCCTCGTTGTTCCTCCTTCGCCACTCTTAACTTCGAAGTCATCTTTAAGTATTTTTCTCTTTTCTTCCCATTCTGTTTTGTAAGGTTTTTCTTAACTTCTCTCATTACACTCCTATGACCAAAAAGTCTAGGCGCGCAGTTAGTTCTGAATCGGAGGCGGAACCATTGGGGGATGAAACCCCCGATTCTTCTTCCTCGAGTATGCCAAGATGGGGCATCCCACCAAATGCATATGGCGTCGATGGGTTTTCATCCACTCTAACCGAGTCTTCCTCGGGAAGAATTTGTTTAGAGTACCAAATACCTGATTCTGTCATAACCCGTCTGCCTGGAGCAGGTGAGAGTCCAAGCAGGCCACCCCTCGGGGTGGTGGCCATTTAAAAATATTTGTTTAAAGTTGGGTTTAGACCCCCCTTGCAGCCTCTAGCGAGGGAGGTCTTGATCCGATATGATATTTTTCCCGGGTAGCTTCAGCTAAATGGTTGAAGGGTTTTGTATGAGACATATGTCTTCTGAAAACAAGCAGGAATTGGGGAACTCACAATTGGCGAGTTCCTCAAGATGTTTATGTTGAAGTAAAATCCAAGTTCAAAGGACTACACTACCTTACATATTGGCACGGGTCAAATTTTATCACTAGCAACCCGACCAATAACAAAAAATGAATGAGCAAATGGTTCTTTAACTTAGGCGCTTGGGATACGCCAAAGACCCAGGAGGCCTCGGGTCAGAGGAACATGCCCCGGGCCTTCCTCCCAGGTTAGAGCCCTAAAAATTTATTTTTTCTTTTTGAGTATTTTCTTGAGAGTATAACTGAGCACTCACCTCTGTTTGTGCTATTGCAGGAATATCTCCTCCGAAATTGAACATCAAGGGCGCGATCCAGGAGAAACTAGTGAAAGCTTTTCGGGTGCCAAGTGCTTCCCGAAATGTAAAAGTCCTCCTCAGTCCCTCTTCCCTACTATTGTGCAGCCTTATTCAAGGTAACTGCCATTATTTTTACTTTGCTGGGTTCACATTGACCTAACTCTGATAATCCTTGACTTGGTTTCTCATGATCATGCAAAGATGACTTCTCAAGATCAATCTCGGAAAAGAAACGTCGACTAAAGGCCCAGGCGCTCCTACCTGGTAGTGCCTCGAAAAAGTCCAAGAGGGAGGGCTCGTCTTCTCAGCAATAGGAGCTTGCTGCTTAGGTTCATAGGCCGCAGGCTTCCTAGGCTCCTCATCCTCGGGAGCCTGTGGTTCAATCTTCTAAGCTCCTAGCGAGGACTCAGCATGTCGTCCCCTCGGTTAGGGGGATGAGGTCTTTAACAACCATGACTTGGGAGCTGATGCCCCCTCCTTAAGAAAGGGTTGGGCCCTCTTCTTTAAGGGACTGACGTCAAGAGAGTGTCCACCCTTCTTCCTCCGTTGGACAGGGGTCTAGCAATCTTCAAATTCTAGACCATTTCCTCCCAATGTGCCAATTCATGTGCAACCACATTGGGCAAAGAGATCTGGAGCCTTTAGTCAATCTGAGGCCCGAGGACGCTGCTCTACAAACCGCAGTGAAAAGCATGTAACTGACTATTTTCGATGCTTTTCGCATTTGCTTCTATTCTCTTTGTTCTTCTTCTAACTTTATTTGTTTCCTGCGGTCAGTTACTCAATGTTAGCCTTAAGGTTAACAATGACATCACTGAGGCCAGGCGGCTCTTGTCGGAGAAGAATCGCCTTATCAACGAGCTTCATGTGTCCCTAGCGGATGCTAAGAAGAAGGCGAAGATTGCAAAGGAGAAGCAGAAAGCTGTAGAGGAGAAGGCGAAGGCTTTTGAACTTCGTGACATGGATAAGGGGAACGTGATCACGGCCATGCAGGATAGTGCTAAGGTGCCGGAGGTGGAGCACCAGGATCTGGTCACGTCTGCCAAAGAGTTTCACTCTCGGTACGAGAAACTAGAGCATGACTATCTCCAAATCTATGAGGAGAAGGAGACCTTGGAAGTGGAAAACACTTCTAAGATAATCGAGTTGGAAGAGGCTGTAATGCCCCAAGATTTTTTACTCTCGTGGATATCATGATGAGTTGAGTTCCCGAGTGTTAACTGGAATATGCCAAGGACAAAATCCTCTATATTCCATTAATCATTCAAACATTTAATAGTTGGTGTCTTTCAAGCACAGTGACAGAAACGAATTATCTTATTCAATAAATTTCTACACTAAGTTAACAACAAAATGTCCTTTAAAACATATAAAATAGAATATTCAATCATTGCCTTCACTAGAAACTCTTATTACAATTTTGAGATAAGCAGTAAACTATCCTAAGAATGTATAAACAAATAAAGTCTTCATGACGCCGCTTCGACTATGTCATCCATCATTTATCGCCACGAACCTTCATATAATTCGGTTCATTTATTGGATCTTTACCTGGATCACCTGAGATGTGTTTAGATAGTGTTAATCGCTACCATAGTAAGGTATATACCTCCAAGACAATCAAAGTTATAACAGAGTAAACACAAGTATGATGATAATATTTACCAACCAAAACAAGCAAGTAAATCTTGTTAATGTGATGCATGCTCTAGCTAAGGTACCCTGGTTAGAATCATAACTCATGAAGCGAGAAACCCCCAATACACTTCCTCTATGACACCCAGCGGGGCTGGCTCACCAAGTCGAGCCCTAGTGCATGTGTGATTTTTGTTTCACCTTTATTTAAGTGATTTTACATCCATCCATATTAAATAGGCTCAATGGTCACTATAGGAAGTTGTAAATAACCCAACATAGGTAGACAACTTGGGCTTAGTATCCATGTTACCAACCCCGGCTCATGAGATATCATATAACAACAATATCCACATCTTGTCCCTCATTGTGACTAAATAATGTCTCATGATAGCCATTGTCTTCCAATGACACAAAATATATACACATGGTCATATGAACACAATGATCCATTGACAACCATTCGACACACAAACATGGTCATACCATGATCATCTTTCCAACATGGGCACCTTTCACGGGCCTATCTCCCTACAACCATTGATCTCATCAACATGGGACAAGGGTGTGCATAAGTATAATATTCACATGATAATCTTCACCTATACAATGCACATGTCAATATAAATATCATTATCATATACAAATCAAAAGAAAATATGCATGGTTCACCCAAGAATAAGGAAAACACATATGCCTTCTCACATGAACAACCCAACATGAAATTATAACAATATTTCAACGTAAATCCTATGATAATCATCATGTTATATAGATCAATCATTCAAATCAAAACAACACATCATAGGACAGAAGAAACTTAGAAAATACACTTTATTCATGGTTGGCTTGAAGGGAGTAATCATCACCTTAGATTGGATTTAAGTGGAGGGTTGTAGAGACCAGCCTAATCGCTGGAGAATGGAAGAAAACTCTCCCTCCCTCCCTCTCTCTCTCTCTCTCTCTCTCTCTCTCTCTCTCTGTTCCTCTTTCCCTCTCTCTCTCTCTCTCTCTCTCTCTCTCTCAAATTCGTGCATAAAGCTTTCTCTTACTGGAGGGGCTTGAAATAGACCGGGGGGGGGGGGGGGGGGGGGGGGGATTTTAGGGTTTGGAGAGGTTACACAAAGCTACACTTGCGGTTGTGATAGAAAGAGAGATTTTGGGAAGTTCCGGCTCAATTTGAAAAGCACACACTTGATGGTTGGGGAAACGGTTTCGGACATGATTTATGATGGGTATGGGCTACAATTTGGACGTGATGGATTTTGAAATAGGGCTCACACAAGAATGAACGGTCATTGTGAAGTTAAGGAAAGAGAGGGAACGAAAATTAAAAGCTTCAAACAGACGGTTTATCTGACGATCGGACACCTAGGATAGGTTTGGATGGGTCCATTTAGGCATATGAGGTCCACAAATTCAAGCTCTACGTAGGTTTAGTCGGTGGGTTACGCGAGAGGAGGTTTCAAGCTATAGATTTTAAGATATATGAAAATTGCAATTTTTAACACAAAATGATCTTTTGGTTAGCTTTGTGGAGTCCACTAGAGCCTAGATATAGAATCCTAGCTTCCCATGCGTAGCAGATATCCTAAATGATATGTCCAAGAGAGATACGGTTTGATCGAGCCATTAGATCGAAGCGAGAGGTGAATGGATGGTGAAAATATTCCATGGGTGGGGGTTTGCGAAGATTACAAAGAGAATGAATGGTTTAGATTGTCAAGGTGGGGTCCACATAGGGTTCAACTGGAGATTCCAACGTTGAGGGAAGGAGAGAAACCAAAATTTTCGTTTTGGTTCGTGGATTGCATGGTCACTTATTATGCACTTGTTGCACACCGGGTCCCACCATGATGATTGTGAGAAATCCAGCCCATCCATCAAGTAGGGGATGGGATTTTAGGGTTCTACACAAAAAATGGGCCAATTCTGAGTTCAAGTGGGTCATCTACAGGCTAGATTCTGATTTGGCCATTTGTAGGATGATCAGAGGGTTGGAATTCGACGTGTGTAGCTAAAACGTGTCCAAAAGCTTGAATTTAGGGTTTTGCGTCATTACTATTGCCAAAAACTAGCATAACTAAAAATGGCAGTTTAACTTAAGTTATCCAATGGCATTTTCATAATTTTCTGAAAAATGTGAGTTTTTCGAAATCTAGTCTTTCTACATCATTCATGGAATTATTCTAAATTTTTTTTGTAAAGGGTCGCCCATCAATACTCTCATGGATGGTCTATTTTTTTCAAAACAAAGAAAATACTCAATATTAAATTAAAATAAAATCAAAATAATTTTTTAAAAAATTTCAATTAAATCTTGAGAATTCAGGGCGTTACAGAGGTTACAAAGATGAAAGGGTAGCGGGCGATTGAAGGGTTCAAGAGTTCTTTGGCCTACAACGAGGATCGACTCTTATCGTACAATGTTGTGCGGGATCGGGCCCAAAAGGTATTCCATCAGCTGTATCTTGATCTTGACCTCTTAGAATACAAG
Source organism: Liriodendron chinense (assembly GCA_003013855.2). NCBI lineage: Eukaryota > Viridiplantae > Streptophyta > Magnoliopsida > Magnoliales > Magnoliaceae > Liriodendron > Liriodendron chinense. The sequence goes on along the minus strand of ML058492.1, from coordinate 1,584,347 downwards.
AAGGTCGAACTAGAAATACCGGCTGAGGAGAAGGATGCTGAAGAGGAGGAGACAATGGTGATAACTGAGACTCTTGATGTTGTAGAAGAAGTTTCCATTGAGGTCCTAATCTTTAGGGCTGAGTCCCGTGCACCTTCTATTCCAGCCTCTGAACCTGTGGTGGCTGAGGCCTCTGGACCTGGGGTTACTGAGGCCGCCCATTCTTATGTCCCTCTAACCGCTGAAGATCCCCCGGTCATAGTCTCAGAGTAGCCTATTCGCCTTTCTTCTCTTTCTTTTATGATTGTACCACCTTCGGGCACAACTTTTTGGGAGCTTAATGAAAACACCATTTTTCATTTGCCTTTTGTAATTGGAATTTTGACTATCTTTTGCTTACCTTAATCCTCTAACTTCTTTAATCTGATGGAATGTTTCCCCTTACTCATAGTAGCTTTGTATTATGCACATCCAACGTGCAACTTTATTGGTGATCTGTCTTGGTAGACCTTGTCAACATTGTCTAAGTTTCTGACTTCCTGGGCTTATGGACTTATCCCTGTCCGTCAAACAGACAGGGGTTGAGTCCTTGCCCTCGGTCTAATTTTGGCCAAATCGGTGTTAATGAGTGAGGCGTCAAGACGGGGACGCCTACGTGGGCAGACTATTATTTGAGTTCTTGGTCGTTCCGGCTCTACCCTTCCTGTTCGACAGGCAAGGGTCGGCTCATTGATTGTCTGTTTGTCTAAGTGGACTGCGCTCAGTCAGAGGGTGCCATGAGTGGGTTATCCCCTCTCCTTGGAAAAATTGATTTGTCGACTAAGTCTTTCGGAACCTTTCCAATTGAGGGTAAGGCGCTCGGCCAGGAAACGTCCCGCATTCCACCTAAGGCCTCGTATCCTTCAGGAATAAGAGCAACCAAGAATTTGTTTAAAGAATGCACGTTTAATGGAATGACAAAATTTTTATTAACTCTGAATTGGGGTGTCTAGCACCTTATTACATCATTGTTATCTAACAGCATGGTTTTCTACTAATAATACTTCCGTAGGTTTGAAGCGTTCGTGGAGCATCGGAATGCCCTACCTTGCATATTCTAAAGGTAGTAGGTCCCTGGGTAGACCACTTTGCGAACTTTATACGGGCCTTCCCAATTCAGTGCTAGAGCATGGGACCCTAGGTCTCTTATGCTCGGGATGATCATTTTGAGGACGAGGTTGCTGATCCGGAAGGTCCGTGTTTTGACTCTGAAGTTGTAGTGTCGAGCCACCCTCTACTGGTATGCTGTGAGTCGTAGTTGAGCATTGTTCTTATGTTCTTCCAACATGTTCAGGTGGAACCTCATGGACTCCTCATTTTTCTCTGGTTGAAAGTGCTTGGTCCGGTACGAAGGCATCCCAATCTCCATGGGGACAGCGGCCTCGGCACCAAAGTTGAGAGAGAAAGGGGACTCCCTAATGGAGGTCCGAGCTATTCTCCTATACACCCAAAGGACTTCTGGGAGGGTTTCGGAGTAGGTTCCTTTGCGTTCTTCCAACTTGGTTTTCAAATAGTGCTTGATTATTTTGTTCACAACTTCGACTTGGCCATTCACTTGAGGATGATATGGAGTAGTTAGCACGTGACTTGTGTTCAACTCCTCGCACAGATCTTTGAATTTTGAATTGTCAAAATATTGCCCGTTATCAGTGATGATGGTATGCGGGATCCTGAACCTGCAAATGATTGATTTCCAGATGAACCTGATGGTCTGTTTTTCTATAATGGTTACCAAGGGCTCGACCTCAGCCCACTTTGTAAAGTAGTCCACTGTTACTATTGCGAATCTAGCCGACCTTTTTCATTGGGTAATGTTCCAATGATGTCCACTCCCCATTACGCGAAGGGTCATGGGCCTGACATGGGTTGACCTTTTTGGAGCTTAATGTGGAATCTTTGCGAAACGCTGGCATTTATCACACTTTTCTGAAAATCGCGTCGTGTCTGCCTTCATAGTGGGCCAGTAGCAGCCTTGCCTGATTGCCTTGTGGGCCATTGCTCAGCCTCGCGCCTGGCCTTCGCAACTTCCTCAACGTTAAATGCATTTCTGCTCTTTAGCCTGGAGTTCTGCCATTATCCTCGGGGTGGATTTATTGAGGGCAAAACAGAACTCCTTGTTCCTAACACCGCTAGGGAGTGATGCCAGACCTATGTCGTCTGTGTAGCCCTCGGTCCGAACGGCCTCGGATGTGAATCTAATCATGTATTTTTTAAGAGATTCGTCTGGTTTTTGCTTGACGGTGGCCAGATTGGCGGCCAGTTTCTTCGATGTTCTGCTCCCCATGAACTATGATTGACCACAACTTCAGATTTCAGAACCAAGTCCAAGTTGCATCTTTGAGGGTAAGTGAGAATGCCTGACACATGAACTCCAGACTTTCTCCTTCTGGTTCCATGAGGGACTTATATGTCTTTAGATGCTCCATAGGGTCGCCTGTCCCTGTGTAAGATGTCATGACAAGTATATGGAATCTTTTAGCTCGCTATGCCACCATGATCTCCTTAGTGAATGTTGGTTTTGTTTGAGCCACCATGTTCTACACTGTTGTAGGAACGTTCGTGCGATACTTCTATTTCATATTATCGAACTTATCCTTAAGTTCTTTCAAGCCTTTTTTCCATGTCATCGTATGGTCGGCAATGGAGGCTTCTGTGGCCTCTCCCTCACATTGACGTCTAGCATCAATCGTGTGGTGTAAATCACCAGCGGGGAGATGACTTCCTGCGGGCTGAGAGATGGTTCGGGCTGATGTCTGGCTTGACTTGCAACAGGCTAAGGTGTTGCCGGATTATTTTGTCCTTGATGCTCCCATCGTGGAGGAGAGCAAACAAGCATGTTAGTAGGTTTGGAGGCAGAGGAACGGTAGTGAGAGGAAGGAATTGATCTCATCATCTTACCATCTGGGCAAACTAGGCCTGCATTACCATCAAATTATTTTCATCAGATTAAGCCTGACATTGTTGCCGGTTGGGCCCGTGGGCTGGGCTGAACGTTGCGACTGTTGTGGTTGCGGATTCAGGGTTTGCAGGAGTGGCTGTGGAGAAGCTTGATCCCCTTGGGTGGGGAATCCATCCTCCAATGGGTCGTGGGTTCCTAAGGGGACCGACGTTCGAGTAGTGACGAATCTGACGACGAAGAACAAAAAGCAATAACGATTTAGTCAATTCCCACAAACGATGCCAATTTGTTGACGTCCAAAACTGGGCAACAGAGGTTGATCAAAGATCAACAGTTGGATCTTCGTCATTCGACATGGACATGGAGAATGGATAGAAATCCTAAGGCCTGTGATTACAAAGGAGAGAGATCGTGAGGGGTTGCCAGTTATGCCGGCGGGGGACCCTTTAATGCTTAAGTCAGTAATGGATTCGATGGAGAATAAGAGCTTAAAGGGTGTAATGTGTATGTGATTGCGTACCTTAGAGAGATGAAGGAGGGTCCTTTTATAGGTAATGATCCACGGCCAAGGGCAATGGATCTCTTAGATCACACTTAGGATACGTTGCTGTATTGTTCATTGTCTATGTTACATTTCTAGATTAGGGAGATATGTCTTATCATGTCCGGATTCTATGCATCCCATTCATGGTTGTTATTTCTATATGACGGTGCAGACGGTGCAGACGGTGCTCAGGACATTAGGTATCCCTAGTTGAGTTGTTTTGCAGCTAGTCAATAATGACCGAGACCAAGCTTAAGAGCTTAGTCTTTTATCTGCTATTTGTGACCAAGCCAGAGGGCCCAAGTCTTGTTCCACTTTCTGGGGATGAAGCGGGATTCTCGAAGGTACGTCTGGTTTTTTAGGCCAAGCCTGAGGCCTCTGACTTCATTCGTGGCTACAGGCTGGTATGAGGACTTTTCCCTTGTGCATGTGATGAGACACGGTCAGTGGGCCACACATCTATGATTGGATATCTTCCACGTCATGATCATGAACACGGCCAGATTCACCCATAACACTCCCTTTTCATTATTGTCAAATAACTCCTTTCTTTTCATATATGGTCATGAAGCATCCTGTGCTTAACTTCTTTGAGAGTTGACCGATGAAAGACACCGTCTACCACATAAAATGACACTTTTGCCCTTGACATTGTAGAGATGAGAGAGATTTCAATCTTAGGTGAGATCCAAATCACTTGGTTACGTGGGGGCGAAAAATGGACACATGTTTAGACCATTCAGTGGTGGGCAGTTAGATCGTTAGCTATATAGTAGATAAAAACTGTCAAACTGTTGTGGATAGCCTTTTCATAATTGCATATGGGAAAAATGAAAATTTCTCTCATTTATACAAAATCAAAGGCAAAAACTTCATTATATGGTCAACACTCAAATTTATTGGACAACTACCTCTCTTTTACAATCAAATCTGCCAAAAGTTAAGCACATGGTGTTTTACGTTCATACATGAAGAACGAGGAGTTATTTGATAGGGGTTTTTTGGTGTATAGGAAAAAGGGAGGGTGTTATATGTCAAAAGCACTATATTATAACTGATTTGATTGTTAATTTGGCATGCTATGGATTTAGTGGGTTGGATCATCGAAGCAAAATGATTTCTAACGAATGAGAAATTGATGTATACATTTCTTTTAAAGCATAAATTCGATTAGAAAAGAATCTTGAAAACATGATTTCAATAAACAACCAAACAACAAAATTGCTTAACAATAATTTTCCAAATCATGAAGATTCCAATTAATGAAGTGACTAATTTTACACATTCAAACCAACCTTAATTTCATGAAAATCATTCTTATATCTCTAGGACAATGTATTTGTAGTTTTTTTTTCCTCTCGAAACTTCGGCAACCAAAGCATTTTGTATTCATATGGTATAGATATGTGAGATTATTAAATACTTTCTCAAGGAGGCATAATTTTTTTTCTTAGAATGAACTTTAAAGAATGTGTGGTAGAATTGTATTTGATATGTGAAATAAATTTATATCCTAAGGTGCTACATGTACGAGGATATACCAATTACAACTATTTGATATGAATGCATGTCATTTTTCTCGGGAAGTAGGCAAAAGTGTAATTCACCCAAAAACAGACACCTTTTTCACTATGAAAATTCAAACTTTTTGGGGATAGACTACAATTATACACACTGTTGCCGTATGCGATCCCATGTGAAGTTCGGACAATGTGTATCGCATAAGCCATGATGGCATGCGCGATTCATGGCATATGTGATTTGGGGAGTATGTGATGGCATATTCTAGCGTTAGATATATAGCAATTATACACATTATTGTCATATGCCATCGCATATGTGGTTTGGACCATGTACATCATGTGCCATCAATTTGGGGAATGTGATGGCATATTTTGTTCGTCATAAGTATGTGATGGCTTATGCGATTATGCCATCACGTACAGAGTATGTGATGGCAGACTTTCTCCCTCGCTCTAAATTTCTTTCTCTTAGTGTAACTTGTTAATTTTTTAATTTTGTTGTGTTATATATAATATGACTTAACTTTAGATGGTATATTAGTCAAACTATAAATAGATATAAAAAAAAAATCCAATCCAATCACTTGTAGCAAGCAGACATAGATTTTCTTAATTTATTAGAAATTTTACCATTTTCTCCTATATATATATATATATATATATATATATATATATATATATATATATATATATATATATATATATATATATAACTTTAGATGGTCTAATAGTCAAACCACAATGAAATAGGTATATAGAAAAAAAAAAAAAATCCAACCCAATTATTGCAACATTTAGACATAATTTTTCTTAAAATTTCCTTAAATTTTATGAATTTTTCAGTTTCTTGATTTTTTGTTACATTTTCAAAAAGTAAAAATAAAAGTCGGAAAAGAAAAAGCTATCAACCAAAGCAATCGCTTATGCAATTATGCATAATCGCGTAAGCGATCAGCCCAGGTTGATGACTTATGCAAGTCTATGTGATTTGACAACATTGATTATACATATGACATACTGTAACCATTATAACCCACTGCCTGATGTTGCCTGTGTTAACGGGCACAAGCAATAAATTGTCTATCCTAACCAAAATTAAGTTTCCATTCCTTCATAATCGAACACAAGGTATCAATGTTGAAACAAGCTCTATCCACCATTGAGCTACGGGCTCAAACTAAGTTCCTAATTTTCCAAACATGTGGACTAAATAGCATTAATTAGTAAGATATTATGATTACTCTTTTTTTTAATATTACCCCTCTGTTGAAATAATTAAAATAAAACCAAATTTAATATTTATCTTTAGAAAAGTAGTGCACAAGTTCCACGTCACAAAAGGTGGGGCTCATTTATCTAATATAATTTCTTTTTGATGGCCTGCAGAAGTATTGGATTGAAGAGAAAACAGGCTACAACTGCTTCATGCTCTTTGCAAGGGGGTTGTCAATCACTTGGGCAGATGACCGGCGCTACTGGAGTTGGTTTTCTATAAAAGAATCAAGGTGACAACAATTTTACAGAGGATACAGGGCGAAGACACTTTCCCCCCTTTATATTTATCTGGTCGGCATATATGCTAGATTTTGGGACTTGCAATTTGAAAATGGTGGAAACAAAGAATCTCAACACATTCTTTAAAAATGGTTTTTGGGACTTGCAATTTGAAAATGATTGCTAGATTTCTAGCTACCACCCTTTCCATGGTGGGAGATATGTTGCACCAACTCTGGGTGCTTACTGTAACGTTGAAAACGTGTCCAACAAATGTTTTCAATAATATTTTATTATAAATTTTGCTTACAATATATGCTTTGATAACAAGGGAAGCATCATTGTGCATTTTCCCTTATATCGGTCTGAACTAAGTTTTCTTTTCTTTTCTATTTTTCTGGTAATTTTATTTTATTTTTATGTGCAGTGATGTGGACGTCGATGTGGCCAAACTGTTAGATGTCGGTTGGCTTGAAGTGCAGGGAATACTTGACACGTCCAATCTCTCACCAAACACTAGCTATGAGGTTGCATTTGTGGTGATGATGAAAGACCCAGCATATGGTTGGGAAATCCCAGTGACCCTAAAGCTAGCATGCCCGGATGGAAGTGTGCAAGAACGGAAGGAAAGACTGAAAGAAAAGCCCAGAGGACAATGGATGGAGCTCCATGCAGGGGAGTTCCAAACATCATTGGACAAAGGTGGACAAATACAGTTTACACTGTTGAATTATCACAGCCAATGGAAAAAAGGACTTGTTGTCAAAGGAGCTGTGATTCGGCCCAAGAATTCACAGTGAAGGTGTACGTAATTCATTTCGAGTACATTCAATAGTATTAGTAATACAATAAACAGTTCTTTAAAATATTTCTCAATCCAATAACGTGGAGATTGTTTTACGGTATAATAAAATCATGGCTGCACAGTTCTCAACGACACGCAATCTATGCATCTGCCATCTTTTAATATAGTGGCTAATTGGAGGCAAAGTAATATCGGCTCCATTATGAAAGTCCTATCCTATAATGATTAGTGGGATGAGATTCATATGTGCGTAGGATACTGGCCATTGATTTGTTGGGGTAATGAGTGGTGGACATCAAAGAAACAAATACCAATGTTCTAAATTCATGGGCTAGAATGTGAAAATCATACTCGTCAGGCAATCTAATCCATCCATAATTTAGCCTTCTTTTTTTTATAGCCATTCATTCTCTAAGCCGTCGAGGGGATCATTACGATTCTCTAATAAAAGCGACTCTTTAAAACCATAAGCAATCCACAATGCATGCCGACAAACAGATGATCAAATTGTTGATTGCTCCTAGCTATTTCCCATAGACTATCTTCACCACCCATCTTATAGACTATTGATAGGTAGTTGGAATTGTCCAATCAAGGTGACTTTTACATAGAAGCCCGTGAAACGTGTGCTGTACCTAATGGATACCCTAGATCATTTAATGGGTTTGTAAATTATAATAGTCTAAGAGCATTGGATTATTTCTCTTTATATATATCACGTATATGAAATTGCACCTATTGCTCACAGTTAAGTGATATGCGTGCAGAAGTTTAGAGCGAAGCTATTAGGAAACAATGGCTAAGTCAACTAAAAACTAATTATCTTTTACAAATGATTTAATAATTCAAAACATAATTAGGATATGGTCCAAATAGCATAGACTACAAATGATTCAACATGTTGACCAACTAGTCTATGAGCAAGATGGTGTGTGTGTGAAGTGAAAACAAGAAAGTGCCTAGCATTCTATCGAATCATGCATTCATATTTCATAATTAAACTCATGCACTATGGACGCTTGCCTTTCCGCACTTTTCCCTTTTTCGAAGGTGCGCGAATTGCCGTTGCCACGGGCTCGCCTCTTTCTCGAGCGTTTTTCCTTGTCGTGTTATTGATGGGTTTCACTGGATATGTTTGGATAAGTTCGTATAAGACCAGAGTCGCAACTAGCCAGTTACTTCGAATCTACAGTCGGCTAGACCCTGTAGAAATGTTGAAGAAGGGAATCTGAAAATTCATTCCTCTAAAATGACTCTTTTTATGTTGTTAGAGCCTTGAAAAGGTTGTTTTTATGGGAGGTTGACCGGTCTTGACTGATTTGACGAATCCGTGTTTTGGATAGGGAGGTTGCAGGCTCGCTGGACATAGTGCCCGACTGGTTGAGGCCGACCGATCTTGACCGGTCGGTGGAGGCCGTTTTTCATGTTTTTCAAGGCAAAACTCCCTAGACTATTTTTTGCACGGGTCCGACCAGTCGAGACCGGTCAGGTGTACACATGGTTTTGCACAAAATTGCATTGTATGTTTCTATTTTAGGTTGAAGGCCTATAAAAGCACCTCCTAATCCATCTTAGATGTATCCTAATCAATACCAAGGAGTCTTAGTTTGATATTAGGGCTTGGGGGAGAGATTGTTAGGTTTAAGAGTGCTTTGTTCATCTTTGGGATTTGCTTGAGGGTAGATTAGCTTTGTAATCTTCTGGAATTCATAGTGGAGGTGTCGCTTTGTGCCGTGGTTTTTTTCCTGCAAGGGTTTTCCACGTAAAATTTGTTTGCTTTTGCGTTGATTGCTTGGCTGTGTGGTGATTGTTTAATCTTCTTTGGTGCTTCCGCTGACCGAATTTCCAACAAGTGGTATCAGAGATATTATTGGAAGGTTGAAGAAGAAGTTTTCTGAGACAATCTCATTGCTTCAAGTGCCAAGTTTGGCGTTGAGAAGTTTTCGGGTAAAAATAATTTTGAGTTGTGGAAGGTGAAGATGAGGGTCGTCCTAACTCAGCAAGTGGTCGTGAACGCCCTTAGAAAGTGACTTACCGACATGAAAGATGATGAGTGGACCAAGATGGATGAGAAAGCTATGGCCTCAATTCAATTGTGCCTTGTTAATGACGTCCTCTACAACGTCATGAAGGAGAAGACCGCTATAGACACATGGACCAAGCTAGAGAACGTGTACGTGAAGAAGTCTCTGAAAAATCGCAAGTATCTAATGATACAACTCTTCACTTTGAAGATGGTGAAGGGGACATATGTGGAGGGGACAGATATGGAGGACCACATTAGCACGTTCAACAAGTTGATTTGCAAGTTGCTTAATTTTGGTGAACAAATGAAGGACGAGTATCAAGCCTTAATCTTGCTGAACTCATTTCCTAGTTCATATGAGTCTCTCAGGGACTCGTTGTGTGCGGGTAGGGACACTATTAGTGTTGAGACCGTTGTCTCAGCCCTTCACTCGAAGGCAATGAGACAGAAGAGCGGTGATGCTAATTCTTCCTCCGATGCACTAATTATGAGAGGAAGAAATTCTGAACGAGGTGAAGGATCATCGCGATCTCGATCCAAGTCGAAGGGCAAGGGTTAAGCTAAGTTGAAGTGTTGGGGATGTGGTCAAGTTGGGCACATGAAGAAGGACTGCAAGAGTCCTAAGTATAAGAAGGAAAAGTCATGAGACTCCTCTAGGGAAGCCAATATCGCTAAAGCTGAAGAAGGTGGTAGTGAAGTGTGTGAGGTCTTGATGGTGTCAAAGATTGGATCTCTCGGCGATGAGTGGATTGTGGACTCCGGGGCTTTGTATCACATGTGCCCGGATAGGAGCATCTTTACTTCCTACAGGGAGTATGAGGGAGGCTTGATATTTCTAGGCGATGACTATGCTTGCAAGGTTGTGGAAATTGGTATAGTGCACATCAAGATGTTTGATGAGATCGAATGGACCTTGACGGAAGTGAGGCACGTTCCCAAGTTGAGGAAGAATCTAATTTCCCTTAGTGCACGTATGTCATTGGGGTGCAAGTTCACCGGTTTTGACCGGTTCTGCAAAGTTTAAAAGGGGGCCCTTATAATTATGAAGGGACAGAGGCATGAAAACATTTACAGGCTGATTGAGAGTACTTCAGTAGGTGGAGCTACAGCGATTGTAGCAGATTCCATGCCCGCACGTATATGGCATGCACGCTTAGGCCACATGAATGAGTGGGGCATGAAGGTACTCTTTAAACGATATTTAATTCCTTCCTTTAAATCTGTAGACTTTAGTATATGTGAACATTGCATGTATGAGAAACAGTCTAGATTGCCATTTAAAGGTGGAAAACATGTATGTAAAAGGGTGCTTGAATATGTCTATTCCAATGTAAAAAGGTGCTTGAATATGTCGCTCATTATTTTTGTTGGGGGTTATTGTGGTTCATGTCGTTTATTGATGACTATAACAGGAACGTTTAGGTTTATTTTCTGAAAAATAAATCCGATATCTTCATGACTTTCAAGTATTGGAAGGCAATGGTGGACAATCAGTCAGGGCAAAAACTGAAAGTTTTGAGAACCGACAATGGATGTAAGTTCACTTTCAGGAAGTTTAATAGCATTGTAAGGAAGAAGGGATCGTGAGGCACAACACAGTGCGCCACATGCCAGAGCAGAATGGTGTGGCAGAGCGGATGAATTGAACTCTCTTGGAGAGAGCCCGATCCATGATTAGTAATGCTGGGTTGGGAAAAAAGTTGTGGACTAAGGCTGCTAACACAGCTTGTTATTTGATAAATCGGTCTCCCTCTATGGCAATTGAATGTAAAATCCCTGAGGAAGTGTGGAGTGGTCGTACGCTAGACTACTCAAGTCTACAGGTCTTTAGTCGTGAGGCTTACTCTCATATACAGTCAGTTGAGAGAGATAAGCTATACCATAGGACCAGAAAATGGATCTTTGTGGGCTATGGTGATGGTGTGAAGGGTTATCGCATATATGATCCTGTCACACGGAAGATCACCCTGAGCCGTGATGTCAAGTTTAATGAGGATTCTTTGTTCTGAAAGGATGCTACAAAGGAACCAAAAAAATCAGAAATAGTTGCTACACAGGTGGAGCAACCACCTGTGCGAAGAAATCCACCTAGAGATCGCTGGTTACCGGCAAGGTATAGGGATGACTCGAACATTGCATTCGCTCTCATTATAGATGAGGGAGATCCGTCTAACTTTGAGGAGGCACTACAAGATGTAGATGCTGAAAAGTGGAAGACGACAATGCAAGACGAGATGGACTTCCTTTACAAGAATGAGACTTGGGAGCTTGTGGAGCTTCTAGTGGGTCGAAAAGCGATTGGGTGCAAGTGAATTTTTCGAAAGAAACAGGATAGATACAAGGCAAGGTTGGTAGCAAAAGGGTATGCTCAGCGTGAAGGCGTGGACTTCAGTGAGATTTTTACGCCCGGTTGTGAAGCAAGTATCTATCAGGTTCATATTGGCGCTGGTTGCCCAATACGACCTCGAGCTGGAACAAATGGATGTAAAGACTGCCTTCTTGCATGGGGAATTGGAAGAGCAGATTTACATGGTGCAACCAGAAGGTTATACAGTGCAAGGGGCCTAGAACAAGGTTCGCAGGTTGAGGAAATCATTGTATGGTCTCAAACAGTCACCTAGGCAGTGGTACAAGAAATTTGATTCCTTCATGATGAGTCAAGGCTTTTCCAGGAGCGAGTACGATCATTGTGTCTATTTCAAGACACTGAATAATGAGAAGTTTCTCATACTGGTATTGCACGTCGATGACATGTTTATTGCCAGTCATAAAATGTCTGACATCGATGTGTTGAAGACTCAGCTTTCAGGGACATTCGAGATGAAGGATCTAGGGGCTGCAAAGAGGGTTCTTGGCATAAATATTCATAGAGACCGGAAGATGAGCAAGTTGTAGTTATCTCAGGAAGAATACCTTGAGAAGGTGTTGAAAAAGTATGAGATGGACAAGTCCAAACCAGTTAGCGTTTCCCACACAGCTCACTTCAAGCTTTCTTCTGAACAATATCTCAAAACAGATGAAGAAAAGCATGTTATGTCTCATGTGCCTTATTCAAGTGTTGTGGACAGTTTAATATATGTCATGGTCTGTACAAGACCGGATATTTTACAGGCTATGGTTGTTGTTAGCCGATTCGTGTCTAACCCAAGCAGACAACATTGAGAAGCTGTGAAATGGCTTTCGATACATTCAGGGTACGCAGGACTACGTCTTGACGTTTGAAAAGTCCAAAGACAAGTTGGATGGTTACATCGATTTTGATTACGCAGGTAGTGTGGATAGTAGGAGATTGACTTCAGGGTACTCGTTTGTATTAGCGGGTGGAGTGATTAGTTGGATGTCTAAGCTTCAGTCTGTGGTGGCTCTTTCCACTACTGAAGCTGAGTATATGGCGGTGACAGAAGCTTTCAAGGAGGCTGTTTGGTTGAAAGGAATGATAAATCAGTTGGGGCTTCAGCAAGAAGTCGTGCTGGTTAATTGTGACAGCTTTAGTGCTATCAATTTGGCTAAAAATTCTGTTTATCATTCTCGTACTAAACACATTGATGTGCGTCACCATTTTATTCGACAGGTGCTTGAGGAAGGAGATGTGACTCTAGACAAGATTCACACTAGCGTGAATCCGGTGGATATGCTGACCAAGGTGGTCCCAACAGAGAAGTTCTAGTTCTACGTAACTTCTCTAGGATTTGCAAGGACTTAATGAAGATGCAGTGATGCACAATATGTTTGAAGGTGAGTTGATCGACGAAGCAAAGGGAAGATGGTTCGATTTTAAAGCCTCGGTGGAATTTATTGTCAGAGCCTTCAAAATACTATTTTTATGGGAGGTCAACCGATCCCTATTTTGGACAGGGAGGTTGCAAGCTCGTTGGACACAGTGCCCGACCGGTCTTGATTGGTCGGACAGAGGAGGCCGACTAATCTTGATCGGTTGGTGGAGGCCGTTTTTAGTGTTTTTCAAGGCAAAACTCCCTAGACTGTTTTTTGCACAAGTCCGACCAGTCGGGACTGGTCGGGTCTACATGCGGTTTTGCACAAAATTGTGTTGTATGTTTCTATTTTGGTTTGGAGGCCTATAAAAGCACCTCCTAATCCTTAGATGTATCCTAATCAATACCAAGGAGTTCTAGTTTGAGATTAGGGCTTGGGAGAGAGATTGTGAGGTTTGAGAATACCTTGTTCATCTTTGGATTTGCTTGAGGGTAGATTAGCTTTGTAATCTTCTGGAATTCATAGTGGAGGTGTCGCTTTGTGCCGTGGTTTTTTCCTGCAAGGGTTTTCCACGTAAAATTCATTTACTTTTGTGTTGATTGCTTGTGTGGTTGTGCGGTGATTGTTTGATCTTCTTTTGTGCTTCCACTGATCGAATTTCCAACATTTTATTTGCAGTCAGAGATTCGAAGTAAGGGATCACGGTTATAGGGTGGGAAGGTATTAAGCACCCACTCTGCCCGTATCGAAGTACGGTCTTTACTTCACAGTATCTAACTAATATTTAAAAGTCTGAACTATTCCTCGTACATTCTCATGAATGATATAATGCATGAATATGGGTTTGACCAGTAAGAGTTTCTGATGGGCAGGTTCCAATCAGATAAGTAAGCCTAGAGCATACGCTCGAACTGACAGGTGCTTTATGCGATATGCATGATGTGTGTTTGACCGGTCAGAGTTTCTGATGGGCAAGTTCCGAACAAGTCGGCGAGCCTCAGAGCATACGCTAAGACTTGATCAAGTGCTTGTAGTGGAATGATAAGCAGGGGGGTTGGAAGAATAAGAAATGTTGCACTTATGCTAGATACGAATGAGATGATGATGGTATAAGTATAGCTGGATGAACAGAGGTATCGCAAGGGTTTTCTTCGAGTGGCTAAGATGGGGATTTGGATTGCTTGAGAGGTTTGGACCAGGGTCAGGCTGGGCTGGACCAGGGTTAGGCTCTTCTCACTCGGGCTCTCCTTAGTGGAGGAATGGGCTAAGGGGGGTGGAGATGAGTCGCTTCTCACAGAGAAGGACTCAGAGCCAATGGATGTTGAAGGATTTTTCTGGATGCTGAAACAAGAGAGGAGGGGGGTATTTATAGCTGTGAGAAGTGGCAGCTCTCGTAAATAGGGAGGGCCGCCGGTATGGCCAATCGGCTCCAGCTTTGGAGCGTATAGACTCCGAACCTGAAGCAAGAAAGCCTCAGGTTCGAGGTTCAGAGTTACTCCAAAGTTGTGGATCAAAACTAGGTGAGTTGACTGGGTTGACAAGGTGAGTCGACTGGGTGTTTGGGTTGATCCAGTGAGTTGACTTGGTAATTTGACTCAACAGGTTGACTCACCAAGTTTGACTTTTTAGGAATTTTGTACTAGTTTTTTCTATGGATGATTTTTCGGGCTGAGGTTTAGGGGTGAGTTGACTGGGTGGGGCTTGCAAGGGTGAGTTAGATATAGGGTTTGGGGGTATAGACCTCTGTTGAGTTATGAATTGTGCATATTTGAACCCCAATTCATAGCATAATTGTATAGTTTAAGTTGCTAAAGTTAATGACTTATGCTTACTTTTGTGTTTGTAGGTAAAAGAGAGAGATGTCATCGATTTAATGTTAATTTGGAGGATTTGAAGTGATTAAAAGACCAAGCTTTGATGAGCCAAAGAAGAGAAAAAAAACTTTGAAAAAATTATGTTAAAAGTCCTGAATTGTCCTGAAAAAGCAAAGTGTAGAGCTATAGGGCCATAAAAGTAAAATGCAAAAAAGTTGCGATTTCTGAAGATTGATCCATCGATTGATCGCCCAGCCTGTGATTAATCGACAGCCCTGAGCGATTGATCGCTCACAGCTAAATTTTGTTGATTTGTTGCTGAACCTTGCTAGACTAAAAATGGGATTTGCGATTGATCGCTAGACCAGTTGCGATTAATCGCTCAGGCTCACAGATGTCGAGATTCAGTTTTTACAGTTGGCCTAAAAAATCGATTGATCGCCCAGACCAACCGATTGATCGACAAGTATCCAGACTACATAAGGAAACTCTAATTTCTGGAAGATTCCAAGTCGGTGGTGAATTTTTGTTATAAAAGGACACCTCTACGTCGTTCCTAAGGCATCATAGAAGGCTGAGAAGTTCGTGGGAGGTGGAGAGGAGCGTCGTAGAGCGTTCACAACTCCTTCGACTAGGGTTTTTTTATGGTTTTTCTATGCTTTCTTAGTAGTTTTCTTTTGAGATTTAGTTCAATCTGTTAATGGTTGGCTAAACCTCTTAGCTAGGGCTAAGAGGTGAAGCTTTTAATTATTGCAATGTCTAATTTGAATTAATTTAAGTACTTTTGGATTTTATGAAGAACGCTTCTATTTCTAATTTGAAATAAAGTTAGTAGTTTTAGTTAATCTTCTATCTCTTGTGATTGATCTTACATGGGATGTTTTAATTACTGAGATTGCTTAATGGGGGTGTTGATTGAAAAGATTTTGGGTTGTAAAAATCTTAGATCCATCATAATATGTTGGATGCTAGGGGATCTTAAAAACTAAGTTTCCTAAGTACTTATCTAGAACTAAGCTAGAAAGGGTTCTTATCTTTTTATTAAATCTGAGATAGGTGTTTATGTATTGATTTTGTTAAATAGAAGTTCAATTCATGGTTCTAAATCAAGTCTAGTGACAAGGCTTGAGGAAGAATCATGAATGTGATCTTGCTTGTTTTATGAAGGATTAGGTTATGTGATTGAATACACCCAATGCCTTAGTTGATTATGAGATAACATTATTAGTGGATGATCCATCTATGTTAGATCCAATAAAAAGATAAGAACCCCTTCTAGTTTAGTTCTAGATAATCACTTCAAAAACTTAGTTTGTAAGATCCCCTAACATCCAACATATCATCATGGATCTAAGATCTTTACAACCTAAAATCTTATCAATCAACACTCCCATTAAGCAATCTCAGTAATCAAAACATCCCATATAAGAGCAATCATAAGAGATAGAAGATTAACTAAAAATACTAACTTTATTTCAAACTAGAACTAGAAGTGTTCTTCATAAAATCCAAAAGTACTTAAATTAATTTGAATTAGACATTACAAATAATTAAAAGCTTCACCTCTTATCCATAGCTAAGAGGTTTAGCCAACCATTAACAGATTGAACTAAATCTCAAAAGAAAACTATTAAGAAAGCATAGAAAAACCATAAAAACCCTAGTCGAAGGAGTTGCGAACGCTCCTCTCCACCTCCCACGAACTTCTCAGCCTTCTATGATGACTTAGGAACGACGTAGAGGTATCCTTTTATAACGAAAATCCACCACCGACTTGGAATCTTCCAGAAATTAGAGTCTTTTTACGCAGTCTGGATACTGGTCGATCAATCGGTTGGTCTGGGTGATCAATCAGTTTTTCGGGCCAATTGTAAAATCTAAATCTAGACATCTGTGAGCCTGAGCGATCAATCGCAAGTGACTAGAGATCAATCGCAACTGGTTTTGCGATCAATCGCTCAGGGCTAGCGATCAATCGCAACTCTCATTTTTAGTCCAGCAAGGTTCAACAACAAATCGGCAAAATTCATCTGTCAGCGATCAATCGCTCAGGGCTGTCGATCAATCGCAGGTTGGGCGATCAATCAACGGATCAATCTTCAGAAACTACAACTTTCTGTATTTTACTTTTATGGCCCTGCAGCTCTGCACTTTACTTTTTTAGGACAATTCAAGACTTTTAACATGATTTCTTCAAAGTTTTTCTTCTTTTCTTTGACTCATCAAAGCTTGGTCTTTTAATCACTTTAAATCCTCCAAATTAGCATTAATCGATGACATCTCTCTCTTTTACCTTCAAACACAAAAGCAAGCATAAGTCCTTAACTTTAGCAACTTAAACTATACAATTATGCTATGAATTGAGGTTCAAATATGCACAATTCATGGCTCAACACACCCCTCAACCAGCATTTTGCTAGTCTCGAGCAAAACATGCATGAAACAAAATCCAACTTTTCAAAACCCAACTCTCTTTCAGAAACTATACTTATATAAACTTCAAGACATACAAGTGCAAAATTCAGAAAAACTGCGTGATAAAAGTTGAAATCTTAAACTCCCTAAACATAATGAGTGTTCACATAGAATCCTCACCGATTGATTGATAAATAGACAAATCTGAACATGAATGGTCTAGTGTGCATTGTGCATGTTCATCTCATGACTTTCTAGGATTACTTTCTTTATAAATCAGCTAAACCAAAGATCTAAGAGTGTACAGATCAATCAATTACCTATGACAGGAATTTGCCTTATTGTCCTTCCAACGGCTTTCAAAGTACGTCCCATTTCCAGCTTTGGTTACAAGTAGACCATCCCCCAGTTGGTAATAGGTAGCCATTTTTTGAATTTTCCACCATATTCTCAATCATACTCATATTTTCCTTCCTTCTTTCCTTTTCATACACATTAGATAGGATTTTTAGAAATCCATATCTTTCGTTATTGTCCCATGGACAAGGATGGACAAAGTACCCCGGCTTGGTTCCTAAGCACTTCAAATCTTCAGTCTCACCAATCTGCAAGTCTAATAATCCCTTTAAATCATGAGAATCGTGTAATGTGAACTAGACTCAAAAGTGTTCAAATGTTCTATCGATCATATAAATAGGGGAATTCGCATGTAAAACTATCATGTTTAAGTTAATTTAAAGATTTCAAAATCATATCATTTCATCTTTCATCCTTTCATACTTATGACATCTTAAGTGCATAAAAACGAAGTTTTCAAAAGGAGTTTTGAATTTTTAGAAAAATCAAAAAATTTCTACAAAAACCTTGCTCGAAATGTCACAAATTGCTAGATTCGAGGAATCTCACCCCCAACCAAATCTTGCATTGCCCTCATTTTAAAAAGATATGTAATGAGCATGAATCATGAGAGCAATGATAAAATAAAGGAAAATGAGAAGAAGAGTACCTGAGAGAGTCGATCATGGAAGTTTACAACTCCGAACAACTAAGCAATTAAAATAAATGAAACTACTCTATACCTCCATCGAACTAGGAGGCTAAAACACAAGATCATCCAAATGAATGGAATTTAGCAGAATTAGTAGGTGGAGTAAAAGATTTTTTAGTAATACCATCCACAATCTTGCTTCATAATGCGCATGAGTGATGTTTGTCATTCTAATCCATTGAAAATCCGACTGAAAAATTCAGCAGATTTCTCAAAGCTATCACTCCATGTGTTAGAAAGAAAAATTTCTTCTGTTGGAATTCATCAAATATGAATCTCCTTTCCAACTTATTTGGGAAAAAAATATTCAGATAAGGATCATCCCAGAGATGGTGCTCTTCGGTTTGTACAAACCAAAGAGATGTGGAGACTTGAAATTCTTCTTCACAAGTCGTTATGGTCTCCATATTTTCAAATTCTACCGGTGCCTCCACTATTGATAAATCAGTTTTACAGTCCGTTGAAGGAGTCTTTGTGGGCACTGGTGAAGTTTCCCTTAAGGCATTGACAATGTCACGGATCATAGAATCATCCTAAACCTTAAAATATGCCAAACACTCCTCTAGAGTGTAGGAAACTTCGACCTTCTTGTTCACTTGTGTAGGTTGGAAGAGGTCTTCAACCATTACACTTTTAGAAATTAGCCTCTCCATAGGCAAATCAAGCACCAATCCATCAAATTCCTACACAACAAAATTGTTCAAGTCAGCTATTGGTGTCTTGTCAATCAAAGTTTCAAATTTTGGCTCTTCCAAGGCCTCGTCAATATCTAAAATTACTTCTTCCTTGGAATGAGCCAAGCAAACTTCTAAGATTTTAGAAAATTTTGCTGAGGGTGGCTCATCATCATCCACATTTGTATCTGTGAAATTAATCATGTGGATCTCATCTTCAACCTTATCCTCATCCTCTTGTTATTTGTGTAAGTGAAACACATTCAGCTTCATAGTCATATTTCCAAAGGATATTTTCATAACCTCATTCCTACAATTGATTATAGCATTAGCGATTGTTAGGAATGGTCGGCCTAGAATGATGGGAACTTGAGTGCATACATTTGTAACCGCTTGTGTATCCAGAACGATAAACCTCCATCCATTCAATCATCTCAACCAGCTTTGTAGCCGAAGGTGGAGTGTCTACAAGCACAACTAGAAATAGTGCCAATAGACAATCACAAACACAACAATGTATAGTGGTTCAGTTTTC
The DNA here is from genome assembly GCA_003013855.2 of Liriodendron chinense. NCBI lineage: Eukaryota > Viridiplantae > Streptophyta > Magnoliopsida > Magnoliales > Magnoliaceae > Liriodendron > Liriodendron chinense. Next base: position 1,564,838 of record ML058492.1, on the reverse strand, counting down.
CTACTCCACTCCTGGCTTCCACAACTTCCTCAAGTGCACCGAATTTCACTATCTTAGAGGTTTTAAATTAGGTTCACGTCTCAATCTTTACAATTAATTTTCTATAGGCTAACCAACAATCTCAATCTCAATTCAAAGGCCGGCTCTCTCGAAGACTTAGTTGGTTTTTTATCGACTAACTAACAACCACTAGTGGTCCTAATCCAAGGTCCTATGTACACTCCTTCCAAAAGCTCCCCACAGAGACTAACACGTACTCACCCATGTCTGGTGAATTCGGCCCTACCCAAGAGCCTAGGTCGAGAACCTATCGAATTTGGCAATCAAACTCTCGTACTCAATCCTACACAAGGAAAGAGCATGTATAGACTTTTACAAATGACAACTTACTTATCGGATTGAACCCCTTTTGAAGTGCCTTCTTTAAATTACTTTTTCATGCTCTCCCGTGCTTGAACCAGCTCGTTGCTCCCTTTATCATTGATGCAGAATGTTTCATCTCCTTTGATCTATCGTCTTGCATATGATGTCCTGGTGAGGTGACCATGATGATGGGAGGATGCTTGAATCCCTACAACTAATAGGTGGTTTGTTCTAACTGGGGATTTACTTAGAGGGATGTTCTAGAGGATATAGATAAGGATTTTTCTATTGGTTTTAGTGTCTAATCTCTAGAACAAGTAAGTGATCAAGTGACTCTTCAATAAGAAGTTTGAAATCCTCATTAGAGTGATGAACACAAGGAAGATGAATTGAATCACTTAAGTTTGGTGGCTAGGATAAAGATAAGAAAGGGGAATCACTTAGGCTTCTAATGCACCAAAAACCCTCCCAAAAGCTCAAATCCCGAATGCCCAATATATAAATTTTAAGTTCCAATGGCTAGAAAATGGGCAGAAAATGGCTAGCTTTGACCTGTCTACTCGATGATTCGACCTGTCGACATGGTCCTTCAACCTATCGATATGAGTTTCGACCTGTAGAAATTTTCAATGGCACAAGGTATTTGTTGCTGTCCAGATTGCCACTTTCGATCCATCGACCTTAATTTTAACATGTTAAATTTGACCTTTGACCTGTCGTCAATAATTTTGACCTATCTAACAAGGTCATCACTAGCACACAAATTTCAGCAATCTTGGGCCATACAATTTCCAACAGCTCTAAACCTATTTCAAACCTATCTAAACATGATCAAATAAGGGTTTTAAGGCTTGGATAGATGACTTGAACAAAGATCCACCTATTTAGAATGGTTCATCTAGTAGCTTCCCCAAGTGTAGGGTTGCGATGTAGTAATAATCTCGGTAAGACTAAGGTCGATCCACAAGGAAGGAAGTAAACAATTCCAACTACTCTAACAACTAGAATCTTAAGAGGTTTGTGAAATTGGTTTGAACATAAAATAGAAAATCTGATAATGAAAAGATAACTAGAGCATCAAGGATCCACTTATAGCTCTCCTTAGATGCATAATTTGCTATGGTTTCTCACTTTCTCAACTAGAATCGAAATTAAGTTATCTAGTCGGATAATAGAGCAGTTAAAACAATCAATCTGTCACATGTATGATTCATGTACATGATTCTCTCAATTCAAGCTAGGACTTGAGCACACTCAATTGTATAGGTTAGTCCCAATTCCAATAGGTTAAGATCACAACCATAATCATCATTAAATCCTGTCATAAGACAAAACTAGATCATGGTTTGAACTTGATCCAAATCACATTCACAATCTTACATACTTCAGAAATTCCAGAAAATAGACCTTTGGTAAGAAGCTCCCACATGAGGATCATATGTCTAGAGCGTATTGAATCCAAATCCTCGGATCCTACAGGACTAGAATAACTCAAAACAGTTAAGAACTCAAGCAATTCTTCTAAACATCCATGAGCCATCATAAGATTAAGAAAAAATACTTAGACTTTATGTAAACTTCAAACCATTGTTCTTCAATAAAATCCAACTGAAACCAATTAAATGAATTAAACAATCTAAGAAAACTATAAGGCTCACCTCTTAGCTCTAGCTAAGAGATTAGCTAATGAAAACATATTAAAAACTAGAACTAGAACTAAGAAATGAAGGAAGAAAACTAACTGGAGGAGGCTAGGAAGCCTCCTATGACTGAACTCCCTTGCTCCACACGTCCTGTCTTGCCCTGGAAATAGAAGAGAGCACCTCCTTTATAATACAGCAAGAGTAACGCACATAACAGATTTTTGTTTCGCTTTCGTACGGCTTAACCAATGGTCGGATTGCCTTCAAATTGATTTGTAGCTTCCTCGTAATGTGATCTTCCTCATAGATGATTTAGATTTCCAAGATTATCTTCTGAATGGGCCCACCAATCAGATCAGCAACCGCCTCTCAAAATCGAGCAATTCGGGTACCTTCAAACCAGTCATCTTGCTTTCAACGCTCCGGAGTGTACAGATGTTGGATTGATCTCAAATTTTGAACATTGGTAGAAACTTTATCCTCTAAATGATAGATGGATTAGATTGTCCAAAACAATCCCAGAATATGGTCCGAAAATTAGACACTTAGGGCTTTTATAAACTCTGCGTAGTTGAATCTTTCTGGATGGTCCATCTTTCTTCAACCGGTACGATCAAACCACACATCCTTTTGATCTGTAACTTTGTGGTTATTCATATATGGATGTGTTCTAGAAGATGGTAAAAGTATATTCTTCTTATCATCAATGATGGCCACCTGGACCGGCCCAGAGTGGAGTAGGCAGAATCTAGAACTTTCTAGACAGTTCGTATTGTTTTGGCCACCACGGTCAATCCGTAGCTCCTATCGACACGAAACCACTTGGGTTTATTTCAGCATCGAGCTCCTCTTCGATATGGACTAGTTGGATTTCCAAATATCATTAGATGGCTCCAAAACACTGTGCCGAAAATCTAAAAAGGGGAATAGCCTGCTGTTTAAAATCTGGAACTCTAAAATTGCATGGCCGACCGGTCTTGACCGGTCTAGCCCATGTGTCCTTGCTCCAGCAGCTTTAAGAGAGGGGAGAGCAATTGGAGGGTCTTCATCCAAGGTTCCTAAATGTGCTTCTTTTAGCTATTGATCGAGTGAACTGTCTCTCATTCCTGCAATCACAAAACTATGCATTAGAATAGTCTTTAAACATAAAATCCATGCATAATGAGTGATGAATTGGGGTTAGAATATGCATAATTAAGAGCTCAACACACCCCCCCAACCAGCGTTTTGCTAGGTCCCGAGCAAAACATGTGTGAAACAAGTTCAATTCTCCAAAAACCAACTCTCCTTCAGAAACTATGCTTCTATCTATTCTGAGACATACAAGTGTAAAATCCAGAAAGATTAGGTGATAGAAGTTGAAACCTTAAACTCTCAAAACATAATAGTGTCCATATGAGATTCTCGCTAATTGATTGATGAATAGAAGAAACTCGAACAATTCAACCTAGTGTGCATAGTGAAAGTTCATCTCATGAGTTTCTGGGCTTATCTTCTTCATAGATCAACTAACTATGGATTTCAAGGTTGCACAGAGCAACAACAAGCCTATGACAGAAAAAACAGAATGGCAGGAAGGCTGCCGAAAGTGTGATGAATGGTAAAAGTCGAAACCAATGCCCATCTGGTAGGGGGCCAACCATTATCCATCGGGAAAAGCCTTTAAAGGTGGTACAAAAGGTAATAAGGATTAAAAGTAGGAAGGAAAAGGAAAAAGAAAAAGTAATCTATCCTAAAAATCTTTAGGCATAGAAAGCAATATAATAAGGATAGTCAGGAGACGTTCTAGAGTTATGCAAAGACTACTGACGTTGGGACAACCGAGACTCCTTAATTAAAAGACCCGTAGGAGCTAGATGGTAGGTAACCGCCAGACAAACATACCAACAGATAGAAGGATAAGAGACCGATCTTAGAGTAGTTACCGCGAGCCAAAAAACACGTCGTTTGGTTAGAAGGAAGATTGTTAAACTACGTAGAAGTGGAAGTCTAGACTTCCGACGACCTCTAGCTTTATTTTGGGTAGTCGAACGGAAAGACGGGTCGTGTCTCGATGACCTTGGACAGTAAGGGTGTAGTAGTTACAAAAATAGTAGTCGTAGAAATAACGATCTAGATAGGTCCGACCGCTAAGAGTACAGCATTATAAAGTAGGGGACGGTGACGGGGCGGTGGAGAGTAGTATATAACGGTAAGAACAGTCGTTGGTCGTTGAAGGTGACACGAGCGTTGTAGAAAGTTAACGACCTAGAAACGAGGGTAAATAAGAGACTACTCTTGTAGAGTCTTAAAAGACGGTCTTAGACGGTAATGGGTATAGGCAAGGTTGTAAGTGTGACCGAATATAGACGTAGTTGTTACAAAAAACTTTAGTCCAGGTTTGATTTATCGACCACTAAATAGAAGGATAACACTTTATGACAGAAGAGACCGTCAGCCACCTAGACTATAAAGGTTGGGTTAAGTGGGTCTGTGACGGTAAGTAGTGAAAGTAGAGGAAACTAACGGTAGTGACCATTAGTTACAGGTAGGGTTATAGTCGTAGGACACGAACACATAACACTTGGAATCAACGTCCTAGATTGATCCACAGTGAGCACGAAACTTAACGCGAAACTTGAACACGAGGACGAGGATAAAGGACCGACAAATACGAACTATTGTAAAACTTTGTCTACGAAGGGGTGTGGACATGGGCTTAGACAAGGACGAAGCGCAGTACGAAGAACGTTGATATCACACGTGAGTACGGAACGTATTACAGAAAAAAACAGGAGATAAAAAACTATCAATTCGACCCGAACTTGGACTCTCAAGTTAAAACTTTACGCCCAAGAGATGGTAATAAGATACCAGAGCTTGAGGTCTCACCTCAGGAACATAACCACGTAGGACCTTCTTCGTAAATAAAAAATAACGTTTGACAACGTGGTCAACATGATGACACTAACTGTTCAAACGTGGGCCATGTTCGCACGACATCACAACCGTAGATCGTATAAACGTAGGAAATCTAGACGTCACCGGTGGTAGAGTCGGAATACAAGTAGGGTTACAGAGGATCAAAGAACTATGACTGGTAGTCATAGTTCGTAGTCTAAACAGACGACCTACAGACTTTAGATTTGGGTTAGTAGTCATCATTGGATAAGTACTTGTGGCAGCGGTCAGGGGTCTCGACGACAGAGGTTATACAAATACGACCTTGTTGTACCTTAGACAAGGGGAGAAACGTCAAGGGTAGTTTACTTGGTGTTAGACTTGGACCGTTGATTGGGTTCATTTAAAATATCGGAACACTACACCGTGGAAAAAGCGTCGAGAAAAACAAGACTGTTGAGCGAAACAAGGTAGATAACGTAAATAAATGTATATAGTGACCTAGTTTGGGGGATTTCCAACACATCTCGAAACACTTCTAACAATGTTATCTGTACGATGATATTCAAAGGTATAGATTGAAGAAAGTATAAGGATGTGAGAAACAATGGTCATTTAATTATGATACAATCAACGGAAACAACATCAGAAGTGATTTAATTTAAACAAATTAAAAGAGTAGATTGATTCGAACACCGTCTACCTATTACACAATTAACTACTGGCTTCCTATGTACACCTAAAGTCAGTTTCACAACGATTTAACACCAGGGTTATGTCTGCGCCATTTCCCTTAGTCTTACCATTTCCATTTACGACTTAACATAGGAACATGTCTTGAACCCGATCTATAGGAGTATATTAAACAAATACAATCTACAATCCTCGTAAAGAAGAAGAAGAATAAGATCCCTCCGAGTACTCGTACCAAGGTAATTAGCCCATACTATATCTACGTGACCGGTATAGTATAAGCTTAACCGGTGGGGGCTAGTCACAAGGATCATAGCGGCTATAATAGCCATTAAGTCAGTATAATAGCTTTTATAGTCGCTTATAGATATAGCGCCCATTACGAGGTTAAAACCACTATAATAACTATCATAGCGGCTATAATAACCTAGTGATCGTCCCACTATGGTTTTTCGGGTCTTTAATGCAAAAAAAAGATCTATAGCCGCTATTATAGCGACTATAGCGGTTTTATAGCCGTCACAGTTATGGAACTTTTATTACAGTATACTTTTAAAGTCAACAGCTGTTATGATAATCTTACCAGTGTGCACACTACACTAGTGTACACACTGGTAGTACAAACCCAGGCCAGAAACACGTACCCAACTCCTATGTACTCGAAAACTCAGATACCATCACACGAATAAATACAAAGAACCACATTCCCATAAAAACATTAAAGGGGAAAATTCACTTCGGGATTATTTAATTCTCCCCCCCCCGAGAGAGAGAGAGAGAGAGAGAGAGAGAGAGAGGAAGGTAGGAAAGAAGATCTAACTCTTGTAGGTATCAGAGCGACGTTGATCCGGGTTGTGTTTCTTGATCTCTCTTCTTTACCTTATTTCCTTTCCTTTTTTTTTTTTTTTTTTTACATTCTCTAGTGGGAAACCCTAAAGTGTTTGGGGTTGATCTAAACTAATCGCTTCCGGGTGTTGTACCCCCACCTGATGGGTGGTGAAATTTTGTTTAACGAGTATGTATAAGGCTCGCTTTTGCATTATACCCGCGTGATGGGACAAAGTGGGCCATCATTCATCCAGTGTGCAATCTACGTTAAGTTTCTTGAAGCATGAAATCAGATTTGAGGGCTGAAAATTCCGAAGTTCGTGAAGACCCTCCTTTATTGTGTTGATTGAGAGAATTGAAGGTCGGAGTAAGGTATTTTTTTGAGGGATCTCCTCCTGGGGGTGTTTTGATTTAGTGCATTATATGTGCTGAATTATTGCACTATTTCATTTGTGTAATAAAATCATATTTATTAATTAAATAATTTTATCTGACAATGCATAGCTTGGGCCCCTTTACAATGAAAGCCTATTATGTATAGTTGTATTTTGTAATATTTTGAGTCCCAAGCGTGCAATCATGTGCCTTTTAACATCTCCTGAAGTTCCACTGAAAAATGCCACCATTTTCCTAATATCCCCCAATGTATACATTTCTTAGTATCTACGATAGTATCGACAATATTGATACTTGTTTTAGAATCCCAGGTCTTCACTACATGTAACGAAATCGACACTTCAAACACAGTCCCTGATACACGATGTGTGGGTGAATTAGCCATACGAAAAGAAAGGTTGTATGCGTGAATATTTGTTGAATTGTGCAATACAGCCATAAAGGCCCTCTTTTGGTAATTTTCTTTTTTGATCTCCCACTTTTTCTTAGAAACTTATTTTAGGCTACATGTACGCCTATCTTAGAGATCAAATCACAAGATTTCGATGAATCGGTGCAAAAGGGACCATTCTGGGGAAAATTGGAAAAGGGCGAACTATCATTTTTTTCTCTCTCCATTTTCTTCTTCTTTTTGTTGTATTTCAATGTAATGGGTCATAATCCACCAAATTGTGTTTGATTGGTGCTTGATTAGGGCCTATTTGGCTTACTTTCAGTAGGTCAGGCCAACACGCAACATTCTTGTCAAAAGAATAGCCTGTATTCCAATGAATAGCCTGCACTCCAATGAATTTGAATACATGTTAAAATACAAAAACACTGATAGAGTTTATAGGGCTTTATATTTGTCCCTATTTTCCCTATGAGTTTTCTAAATTAATTTTTGGTCAGGAGGAAAAAAGATCAGCTGATACAAGCTTGTATCGTATTGATTTTGGGTGGGCCAATGCACATCCTGAAATTGATATTCAGAACCTTGCTTGTGAGTCTTATTGGTGATGAAGATTTCCTCATCTCTAGCATCTCCACTGTACATGTGGTATGTGGCATGTGGTATGCTCTTTTAGGTTGAACTACTTATGGAGTCGGCCATCATGATGAGCTCTAGCTAAGAAGTCTCGGAGTGATTGAATCTTACTCACAGCATTAGTGGCCTGTTGGATAGCTCTGGTTTTGATTCCCCAATTAAGCAAAAACTAAGAGCGAAAACATTAGCAATGCTCCTCGTTCAATTGATGAAAATTGCTCTTGTTGGAGGGCTAAGATTGTCATATCATCATTATTTTTGGGTTATGGTCTTCCCTAGTGGTCTAAAATCAGGTCAGTGGTTTCAATTCCCTACCACTTTGCTACATGTAGCATAGAGATGATGAAGATGAGCAGTCCATCTCCAATGAGGTTTGTGGGTCTCTGTGTCTGCTCTCCAAGTGTATATTGTACCTCCAATCCTTTGGCTTCCCCTACTATGCCGACTGTTCAGATTGTGGTCCCACTGCATTAGGCAATGGCTACAGTTGGCTGCTGGGGACTTCTCTCAAAAGATGCCTACCTTTTCCCCCTCAGTATTACCATGAATTGCAGATCCAAGATATTGTGCCTACTCTCTTTATAAATGCTGGTGGTTGCTGTTCGTATTTTCTTTCCTCAATTGACTTTGCTAGTGATTTGTAGTATTTGTAGTTCATTAATGGAACCTCTAAATCAGGGGTTTGCTGAGCCTGGACATGTGTATGGACCTGTGCTTGTACACACCATTGCATGTTACAATGTGACAAACATGTGCAAGATCTGACCGGTTCATCAAGTGTGCTGGAACATGTAGATACTCGGGTTCTAAATCAGCCCAATCAACTTGTCAGATGGACCACAGTGGATGAAACAAATGCATGGAGAAAAACAATATTTAATTTTCTAGCCGTGGCCACCCTGATAAGGGAGTCTGCCAGATTTAGCAGATAGAGAATCTACAGCGTGACCCATCTGATTGATTGCTCGGGCTAGAGAATATATAGTGTGACCCACTTTAGCATGTGCATTGGCGTGGTGGACAGGGTTGTACACACATGTGAGCTTAGCAATACATCCATAATATTTCTTTTACACAATCTAAGAGCTCGAAAATGGAATTATGCTCCAGTGAAAAGATGATCCATTGCCTCTACTTGCTGTTTGAATTTTTTCCCTCATTGAAATTGAACATTTCTTTTCCCATTTTTCGTATGGAGGCAAACAAGATAGCCCAGTGGAATGATGAGAGGATAATTTACTGCTGCAACTCATTTGCCTCCTTCATAGTTATTTCCATTGATCTAAATAAAATTCACAAAAGGAAAGGAGTTTGACTGTAATGTCACTAATTTTGTACTCTGGACGCAGGCAGAGGTTGCTTCAAATGTGGTGGTCTCGATCATATCGCCAAGGACTGTGCTGAGAGCCCGACTAAGAAGCAAAATCCTAAATACATCTTGAAAGACGAAAATACGCAGCGTGGTGGGGATGCTCGCCAAAGGTGCAACCTCTCTCATTCTCTCTCTAAATTTATAGTTTTTGCTGGTGAGTGATTTTGTATATGCGAGGCCCATGGTTTGCCGATCCAGATCCTGGACCTGATAGCCCAAGTAGAAAGAACCTTAATGGGAGATCAGTACCGAGGAAAAAAAAAATTAGAAAGAGTTTTTAAGGTCTATAATGGGACCTTCCATTTCGTTTACTACTCTCTGAGCATCCCCATGAAGGTACCATCAGATCACTGGACCACAGGCCCCTCATGTATAATGCCCTCTAGCTTAGCTAACTACGTTTGCTGGGACTCAGATCATAAGAACATAATTGCCTACAATTCCTCATTCACAAAGCTGAAAACTCTTTTGCAGTTACGACATGGTGTTTGATGGTGACACACTGCCAAGTTTGGACCGTGAGGATAAAAGACTTCGTGAACATAAAACTGAAGATGAAACAAAAAGGTGGAAGAGGGGTAATGATAAAAGTTCAGGAGATTTTCTCAGTAAGAAAGATTCCACAAACGATAGGGAGAGGCATGATCACAACAACAGAGGACGAAGGGAGGAGAGGAGCCAAGGAACTAGAGGAAGCAGCAGGGATGATGAGCATCATGGAAGGAGACACTCTAGAGAGAGAATGTCCGAGAAGCATAGAGATGAAGAAAATCGAAAGAGACATGATGATGATCATCGAAGGCGAGACAAGCAAGATGATAGAAAGAGAAGCAATAATCACGATGGTGATCCTCCTAGGAGAGAAGATCGAGATGACAGGAAGAGGGGTAAATATAGCAATGACATTAATCATGGGCAGGGTGGACGAGATGAGAAAAGCAGAGATCAGGATGGTGACCGTGACAGTAGGCACAGGCGACATGTTGACAGTGATATTGATCGTCGTAGGAGGGATGAGCGAGATGAGAATAAGAGAAGCATAGGCCATGGTGGCAATCCTCACAAGAGGGAGGGAGGTGATAGGAAAAGAGAAACTGAGCACCACAGCAGTGCCCACCAGAGAGATGGTCAAGATGATAGAAAGAGAACTATAGACCATGACACTACTAGCTCAGATCGAAAGCATGGGTATGAGAAAAGGAGATGAGCATTTCAAACGATAAATGCTTGGTGAGAATGCAAGACTGTATGAACTGGGCCTCTTTTATTGTTTCCTTGCAATATTTTACTGTTATGAAAAAAGAAAAGAAAAGAACTTAATGGTAAAAGGATAACAACAATCAAATGCTTGATATGTGGAATGTTAACTTCAATCTGTCAAGCTAAACAAGAATATTGCAGACTGCTTAAACATATTCCCAATAGCTTTTCTTCAATTATCTCGAGTATCTTGTCTGATGAAGTGGACTTTCACCACCACTCATGCATCTACATTTTTAGATTGGAAGATTATCCAATACTGAATTCCCTTGTGACTCAGATTCTCCTCCACCATGAGAACTCTGTGCCATCGACAGGTTTCTTGTCGGGGAGATTCTGCAGTCTTGGCTCAGGTCCCTCATATCTGTGAACATGGACAAGGAGACATGGTTGTCTGAAGAAGCGCCTCCTTAAGATCCACAGGAGGAGAAAGAAATTCAGTGGAGTATTATGAGTAGCTTCTGCTGGCCTCGAGTCTGATTCCTGGAACTGGTGGGGATTGCCTATCGGATCTTGGCAGCAAAGGTTCTTGAAGTGCTGAGAGGTCTGCAACACCTTCGACTACATCAGGCCTTGCTTGCCCAGATGCTCTGCTGGGCCAAGGTCCTGATCCGAGCTCATTGTTGGCCAGGTTTGGGTTTCTCATGTTTACCCTTGCATTGTGGAGGGTGGGTGGAGGTGAGGATGGTGGAAGAGGTGATGTATACGCCCAAGTTTCTGGCTTCTCATTTATCTCTCAAGGGCTGGAACCTGATATAAGTTTTGACAGATACAAAATAAGAATGCCCTTAAAAAAGGGCTGAAGTAAATGCAATTCTTTTATGCATTTGTCTGCCCATCAACTCTGCGAGTGGGACCCACCGTATTTCCAAAACCTGAAACTTGACTCAAAACTCGAAAATAAACGGGACTGAGCCCATTCGAAGACTAACAAGTCTTTACTTGACTCGAATTGACTTTAAATAGTAAGTCCTTTAGTTAAGCTTTCTGCTGCCTCCTTAGCTTGCGGTTAAGGATGCAAAACACTGCAGCACCTCTTCTGTTTTTTATTTGAAAAGTCAGCTCAACCAAGCGATTCACTCGGCTCAATTCTGCTGAACCTGCAAGCTGACTCAATGAGTCTGGCTGAGTCAGGATTGAGTCCATCCCACGAGTGAGTTTCTCAGTGACTCCAGCTTAAGATATCACTGAGTCAGGATCGAACCCATCCCATGAGCAAAGTTTCTCAGTAGCGCAGCTCAAAATCTTGCCAGGGCAGGTTGACCTTTTGGCCGAGTTTCAAGTCGAGTTAGAAAGTTTTAGAACTATGGGCCCCATGTCTGCATCCCAAATCATTGGTTTAGTGGGCCATTATGAATGGATTGTGCCCTAGCTGTATCACTGGACCTAATTTTCCTTTGAACAGCGTTGTGTGGAGAGATTGTTTTCCAAAGAAAAATGTTAAAATATACCAGAATACTGACCTCAAAGCGATTCCAGAAATACAGGATGAGGTGGTACATGAATGCTGCAGTTGTAGCAAAAGCCAAATATGAAAAACCTGGCACATGAATGAAAGGGCTCTGAGATGTGCAATTTTAACAAATTAGCCAACAAGCCAAAGCACGTTCTATGGGTGATGTTTGATGATGAAAGAGGAAGCTTCTAACACTTGAATTTTCGTAATTTGAAGAGAATGGGAACAAATCCATTATTGTTTAAAGATTCTTTCAGACTAAAGAATTTTTTGTTCAGAGAAAGAACAAAGAAAATTGGGATTTTTATGAAATACCAACCATTTCTTGGCCTAATTAGACAATACCCATTAAAAAAATTCTTTAGATGTAACCACCCACATTTCAAGGGGTCTCTTTATTTAGTACTTTCCTTTAAATCTAACAAATGGCCAATTAGCCCATTTCTGAAAATGACGAAAATGCCCCTAAGTATTGATAACCATGGATAGCAATATGGACCCTTCCAAGATTGGGGACAGCCATTTGGACCATTCAAAAATAGGTGGACAGCCATTTGGACAGTCAAAAAGAGTAGCTGGACAGCAATATGGACCATTCCAATGATCTAAGCCAATCCTTCCATCAATACATGCAAAGATATGACCACTTAGGGCCTGTTTGGCATCTGTAATCTAATTCAATGAGAGCTTTTTCAATAATCAATCATGCAAGGTCACATTTTGATTTGGGCCATCCATCATGTGAGACCCACCTTTGATGTCCAACATCGATCGTGTGGGTCCCACCTTTGTTGTGGATTGTCCATCATGTGGAGCCCACTTGATATGGATAGTCCATCATGTGGGGCCACAGTTTGATGTGGGCCATCCATAATGTGGGACCCACCTTTGATGCCCACCATCTATCATGTAGGTCCTACCTTTGTTGTGGATCACCCATCATATGGGGCCTAACCTTCAATATGGATCGTTCATCAAGTAGGAGAGGGAGGGAGAGAGGGAGAGAGAGAGAGGGAGAGAGGAGAAGTAGGAGATGACTGGAATGAGAAGTATCGAGAGAAGAAGAGGGAGAAATTACAAGGGTAAAAGGTAAAAGTACACCCCCCCCCCCCCCCCTCGACTTACTGGATCAAAACTTATTTGCTACTTTCTAAATAAATAAGCCTCCTAATTAGACATTTACCAAACAATCTAAAAGTTTTTTTTTTTTATTTTTTATTTTTTATAGAAATAAGCCAACAAGCTCTTATTTGTAGAGATGCCAAACACTGCTTTAGTGTTATTTACGTCGTTTTTCAAAATAGCTCATGGACGTGACTTGGATTTGACGGAAAGCGATAAAATAAATAGACCCCTCGAAATGTGGGTGATAATATCTAAAGAAAATTTTGTATGGATGCTTCTGTATAATATGCATAAAAGGATGGTATCTCATAAAAATCCCAAGAAAATGACTTAAAAAGAAGAAAGAAAGAATGTCCTATTGTTATAAAAAATATAAGAGAGAGACGAAAAGAATTTTTATTTGTTGGATCTACCCAACAAGGAGGAGGCATACTTATTTATAGGTTAAGCTTAACCTCCGTATTAAACTCTTTTACCAATATGGGATCAGGTATTCAATACAAAGTAAAGCTCTCTTATGTGGATATTCACATAATAATCATATTTACAACACTCTTCCCTTGGATGTCTACTATTCGATGACAGTTGCCTCATTAAAACCTTGCTAAGGAAAATCCAGTGGGAAAAAACCAAAGAGAGGGAAAAAGACTTCAACATTCTTTAGAATAATTGAATTGGCAATTGACGTAAACAACTATGCCTCATTAAAACATTGACTAGGAAAATCCAATAGGACAAAACCTAGAAAAGGAAAAAGAGTACAACACACATGTCTTGGGTAATACGTTTCAATTTACTCCCGTAATTAATTGCTCCCCCTGATATTGGCAATTCTTAAATTATCTGCTGATTGAGTCGACGCATTTCAATACCATGCACAAACTTTTGAAAATTTGACTTTAGTAAGGCTTTGGTGAAGGGGTCAACTAGATTATCACAGGAGCGGATCTGCCTGACTTCAATTTCATGACTCTTCTGGAGTTCATGTGTGAAGAAGAACTTCGTTGAGATGTGTTTACTTCTGTCTTCCTTGATTTAGCCTTCTTGGATTTGAGCTACGCATGCACCATTGTCTTTATAGATAATGGTAGAAATATCTGTTGTTGGAGCCAATTTACAAGTGCTTTGGATATGCTGAACTAATGATCTCAACCGAACACATTCTCTACTTGCTTCATGCAGTGCTAGTATTTTTGCATGGTTGGAAGAAGTAACTACCAGGGTTTGTTTAGTAGATCTTAATGAGGTAGTAACATTGTTACTAATAAAGACATAACTTGTTTGTGATCGTTCCTAATGAGGATCGGATAGGTAACAAGCATTTGCATAACCAACTAGAAGTCGACCATTTGATTTATCATTTGAATAAAATAATCCCATATCAGTCGTTCCGCGTAGGTATCTCATAATCTGTTCGATATCAGTCCAATGCCTACGAGTTGGAGCAGAACTATATCTTGCCAAAAGATTTATTGAAAATGCAATGTCCGGTCTCATGCTTTGTGTTTAGTAGTGCACCAACGACGCTTAAATATGAGACTTCTAGTCCAAGGATTGCCTCATCATCTTCTTTAGGACGATATGGATCTTTCTTAATATCAAAAGATCGGATGACCATGGGTGTACTAAGAGGGTGCGCTCTATCCATGTTAATTTATGACCTTTTCAATATACTTTGACCGGTAGACCAATATTCTGCTAGAACTACGCTCAATCTGTAGGCCGAGACAATACTTAGTTTTCCCAAGGTCTTTCATTTCGAATTCCTTCTTTAGGTATTCAACAGTTTTGTGGAGATGTTCAGGAGATCCAATTAGATTCATGTCATCAACATACACTGTTATAATGACAAATCCTTTCTCATATTTTTTTTATTTTATAAAAACACATGGGCAAATGTGATTATTCTTATATCCTTTATTTGTCAAATATTTGCTAAGAAGTTTGTACCACATTTTTCTAGATTGCTTTAAACTATATAATGAACGTCGTAGTTTTATCGAGTATATACTTTTAGACTTTTCTTTAGGTAACTTATATCCTTCAGAGACTTTCATATAAATGTCAGTATCTAAATTTTCGTATAAATATGCGGTTTCTACGTCCATTAGTCTCATGTCGAGTTTTTCAGAAACTACGAGACTTATTAAGTAACGAAACGTTATTGCATCCATGACTGGAGAGTATGTCTCTTCATAATCAATCCCAGGTTTTTGCAGGAAACCTTTTGCTACAAGACGTGCATTATATCTAACGATTTCAGCTTTCTCATTTCGCTTTCTTTCAAACACCCATTTGTAGCCTACGGGGTTAACACCTTTTAGGGTTTGTATTACAGGTTCAAACACCCACATTTTTTCAAGAGAACCCAATTATGCTTGAATAGCCTCTTTCCATTTTTGCCAATTACTTCTATGTTGATATTCATTGATGTTGCGTGGTTCATCATCATCATCATCGCCCTTTGAAATTTCAGTAGCTATTGCAAATGAAAATATGTCATTGATGATTATTTCTTTGCAATCTCACATTTCTCCTGAATATGTATAAAACATAGAGATCTCATTATTGTTATTAGGTAAATTTTCATCTTCAGGAGTTTGTATAGTCACTTCAGGGACTTATGTCTTTTCAGGAACAATATCCTCTTTTGGGGTTTTAGACAATTGGATCTTTTTTTCATAACTCCTTCAGGAACATTATGTATAACCTCTACAGGAGTGTTATAAAGGCATAATTTTTTATTTGATCTTCGCTTTTGGGGAGCTGAGTCTTTGGAACCTATAGGTCTGCCACGCTTCTAGCATGTAGCAGATTCATTTGCCACTGATTCGAAGTTTATCCTACTGGGATATCAATTCGGACTGGCACATTTACAGCGGACACATATGACTTGGTCACTTTGGCTGCATCATTGAATGCATCAGGCATTGATTCACAATCTTTTAAAGATGCAATATCCTTCGTATCTCATTTTCACATTGAGCAGTACACGGGTCGAGATGAGACAAAGTGGAAGTATTCCACGATAATTCTCGCCGTTCTTCAAGAACGGGTTGTTTAGTGGGAATGAGTCGTACTTCAGATATGTTCTTTTCTCCCCCTAATGCTGGGAAGAGTGTCTCATCAAAATGACAATCCACAAACCTAGCGGTAAGCACGTCACTTGTTAATGGTTCAATATAGCGAATTATAGTGGGCGAATCATAAGCAACATGTATTCCTAAACAACGTTGGGGGCTCATTTTGGTATGTTGTGGTGGTGGGATGAGTACTAGTACTGTACGACCAAATTAATGCAAGAATGAAATGTTGGGTTGACAGCCTGACACAAGTTGTGAAGGTGAAAATGGGTGGTAAGCAGTTGACCTGAGTTTAATTAATTTACTCGCATATAATATCGCGTGTCTCTAAGTAGAGACGGGTAATTTAGATTGCATTAGCAAAGGTCTTGTAATGAGTTGCAGACATTTGATTAAAGACTCTACTAAACCATTTTAAGTATGGACATATGGAATTGGATGTTCGACACCAATCCCTTGTGATAAACAATAGTTATTGAAGACTTGAGAAGTAAATTCTCCTGCATTATCTAATCGAATGGATTTAATGGGTTGATTGTTCGCTTGCCTCAAGTGCAAGGCTGCGATGTAGTAATAATCTCAGTAAGACCGAGGTTGATAAACAGGGAATTAGGGTAAACCAATTCAAACTATTCCAGCAACTTCAAATTCAATTAATTTAGAAGTTTGAATTCATAAACTAAGTAAAAACAGTAATTTGTAAAAAATCTGTAATTTAACGGAACTAGATTCGAAGGATCCACTTATAGTAGTCCCATGTGAATTCATCCAAGCATAAACATAACTAGATTCGAAGTTTTATCTCACTTCTAGTTGTAAGATTTAACAATCAAACACAAACAATCTCCACTTAAATCTGAAAATAAGATTCTAGTTCTAATGACGCACATAAAATTCAAATATGTAGCCTTCGAAGTAACAACCATGCCAAGGGACTATGGTATGCTCTAGGGTTACTACAATTCGAATCTAATCAATCCAAACATGATAATCTCAGAGAATTGCAAGGACCTCATATCCGAAGCACATGAACTCTCATAAAACATCTAAAAATACCAACTTTATTCAAACTAGAACTTAAAAATCCAAACTAAAGGTAGAGTACTTAAATGAAATGAATTCTACATGATAACCAACTACAAGCTTCACCTCGTAACCTTATCTAAGAGGTTCTAGCCGAGCATTATCATTTTTCAACTAAAAACAATGAAAAGCTAATGAAAAACATGAAAAATCAGATTTTGGAGAGTTGTAGACGCTCCACAACGATCCTCTTCACCTCCTACGAAGTCTCAAGCCTTCTATGATGCCTTAGGAACGATCCCTAGGTTTCCTTTTATAATGGAGAGGCTTTCATCCTACTCTTGTAAATCCTCGAGTTTTCTTAAGCATCGTTCTGGATCTCATCAAGCTCATTCAATTGGAGTTTGCGGAGCAAGCTAGCCTTGTCAATGTTGAAGTTCAATACCCGAATCGCCCAATAGGCTTTGTGGTCAAGTTCCACGAGCAAGTGTTAAGCTTTCCCATAAACAAGTCTATAGGGGGACATTCTAATAGGGGTCTTATACGCGGTACGGTGAGCCCAAAGAGCATCAACTAATCTAAGTGACCAATCTTTGCGATCTGGTCTCACCATTTAAAATTTTTTTTTTTTGATTTCCCGATTGAAAATTTCAGCTTGCCCACTTGTCTGTGGGTGGTATGGGCTACTCACTTTATGTTTAATGCCGTATTTTTTCATTAAGGCTTCGAATGGCCTATTGCAAAAGTGAGAACTACATCACTTATGATGGCTCGAGGTGCTGTAAATCTGGAAAGTATATTTTCTTTGAGGAACTTTAGAACCGTACGATGATCGTTAGTTCTACATGGAATGGCCTCTATCCACTTGGACACATAGTCTAAGGCAAGCAATATGTAGACATATCTAAAAGATGAGGGGAATGGTCCCATGAAATCGATGCCCCAACAATTGAAGACTTTGAGATGTTGAATAGGGTTGAGAGGCATCATATTTTGCCGAGATAATCCACTTAGCTTTTGACAACGCTCACATTCTTTGTAAAACTCATAGGTATCTCTAAATAAAGTAAGCCAATAGAAACCACATTGCAGAATTTTTGCAGTAGTTTTCTTGACGAAAAAGTGACCTACACATGCTTGATTGTGACAAAAGGAGATGACATAATTTCGTTCATCATCAGGGACATATCCCCTAATTATTTGATCCGGACAATATTTGAAAAGTAACGGTTTATCTTAGAAAAACTTGCATAGTTCCTTAAGAAAATTTCTTTTATTTTGTTCAGTCCAATGAGTCGACATCGTACTTGTGGAAAGATAGTTTGCTATGTCAGCGTACCATGGTAGATGCATAGCAACAAAAAGTTGCTCATCGGGGAATGAGTCCTCAATCGGTGACTCGTCAATGGAATCGGGTAAAACTAGGCTGGATAGATGATTCGACACCACGTTCTCTACTCCCTTTTTATCCTTGATCTCTAAGTCGAATTCTTAAAGGAGTAGGATCCATCGTAGCAAACGGGGCTTAGCATCTTTCTTAGAAAGAAGATGTTTCAGTGCTGCATGGTCCGTAAAAATAATGACCTTAGATCCTATTAAGTAAGGCCTGAATTTGTCCAAGGCAAAAATGATTGCTAGGAGCTCCTTCTCCGTAGTTGAGTAATTAACTTGGGCGGGATTCAAGGTCCTACTCATATAATATATAATGTGGGGCTTCTTATCCTTCTTTTGGCCTAGCACAACCCCAATAGCATAATCACTCACATCGCACATCAACTTAAAAGGAATAGATCAATCCTGTGGTTGCATGATGGGAGTGGTTGTCAACATGTCTTTTAGCTTTGAAAAAGCTAATTGACATTCGACACTGCACTTAAATTGGTTCTCCTTTTGAAAAAGGTTACATAAGGGCCTAGAGATGTGGCTGAAATCCTTTATGAACCTTTTATAAAAACTGGTGTGTCCAAGGAAGGACCGCACATCGTGTATGCTTTTGGGTGGTGGTAGGTTGGAAATAATATCGATTTTGGCCTGTTCTACCTCATTCCATTGGACGAGATAATATGTCCAAGGACTATTTCTCTTTGTACCATAAAATGACACTTTTCTCAGTTTAAAACAAGGTTCTTTTCCTCACACCTTATCAAGACCAACTTCAAGAGATTAAGGTACTCATCAAAAGTACAACCAAAAGCAGAAAAATCATCCATGAATACCTCGAGAAATTCACCCACCATTTTTGAGAAAATACTCAACATGCATCGTTGGAATATGGCGGGTGCATTACATAGTCCGAATGGCATCCTTCGGTATGCGAAGGTGCCAAATGGGCATGTAAAGGTAGTCTTCTCTTGGTCTTCCGGGGCTATCTCAATTTGGTTGTAGCTGGAATAGCCATCGAGGAAGCAATAATAGAAGTGACCCACTAACCACTCCAAAATGATCTATAAATGGGAGAGGGAAGTGGTCCTTCCTAGTGCCATGTTTAGCTTCCGATAATCTATACACATATGCCAGTCGGTGTTCACTCTAGTCGGTATAAGCTCGTTGTTGGCGTTCTCTACGATTATAATATTGGACTTCTTAGGGACAACTTGGGTAGGACTCACCCATTGGCTATCCGAGATGGAGTAGATGATACCCACATCTAGTAGCTTTAACACTTCGGCCTTGACAACCTCCATCATATTTGGATTTAACCTCCTTTGAGGTTGTCTAGTCGTTTTCGCATTCTCTTCGAGGTGGATACAGTACGTATAAACTGAAGAGTTTATCCCCTTGAGGTTCGCTATTGTCCAACCTATGGTTCCCCTTTGTTCTTTGAGTAGGTCAATCAACTTGAGCTCTTGGTCTTTTCTTAGATGAGAGGCAATGACAACTAGGAATATTTTCTCTTGACCTAAATATACATATTTAAGCTCGGATGGCAAAAGTTTAAGGTCAAGCTTCGACGGTTTAATATTAGACGGTAGAGGCTTTGATGTGGTTGGTGGCAATCTTTCAAAATGAGGCCTCCACCGACTAGTATCAACTATCGGTTTCTCAATACTCAATGCTTGCATAATTTCACTGATGATGGGGTCTTTGAAATCTTTAAAATGTGCCAAATAGTCTCCAAATTTTTAAGTAGTTCAAGTTGGAGGAGCTCCTCTTCTTCAAAGGATTCGAGCATGTTTACCTCGAAGAGCTCATCATCGTCATCCCTATGCCTTTTGGCCAAGTGGAACACATTTACCTCCAATGTCATGTTTTCAAGAGATAATTCATCACCCCATTCCGGTAATTTATAATTGCGTTTGATGTAGTTAGGAATGGGTGGTCTAGAATCACTGGTATTTGAGTGCTAGTATCCATAACCGGTTGTGTGTCCAAGACGATGAAATCCATCGGGTAGTAGAATTTGTCAACTTGGACCAATACATCCTCAACTATCCCTCTCGGTACACGAATGGATCTATCAGTGAGTTGCAATGTTTTTGGTGGGTTTTAATTTACCAAGGCCCAATTGCTCGTATATAGAGTATGAGATCAAGTTTACACTTGCCCTCAAGTCTAATAATGCATGCTTAATCCGGTAGTCACCAATGATACATGAGATTGTGGGACTACCGGGATCCTTAAATTTTGTTGGGGTCTTTTGGGTGAGGATGGAACTCACTTGCTCATTTAAAAAAGGTCTTTTGTTGCACATTGTATTTGCGTTTGGTTGTGCATGGGTCCTTTAGGAACTTAGCATAAGAGGGGATTTGTTTAATTGCATCAAGCAATGGGATGTTGATCTTGACTTGTCTGAAAATCTCTAAAATATCATGAGAGTTTGGGAGAGATTTTGGAGCAACCAATCTAGAAGGGAATGGTGCGATGGGCTTGTGAACGCGTTCCGTTTCTTGTGGGGCTGAGTTAGATCCATCCTCATTCTCAGAATTTACCAGATTACGCTTATCAGCCTTCATCGGAATAGATTTATCTACTTGTTTACCACTTCTAAGAATGGTGATGGATTTTTCTTGCTCCACATGTTAGTTGAAAAAATTAGGGGTGCTTATTTCATGTGCTTATTTAGGACTAGGCTGAGGTTGGGCCGGAAAGGTCCCTTCCTTAGCATTCAAGCGTCCCTTAATTTCATCAACCGAAACCTTAAGCTCTTGGAATATTTGCTGATTTGATTGATTGATTTGCGCTTGCCCTTGCATAAACGCTTTTAGAGTATCCTCCATTGAGAATTGGGGTGGGGCCATGTTTGGGTGGCCCTCCTTGAGAGTTGGTAGGATTGCCCGTGGGTCCATTCTTCAAACTGAAATTTAGAAGGTTCTTCCAAGTAGAGTTGTACGTGTTACCTACCGGTTCATTGAAATGCCTTTGATACCCATATGCGGCGTTTGCTTGCTCTTGTAATACCTCTTGAAATGCGAGAATTGTAAGACAATCTTGTGTAGAGTGTACATTAACGGCACAAATTCTGCATACGTTCTCAATGGCTTCCGTGGACTTAGAAATTCCACTTTTACTTAGTTCCATAGCCTTGACTTTTCTTCTGAGGTTGGCCATCCTTGCGTTTACATCATCTTCCTCCTTAAGGATGTAAATCCCTCCTTTCTCTTTTTGTTGAAGGGGCTTGAGGTTACTAGACTTGTTCGAAGTATCCCATGATTGGGCATTCTCAGCCAACATGTCTAAGTAACTCAATGTCTCATCCGGATTTTTGCTCATGAACTCGCCATTGCACATCATCTCTACAAATTGGCGCATGTTGGAATTCAATCCATCATAAAAAAGTTTATAATTTGCAAACTTTCGTATCCATGATGTGGGCAAGTGAGTAATAGTTCCTTAAACTTTTCCCAACTTTGAAGGAATGATTTACCCTCTTTTCCCATAAAGTTCATTATAGATCTTCGAAGGGTGTTAGTTTTATAAGCTAGGAAGAACTTTTTCAAGAATTCTTGGGTCATCTTAGTCCATGTCCCTATTGAATGTGGTCTAAGAGAGTGAAGCGAACCTTTGGATCTTTCTTTCAATGAGAAGGGAAACAATCTAAGTTTGATAACATCTTCTGACACATTGTTATATTACAAGGTAGTAACAATTTCATCAAACTCTTTTAAGTGTAGATATGGGCTCTCAGAATCTAGCCCATGGAACTTTGGTAAAAGTTGGATTACCCACGGCTTTATATCAATGTTCCCCCTAGTGGCTGTAAAAACCACGCGAGAGGGTGTAGTTGTACGGGCCGGTTGTAGGTAGTCACGTAAAGTTCTCATTGGATTAGCATTCCGCACCTTATTCTCTCCTACTCCCTCTTGATTTGCGTTTTAGTTGGAGTAGGGGGGAATGATTCCTAAATGGTGTTTGATCCATGCTCCCTGAATTTTCACAATGTTCTATGTATTTTCTAACTCGCCTATGAACGGAGAGTGGTCCATAAACCACCTTCGGTTTGGAGACGATTGGTGTGGTCACGTTCCCAATGGGACATAAACCACACACGCAATGATCTAAACTAATTCTAAGTCCTAAGAATAGAATCTGAAAAACTAAAAATCTGAAAAAGTTCTAAGTAAAAAAGATAGTACCCAATTAGCTTGAACTAGGAGAATTTCCTACAAAACAAAGCAAACTTGTTAGTTAAAAAAAAAAAAAAAAAACTAATTCTAGGAAATTGAAAAATCTTATCTATCTACTTCACTTCTATAGCCACTAAAACAATTTAGAACCGTTTAACCTAGACTCCCCAGCAACGACGCCAAAAACTTATTCGCTCGCCTCAAGTGTAAGGCTGCGATGTAGTAATAATCTCAGTAAGACCGAGGTCGATCCACAAGAAATTAGGGTAAACCAATTCAAATTATTCCAGCAACTTCAAATTCAATTAATTTAGAAGTTTGAATTTATAAACTAAGTAAAAACAATAATTTGTAAAAAAATTATAATTTAATTGAATTAAGGCCTCAAGGATCCACTTATAGTAGTCCCATGTGAATTCATTCATCCAAGCATAAACACAACTAGATTCGAAGTTCTATCTCTCTTCTAGTTGGAAGATTTAGCAATCAAACACAAACAATGTCCACTTAAATTTGAAAATAAGATTCTAGTTCTAATGAAGCATATAGAATTCAAATATGTAGCCTTCGAAGTAACAATCATGCCAAGGGACTATGGTATGCTCTAGGGTTACTACAATTTGAATCTAATCAATCCAAACATGATAATTTCATAGAATTGTAAGGAACCCATGTCCGAAGTATATGAACTCTCATAAAACATAAAAAAATACAAACTTTATTCAAACGAGAACTTAAAAATCCAAACTTTAGGTAGAGTACTTGAATCAAACGAATTCTATATGATAACCAACTACAAGCTTTACCTCTTAGCCTTAGCTAAGAGGTTCTAGCCGAGTATTAGCATGTTTCAACTAAAAATAATGAAAAGCTAATGAAAAACATGAAAAATTAGATTCGAGAGAGTTGTATACGCTCTACAATGATCCTCTTCACCTCCCACGAAGTCCCAAGCCTTCTATGATGCCTTAGGAATGATCCCTAGGTATCCTTTTATAATGGAGAGGCTCCACTAACTCAAAAGGTTCTAGAATTGCGAATTACTTACGCAATTTCACCACGAAAATTAGAGCTTCAATGATAAGCTACTGTCCACAAAAATCGGACTGGGCTGGCCGACCGGTCTTGATCGTTCAGACCTGTCTGGGCATGGTCCAGCAAGTGCATTAGAGGAGCTGCCCATGTGGCCGACCGGTCTTAACCGGTCGGATCAATTTGGTCCTTTGTACAGCGGCTTCACAGGGTGGGCAGCAACATGGCCGATCGGTGTTGACTGGTCTGACTTCTTTTCTTTCTTTTCTTTCTCTCTCTTCTCTCCTTCTTTCTTCTTCCTTCTTTGGCCCACCTTTGGTCTTCATTAAAGAGCTTCTAAATGGGTCTTTTAGTCATCAATTGTGTGAAGTCTCTTTCTCATTCCTATAACCACAAAATATGTATTAACTTAGTCTTTTAACATGAAATTCAAGCATACAATGCAATGTAATGGGTTAGATTATGTATAAATTAGGAGCTTAACACACCCCCAACCAGCATTTTGCTAGTCCCGAGCAAAATAAGCGTGAAACAATCCACATCCCTGAAAACTCAACTCTCTCTTGGAAACTTTGCTTCTATAGACTTTAAGACATATAAGTGTAAAGTTCAGAAAAGCCAAATAATGAAAAATTGAAGTCCTAAACTTTCCAAACATAATAGGTGTTCACATAGAATCCCCACCGATTTATTGACAAATAGACGAATCTGAACATGTATGGTCCAGTGTGCATTGTGCATATACATCTCATGACTTTTCAGGATTACCTTCTTTATAAATTAGCTAAACAAAAGATCTAAAAATGTACAGAATCACCCAATTGTCTATGACAAGAATTTGCCTTACCGTTCCTTCGATGGCTTTCATAGTACTTTCCATTTCCAGCTTTGGTTGGTAATAGGTAGCCCTTTTCGAATTTTTTCACAAATACTCAATGAATACCACATCTTCATTGTCTTTTTCATAAACATTAGATAGGATTTTTAGAAATACATATATTCCATTCTTTTCTCTTATTTTCACATGAAGAAGGATAGATAAAGTTCCCTGACTTGCTTCCTAAACTCATCAAATCTTAAGTCTAACCAATCTACAAATCTACTAATCCTCTCAAATCATGAGAATCATGTAATGTGAAATAGACTAAAAACGTTAAAATTTTCTATCAATAAACTCATTGGGGGAAATCATATATAAAACAATTATATTTGAGATAATTCAGAAATCTTAAAATCTTACCAATTAGTCTCTCATCCTTTTATTCTTATAGCATACCAAGTGCATAGAAACAAGGTTTTCTAAAAGAGTTTTGATGTTTCAGAAAAATTAAAATTTTTTTTTACAAAATATTGCTTGCTCGAAACGTCCACAAACTGCTAGATTCTAGGAATCTCACCCCCCAACCAAATCTTGCATTGTCCTCAATGTAAAAAGATATGCAATGAGCATGAACATGAGAGCAAGGATAAAAAATAAAAGAGAGTGAGAACGAGAGTACCTGATAGAGTTGATCATGGAAGTCTACCACCGACATCTAAATCTATTAAAGCAATAAACCGAAAACAAACTAAACCTAATCTACTCTATACCTCCGTCAGACTAGGAGATCAATCATCCTAATACATAGGATCGTTCAAAGTGATGGACATGTCCTCTGAGTTAAAATTTTCAACGAATGGTTTAAGGCGTTGTCCGTTCACTTTCAAACAGTTACCATTCTTCACATTTTCTATCTCAACAACCCCATGAGGAAAAACCTCTTTAACAATATATGGGCTAGTCCATCGAGATCTCAATTTTTCAGAAAAAAGATGGAGTCGAAAATTGTACCAGAGTACTTTTTAGCCTTCACGATTTTTTTTTTCTTCTGAAAATGTGTTTGTCATGAAAGACTTTCATCCTACTCTTGTAAATCCTTGAGTTTTCGTAAGCATCATTTCGGATCTCATTAAGCTCATTCAATTGGAGTTTGCGGGATTAATCTAAAACTTTATACTTATTGAGGGATTAATCTCATCAACCTTATACTTATTGAGGGATTAATCTAAAACTTTATCTTTGTTCCTTAGAAGGTATACTCTAGTATATTTGGAATAGTCATTTACGAACGTCACATAATACCTTTTGCCTCATCTAGACATGTGATTTTTAAAATCACCTAAATCACTATGTATTAATTCTAATAACTCGGAACTTCAACATGTTTAAATGACTTTCTAACAAACTTCAATTCTGTACAAGTTTCATATTTTTTTTTCAAAATTATCGATGGAGATGTCAGGTATCAATCCTATTCGTTTAATTCTTTTTAAGAATTCTACGTTTACGTGACCCAATCTACTATGTCATAAAGAAAGATATTCAACAATATAAGCATAACAGGATGACATATTATTATCATATGAAATATTTACAGCAAACAGATCATCACTACAGTAACCATTTTCAAGGAAAGTTCCATTTGTGGTCATTACAAGCTTATCAAAATCAATTATTAGTTTAACTCCAGCCTTGCTGAGCAGCGAACTAAAGATTAAATTGTGTCGAATATCAGACACATGTAGTACATTCTTTATCAACAAAGTCTTTCCCGATGTGAGCTTCAAAATAATATTTCTTTTTCCAACAATTAGAGAGGATTGGGCATTTTCCATGAACACTTATTCTTCATTCCCTATCACTTGATAAGAGGTAAATATGCTCTGATCCTTACATACATGCCGAGTTGCCCCGGTGTCTAATATTCATGACATGTTGTTTATTAGGAACACCTCGAACAACTGCAGCGACAACAATGTCCAAATTTTCTTAAGCTTTATCGATATTGACTTGAGATTTTATATTATTTTTCTTAAGCTTACATTCATTTTTGTAATATCCAAGCTTCTTACAATAGTTACATGACTCATTTTTCTTAAATTGGCCGTTCGTTTTCTTTTTTCAGCTAGCACTCTTTAGTGTAGTGTTCGGGCCTTCCACAGCTGTAACAATTTTCTTTCCTTTTGACCTTTTGTGCCCGACTTGTTTCTACTAGGTTAGCCTTAAAAATTGAACCGTTTGCATTATCAATTCGGTCTATGTTTCTGTTAGCCTCTTCTATCCTTATGTGTATGATTATGTTTTTTAAAGAGATACCGTTTTTCTTGTGTTTCATTCCATTTTATATATTTTTTTTTAGGAAGGAGGTAATTTTTCCATCAGTGCTCGTGACAGGAATACGTCATCTATTTTCATTCCTTCAATCATCAGTTCATATACTAGATTTTGATAATCGTGAATCTAGTTCGTGACATATTTATCGTCTATTATTTCATAATGAAGGAAATTTGTGATATCATGTTTCTTAAAACCTGTATCTTCAAGGACATTTCTTTTCTAGTGCGGCCCAATGTTTTTTAGCAGATTCATAGGAAACATAGATATTGTAAAGTTCATTAGACAAGGTATTTAGAATATAATGTTTACAATTATTGGTATCTTAAAATTTTTTCATTAGCTGGATCAACTGTAAATGAATTTAAAAGAATGTAAAAAACCTTTAGAGTTTGCAATGCAAAATTGATCTTCTATTTCCATCTTTTGAAATTCTATCTAGCGAACGGTTCAATTTTAGACAGTTCAGCCATAGGGTTGACCGTGATCATATCCATAGTTTACAGTTGAGTTCTGGTTGTAACTCGATTCAACCAGTTTAAAAAACAGTCGAAGACCAGTTACTAAAGGTTTAAAACAAAAAAGAAAACAATTCCTGTTTTTTGAACAAATGATAAAATGAAAAAATCTACTTCTTTCAACAAAATTTGGTTTCAAGATTGTTGGAATATATGTTGAAAACAATAAAAATTTGAAAACGTAAATTAAAATAAATAAATAAAAGAAGTAAGAAGAACTTATTGTTTGAGTCAAGGCGTGACTGAGTCACTCGGCTTGAAACCAAATCTGCCCTCTTTGGATCGCGTCCCAAGTGCAACAGAATTTCTTGGACAGTTGGCCTCCAGGTTACAATGACTATTACCCGGCTGATACACTCATTGTATACGGGCTCGAACCGACGTGCAGAACTTAACTGAAGTAAGTTGACTCGCTTACAAACTCAGTTGACAAAACAAAAATGAGCCAGAGACGAATTTTGAAGAACCAAAGAGAGAAAATATTGTTTTTAAATAAATGATTTGGAAAAAAGAGTAAGTCTATTTATAGATCATGATTAGGTGTTTAAAGCACTGTTTCAAATGAGTTAGGTCCGTTGGGTTTAAACCCAATTGGTATGACCATCCGAACAAACATGTCTCCAATTTGAAATTCGGGCAAAACCGACAGGTGCGAGTTACATAGACATAAACATAAATAGACTTGGACCCGGCCTGATGCGAGCATGCACACACACGTCACACGGAACGACATGGCTTGGCTCAACGTCAGCGGACGCGTTGTAAGGAGATGGTCCAACCCAAATGGCTTTCCTCCTTGGCGATTCAAGCCTTGTACAATCCACATCTCATATATACAGGAGATTTTTATTGGTCATTTCCGATGTGGGACAGAGGAAAAAAAAACAATTAAAAAAAAAAAAAAAGAAGAAACAATGGGAGGAAGTTTGAATTTGAAACAAAAACTATTTTAAAATTCCTTTAAAATACAACACTTATAACATCGCATAACCGCAAAATATCAAAGGGCATGAGGGCTAATATGTCTTTTTGACACCTTAACAGAGTTTTTCTGTCGCTAAGCGATGGTCAAAGTCTAAAAGGTAGCTGTTTTTTCAAATTTTGAAAGCATAAGCTTGTTAATTTAAATATTTTAAAATGGGGCTCTTAAAGGTTGATGGCCGTTAAATGGAGAAACTTCTTGATTTAATTATAAAATACTTGAGACAAATAAAGACACGTAAGTCTTTGATATTAATCCAACTAAACACTCACTGAGAGTCTGAGTCATTGGTTTTTCGAGCCATCCACATGGATGGTGTGAGAAAGTGACTGATGTACATCGCGATGGACCAGATAAAGATGCACCAACGTGTGCTTTCCAAGCTTATGACCTATGCATACATAAAGCGAGAAATAAATAAAGCATAATTTGATGCGATGGGCCGAATAAAGCATTGCAAGCTTCTCAATGGTAAAGCCTCGTATTTTTTGGAAAGCAGGAACAAAGAATTGCATACGCAGGTCTCTAGCAAGGATGGTTTATGTCCAAAAAAAAAAGACTCCTATCAGATAATCGTATCTACGTTATATGTGGCAACTAAATTGGCGGTGTGAAACTGAAATGGTTAGCAGTCAAATATGCAGTGGATGAACTGTACAAAGAGTAAGAGAAAAAGTATTGTCTTGAGGGGTTTCATTTTTAAAACGTAAGCTATCCATTCTTTATGGGCCGAACAATTGAAACATCACTCTGTCTATATGTCCTTGAAAGTGATAGCTCTACTTATATTATAATTCTTCCTGCTCTGCTGTACCATTTCCTTGCATGGAGAGGTGCGTTATCCTCTGGGAATAAATAATGCACGGAAAGTAGGAATAAAGAGTACATTAGGTAAAAAAAAGGAAAAAAAAAAAAAAAAATCCATCTTTCAATGAGATGCTCTTAATTACCCTCGACGGAAATTCTCTCTTCAGAGCTAGAGAATTTTTTGATACTCAAAAGGGACTTTACGTATGACCTGATCAAAATGGAGAAGTGCACTAATAGAAGGATGGTCTGGCACAATGGTGAATTTACAATCAGTGGTCAAAATGAAATTTACAAATAGTGAGAGCTCAACCGATTAATGTCCATTAACTGGAAGCTAATACCATTTTACTAATCTGTTTCTTGAAGCTATATCCATTAAGTGGTCCCACAATTTGGACGTTCTGGATTTGGGCATACGTGTGCCACGTGTAAAGTGACAGAGTGCATGTATAGCTCTTCATATACTCTGCCAACCTCTGAAGACCTCATCTAAATGAGCATAGATACAAAATGCCCACTAAAAAATTCCCTATCTACCTGTTTCCTTTTTTTTTTTTTTTTTTTTTTCCTTCTGCTAGGCAATTGGTCGGTGATTCCAAGGGGAATAATCACATGCGTTGAAAGGGATGGTAATTACACGAATCTTCAGCACATGGTTGCCACAAGTGTGGAGTACCATTACATGGATAGCTTGGATGTTTGGTCTCCCAAACCAGCTGGTGATCATGTCCATTTAACGGGTAGACTCTTGTGTTATGTCTTGCACAGATTAAAAGCCATCGAAACAATCTGAATTGTGGGAGGATATACTTAAATCCACACTGATCAAGAAATCCTAACCATCCACTTAATGTCTATCAGATCGATGGTTAAAAATAAAATAGTGATTGTTCCAAATATGAAGGGAAAAATCAGATAGTTAATATCATTTTTCCATAGTGATTTTGTGGTTATGCTCCATCCACAGTAGGGTTACTGATTTGGACAGTTGGATTGACATAAAACTATATTCCATATGTATGGTTGAAGAGCTTACACCATTTATTAAATCGTCCGGAACTAACATACGAGTGTGGCCCACCTTAAACGTTAGTGCTATCAAAGATTCTTATTATCATACTGACAGCAGCTTGGTCTAGTAGAACTTTGGTGGGCTCGGGTGGAGTTAGTAAGAAAAGATTTGATGACCTATGGTTTTTAATTGAGAATATGGTGCTTGATAGAGTGGAATGGTAGAACAAGATATGTGTAGGGGACCTCAATTAGTTAGGATAAGGATTAAATGATGATGATGATTAGGGTATTAGTTCTTAAAAGTGCGGCCCATGGTTTAGGAGGGTACTTAGATGGTGGGCCTACTTATTAATGGAGTATCTGCCAAAAATCCCTATAAGGGAGAATCTTGACAATGATGATGATAATACATGAGATATACTCCTTAAAACGTCGACACTATTGCAGAGTAATGTAGTGTCAATCGCTGTGGACCCACCAAAATGTGTGTATACATGTGAATAGAGAGGAAGAAAGCAGGAAGAGGAAGGGAAGATGGGTACGGGATGGTCACAGGAAGAGTCTGTGGAGCTGGCTGTGGAAGGGCCCAAGAAGCTCCCAAAGAAGCTCCCACACAACTACCAAGCTATCATCAACGAGGCTGACACAACCTTACCAGATGAACCTTCCCGCCTGTATGACCAGCTTCAATGTGGAGTGTTTTTGAACAAGAAGAAGAAGGCAAGTCCCATCTCTTAACCTTAGTCCTCTTTTGCTAGTGTGCATTCGACATTGATAAGTCATGCATGCACCAGAACCCATGCATAATAAGCACAGGTAAGGTTGGCAGTTGCTCAATTTGGACTTCAAAAGCCCTGATTAAAAATTAGGCCCCTACCCATCTAGTTTGGCAATCAGGCTTTCAGTTTCTGTTCCAAGCCAGCCTACTTTAAGTCATTAAAAAAAAACGTCTGAGGTTCGAAATCTAGGCTTGGACTCATCCCATTTATCAATCAAGCCAGAAAAGGGCCTGGCCTGATGCATGGACCTAAATTACAGGCCAGAGCAGAGCCCAACACATACTGAGCCAGGGCTGAAACCAGGCAGGTGGCCTGGTGCTAGATGATTAGCAAAGCATCTAAATTTATAAAGTGGAAGATTAGGAAAAGGAAAAGAGGAATTCCTCGAATCATCAACAATTCCATCAATTCCATTGGTCGATCTCAGGTGTCATTTTTACCAAAATCGATTGGATAACTAGAGTTGCGAAACCAGGAGCCATTGGTGATTTGACCTTTGTAATCAATGGGTACCATAAGTATTGTTGGCCGCCACTGGGAAAATGGTTAGGATTGCCTAATTAGAATGATGCTTTGGGAGACTTGGACAATACAATGCGAAGCGGACAGTGAAGAGCTGTTTCTGAATGTCTTCAGTTATATGAGCATTAGGACCATCCTTTCTGTTGGTCAGGTAAATAGATGATTATGATCAGCTAGCCAAAGTGACTCTTCGGAGAGATGGAAAACTTATGTTGGCCATATTTTGAACAATCTAGATTGAGGATTAGACTATTAACAACGTTATTGGTCATTCATTTCATTGATTGATTTGAATAGTAATTTGCTGGAGACTATTAATTTTATAATTGTTTGATCGATGGATATCAAATGTGTTGAGATTTTATCTCCAATGTGTTTGGTTAAATAATATGATAAAAATTATCAGACTCTTTGCACATGCATGAATCTTTTACTAACTGAATTCAAAAGGGAATTTGGTTTTCCCCTCTAAAATCTTGTTTGAAATAGTGAAACTTCTTGGAAAATCTTTAAGTCTCATATTGCTTAGAGAGAGCTAGAGAGCTTTATAAGCTTTGAGTTCTCTAGTATATTCTTACTTGTAGAATAGAGAGAGAAGAAGGCTAGTGTGCCTGTTTCAGCGCAAAGCACTGGAACGCATGTGCTGTGTGAGACAATGTGACTGTAAAGATGCTAGTGGTACACTTTTCTCATACGTATCATGTCGCTCACACATGATTTATCGTGGACTGATGCAAGCAGCCGTTACACCTATTGGCTGACAGAGCTTTGCGCCAGTCAGCCGATAGCCAGCATAAATCGATTGTTATTAAGTTTTTGCCGGCTGAACCTTACCATTGCGCCTTTCGGCTGTGAGAACGGTTAGTTCTGTCGATTGACAGTTGTGAGTGGTTTCGGACACGTATTTCAAAAACGCCTCTTTGTGAAAACACTCAACTCTTCAAGAGAAAAAATCCTTTGTTAGACTTTCTATTCTTCTTTCTCTGTAAGCGTGTGAAGTGGATTCTCTGTTTTCTTAATACAGAGTCTGCCAAAATAGTAGACTAACGAGAAGGAGCGAATAATACTTTAAGCAAAGGGGAGAATAATACTTTAAGAAAAGCATATCTGATATGCTCTTTGAATTTGTTCTTGGTTTGATGTTTACACTGTTTGTTTTCAGTTTTTGCCATTACAATTTCTCAACAAAATGATCATGCGGATCCAATTTTGACCTTCCATGTTATTGGTCATCAATGAAATACACTGGAGAACTAGGCCGAAGTAATTCTTAATGGACATGAGCCTCATGATGGACTCGTCCAGATTTTGACCTTTTAAACCTTGGTTAAGCTCAAGCACATGTTTACTTGGCATTGATCTGGTGGTTAGGATTGTCTTATCAGATTCTCAAGAGAGATGTGCAATCCTAGGTGGAGCTCACGTTAGAGATGATCCAAATTGGCGTTGGACCATTTTCATTACAATTATATCAAATTTCTATTTTACGTCCATCAATAAGATGTTAGGATTTCACGTTTAAGGTGAGATGTCTCAACCTATATAAGGAATGCATGTGATGAATGGTCTAGATCAATCACTGGATCATTTTCTTATAATTTTACAATTAAAATGATTCTTGAAATATATGGAGATTTGGAAAAAAAATAAGAAGAAGAAAAGAAAAGAAAAAGAGGATATCTCCTCGTGACTTGATCATAAGGTGTTTGTCAAGACAACATACCCCAATCTATGGAAGGTGTGCCTTTTTGTTCCCATGCTTGCCAAACCTAACTTCACAGTACATATGGTACCATTGGACCACTTCTCTAATGAAGCATCATAATGCTTCCTTTATATTCACGGACTGGTAGGGGTGCAACACATGCCTGAGCCGACCTCAAGAGGATCCAGAGTGATCTGAATTTCGACTTGAGATGCCCAGCCCAATGTCCTCTTTACTCAACCCAACCTGACCCAACCTGACCCGATCTGATCCAATACATATGATCATTCCCAACCCGATCTAACCCTACCCAAAATTGCTGAACCCAATTTCAAATTGGCCTGCCTTTTCCAACCCTAACCAGACCAAAGGACCTTGACAATGTGAACTTGCGTTTTGTCATTTAGGTTCAGGTCAATCCAAACACAAGTTGCAACCCTAGTGACTAGTGCGTCAGATTTGTTTGAGCCCCACATGTTTTGTGGGCTCTTATAGAATGTTATACTAGACCTCCATGTTCGACATTGTTGTGCTCTAGTTCCACGAGAGTTCATCCATCAATGGAAAGTATATACTGTTTGTAATCTATCACACCAAGTGAAAACTATTGGAGTTAGTGCCTTAGAAAACCATCCGAGCCCTTATACACTAACTACATAGATGTGGTTGGGCAGATCTCAGCTGTTGATTTTAGTGACCATGGGTCTTAGTTTGGACATGTGATATGCCTTAGATAAATTTAGTGTTGCACTCATTCTT
The DNA here is from genome assembly GCA_003013855.2 of Liriodendron chinense. Taxonomy (NCBI): domain Eukaryota; kingdom Viridiplantae; phylum Streptophyta; class Magnoliopsida; order Magnoliales; family Magnoliaceae; genus Liriodendron; species Liriodendron chinense. The sequence goes on along the minus strand of ML058492.1, from coordinate 1,530,850 downwards.
TGGGTTTTTTGAGGAGTAATTCTTCTACTAGTCATTGGGAACTTGAGAATGGACATGATAGTCATTGACCTAGGAGAGTCGTGGTCCATGGATCTCAGTACCTTCTAGACCATGACCGTCATAAGTGGGTGGGACATACCCGTGGACATCAGTTATGAGATGTACGGTCATCTTGTGTGAGGGGACTGACTTGGGTCAGGATGAACAATCTCCACTATCAGGAGCCGACTTGGTGTCGTTTATGCCTTTCCCTTACACTACACAAGAGTGTGTGTATGCCATGGACAAAGGATCCAGGTTCGGACCTTTAGTCACTCACATTGGTGGATCAAGATCAAGTCAACAGTATGGGGGCCTATTAGCTTGAACGGTGATCATGAGATCAGGATTTGATGATGCATGAAAGATATTGGTTTGATCCGTAGACCTGAGAACGTGTAAGGGTCACGATCTTGACCGGTCGGCTTTGGCTCTTCCTATGAAATCTATGTAGGGGCCAATAAAGTGGACGTAGCTGGGTGCTTCCATCAAGAATTGTAGATTCGTGCACGGCTTAACAAGGGATCCAATGTTTTGGTCAGGAACATATTTATGACTTTGATCAGAATGAATCGAGGACTCATCAAGTGGTTTTTCCGCTAGACTTAATACTCTAATTGCTTTAATCAGATTTTAAAATGTTTTTAACCGTTGAAGTTTTGTTTTAACTATTAAAACTGTTTTAAACGCACTTGATGATAACCTGATGGTCCAGATCTGATAGTCCACTTTTGATTGGCACGGGATATGATCATTAGTGATATACCATGGCAGTGGAGGGCTTGAATCATGAGTACATACATGAATGAGGTGGATTGACGGGCTTCCTTCATAGTAGGTTATACAGAAGTCCGTAGGGTAATGGAGTACAATGCTGAGTACACCCCGGAAACCCTAACCCCTCCTTGTTTATATGATCCTATTCCACGTGAGAGTGAGAGCTAGCCCTAGACGTCCCTATCCCATGAGATGTGTGAATGCGAGAGAAAAGAGAAACTATGTGAGAGAATGAAGATCTACTCCATCCTCTTGATTGTCCTCATGTGCGGTCCACTTGTGTGGATGGTGTACGCCTTCCTCAACACTTATCAGAGGATTAAATGTTGGGCTATCTCGATTCTCCGATACTGAGGTAGATTAGGGAGAGACTCTTTGATTTAGAAGATCAACATCAACAAATATACATCATAGACATTCCTTTTTGTGCACATCGTGTGCATGTATGATCTATATATATATATATATATATATATATATATATATATATATATATATATATATATATATATATATATATATATATATATATATATATATATATTGTTTAATTATAGAAATTTGATGTTACTGAAAATGAGAATTTTTGGAACGGGTTCCGTGATCAAATTATATTATGCCATATTCCGTTGCGTTTGTACACTAGGAACCCAACAAAAACCTTCTAACCGAACACCATTTTCTTATTGAAGTTGGCATACCATATAGTCTCTAACATAATGCCAGCCACGACGCACTTAAACTGTTGCTACCCTAGCACATCAACATTACACAAGTCATACCTAGAGGGCCTCTTCAATCAGCAATGGATCTTAGCATAACTTTCTTGTGTGTGGTCGAATCAAGCACGGCAAACACCCCCAGTGCATGGGCACGGATTCCAATGACATTTTAAGTGTAAAAACTTCGAAGATGACCTTTTAATATTCGTAAATTGCAGAAGGTAATCACAATTGTGTATCACGGATGGTCTTGCTTTTGGCACCCTAGAGGGTCATCATTATATTCACTTGCACATTGGGTATAGGTGTGTTTAAGATGAGATCATATGATAAAGTGATTACCTTTTGCAATTTACCAATAAAGATAATGTATTTAGGGTCGTAATTAGCAAAACTCCATTTTAAGCTTTGCATTTTGAAAAAAAAAATTAATACTCCAATTATCCAACACAAAAAATTTCTGTATATTTCGAAAGATGGGAACAATATTGTTTCTTTTTTTTTTTCTAGAAAAATAAAATTAAACAAAAATAAAGGCATTTTATTCTTAAAACAAAACTTCAAGGGATGATTGAAAAAAAATTTAGTCGCCACCCATTAATAGATTGTGTAGGTGGTGGAAAATTCTAGTAGAGATGGATTGTTTTACATAGATATTTCTCGAGCACTTAAGAAGCAATTAATGATATTAACCACTATCCAGTTGCCTATCTACATTATTGCTCATGCATATAGAATCTCTAATCATTTTAATTGAAATCTTTTTATTTTATTTCATTATGCCCTTTATTTACCCAACATGTTCCATGTTGGGTAAGCAATGTTGGTTGTGGCAAGTTCCCTAACAGGGTTTGCTGGAACCTAAACATGGTAGACTTGATGGCTATCATGTTTGTTTACAGCATGAATAAAATACATGTTAATAGTTTCTAAGACCATTCTTTCCTTATATGATTAGTACATTCTACAAGTAGTCAATCCCTAGGCTACTCGTGTTCTCTGCTACCACCTCCACATTCACGAGGATGAAATTGAGTTTCTCTGCTTTTGTGTGCAATTACCATGGTAATATGGCGCAGGGAAGGGTATGGGAATGAGAAGAGGAAGATCACTGTCTCCTCTTCATGATATAAACCTTGAATCCACAATGTGCAATGGCTCTTGAATCCACAAGAATAAAAGGAAATTTCTAGATAATTTTATTGATGTCTCTAAAATGATATTACAAGGATTTAAATAATAAAACATAACCCTAACTTAAGAGTCCTAATCTAAATAAACTGAAACTTTTCAAAAATAGTAAAACTTTCTAAAAATAGTAAGTTCTAATAATTCTAAGAAGACACCACATGTTAAAACTCTAAGGCTATAAGGATACATCAATCCTCAAACTTAATAGTAAGTTTTTCATACAACCCTAATTTTGAATAAGAATGAGTCATTATCTCACAAAACGGAGTGACAAGACCCGCTAATAGGGGTTGATTGGCCTTAGTGGCCCGTTCCAGTCAAAATTTATAGGCCGTGTGCGTCCTGTAACTCATCCCGAATAAAAAAATTTGGTTGTTTTATGGTTTGCACTTCGAACAACAATTTCTCCATACTCAGGATAAATCTCCACGATCCGAACGCACCTAGGCCCAGTTACGTCATGCCCCACGTAGGACTGGACTCGGATCTAACGGACTACATCCGCTTCCATTTGGGCTTCTTTCGGTCTATCTATGTCATGAATAGATTTGCAGCCAGCTCTACATCATAATGACTGACATGGCCAGATTGCATGCACTACCAGGAAAATAGCATAGTTGAATCTAAATGGCATATTTTCCTAGCAAAGACCTCGATAATAGGTCATCTAATAATACACTTCCGATGTTCATCCACACAAGCATTATTGAGTTTTTGAGGTTGTTAAAAAAATTCGGTTTTAGGACCTTTCTCTTATGGGGGATTTTGAAGTCTTTATCGATCGGTTGAAACTCTAGCTGTGGTGGAATTCTTGTTGGCTTGATTACCTTATATGAGCTTCGGTGGTAGACCAATCCTATCACTAGGAATGTGCGTCTGAGTCACCCTACGTGTGTGTATGCACACACACAACACTTTTAAGTATCAAATTTTGATTTGTGAAATGGAAACGTAAAGTTCTGTAAGTACATATGTGGGTCTAACCTGATTTTAACTAGTGAGGTGATCATTGCATATAGTGAATTTGTTGGAACGTCCAAACCAAATGGACGGTTCGGATGCTCCAGCAACCTCTAGAAGTTTTCATGGCATCTAAAAAGCCACACGTTATGGCTATTGGAATTTCCACATGTTGTGGTTGGTGGATTTCCATACATTAGAAACTGATGGATTAAATGTAGTTAATGGTATAAATTATTCTAGAATGAGGGCATATTAGGTATTTCACATATTAGCAAGTCACTATATAAAGGGGTGTGGTGCTGTACGTTCAGAGCAAGCAAAAATCAAGCTAGAAAGCTATTTTCAATACAGAGAGTTTTTTATTCCCTTCTTGTGTAGGTGTTTGAATTATCTCCCAAGGATTTGTAAAGCCAACAAAGTGGTATCATAGCCACTAGTCCTAGGTGTCGATTCCATAGTCTAGTGAAGATGGCCACCACTATTTAGTCCTAAATTTCGAGATTGTCAAAAGACAACTATGAGAATTGGTGCATCCAGATGAAGGCACTGTTCGGGTCGCAAGATCTATGGGAGATTGTTACCGATAGGTATGTAGAACCCACAATGGAAGAAGAAGCCATCTACACCGCTGATCAAAAGGCGGTCCTCAAAATCAAAGGAAGAAGGACAAGAAGGCTCTGTTTCTTGTCTATCAAGGGTTGGATGATTCCACCATTGAACGGATCGCTGAAGTGGCAACATGCAAGCAAGCATGGAAGACTCTTGGCACCATCTTCAAAGGAGTTGATCGAGTAAAGAAGGTTGGTCTCCAAACCTTTAGGACCGAGTTCGAGACCTCACACATGAAGGAAGGTGAGACAATTTCTGATTATTTTTCAAGATTACTTGTTATTGTTAACAACTTGAAAAGAAATGATGAAAAGATTGAAGATATACGCGTGATTGAAAAAGTGCTTCGATCTCTCACAACTAAATTTAAGCATGTGGTTGTGGCCATAGAAGAATCAAAGGACTTGAAAAAACTGTCCGTTGAAGAACTGATGGGATCAATACAAGTACATGAGCAATGAATGCAAAAGAATGTTGGTTCGATGCTTGAACATGCCTTAGAGTCTAAGTTGACTCTAAATGAACAAAAGAATGGCCATACACAATGAGGGGATCGTGGCACTAGCAATCGTGCAAGAGGTAAAGGGCATGGATATCATCCAAGTCAATCACAAAATCAACAAAAGTTTACAAATTTTCATGGAAGAGGAAATGGTAGAGGTCGATCCATGCGTGGACGTGGAAATACAAAAAATATTCAATGTTACAATTGCAACAAGTTCGGTCATTATGCTTTAGACTGCTGGAGCAAACCAGTAGATCAAGACGAGCATTCTAATTATGTAGAAGCATCAAATCATGAAAAGGAAGACTTCACACTTCTTCTTGCACAAGAAGAAGCATGTGATCAAAATGACGTGTGGTATCTTGACTCTGGTGCGAGTGACCACATGTGTGGAAAGGAGTTGTTCGTGGAACTGACGGAAAATGCTCGTGGCAATGTGAGTCTATGAGACTCATCAAAAGTTACCGTAAAAGGAAAAGGAAAAGTCAAAATCTATCAGAAGAATTGTGTGCCGAATTTATCTCCAATGTGTATTACGTACCAAACATGAAAAGTAACATCCTCAGTATCGGCCAACTCCTTGAGAAGGGGTATGTCATACGCATGGAAAACTATTCTCTCTCTATAAGAGATGCACTGGGAGACTTGTGGCTCAAGTCCAAATGGCGAAGAATCGCATGTTTCCTCTCCAAATCAACACAAAAGCTGAAAAGTGTCTCTATGGAATCGTGAAGAATGATTCATGGAGATGGCATCTTCACTTTGGGTATCTCAATTTCAGTGGCTTAAAGCTATTGTCTTCATCAAGCATGGTACAGGGCTTGCCTGCTATTGAAGCTCCAGAACATGTGTGTGAGGCTTGCACACTTGGCAAGCAACAAAAGGAGCTCCTTTCCAAGTAGAGTGTCTAGAAGAGTAAAGGAACCACTTCAATTGGTTCATACTGATATTTGTGGACCACTTGAAACACCCTCTCTTGGAGATAATAAATACTTTATTATCTTCATTGTTGATTTCAGCAGAAGACTTTGAGTGTATTACATCAAAGAAAAATATTTCGCTTTCACTATTTTTAAAATTTTCAAAGCTCGTGTTGAAGTTGAAAGTGGTCACAAAATTAAAGTACTCAGATCTGACGGAGGTGGAGAGTACACCTCAAATGCATTTCGAGATTATTGAAGGAAACAAGGCATCAAGCAGTAGCACACTGCAGCCTACACGCCACAGCAGAATGGGGTTGCGGAACAGAAAAACCGCACCATCCTCGACATGACGAGAATCATGCTAAAAGAGAAAGGCCTGCCAAAGAGCTTCTGGGCAGAGGTGGTTGCATGTACTGCCTACTTGCTCAATCGATGTCCTACCAAGAGCGTTAGAAACATGACACCTCAGGAGGCATGGAGTGGTTACAAACCGAGCGTGGCACACCTAAGGATCTTTAGGTATGTCATCTACGCTCAAGTTCCAGAAGCAAGAAAAAAGAAGCTTGATGATCGTGGTGAGAAGTGCATCTTCATTGGCTACAGTGAAGAGCTAAAGGCATACAAACTCTACAACTCACTAACTAATAAAGTGGTGGTGAGTAGAGATGTAGTATTCTGCGAGGAAGAAGCCTGAAAATGGAACGAGGAAGATTCGGCCAAAGAAAATCAAGTCGAGGTTGAAGAACATGAAGAAGAGAAGCATGAGAACCAGGAGCAGACATCTGCAACACCCTCTTCCGCCGAACTGTCTGCACGCAGAAGTCCAGCGATACGTTCTATCTCCTCTAGAAGTATTCCATCAAATCAAAATCCAGCCAGCACGTCTTCATCATGTTCTCCTTCACCCTTGGCTCCTATCAAAATGAGGAGCCTTAACAATATATACACGAAAACTGAGGAAGTAAATTTGTTCTGCTTGTATGCAGACCACGGGCCTGTTACATTTGAGGAGGCTATAGAAGAAGAATGTTGGAGGACGGTTATGGAAGAGGAGATCTAGGCTATTGAGAAGAACCATACATGGGATCTGACTTTACTTCCTCAAGGCCAAAGAACTATTGGCGTCAAATGGGTGTATAAAGTCAAGCAAAATGCTAATGGTGAGATTGATCACTACAAGGTAAGGCTCATAGCAAAGGGTTACAAACAGAAATACGGGGTGGACTATGAAGAAGTCTTCGCTCCTGTTACTCACCTTGACACTGTGAGGATGATTATCTCCCTTGCAGCCCATCACAGTTGGATGATCTACTAACTGGATGTGAAATCTGCATTCCCAAATGAAATTTTGGAAGAAGAGGTCTATGTTGACTGGCCTAAAGGTTTTGTTGTTTAAGGGGAGGAACACAAAGTGTATCGACTGAAGAAAGCCATTTATGGGTTGAAGCAAGGTCCTCGTGCCTAGAATGCATGCATCAAAAACTATCTACAAGAAAATGGTTTCGTCCAATGTTCGTATAAGCATGCGGTCTATGTTAAGATGAATACTCAAGGCAATATACTTATAGCATGCTTGTATGTTGATGATTTGCTGTTCACAGGGAACAACCAGTCAATGGTTGATGAATTTAAGAAGGTCATGTTTAAGGAGTTCGAGATGATCGATGGCGGACTTATGTCTTTCTTTCTAAGCATCAAAGTGAAGCAACAAAATGGAGACATCCATATATCTCAGAAAAAGTATGACAAGGAGTTGCTTGAAAAGTTCAAGATGGCAGACTGCAATGTCGTGAACACGCCTGTAGCAATGGGCCTGAAGCTGACAAAAGAAGGAGAAGGAAGAAGCGTGGACTCGACTCTGTTCAAGAGTCTGATTGGAAGCCTAAGGTATCTCACAATCACAAGGCTGGATATCGTCTATAGTGATGGGCTTCTAAGCAGGTACATGGAAGCGCCAAAAGAATCACACTGGCTAACCGCAAAAATAATCCTCAGGTACGTCAAAGGAACAATGGAATTTAGTATTTTCTATCCATACGAAGATGAAACAATGCTGTATGGATACTCAGACAGTGATTGTGGAGGTGACCAAGATGAAAGGAAAAGCACCACAGGAAATATTTTCTATCTTCGATCGACTACTTTCACATGAAACTCAAAGAAGCAAAGTGTTGTTACTTTGTCCACATGTGAGGCAGAGTACGTGGCAGCATCATCCACGGTCTGTGAGGCGATTTGGTTTAGAAACCTGCTAAAGGAGCTGAAGCATCCGCAGGAAGGATCCATAGTTATATATGTGGATAACAAGTCGGCAATCGACCTATCCAAAAATTTGGTGCAGCAAGAAAGGAGCAAGCACATCGATACTCGATACCATTTTCTCAGAGATCAAGTGAAGCAGAAAGTGGTGAAATTGGAGTACTGTCACACTACTGAACAGGTCGCGGACATATTCACCAAGGCATTATCGACTGATACATTTAGATGACTAAGGTCCATGCTTGGAATGAAACCGATTTTGGTTTGAAGGGGAGTGTTGGAACGTCCAAACCAAATGGACGGTTCAGATGCTCCAGCAACCTCTGAAAGATTTCATGGCGTCTGAAAAGCTACACGTTATGGCTATTGGAATTTTCACATGTTGTGGCTAGTGGATTTCCATACGTTAGAAACTGATGGATTAAAGGTAGTTAAGGTATAGATTATTCTAGAATGAGGGCATATTAGGTATTTCACATAGTAGCAAGTCACTATATAAAGGGGTGTGGTGCTGTACGTTCATAGCAAGCAAAAATTAAGCGAGAAAGCTATTTTCAATACAGAGAGTTTTTTATTCCCTTCTTATGTAGGTGTTTGAATTATCTCCTAAGGCTTTATAAAGCCAACAGAATTGAGTTTGGGCCAGACAACTCATAACTTGGGATGTTGTCCACTAGTGAGAGAATAGCTTAATACACTCTAACATGGGAATGAGATAATATAAAATTCTAATTGGTGCAATGCTTCATGTTCACACGTGTGACTACTTTTGAAATTTGCTACTTCAAATTCTCCACCTCTTATGGTCAAGTGGAAGAGTTTAGATGTGGGTCCATATGCAGGTCACTTACGCAACTCTATTAAGTGGTTCCGCCTAAGGCAATAAGACTCCCTATAGGACTTGTACAAACTTTTCCATTAATGTAGAGCAATTCTGATGTAGGACAATAGCCTAATCTAAACATATGCATGTGAAACATGTAAAATTCAGCGGAATCATGTAGCAAATTCGGTCCCCTATTGTTTTACCTCTTTGGTTTCCTCTCCTAATCAAAACTCTCTTCGCTACACATATGGGAGTAGCAGTCTTTCCCAAAACCCTAGCAAAGACCTCTCTCTCCGATCTTATACATATGAGAGAAAAGGAAGAGGAAAGAAGAAATAGGAACAGAAAGAGAGGAAAGAGAGGCGAGGGAAAATATATACCCTTATTAACATTTAGTTTCATCCATTGACCAAGGTCAATCTCCATCTAGCAATCATCTACATGCATCATCAAATCTAAGCAGTGAAGGTTGCCTTTCCTTATTGTGCTTTTTGGATTGTAGATATTAGACCAGTCCAGCATTTAGCTATATTTAGTGGTCCACATCAAGTGATTGTTATAGATTGGCATGAACATATCAACATAGTAATCACACTGCATCTGGTGCCCAATAATAGGTTGCACAATGGATAAATAAGATTTATTACTCTAAATTTATATGCTTTGGAGTTTCTGACATATATCAGCTGACTGTTTTGCTATACACTATAAAAACCCTCCCTACTGACGTCTAAAACTGGGGCAACAGATGTTGATCAGAGATCAACGGTTGGATCTTCGTCATTCGGTGTAGACATGGAGAATGGGTAGAAATCCTGGGGCCTGTGATTACAAAGGAAAGAAAGATCGTGAGGGGTTGTCGGTCATACCAGCGGAGGACCCTCCGATACTTAAGTTAATGATGGAGTCGATGGGGAATAAGAGCTTAGAGGGTGTAATGTGTATGTGATTGTGTACCTTAGAGAGATGCAAGAGGGTCCTTTTATAAGTAATGATCCATGGCCAAGGGCAGTGGATCTCTTAGATCCCACTTAGGATACATTGTTGTATTGTTCATTGTCTAGGATACGTTTCTGGATTTGGGAGATACATGTGTTATCATGTCCGAATTCTACGCATCCCAATCATGGCTAGTATTTCTGTATGAAAGTGCAGACGGTGCTCAAGACATCGGGTATTCCCAGTTGAGTTGTTTTATAGTTAGTCAATAATGACCGAGACCAAGCCTAAGGGCTCAGTCTTTTGTCTGTTACTTGTGATCGAGCCGGAGGGCTCAAGCCTAATTCTGCTTTCTGGGGATGAAGTGGGATTCTCGAAGGTCTATCTATTGTTTGAGGTCGAGCCCAAGGCCTCTGACTTCATTCGTGGCTACAGGCTTGTATGAGGACTTTTCCCTTGTGAATGTGATGAGACATGGTAAGTGGACCACACATCTATGGCTAGATACCTTCCATGTCATGATCATGGACATGAACAGATTCACCCATAACAGAAGCCCCCCAGTTTCGTGTTCTGAGAATTTGAGCACAAAACTGAAGTAATGTGGGCTTGGGTCATTTGGTCATGACTTGCTTGTGTCAGACGCTGAGTATAATGATCGCCTATCAGTACGACGCTCGAGACGTCATTGCACTAAATGTTGTGGAGTGGAACGTCGCAATCATTTCTTTTCGTACACTAAAAGATGTGGCGCATTAAATGGGTGTGCCTCCTCTTACGTCGTAGCAAATGGGGAAGTGCCAAGTGTCGCGTCCGTTGGGGGGAGAGATGTGATGGTATGATTAACTATAAATACCTCTTCCCTGTCTCTATCTGAGTATGAAAACCCCAATCTTCTGCCTCTCTAGTTTTTCATCTTCCTTGGCAATTTCAGCCTCGTTGTTCCTCCTTCGCCACTCTTAACTTCGAAGTCATCTTTAAGTATTTTTCTCTTTTCTTCCCATTCTGTTTTGTAAGGTTTTTCTTAACTTCTCTCATTACACTCCTATGACCAAAAAGTCTAGGCGCGCAGTTAGTTCTGAATCGGAGGGGGAACCATTGGGGGATGAAACCCCCGATTCTTCTTCCTCGAGTATGCCAAGATGGGGCATCCCACCAAATGCATATGGCGTCGATGGGTTTTCATCCACTCTAACCGAGTCTTCCTCGGGAAGAATTTGTTTAGAGTACCAAATACCTGATTCTGTCATAACCCGTCTGCCTGGAGCAGGTGAGAGTCCAAGCAGGCCACCCCTCGGGGTGGTGGCCATTTAAAAATATTTGTTTAAAGTTGGGTTTAGACCCCCCTTGCAGCCTCTAGCGGGGGAGGTCTTGATCCGATATGATATTTTTCCCGGGTAGCTTCAGCTAAATGGTTGAAGGGTTTTGTATGAGACATATGTCCTCTGAAAACAAGCAGGAATTGGGGAACTCACAATTGGCGAGTTCCTCAAGATGTTTATGTTGAAGTAAAATCCAAGTTCAAAGGACTACACTACCTTACATATTGGCACGGGTCAAATTTTATCACTAGCAACCCGACCAATAACAAAAAATGAATGAGCAAATGGTTCTTTAGCTTAGGCGCTTGGGATACGCCAAAGACCCAGGAGGCCTCGGGTCAGAGGAACATGCCCCGGGCCTTCCTCCCAGGTTAGAGCCCTAAAAATTTATTTTTTCTTTTTGAGTATTTTCTTGAGAGTATAACTGAGCACTCACCTCTGTTTGTGCTATTGCAGGAATATCTCCTCTGAAATTGAACATCAAGGGCGCGATCCAGGAGAAACTAGTGAAAGCTTTTCGGGTGCCAAGTGCTTCCCGAAATGTAAAAGTCCTCCTCAGTCCCTCTTCCCTACTATTGTGCAGCCTTATTCAAGGTAACTGCCATTATTTTTACTTTGCTGGGTTCACATTGACCTAACTCTGATAATCCTTGACTTGGTTTCTCATGATCATGCAAAGATGACTTCTCAAGATCAATCTCGGAAAAGAAACGTCGACTAAAGGCCCAGGCGCTCCTACCTGGTAGTGCCTCGAAAAAGTCCAAGAGGGAGGGCTCATCTTCTTAGCAATAGGAGCTTGCTGCTTAGGTTCATAGGCCGCAGGCTTCCTAGTCTCCTCATCCTCGGGAGCCTGTGGTTCAATCTTCTAAGCTCCTAGCGAGGACTCAACATGTCGTCCCCTCGGTTAGGGGGATAAGGTCTTTAACAACCATGACTTGGGAGCTGATGCCCCCTCCTTAAGAAAGGGTTGGGCCCTCTTCTTTAAGGGACTGACGTCAAGAGAGTGTCCACCCTTCTTCCTCCGTTGGACAGGGGTCTAGCAATCTTCAAATTCTAGACCATTTCCTCCCAATGTGCCAATTCATGTGCAACCACATTGGGCAAAGAGATCTGGAGCCTTTAGTCAATCTGAGGCCCGAGGACGCTGCTCTACAAACCGCAGTGAAAAGCATGTAACTGACTATTTTCGATGCTTTTCGCATTTGCTTCTATTCTCTTTGTTCTTCTTCTAACTTTATTTGTTTCCTGCGGTCAGTTACTCAATGTTAGCCTTAAGGTTAACAATGACATCACTGAGGCCAGGCGGCTCTTGTCGGAGAAGAATCGCCTTATCGACGAGCTTCATGTGTCCCTAGCGGATGCTAAGAAGAAGGCGAAGATTGCAAAGGAGAAGCAGAAAGCTGTAGAGGAGAAGGCGAAGGCTTTTGAACTTCGTGACATGGATAAGGGGAACGTGATCACGGCCATGCAGGATAGTGCTAAGGTGCCGGAGGTGGAGCACCAGGATCTGGTCACGTCTGCCAAAGAGTTTCACTCTCGGTACGAGAAACTAGAGCATGACTATCTCCAAATCTGTGAGGAGAAGGAGACCTTGGAAGTGGAAAACACTTCTAAGATAATCGAGTTGGAAGAGGCTGTAATGCCCCAAGATTTTTTACTCTCGTGGATATCGTGATGAGTCGAGTTCCCGAGTGTTAACTGGAATATGCCAAGGACAGATCCTCTATATTCCATTAATCATTCAAACATTTAATAGTTGGTGTCTTTTAAGCACAGTGACAGAAACGAATTATCTTATTCAATAAATTTCTACACTAAGTTAACAACAAAATGTCCTTTAAAACATATAAAATAGAATATTCAATCATTGCCTTCACTAGAAAGTCTTATTACAATTTTGAGATAAGCAGTAAACTATCCTAAGAATGTATAAACAAATAAAGTCTTCATGACGCCGCTTCGACTATGTCATCCATCATTTATCGCCACGAACCTTCATATAATTCAGTTCATTTATTGGATCTTTACCTGGATCACCTGAGATGTGTTTAGATAGTGTTAATCGCTACCATAGTAACGTATATACCTCCAAGACAATCAAGGTTATAACAGAGTAAACACAAGTATGATGATAATATTTACCAACCAAAACAAGCAAGTAAATCTTGTTAATGTGATGCATGCTCTAGCTAAGGTACCCTGGTTAGAATCATAACTCATGAAGCGAGAAACCCCCAATACACTTCCTCTATGACACCCAGCGGGGCTGGCTCACCAAGTCGAGCCCTAGTGCATGTGTGATTTTTGTTTCACCTTTATTTAAGTGATTTTACATCCATCCATATTAAATAGGCTCAATGGTCACTATAGGAAGTTGTAAATAACCCAACATAGGTCGACAACTTGGGCTTAGTATCCATGTTACCAACCCCGGCTCATGAGATATCATATAACAACAATATCCACATCTTGTCCCTCATTGTGACTAAATAATGTCTCATGATAGCCATTGTCTTCCAATGACACAAAATATATACACATGGTCATATGAACACAATGATCCATTGACAACCATTCGACACACAAACATGGTCATACCATGATCATCTTTCCAACATGGGCACCTTTCACGGGCCTATCTCCCTACAACCATTGATCTCATCAACATGGGACAAGGGTGTGCATAAGTATAATATTCACATGATAATCTTCACCTATACAATGCACATGTCAATATAAATATCATTATCATATACAAATCAAAAGAAAATATGCATGGTTCACCCAAGAATAAGGAAAACACATATGCCTTCTCACATGAACAACCCAACATGAAATTATAACAATATTTCAACGTAAATCCTATGATAATCATCATGTTATATAGATCAATCATTCAAATCAAAACAACACATCATAGGATAGAAGAAACTTAGAAAATACACTTTATTCATGGTTGGCTTGAAGGGAGTAATCATCACCTTAGATTGGATTTAAGTGGAAGGTTGTAGAGACCAGCCTAATCGCTGGAGAATGGAAGAAAACTCTCCCTCCCTCCCTCTCTCTCTCTCTCTCTGTTCCTCTTTCCCTCTCTCTCTCTCTCTCTCTCTCTCTCTCAAATTCGTGCATAAAGCTTTCTCTTACTGGAGGGGCTTGAAATAGACCAGGGGGGGGGGGGGGGGGGATTTTAGGGTTTGGAGAGGTTACACAAAGCTACACTTGCGGTTGTGATAGAAAGAGAGATTTTGGAAAGTTCCGGCTCAATTTGAAAAGCACACACTTGATGGTTGGGGAAACGGTTTCGGACATGATTTATGATGGGTATGGACTACAATTTGGACGTGATGGATTTTGAAATAGGGCTCACACAAGAATGAACGGTCATTGTGAAGTTAAGGAAAGAGAGGGAACGAAAATTAAAAGCTTCAAACAGACGGTTTATCTGACGATCGGACACCTAGGATAGGTTTGGATGGGTCCATTTAGGCATATGAGGTCCACAAATTCAAGCTCTACGTAGGTTTAGTCGGTGGGTTACGCGAGAGGAGGTTTCAAGCTATAGATTTTAAGATATATGAAAATTGCAATTTTTAACACAAAATGATCTTTTGGTTAGCTTTGTGGAGTCCACTAGAGCCTAGATATAGAATCCTAGCTTCCCATGCGTAGCAGATATCCTAAATGATATGTCCAAGAGAGATAACCAGGACCAGTGACCGTCTCGTGTTTGGACGGGTGACTTGCTGGAAGGCACTCCATGGGTTGTTTGTGCAACCAGGGTTTCAACCGAGTCCTGTATCTCAGTGTCATGATGCATCTCTATGGATGAAATGACTTTCAAGAATACACTACACAGTTTCCACTTACTGCAACCAGGGCCTGTGACCGTCTCGTGTTTGGACTGGTGACTAGCTGGAAGGCACTCCATGGGTTCTTAATGCAACCAGGGTTTCAACCGAGTTGTGTGTCTCAGTGTCATGACGCACCTCTATGGATGAAATGACTTTCAGGAATACACTCCACAGTTTCCACTTAGTGCAACCAGGGCCAGTGACCGTCTAGTGTTTGGAAGGGTGACTTGCTAGAAGGCACTCAATGTTTTCTTAGTGCAACTAGGGTTTGAACCGAGTCGTGTATCTCAGTGTCACGACGCATCTCTATGGACGAAATGACTTTCAGGAATACACTCCACAGTTTCCACTTACTGCAACCAGGGCTAGTGACCGTCTCGTGTTTGGACGAGTGACTTGCTGGATGGCACTCCATGGGTTCTTAGTGCAACCAGGGTTTCAACCGAGTCGTGTATCTCAGTGTCATCATGCGTCTCTATGGATGAAATGACTTTCAGGAATACACTCCACAGTTTCCACTTACTACAACTAGTGCCAGTGACCGTCTCGTGTTTGGACGGGTGACTTGCGGAAGGCACTCAATGTTTTCTTAGTGCAACCAGGGTTTCAACCGAGTCATGTATCTCAGTGTCATGACACGTCTCTATGTACGAAATGACTTTCAGGAATACACTCCCCAATTTCCACTTACTGCAACCAGGGCCAGTGACCGTCTCGTGTTTGGACGGGTGACTTGCTATAAGGCACTCAATGTTTTCTTAGTGCAACCAGGGTTTCAACCGAGTCGTGTATCTCAGTGTCATGACTCGTCTCTATGGATGAAATGACTTTCAGGAATACACTCCACAGTTTCCACTTACTATAACTAGGGCCAGTGATCGTCTCATGTTTGGACGGGTGACTTGCTGGAAGGCACTTCATGGGTTCTTAGTGCAACTAGGGTTTCAACCGAGTCATGTATCTCAGTGTCATGACACGTCTCTATGGACGAAATGACTTTCAGGAATACACTCTACAGTTTCCACTTACTGCAACCAGGGCCAGCGACCGTCTCGTGTTTGGACGAGTGACTTGCTGGAAGGCACTCCATGGGTTGTTTGTGCAACCAGGGTTTCAACCGAGTCCTGTATCTCAGTGTCATGATGCACCTCTATGGATGAAATGACTTTCAAGAATACACTACACAGTTTCCACTTACTGCAACCAGGGCCTGTGACCGTCTCGTGTTTGGACTGGTGACTCGCTGGAAGGCACTCCATGGGTTCTTAATGCAACCAGGGTTTCATCCGAGTCGTGTATCTCAGTGTCACGACGCATCTCTATGGACGAAATGACTTTCAGGAATACACTCCACAGTTTCCACTTACTGCAACCAGGGCCAGTGACCGTCTCGTGTTTGGACGAGTGACTTGCTGGATGGCACTCCATGGGTTCTTAGTGCAACCAGGGTTTCAACCGAGTCGTGTATCTCAGTGTCATGATGCGTCTCTATGGATGAAATGACTTTCAGGAATACACTCCACAGTTTCCACTTACTACAACCAGGGCCAGTGACCGTCTCGTGTTTGGACGGGTGACTTGCGGAAGGCACTCAATGTTTTCTTAGTGCAACCAGGGTTTCAACCGAGTCATGTATCTCAGTGTCATGACACGTCTCTATGTACGAAATGACTTTCAGGAATACACTCTACACTTTCCACTTACTGCAACCAGGGCCAGCGACCGTCTCGTGTTTGGACGGGTGACTTGCTGGTGGGCACTCCATGGGTTGTTAGTGCAACCAGGGTTTCAACCGAGTCCTGTATCTCAGTGTCATGATACATCTCTATGGATGAAATGACTTTCACGAATATACTACACAGTTTCCACTTACTGCAACCAGGGCCTGTGACCGTCTCGTGTTTGGACTGGTGACTTGCTGGAAGGTACTCCATGGGTTCTTAATGCAACCAGGGTCTCAACCGAGTTGTGTATCTCAGTGTCATGACGCGTCTCTATAGATGAAATGACTTTCAGGAATACACTCCACAGTTTCCACTTACTGCAACCAGGGCCAGTGACCGTCTCGTGTTTGGACGGGTGACTTGCTATAAGGCACTCAATGTTTTCTTAGTGCAACCAGGGTTTCAACCGAGTCGTGTATCTCAGTGTCATGACGCGTCTCTATGGATGAAATGACTTTCAGGAATACACTCCACAGTTTCCACTTACTATAACTAGGGCCAGTGACCGTCTCATGTTTGGACGGGTGACTTGCTGGAAGGCACTTCATGGGTTCTTAGTGCAACTAGGGTTTCAACCGAGTCATGTATCTCAGTGTCATGACACGTCTCTATGGACGAAATGGCTTTCAGGAATACACTCTACAGTTTCCACTTACTGCAACCAGGGCCAGCGACCGTCTCGTGTTTGGACGAGTGACTTGCTGGAAGGCACTCCATGGGTTGTTTGTGCAACCAGGGTTTCAACCGAGTCCTGTATCTCAGTGTCATGATGCACCTCTATGGATGAAATGACTTTCAAGAATACACTACACAGTTTCCACTTACTGCAACCAGGGCCTGTGACCGTCTCGTGTTTGGACTGGTGACTCGCTGGAAGGCACTCCATGGGTTCTTAACGCAACCAGGGTTTCAACCGAGTTGTGTATCTCAGTGTCACGACGCATCTCTATGGACGAAATGACTTTCAGGAATACACTCCACAATTTCCACTTACTGCAACCAGGGCCAGTGACCGTCTCGTGTTTGGACGGGTGACTTGCTATAAGGCACTCAATGTTTTCTTAGTGCAACCAGGGTTTCAACCGAGTCGTGTATCTCAGTGTCATGACGCGTCTCTATGGATGAAATGACTTTCAGGAATACACTCCACAGTTTCCACTTACTATAACTAGGGCCAGTGACCGTCTCATGTTTGGACGGGTGACTTGCTGGAAGGCACTTCATGGGTTCTTAGTGCAACTAGGGTTTCAACCGAGTCATGTATCTCAGTGTCATGACACGTCTCTATGGACGAAATGGCTTTCAGGAATACACTCTACAGTTTCCACTTACTGCAACCAGGGCCAGCGACCGTCTCGTGTTTGGACGAGTGACTTGCTGGAAGGCACTCCATTGGTTGTTTGTGCAACCAGGGTTTCAACCGAGTCCTGTATCTCAGTGTCATGATGCACCTCTATGGATGAAATGACTTTCAAGAATACACCACACAGTTTCCACTTACTACAACCAGGGCCTGTGACCGTCTCGTGTTTGGACTGGTGACTCGCTGGAAGGCACTCCATGGGTTCTTAATGCAACCAGGGTTTCAACCGAGTTGTGTATCTCAGTGTCATGACATGCCTCTATGGATGAAATGACTTTCAGGAATACACTCCACAGTTTCCACTTAGTGCAACCAGGGCCAGTGACCGTCTAGTGTTTGGACGGGTGACTTGCTAGAAGGCACTCAATGTTTTCATAGTGCAACTAGGGTTTGAACCGAGTCGTGTATCTCAGTGTCACGACGCATCTCTATGGACGAAATGACTTTCAGGAATACACTCCACAGTTTCCACTTACTGCAACCAGGGCCAGTGACCGTCTCGTGTTTGGACGAGTGACTTGCTATAAGGCACTCAATGTTTTCTTAGTGCAACCAGGGTTTCAACCGAGTCGTGTATCTCAGTGTCATGACGCGTCTCTATGGATGAAATGACTTTCAGGAATACACTCCACAGTTTCCACTTACTACAACTAGGGCCAGTGACCGTCTCATGTTTGGACGGGTGACTTGCTGGAAGGCACTTCATGGGTTCTTAGTGCAACTAGGGTTTCAACCGAGTCATGTATCTCAGTGTCATGACACGTCTCTATGGACGAAATGACTTTCAGGAATACACTCTACAGTTTCCACTTACTGCAACCAGGGCCAGCGACCGTCTCGTGTTTGGACGAGTGACTTGCTGGAAGGCACTCCATGGGTTGTTAGTGCAACCAGGGTTTCAACCGAGTCCTGTATCTCAGTGTCATGATGCTTCTCTATGGATGAAATGACTTTCAAGAATACACTACACAGTTTCCACTTACTGCAACCAGGGCCTGTGACCGTCTCGTGTTTAGACTGGTGACTAGCTGGAAGGCACTCCCTGGGTTCTTAATGCAACCAGGGTTTCAACCGAGTTGTGTATCTCAGTGTCATGACGTGCCTCTACGGATGAAATGACTTTCAGGAATACACTCCACAGTTTCCACTTGGTGCAACCAAGGCCAGTGACCGTCTAGTGTTTGGACGGGTGACTTGCTAGAAGGCACTCAATGTTTTCTTAGTGCAACTAGGGTTTGAACCGAGTCGTGTATCTCAGTGTCACAACGCATCTCTATGGACAAAATGACTTTCAGGAATACACTCCACAGTTTCACTTACTGCAACCAGGGCCAGTGACCGTCTCGTGTTTGGACGAGTGACTTGCTGGATGGCACTCCATGGGTTCTTAGTGCAACCAGGGTTTAAACCGAGTCGTGTATCTCAGTGTCATGATGCGTCTCTGTGGATGAAATGACTTTTAGGAATACACTCCACAGTTTTCACTTACTACAACCAGGACCAGTGACCGTCTCGTGTTTGGACGGGTGACTTGCTGGAAGGCACTCCATGGGTTGTTTGTGCAACCAGGGTTTCAACCGAGTCCTGTATCTCAGTGTCATGATGCATCTCTATGGATGAAATGACTTTCAAGAATACACTACACAGTTTCCACTTACTGCAACCAGGGCCTGTGACCGTCTCGTGTTTGGACTGGTGAATAGCTGGAAGGCACTCCATGGGTTCTTAATGCAACCAGGGTTTCAACCGAGTTGTGTGTCTCAGTGTCATGACGCACCTCTATGGATGAAATGACTTTCAGGAATACACTCCACAGTTTCCACTTACTGCAACCAGGGCCAGTGACCGTCTCGTGTTTGGACGGGTGACTTGCTATAAGGCACTCAATGTTTTCTTAGTGCAACCAGGGTTTCAACCGAGTCGTGTATCTCAGTGTCATGACGCGTCTCTATGGATGAAATGACTTTCAGGAATACACTCCACAGTTTCCACTTACTATAACTAGGGCCAGTGACCGTCTCATGTTTGGACGGGTGACTTGCTGGAAGGCACTTCATGGGTTCTTAGTGCAACTAGGGTTTCAACCGAGTCATGTATCTCAGTGTCATGACACGTCTCTATGGACGAAATGACTTTCAGGAATACACTCTACAGTTTCCGCTTACTGCAACCAGGGCCAGCGACCGTCTCGTGATTGGACGAGTGACTTGCTGGAAGGCACTCCATGGGTTGTTTGTGCAACCAGGGTTTCAACCGAGTCCTGTATCTCAGTGTCATGATTAATCTCTATGGATGAAATGACTTTCAAGAATACACTACATAGTTTTCACTTACTGCAACCAGGGCCTGTGTCCGTCTCGTGTTTGGACTGGTGACTAGCTGGAAGGCACTCCATGGGTTCTTAATGCAACCAGGGTTTCAACCGAGTTGTGTATCTCAGTGTCATGACGTGCCTCTATGGATGAAATGACTTTCAGGAATACACTCCACAGTTTCCACTTAGTGCAACCAGGGCCAGTGACCGTCTAGTGTTTGGACGGGTGACTTGCTAGAAGGCACTCAATGTTTTCTTAGTGCAACTAGGGTTTGAACCGAGTCGTGTATCTCAGTGTCACGACGCATCTCTATGGACGAAATGACTTTCAGGAATACACTCCACAATTTCCACTTACTGCAACCAGGGCCAGTGACCGTCTCGTGTTTGGACGGGTGACTTGCTATAAGGCACTCAATGTTTTCTTAGTGCAACCAGGGTTTCAACCGAGTCGTGTATCTCAGTGTCATGACGCGTCTCAATGGATGAAATGACTTTCAGGAATACACTCCACAGTTTCCACTTACTATAACTAGGGCCAGTGACCGTCTCATGTTTGGACGGGTGACTTGCTGGAAGGCACTTCATGGGTTCTTAGTGCAACTAGGGTTTCAACCGAGTCATGTATCTCAGTGTCATGACACGTCTCTATGGACGAAATGACTTTCAGGAATACACTCTACAGTTTCCACTTACTGCAACCAGGGCCAGCGACCGTCTCGTGTTTGGACGAGTGACTTGCTGGAAGGCACTCCATGGGTTGTTTGTGCAACCAGGGTTTCAACCGAGTCCTGTATCTCAGTGTCAGGATGCACCTCTATGGATGAAATGACTTTCAAGAATACACTACACAGTTTCCACTTACTGCAACCAGGGCCTGTGACCGTCTCGTGTTTGGACTGGTGACTCGCTGGAAGGCACTCCATGGGTTCTTAATGCAACCAGGGTTTCAACCGAGTTGTGTATCTCAGTGTCATGACGTGCCTCTATGGATGAAATGACTTTCAGGAATACACTCCACAGTTTCCACTTAGTGCAACCAGGGCCAGTGACCGTCTAGTGTTTGGACGGGTGACTTGCTAGAAGGCACTCAATGTTTTCTTAGTGCAACTAGGGTTTGAACCGAGTCGTGTATCTCAGTGTCACGACGCATCTCTATGGACGAAATGACTTTCAGGAATACACTCCACAGTTTCCACTTACTGCAACCAGGGCCAGTGACCGTCTCGTGTTTGGACGAGTGACTTGCTGGATGGCACTCCATGGGTTCTTAGTGCAACCAGGGTTTCAACCGAGTCGTGTATCTCAGTGTCATGATGCGTCTCTATGGATGAAATGACTTTCAGGAATACACTCCACAGTTTCCACTTACTACAACCAGGGCCAGTGACCGTCTCGTGTTTGGACGGGTGACTTGCGGAAGGCACTCAATGTTTTCTTAGTGCAACCAGGGTTTCAACCGAGTCATGTATCTCAGTGTCATGACACGTCTCTATGTACGAAATGACTTTCAGGAATACACTCTACACTTTCCACTTACTGCAACCAGGGCCAGCGACCGTCTCGTGTTTGGACGGGTGACTTGCTGGTGGGCACTCCATGGGTTGTTAGTGCAACCAGGGTTTCAACCGAGTCCTGTATCTCAGTGTCATGATACATCTCTATGGATGAAATGACTTTCACGAATATACTACACAGTTTCCACTTACTGCAACCAGGGCCTGTGACCGTCTCGTGTTTGGACTGGTGACTTGCTGGAAGGTACTCCATGGGTTCTTAATGCAACCAGGGTTTCAACCGAGTTGTGTATCTCAGTGTCATGACGCGTCTCTATAGATGAAATGACTTTCAGGAATACACTCCACAGTTTCCACTTACTGCAACCAGGGCCAGTGACCGTCTCGTGTTTGGACGGGTGACTTGCTATAAGGCACTCAATGTTTTCTTAGTGCAACCAGGGTTTCAACCGAGTCGTGTATCTCAGTGTCATGACGCGTCTCTATGGATGAAATGACTTTCAGGAATACACTCCACAGTTTCCACTTACTATAACTAGGGCCAGTGACCGTCTCATGTTTGGACGGGTGACTTGCTGGAAGGCACTTCATGGGTTCTTAGTGCAGCTAGGGTTTCAACCGAGTCATGTATCTCAGTGTCATGACACGTCTCTATGGACGAAATGACTTTCAAGAATACACTCTACAGTTTCCACTTACTGCAACCAGGGCCAGCGACTGTCTCGTGTTTGGACGAGTGACTTGCTGGAAGGCACTCCATGGGTTGTTTGTGCAACCAGGGTTTCAACCGAGTCCTGTATCTCAGTGTCATGATGCATCTCTATGGATGAAATGACTTTCAAGAATACACTACACAGTTTCCACTTACTGCAACCAGGGCCTGTGACCGTCTCGTGTTTGGACTGGTGACTAGCTGGAAGGCACTCCATGGGTTCTTAATGCAACCAGGGTTTCAACCGAGTTGTGTATCTCAGTGTCATGACGTGCCTCTATGGATGAAATGACTTTCAGGAATACACTCCACAGTTTCCACTTAGTGCAACCAGGGCCAGTGACCGTCTAGTGTTTGGACGGGTGACTTGCTAGAAGGCACTCAATGTTTTCATAGTGCAACTAGGGTTTGAACCGAGTCGTGTATCTCAGTGTCACGACGCATCTCTATGGACGAAATGACTATCAGGAATACACTCCACAGTTTCCACTTACTGCAACCAGGGCCAGTGACCGTCTCGTGTTTGTACGAGTGACTTGCTGGATGGCACTCCATGGGTTCTTAGTGCAACCAGGGTTTCAACCGAGTCGTGTATCTCAGTGTCATGATGCGTCTCTATGGATGAAATGACTTTCAGGAATACACTCCACAGTTTCCACTTACTACAACCAGGGCCAGTGACCGTCTCGTGTTTGGACGGGTGACTTGCGGAAGGCACTCAATGTTTTCTTAGTGCAACCAGGGTTTCAACCGAGTCATGTATCTCAGTGTCATGACACGTCTCTATGTACGAAATGACTTTCAGGAATACACTCTACACTTTCCACTTACTGCAACCAGGGCCAGCGACCGTCTCGTGTTTGGACGGGTGACTTGCTGGAAGGCACTCCATGGGTTGTTAGTGCAACCAGGGTTTCAACCGAGTCCTGTATCTCAGTGTCATGATGCATCTCTATGGATGAAATGACTTTCACGAATATACTACACAGTTTCCACTTACTGCAACCAGGGCCTGTGACCATCTCGTGTTTGGACTGGTGACTTGCTGGAAGGCACTCCATGGGTTCTTAATGCAACCAGGGTTTCAACCGAGTTGTGTATCTCAGTGTCATGACGCGTCTTTATAGATGAAATGACCTTCAGGAATACACTCCACAGTTTCCACTTACTGCAACCAGGGCCAGTGACCGTCTCGTGTTTGGACGGGTGACTTGCTATAAGGCACTCAATGTTTTCTTAGTGCAACCAGGGTTTCAACCGAGTCGTGTATCTCAGTGTCATGACGCGTCTCTATGGATGAAATGACTTTCAGGAATACACTCCACAGTTTCCACTTACTACAACTAGGGCCAGTGACCGTCTCATGTTTGGACGGGTGACTTGCTGGAAGGCACTTCATGGGTTCTTAGTGCAACTAGGGTTTCAACCGAGTCATGTATCTCAGTGTCATGACACGTCTCTATGGACGAAATGACTTTCAGGAATACACTCTACAGTTTCCACTTACTGCAACCAGGGCCAGCGACCGTCTCGTGTTTGGACGAGTGACTTGCTGGAAGGCACTCCATGGGTTGTTAGTGCAACCAGGGTTTCAACCGAGTCCTGTATCTCAGTGTCATGATGCTTCTCTATGGATGAAATGACTTTCAAGAATACACTACACAGTTTCCACTTACTGCAACCAGGGCCTGTGACCGTCTCGTGTTTGGACTGGTGACTAGCTGGAAGGCACTCCCTGGGTTCTTAATGCAACCAGGGTTTCAACCGAGTTGTGTATCTCAGTGTCATGACGTGCCTCTATGGATGAAATGACTTTCAGGAATACACTCCACAGTTTCCACTTGGTGCAACCAAGGCCAGTGACCGTCTAGTGTTTGGACGGGTGACTTGCTAGAAGGCACTCAATGTTTTCTTAGTGCAACTAGGGTTTGAACCGAGTCGTGTATCTCAGTGTCACAACGCATCTCTATGGACAAAATGACTTTCAGGAATACACTCCACAGTTTCACTTACTGCAACCAGGGCCAGTGACCGTCTCGTGTTTGGACGAGTGACTTGCTGGATGGCACTCCATGGGTTCTTAGTGCAACCAGGGTTTAAACCGAGTCGTGTATCTCAGTGTCATGATGCGTCTCTGTGGATGAAATGACTTTTAGGAATACACTCCACAGTTTTCACTTACTACAACCAGGACCAGTGACCGTCTCGTGTTTGGACGGGTGACTTGCTGGAAGGCACTCCATGGGTTGTTTGTGCAACCAGGGTTTCAACCGAGTCCTGTATCTCAGTGTCATGATGCATCTCTATGGATGAAATGACTTTCAAGAATACACTACACAGTTTCCACTTACTGCAACCAGGGCCTGTGACCGTCTCGTGTTTGGACTGGTGACTAGCTGGAAGGCACTCCATGGGTTCTTAATGCAACCAGGGTTTCAACCGAGTTGTGTGTCTCAGTGTCATGACGCACCTCTATGGATGAAATGACTTTCAGGAATACACTCCACAGTTTCCACTTAGTGCAACCAGGGCCAGTGACCGTCTAGTGTTTGGAAGGGTGACTTGCTAGAAGGCACTCAATGTTTTCTTAGTGCAACTAGGGTTTGAACCGAGTCGTGTATCTCAGTGTCACGACGCATCTCTATGGACGAAATGACTTTCAGGAATACACTCCACAGTTTCCACTTACTGCAACCAGGGCTAGTGACCGTCTCGTGTTTGGACGAGTGACTTGCTGGATGGCACTCCATGGGTTCTTAGTGCAACCAGGGTTTCAACCGAGTCGTGTATCTCAGTGTCATCATGCGTCTCTATGGATGAAATGACTTTCAGGAATACACTCCACAGTTTCCACTTACTACAACTAGGGCCAGTGACCGTCTCGTGTTTGGACGGGTGACTTGCGGAAGGCACTCAATGTTTTCTTAGTGCAACCAGGGTTTCAACCGAGTCATGTATCTCAGTGTCATGACACGTCTCTATGTACGAAATGACTTTCAGGAATACACTCTACACTTTCCACTTACTGCAACCAGGGCCAGCGACCGTCTCGTGTTTGGACGGGTGACTTGCTGGAAGGCACTCCATGGGTTGTTTGTGCAACCAGGGTTTCAACCGAGTCCTGTATCTCAGTGTCATGATGCATCTCTATGGATGAAATGACTTTCACGAATATACTACACAGTTTCCACTTACTGCAACCAGGGCCTGTGACCGTCTCGTGTTTGGACTGGTGACTTGCTGGAAGGCACTCCATGGGTTCTTAATGCAACCAGGGTTTCAACCGAGTTGTGTATCTCAGTGTCATGACGCGTATCTATAGATGAAATGACTTTCAGGAATACACTCCACAGTTTCCACTTACTGCAACCAGGGCCAGTGACCGTCTCGTGTTTGGACGGGTGACTTGCTATAAGGCACTCAATGTTTTCTTAGTGCAACCAGGGTTTCAACCGAGTCGTGTATCTCAGTGTCATGACGCGTCTCTATGGATGAAATGACTTTCAGGAATACACTCCACAGTTTCCACTTACTACAACTAGGGCCAGTGACCGTCTCATGTTTGGACGGGTGACTTGCTTGAAGGCTCTTCATGGGTTCTTAGTGCAACTAGGGTTTCAACCGAGTCATGTATCTCAGTGTCATGACACGTCTCTATGGACGAAATGACTTTCAGGAATACACTCTACAGTTTCCACTTACTGCAACCAGGGCCAGCGACCGTCTCGTGTTTGGACGAGTGACTTGCTGGAAGGCACTCCATGGGTTGTTAGTGCAACCAGGGTTTCAACCGAGTCCTGTATCTTAGTGTCATGATGCATCTCTATGGATGAAATGACTTTCAAGAATACACTACACAGTTTCCACTTACTGCAACCAGGGCCTGTGACCGTCTCGTGTTTGGACTGGTGACTAGCTGGAAGGCACTCCATGGGTTCTTAATGCAACCAGGGTTTCAACCGAGTTATGTATCTCAGTGTCATGATGCGTCTCTATGGATGAAATGACTTTCAGGAATACACTCCACAGTTTCCACTTACTACAAACAGGGCCAGTGACCGTCTCGTGTTTGGACGGGTGACTTGCTAGAAGGCACTCAATGTTTTCTTAGTGCAACTAGGGTTTGAACCGAGTCGTGTATCTCAGTGTCAGGACGCGTCTCTATGGACGAAATGTCTTTCAGGAATACACTCCACAGTTTCCACTTACTGCAACTAGGGCCAGTGACCGTCTCGTGTTTGGACGGGTGACTTGCTGGAAGGCACTCCATGGGTTGTTAGTGCAACCAGGGTTTCAACCGAGTCGTGTATCTCAGTGTCATGATGCGTCTCTATGGATGAAATGACTTTCAGGAATACACTCCACAGTTTCCACTTACTACAACCAGGGCCAGTGACCGTGTCGTGTTTGGACGGGTGACTTGCGGAAGGCACTCAATGTTTTCTTAGTGCAACCAGGGTTTCAACCGAGTCATGTATCTCAGTGTCATGACACGTCTCTATGGACGAAATGACTTTCAAGAATACACTCTACAGTTTCCACTTACTGCAACTAGGGCCAGCGACCGTCTCGTGTTTGGACGGGTGACTTGCTGGAAGGCACTTCATGGGTTGTTAGTGCAACCAGGGTTTCAACCGAGTCCTGTATCTCAGTGTCATGATGCATCTCTATGGATGAAATGACTTTCACGAATACACTACACAGTTTCCACTTACTGCAACCAGGGCCTGTGACCGTCTCGTGTTTGGACTGGTGACTTGCTAGAAGGTACTCCATGGTTTCAACCGAGTTGTGTATCTCAGTGTCATGACGCATCTCTATAGATGAAATGACTTTTAGGAATACACTCCACAGTTTCCACTTACTGCAACCAGGGCTAGTGACCGTCTCGTGTTTGGACAGGTGACTTGCTAGAAGGCACTCAATGTTTTCTTAGTGCAACCAGGGTTTGAACCGAGTCGTGTATCTCAGTGTCACGATGCGTCTCTATGGACGAAATGACTTTCAGGAATACACTCCACAGTTTCCACTTACTGCAACCAGGGGCAGTGACCGTCTCGTGTTTGGACGGGTGACTTGCTGGAAGGCACTCCATGGGGTCTTAGTGCAACCAGGGTTTCAACCGAGTCGTGTATCTCAGTGTCATGACGCGTCTCTATGGACAAATGACTTTCAGGAATACACTCCATAGTTTCCACTTACTGCAACCAGGGCCAGTGACCGTCTCTATTTGGACGGGTGACTTACTGGAAGCCACTCATTACCTTAGCCACTCAACTGACAGATCCCGCCTTGGCCAGGACGCACATCAATTGGTCTTAACGATGAAGTATTTCAGATGTTTTAGAACTCTTTGATTACGATTTTCGATGATAACCATAGTCCCCTTTGATTTAGTTTCGTATCTCGATCCGAAATAAAATAAATTCATGCAATGGATGCAAATGAGTATGGTACGAAGTAAATATGCTTTATGCATGCTCGATAGAGGATTACGTTTATGATAGATGTTCAATGTGTCAGACAAATTATGCATTTGATTTGATTGTCCTGCTTCGTATATATATCTTTATGTCATTGATATTCTTGTCCTCGCGTCTTTGAGATCGAATTGATTTCATTTGGCATTAATCGGTTATCAGGCCATCAGGGCACTTCTTAGGGCCTGTTTACGATCCGATCGGAGGATTTGGTGAATAGCTGTCACGATCATCTTTGGATAGTGGTGGATCATGTCTACGAGGGTCGTAATGATGCCGGACCCACCTTGGTGTTAGTGCGATCGCACTCCATTTCTATTACTGAAAGTCGATTTCTGAGCCAACAGGGCACTTCCTAGGGCTAAAAATGACTAAGTAGTGGACCTGTTTACGATCTG
Organism: Liriodendron chinense; assembly: GCA_003013855.2. NCBI lineage: Eukaryota > Viridiplantae > Streptophyta > Magnoliopsida > Magnoliales > Magnoliaceae > Liriodendron > Liriodendron chinense. The sequence goes on along the minus strand of ML058492.1, from coordinate 1,502,416 downwards.
ATCAAGGTTTCTCGGAGACACTGAGATCATTGTAATGCATGATTATGGTGTATCATGTTATGGCGGAGAGAAGTTTTCCTCTCGGGTTCGGTCAAATTCCGCCCGTTTCCTTTCGATTTTGGCTGTTTCCGGCTCTTTCGGAAGGGTTTCCAAGGTTTGCAATTTTGACTAAGTGTTGGCCTTTTTTTATCAAATTGTTGACTTGGCCAACTTAACATCGACCGTTGGCGAATCCGATCCGAGGGATGGATAGAGGACATTGATGTGTGTCCAAGAGGATCAATTTAATCAAAAGGCGATCCAGATCGACAGCGGGCCACATCATGGGAGATCTCACACCCCAACCAGCGTCTGGGCGCACCTGCTATGGGATATGGGCGCATGTGCCCTCTCCCTCAAGCGCATGTGATGAAAAGAAAAGGGAGGAGAGAGAGGATGGATGGGAGGTGAGCGCATGTGCCTCGCCTAAGCGCATGTGTCTTGCCCCTTGGGCGCATGTGGCATGAGGGAGTGAGGAGAGGGAGAGAATGGAAGGAAGTTGGGCGCATGTGGCCTCGCCCAGGCGCATGTGCCCTCTTTACTTCATGAATTTTGATTTTCAAAGCCCCGTGGGCATGGGTGCATGTCCTATTAGGACTTAGGGAAGTTTTCCCTTTGTCTGGGTGCATGTCCTATAAGGACTTGGGAAATTTCCCAATATCTTCCAACAAAAGGATGGGTGCGCAGCTCCGGTGGGAGAAATCCCTTTCCGGCGATGGCATCCAGCGAGGTGTGGGCGCATGTGAATAGCTGACGGAGGATTCTGGCAAGGATTTTACCTTGCTCTGACGATCCTTTCTAGAAAATGAAGCCCCTCTCCCTCTCAACAGGTGAGTGGGGTATTTATAGCACGTTAATCGGGTATCTGATCGGGTCTGCATGTGAGATGGAGCATGAGTGCATGTGTGGACAGGAGAGGTCATGCGCATGTTGTATGGGGTGTGGGCGCATGTGCCCTCACTTAGCATCATTTTGATTAATTTTTATATTTTTTGTATTTTTAACGTTTTAGAAATATTGAAAAGGGAGAGAGAGGGGTCTCATGCGCATGTGGTGACAGGGCAAATGCATGTCTCCTCATAGCATCCGCATGTGGAGAGAGAGGGCAAATGCATGTTCCATCACTTAGAATATTTCAAGTTTTAGGCTCCGACAGGCGACCTTTAGAGGGGAGCTACCTTTTCGAAGACCAAAGTCACTGACGCCAAGCCGCTTTTAAGCCATGATCAACCTCTTGAACAAACTGGGTGGGGTACCGATGGTCATCTGCTGTGAATTTTGGTAGTTCCTTCCCAATTTGAACCCTCATGATCGCTATTTGCATAGGAATATTGTTCCGGGAAACGCGCACATAGAAATATACACGGCAAGGACTCCAAACTTGCTAGTTAAGGTTTTCTGGGCATTTCGGATCATTTGGTAGCCATCCGCATGTTTGATTCCACTCCGAAATGGTATCTGTAGGTTTTCAGGCCCTTTCGATAAACTTCGGACAGGGGTAAAACACATTTTAGTATATGCAGGTAAAGATGAGCACCGCGCGATTTTGAAACTTGCAGGTTAAGGGCTTTAGGGCATTTTGGATCATTTGGTGGTGATCCGCATGTCTGATTCCGCTCTGAAATAGCATTTATAGGTTTTGGTCACGATCGCGTATGTTAGGGTTGCATTGGCGTTTTCCGAGTATTTTGGATCTCAAAATCGGTCCGCATCGTCGTAGATGGACCGCTGAATACTGTTTTATAATGGGTACGAATTTGAGCACCAACACATTGCTTCCATACCGTACACCAACGAGTAGGGCGTAGCTCGAGTGGATGTGCGGTGTGTGGTCCTATATGCCCATAATGCTTCGGGTAAGCGTTTGTCCCAGTCCTTTTTATTTTCTGCCATTGTCTTTTTTAGAATCTTCACGATAGTCTTATTGAACGCCTCGGCCAGTCCATTCGCAGGAGGATAATAAGGTGATGATTAGCAATGTGTAATCTTGAACTTCGCCCACAGCTTATCGATAGCAGCGTTTTTTAAGGGCATTCCATTGTCTGTGGTAATTCTCTTAGGGATACCATGTCAATACAATATGGTGTGACGAATGAAACCTTCGACGTGTCTGGCTTTCACATTTCTCAAGGCAATTGCTTCAGCCCATTTGGAGAAATAATCAGTTGCGACAAGAATGTACTGATGCCCCTGGGAGGATGGCAGACTAACCGACCCGATCACATCCATGCCCCAGGTTGTGAAAGGCCAGGACATTACTGATTGATGCAATTCTTCTGGTGGTGAATGTATAATATCCGCATAGATTTGACATTTATGGCATTTCTTAACGTATTCTATCGCATCTTTTGTCATCGTGGGCCAATAATATCCCATGTGTCGAACACGGTGATGTACGTTTTTGCCTCCTTGGTGAGCACCGCACTCGCCCCCATGAGCCTCTTTCAATGTGGCATACGCCTAATCTTAATATAAGCAAGGCAGCAATACTCCCTCATTTGAGCATTTGTAAAGGATGTCACTATGCATTATAAATGAACTGGCATATCTTCTGATCTGCGTGCGCACCTTGGGATCTTCTGGTAAAAATTCATATTTCAAATAGTCGACGAATGGCTTTTTCCAGTCATTTTCTTTTGTGACTTCGAACCAACAGATGGGGTTCACACTTGATTCACCACCACGCAGTACAGCTTCGGTAGAATCCTTCTTTCTTCAATTGTTACTTGAAGTGGGCTGCCCCCGGGATTAGCCAGAGCAGCGGCCAGACTGCCAGCGCATCAGCCTGTTCATTCTCTTGCCATGATATATGTGAAATGTTGCTGTTACGAAACTGGTCGAACAGTTATTGCGCTTGGTGGCAGAAAGGTGACAACTTAGGTTTGCAGACCTCGTATTCTGTTGTTAACTGTCCGATGACTAGCCTGGAGTCACCATAGATCCATATTGCTTTGATTCGCATCTCTAAGGCGGCTGTAGTCTGATGACGAGGGCTTAATATGCTGCTTCATTGTTGGTGCGGGATGGTACTATCATAAATGAGTAGGGCAGCAAATCTCCCTGCGGACTGATAAATGTAACTCCCGCTCCTGCCCCTGTTGACCTGGAGGCTCCATCAAAGTACATCTGCCAGAGTCGTGGTTCTCCGACCATCATAACCTGGTCATCTGGGAGATCACATTCCATTTCTTCACTCTTCGGGACTGGATGCGCAGCGAGAAAATCTGCGATTGCCTGTCCTTTAATAGCTCGGGCTGGGACATATGTGATGTCGAATTCAGAGAGGAGAAGGGCCAATTTGCTAAGCGTCTAGACAGCATAGGCCGGTTCATGAGAAATTTGATCGGTTCCGCCTTGGATATCAATGTTATTTGGTGCGAGAGACAGTAATGCCTAAGTTTCTTCACAGCGAAGATGAGAGCGAGACATATCTTCTCAATTGCTGAATAGTTGAATTCGGCTCCCACCAACGTGCGACTCAAATAATATAGCGTATTCTCCTTCTCTTATTCGTTCTTCTGTGCCAGGAGTGCCCCCAGTGAGTTATCTCCTACCGCGATGTATAAAATCAACGGCTTTCCTTTGATTGGGGCTGCGAGGACTGGAGAATTCCCGAGCATTTCTTTTAATGAATCAAAGGCCTTTTGGCAGGCATCATCCCATTCGAATTTGTGTCTTTCCTGTTAAGGTGGGAAACGGTTGACAACGACCAGCCAGGTTTGAGATGAATCTTCTCAGGTATGCCACGCGACCTTGAAAACTCTTCAACTGTTTCAGGTTCTTTGGAGGCGGAATTTTTATGATAGCCTTAATCTTCATAGGGTCGATTTCTATACCCCTGTGCCTGACGACGAAGCCTAAGAATTTTTCGAACGCAACCCCGAATGCACACTTCAACGGTTTCATACGGAGACTCTTCTTGCGCAACCGTTGAAACACTTGCCTCAAGTGTTCTTTGTGTTGTTCATGATCGACTGACCTCACAACCAAATCATTTACATAGCATTCAATGTGTTTGTGCATCATATCTTGGAATATAAAGTGCATCGCGTGCTGATACGTTGCCCCTGCATTCTTCAACCTATAGGGCATCACGCGGTAACAGTAAATGCCAAGCGTCATGCGGAAGGCTGTACCTTCTTCATGTTCTAGGGCAATGCGAATTTGATTATATCCCAAGTACCCTTCCATGAAGGACATCACTGCATATCCTGTTGTGCTGTCAATCAATAATTCTGGAATTGGCAAAGGAAAATCATCTTTAGGGCAGGCTTTATTAAGATTCCGGAATTCGACACAAACCCGGATCTGTCCACTCTTCTTCTTAACTGGCACAATGTTCGAAATCCATCAAGGGTACTTCACCTCTTGAACGAACCCGGCCTGAATCAGTTTCTTGATTTCTTCTTCAATCTTGGGTACGATGTCAGGGTGAAATCGTCTTTAAGGTTGCTTTACTGGCTTCTTCTCCTTCATGATGCTCAGCTTGTGCATGGTGATTGTCGGACTGAGCCCTGGCATCTCTGAATATGTCCAGGCGAAGATGTCCTTATTCTCCCGCAACGGCTGTATATATTTCTCTCTTTCATTTTTCGAAACGTTTCTGCTCAAATATGTGTTCCGGGGTTCTTCGCGGGTGCCCAAAATCACCTCTTCAAGTTCATCAATCATCGGTTGTCCACCATCTTCTAGTTGCACAGGTGCGACACTTGGCTGGATAATGTCGATTGGATCTTCCAACTGAATTTCTTCTACAGGGCCGATGGTCACCATGTTCACGCTTGCCTTGGCTCCTAGACCTTCTCCGTTTCTATATACTTGCTTATATTCCTCAAACGGAGCTAGCAATCTCTTATTTATATTTGAATCTTGGCCGAAGAATCCCATATTTCTCATAATCTTCCGGCTAGCTTTGCTATATCTCTTCTCTTCTATCGGTCGGGGTTGGGCAGATTCTCTTCTTTCTTCTCTTTCTTCTGATGATACTGGCTGACTTGGCCCCGAGTGAAACTTGATATCTTTCTGGGTGACATCTCTTGACGGCACGATGAATTGGTCTGGAGCTTTCAGGAATGGCTTGGCTCTTCCTATCTTGGGTATTGGCATATTGAAGCTGGACTTAAGCACACTCATGTGTTGATCTGAGATCAGTTTTAGCACGGACTGCCCTAACTGACGCAGATGTTGCGATACCACATAGAACTTCTTCGTGATTGGCTGAGGTTGATTTTCCAACTGATATTGAGGTCTTCCCTGAGTGATGGGCTGAGGTTTACTTTTCTGCAAAAACTTCTCAACTCGAGGTTTTGTCCCTTGCCCTTTCTTCATTACATCAGGCTTTTTACTAGTTTTACCGCTATCGGATAGATTGTAATATTTTGCATCGGCCAAAAATGACTCAGCTATTGTGTATGGCTTTGGATCTGCTGCTATCCTGTATTTGAAGCACTGATGATACGTCGAAGGGATTATGCAGTTGTGATGGAGTCAGGGCCTTCCTAAGAGGAGATTGTAGTTGTCGCTACATCGATCACCTGACATGTTACTTTCGTCGTCAATTCCTCTATCTTTAACATTACCGTGATTGATCCAAGTGTATGCTGACTGTCTTGATTGAACCCCTGAATCATCATGAGACTCGAGCGTAGTGCTGATTGCCTATAACCCAGCTTCTGTAATGTCTTCAATGGCATAATATTTACAGTAGACCCATCATCTAACATGCACCTTTTGACCTCTGTGTCCCTGATTGTTCCCATGACCATCAGCGGAGGGTTGTGGTTTGTTAATTCGATCGTGCGGTCTTCTTCTGAGAAAGTAATTGTCGGGGGATGGTCGACATGCATGACTTGTGACACTGGTATATACCCCTCCCAAAATTTATCTGTATTATTCATTTCTTCTTCTATTTCTATCATCATGACCTCCCTGACCTCAATGTCAAGTAAGGCATTGATTAACATTTCTTTGTACACTTTTGAGAGACATAAAGCGTCGTATATACTTAAGCCGGCGAGAACCTTCCGTAGATGTGACACAACGTCATACGCCATTGGTCTTGGGCTTGGCTGGCTAGTCGTGGGCTCAATAACCTTTTCTTTCAGTTTTTGCATGCGGGGTCTCTCTTGCTGTCTGTTAGGGATACCATCTTCTTGCATAGGGTCGTCTGGTCTTGGAGGGGTATGGTCAGGTATTTGCTTTCCTAATTGTAAGATTACTACGTCAACTTCCCCCTCAGTTGCTTGCGGGACTCCCTCAGACGGTGCTTGTTCGACGAATGACACCATTCCGCAATGTGCTATGTTCGTCGCGGGTCGTATCTACCCCTGTAATGTTTCTCTCCTTCCTCTTCCCCTGTTCTTTCTTCGGGTAACGAGCCTTCGTCTGTTCTCGAGTCTTTTCTTGCTACTGACTAGAGTCCACGATTCCTTCAGCTCAGGGAATGGAGTGGGTCGGTTGGTGTCATTTCCCATCGGGATTGTTGAAATTGTCCCGGCTGTCTCCTTTGCCGTCTCAGGTACTTTCATGCTGATGACCCCTTGATTGATCAACCGTTGTATCCTTCCTTTCAAGGAGAAGCAATCTTCTTTTTTGTGGCTGACACATTGATGATATTTGTAATATTTGGGATCGTTTATTCGTCCGACTTCATGGGGACGGACAGGTTCTGGTGGTAGACACATTAAGCCTTCCTCGATCAATTGTTTCATGATCGTAACTAGATCGGCAATATCAAATGTGTATGGGCCATTCGCCCTTTCTCTTTCGGCTATTGATACGCATTTGGGTGCATAGGGCCTTTTACCCTTGTCTTAAACAACCATTGCTTTCGTCTCCGGCTTGTGATCAACAACGGGACGTTTTCAGTCTTTCTGGTCCCTACTCTTGTCGACTTGATGGGTCTCTACTACTCTTCCCATCTCTCTCTTCTATCTCTAGGGTCTAAAGTTTACCCGAGATGCTGCTTCCTCCATTAGATGTGCTTTCGTCACCAGCTCGCGAAAGGAGTTAAAAGTATTGCCTGACAATCCGTACGAGATCATCGGGTCTAGAGCCCTTAGACACATCTTCATTTTCTCGCCTTCACTGGGTAATTCACGACATTGAGCTACAGTGGTTCCCCATCAGTCGATGAACTTCTCAACTGGATCACCATTTCTCTGCCTTACCAATGCTAGGTCTGTTAATGAGATCTCCCTCTCTGTTGTAAAGAATTTTGAGATGAAGGTGTTCTGCATTTGCTCCCATATCCTTATAGAGCTGGATGGTAATGACATGTACCATTGAAAGGCTTTCCTTATCAAGGTAGATCTGAATAGTTGCATGCAATACTGCGGGACTGCAGACCAATTTCCTAACATAGTCAAGAAGTGGGTGATGTGTTCTTCTGACGATCCTCTGCTGTCAAACTTTCCAAAGTCCGGGCATCTAAAATTGGCCGAGAATGGTACCTCTTCTACCTCTGGTGGGTATTGGACCCGATATTTATAGCTGCCTCTCCTCTCTTTCTTGCTGCATCATGTGGGCTATCGTCTGGGATAACTCTTCTCGTGACATGTGCGATGTAGAAAGCGGTGCACGTTCTATTAGTGTGATCCTGAGTTGGAAAGGGCGGTTCAGGCTTAGTCGGACCTTCTGCTGCCCCTTGGGATTCCTCTGCCGACTGACAGGTGGGCGGCGCGATACTTCTAGTGGCATTCTGCGCCATCAGAGTGGTCAAGGCTTCTTGAATAGCCCTCATCTGATCGTTTGTCTCACGATTAGGCTCGACCAATTTGTCGATCTGATCTTGGAATGGAGGTAATTCCTCTGCTTTATACGGTCCTCTTCTTCTTCTTCGGCCACTTAGACCATCACCGCTTGTGCCAACGGGATTTTCTGAGCCGGCCTCTGTTTTGGTTCGAGGGTTGTCATGGGTTTGGATTTCTTTACATGCGCGGGCTTGGTAGGTTTCTGTGAGGTGCGAGCGGTCTTGGGCAATGGCGGGAACTGCTCGGCTGTCATCGCAGGCATTGCGGGTTTGGTTGATACGACCGGACTGTTGATAGGGATCTTTTGTCCCTATTTTGGCTGCCACTATTTTCTTATAACGGAGCGAGGTTTTGCAATATTCGCCCTCTTGTGTGCAGTTATGATGGCCGCTTTCTTCTTCTCTTTCTTCTGCCTTCGGGTCTCAACCAACTGTCATTCTGAGCTTGGGCTGGCTGTTGCAGTTGCAGTGAAACGGGGGAAGCTGAAACCCCGGGCAGCAAGGAAAATGCACGGACTTGTCATTGAGTATGCCATCTCTTCTGTCTGTGTTAGTATCTTGCTAATTCTGCGGTGTTAGAAAATCATTAAAACAGTTCATAAATGCGGCCCGGAGCGTGAACCCATCGATCACGGTGCATAAACTAATAGAAATAAGCAAGAAGAAGATAAATACGTGTATTTATGGGAGTTCGTGGGTATGAAAACCTTTAATTTACCATCTATTGCCTTAAAGATGAAGGGAAGAACGTTCCCGTTGAGAGTCGCCAGTTTGGCGCCCGAGGGCGCTGAAACATTATGCCTCGCGATAGATCTCCTACGTACACATTCGCGTTTGCGAATGATTAATCTTAGAGCGTTTCTATACTCAGAGCCAACCAAAGATTCTGGATTCACTCCCCAGTAGAGTCGCCAGTTTGTTAGAACTAGAAAATGATACAAGGACATCTTCTGTGTAATGTTGCTTTGGGGCTCTGAGTAATGGAAACATTCATAGACAATCACAAGCATTCATAAAAGGTACACAAGAAGAGATATCGCAAGACGGATTTTATTCTAGAGATTTTAAGATCTTGTACATTTCAGGCTGTGATCTGGCACGAGCCCTTAATTACATCGAATAATCGATGACCCTTGATTAAAAGGTAGATGACTAGTCAGGAGGGACTATGGCCTTAAAGTTCGTGGTCGTAGAGACCTGTATTTGTATGGTCGAAGAGACCTGTATTTGTTATAAACTGATCCATCTTTGTACAGTCGGATGTCTATGTCCCATGTTTTGACCGGAGATTCGGGCTGAGACTGTTAGGGTTTTTAACCGAGGGATGCGACTCTGGGCCTACGCCCGTCATTTGTGACGGGTGACCGCGGGAAGATCGATCTGCAGTTGTATGTACCTGAACAACTCAACCAACGGATGTCGTTTGAATGGGTAGGGCATCGACTGTTCTTGAAGTGTTAGTCTTTAACAAATTCCATGTAATAGTTTAGAACTCTCTTTATATGGTTTATTGTTGAGTGCTTAAATGTGTATATTCTAATCCCATTTCATCACTAACTATGCATGGTTTTCAAGCTTAAAGACTATTCTAATGCGTGATTTTATGATTGTAGGAATGAGAGGGACTCCGCCTAATTGATGACTAAAAAGATCTATTTAGGAGCCTTGGATGGAGAACCAAGGTGGGCCAAAGAAAGAAGAAAGCAGAGAGAGAAGAAGAGAGAAGAAAGAAAGAAGAAAAAATGAAGGAATTCAAGCCCGACCAGTCATTACCAGTCGGCCAAGAGGGCTACGACCAATCTAGACCGGTCGGCCACCCCCTTCTAACTCTCTGGATTAAACATACAAGAGGGCCGACCGGTCCGGTCAAGGCCTTTCCCCCTCCATTGTGCACGCTGGACTGTCCATAGACAGGCTAAACCGGTCGTGACCGATCGGCCAGCCCAGTCCGACCGGTCTAGACCGGTCGGCCAGTGTAATTTCAGCATGATTCCAGCAGCTTCCTCTTGAAGCTATGATTTTCTAGCGCAAGTGCGTAAGTACTACGCAAATCTGGAAGATTCTGAGGCGGTAGGGCCTCTCCACTATAAAAGGGGACCTAGGGATTGTAGCTAGGGTATCCTAGAAGAGATCTACGAAGGTGGGAGGCGGCGGAAGTCGGATTCGGAGTTTCACAACTCCCTCTAGTTTCTGTTTTCTAGTTTTATATTTTTAGTTGTTTTCATGGTTCCTTGGATCATTAATGACTAAACCTCTTAGCTAGGGAAGCTTGTAGTGAATTTGAGATGCTTTAATTCGTTTTGTTTAGGTTTCAAGTTAGATTTATTGAAGAACAATGGTTTATAGAAGTTTGAATAAAGTTCTAAGTAGTTTTTCTTAATATTATGATGGCTCATGGATGTTTGGAAGAATTGCTTTAGTTCTTAATTGTTTTACATAGTTCTAGACCTGTACGCTCCGAGGAATCAGATTCAATACGCTCTAGACTTAGATTTCCATGTGAGAACTTCAACCAAAGTTCTATCTTTTTATTCTAATTCTGAATTATGTGATTGATGGTATATGTGATTTGAATGAAGTTCAAATCATGATCTAATTATGCTTTGTGACAGAGTTTAATGATGATTATGGTTATGATCTTAACCTATTGGAAGTAGGATTGACCAATACAATTGAGTGTGCTTAAGTCCTAACTTGAATTGAGGGAATCATGTATATAATCACACATATGACAGATTGTATGATATAACCACTATATCATCCAACTAGATAGGATTTGATTTCGATTCTAGTTGTGTAATGGGAAACCATAGCGAATTATGCATCAAGGATTGCTACAAGTGGATCCTTGGACCCCTAGTACTTTCTTATATTGATTACATTCACTTTTAGTTTAAGAATTCTCTATACATTCAATTTTAGAAATCTGTTTGGTTAGCTCTTAAGTAGAGAATATTAGAAGTAATTTTGTGAATTCCTAACAAGTCCCTGAGAACGATCTCGGTCTCTACCGAATTATTACTACATCGCAACCCTACACTTGGGGAAGCGAACATTTATTGTGTTAACTATAGTCCCTTTTGTCTAGCTCTCAACCCAAATCGGATCATATCTTATAGTAAATGTAAACGATGATATATTTGCATAGTTCTGGATGCTGGCGGCTTCTTTCCGAGAAGTCATTTCATTCATCGCGTTGAATCAGGTCAAACCTTGAAGGTATGCAATTGTGTTCATTTAGAGACCCTGAAATGACCATTTGACCATTCCATTGCATCTGGAACGTTAGAGATACCCAAAATAGGCTCAAACAGAACTTGACAACACTTAAAATTTATTCTGATGCACCCATAAACATTTTCTGTAATTGGCTGATTTTTCGGGTGCGTGAGACACCAATATTAAAATCTGAATTACATCGAATTTATAGACGCATGGGACCCAAATTTATGGACGCGTAGGCCATTTTTTGGGTGCGTGGAAGTCTGATGCACTTGTCTAAATTAGGTCGAATTTATGAACGCGTGAGACTGGAATTTATGGGTGCGTGGACCACTTTTCAAGTGCGTGGGACACTAATCCACCTGTCTGAATTACGTCAAATTTATGGACGCGTGGGACAATTTCCGAGTCTGTGGGACCGAATTTATGGGTACGTGCCCATACTTGTGATCTTTTAGAATTCAGACCTGCGGTAGTCTTGGTCGGAGTAATCTTCCGGTGGAAGACATCGGTGGTCGGAAAGGAATTCCGGAGACCAGGAATAGTTTTTCGATAATCGGAAAGGGATTCCGGCAGGGGTTTTCCGGCGGAAATCTCAAATACCCAGAGGATAGTAGCTCTCTCTCTCTCTCTCTCTCTCTCTCTCTCTCTCTCTCTCTCTCTCTCTCTCTTTTAAAGCGTACAAATGAATAGTTGGGCGGGGTATTTATATCCGAAAATACTGGAACTCGGCCAATGAGGGGTTGCCACGTGTCACGCATCCCTAAAATACCTCCAACGCACTCCAAAATCGACATGCGGAGGTCCAACGCATCTAAAAATATGTTCTGAAAATATTTGATTTTTTGGGTGAGTGGGACTTTAATTTTTCGGGTGCGTGAGACTCCATGCACCCTTAAATGAAAATCCTGAAATGTGTTGAATTTACGGGTGCGTGAACCCATTTTTGGGGTGCGTGGGAGTCCAAAACACCCCTAAATGAAAATCCTGAAATGAGATGAATTTATGGGTGCGTTGACCCATTTTTGGGGTGCGTGAGACTCCATGCAACATTTAAATCAATTTCTATTTTTGCTGATTTTTCGGGTGCGTGGGTACCCGAATTTATAGATGCATGGGAGTCCGATTTTATGGATGCATTGACAGACTTTTAAGCACTCCAAATTGGGTTTTGAATTTCGATGAGTATGTGGGGCCCGCTTGATGATGAAAGTACAGGCATTATTCGTCATAAATCATAATGAGGTTGTGGGTTTGATTTCGGATGGTTTCAATCATGGTGATTTTTGGGTCCCGCCGGAGATTTCAGCAAAAATTGGCTAAGGGGATTTTTGTAAATTTCCATTTTGTGTGCACTGGGAGGCATTTTGTGGGATTCTTTTGGAGGTGCATGACCGTTCTGTTTGCTTTGAGGGCCCCTGCATTTTGGGACCCCAACAGTGGCTCATCATCATCCACAATTGTGTCAATGAAATTAATCATATGGATCTTATCTTCATCCCCATCCTCATCCTCTTGTTGTTTATACAAATTAAACACAGTTAGCTTTATCATCATATTTCCAAAGGATATTTTCATAACTCCATTCCTACAATTGATTATAGCATTGGCGGTTGCTAGGAATGGTCGGCCTAAAATGACAGGAACTCGAGTGCATGCATTTGTAACCGCTTGTGTATCCAAAACGATAAAGTCTACCGAGTAGTAGAAATTATCGATTTGGACTAACACATCCCCAATTACTCCTCTCGGTACTTTAACGGAGCGATCCACAAGTTGTAAAGTTATCTTGGTGGGTTTTAATTCACTAAGTCCAAGTTGCTCATATACCGAGTAGGGAATCAAGTTAACACTAGCCCCTAGATCGAGAAGTGCTCTATTGATCCGGAAGTTACCTATCATGCAAGAGATTGTAGGGCTTCCGGGATCTTTGAATTTTGGGGGAGTGTTTTGTTGTATGATGGCACTCACTTGTTCGTAAAAAATGCCCTCTTGTGCACATTTTGCTTACTCTTTACGGCACGTAGGTCCTTTAGAAATTTAACGTATGAAGGAATTTGCTTAATTGCATCCAACAAGGGAATGTTGATTTTGACTTGTTGGAAGACTTCTTGGATGTCCTGACTTTCACTTGACCTTTTTGTTGAGACAAGACGTTGGGGGAATGGGGCCACAGGTTTATATACACGCTTCGGCTCTTCATCTTGTGAAGCATTGCTTAATTCACCATCGCTCTTAAAATCAACCGGATCATTAGGCTTTGTGGCCTTCACTGGTTCAGATTTTTCAATTATTTTTTTACTTCTAAGAGTGGTGATGGCTTGAACATGTTCCACATTAGGATGGGTTGAAGAATTGGTGTTTGTTTTCAATTGTTCCTTAGGGTTAGGATGAGATTGGGTCAAAACAGTCCCTTACTCCCTAACTCCTAGGTGTGTCTCAATTCTTTCAACTGAAATTTTAATTTCATTTATGGCCTGCATGTTGGACTGATTTATCTGAGTTTGTCCTATCATGAATGTGTTCAGTGTATCCTCAAGAGTTCTCTTTTGAGGAGGCCCTTAGGAAGTATTGTTTGTATTTAACAGGGGTCCATTTCTCCCATTAAGATTTGATTTACACCGGCAATCAGGATTATTCAAGTTAGAATTTGGTCCACTAAAGGGGCGTTGGTAAGCGTTTGTGATATTCGATTGAGTTTGCAAGATGTCTTGAAACGCAGGGATCGTTGGACAATCCTTTGTTAAGTGAACATCACTCTTACAAATACCACTATTGGGGCTCAAATTCGCACCCATAATAAAACACCATGTGGTAGTTCATCTACGACGATTTGGATAAATACTGAAATCGAAAATACCTGAAAAACACCAGCGCAACCCTAACCTACGCAGTCATGACCGAAACCTATAAATGTCATTTCGGGGAGGAATCGAACATGCGTATTGCCACCAAATGATCTGAAACGCCCGAAAACCCTTAACTTGCAAGTTTGAACATCATGCGGTGCGTATTTCTGTGTGCGCACCTCGAAATGCATTTTACCCTTGTCTGGAGCTGACCAAAAAAGGTCTGAAAGCCTACAAGTACTATTTCGGAGTGGAACTAGACATGCGTATTTCCACCAAATGATCCGGAATGCCCGAAAAACCTTAACCTCTAAGTTTGAAAGTCACACGGTGCATATTTCTATGTGCGCGCTTCCTAAAATAAAGTTCATATGCGAAGAGTCGACCCGCAAGTTCCAAATGAGAAAGAAACTACCAAAGTTTGCAACATCTGGTCCTCCGCACCCCATCCCGTTCATTTGATAGCCCAATGAGAGGTTTAAAGTGCTTTGGCGTCAGTAACTTTTGTTAGTGCACTTTTCTATGGCATACTAGTGCACCTTGTTTGTCAATCACTTAGGTGAACGAGTCTAGTGTCGATTGAGCTTAATGATGACAAGGACTGAAGACTCAAGACGGACCAGCTTCATCAAGGATGAAGAATCAGGTAAAAGAGATGCTTCGGTGTGCCTTGCCTTGAACCTACCTAAAACCATAACCTCTTAAATGACTTGGACCAACTAGGTATACTCTTAGTCATCATCATTAGTCTTAGAACTCCATGAAAAACATGATAAGTTAGACTAATTAAAGAGGTGGAAGCTGCTGTAATCAAATCAGCTCAAACAACAGTTTTCGATTGATCTCCGATCAATCAAACAGGTATTCCGATTGGACTCTGATCAATCGGACAGAAGTCCTAATCAATTGAAATTTATTCCAGAAGTTTGAAACCACTGGACAAATTTTCGATCAATTGGACAGATTTTCGATCCATCGGAAGGGGTAAGTCCGATCAATCAGACAGATTTACGATCCATCGGAAGGGGTCAATCTGATCAATCGAACCATGATTTCGATCAATCGAAATATCTTCCAGAAAGTTTTTTTGACAGATTTTCGATCAATCGGACAGGTCTCAGATCAATCGGACCTTTTTTCGATTAATCGGAGATACACGAATCTGCCCATTTTTTTACCATTGGAAGAAAATCTATAAAAGGTGGGGGATTCGTTTTTGAGCTAAGAGGGGATTTTGAGGAAATAGATGCCACCATTGTTGGAGATCATTAAGAGCTCTATTCTTAACCCAAACAAGTGATCTTCCTTGTGATTCATCACAAGCATGGAGCATTCAAAGCTCAAGTTGAAGATGTACTTGTCCCTCTTTTGATCTCTAGAGATTGGATTGATCTTAATAGTCATATTCCTATCCAATACTCTGTGATGAAATCTTTGTAGGTGAAACTCTCTAGGCAATCAATTCTCATAAGTTGTAGAGATCTTAAACCTACCATCTTATCACTTTGGGCATATCAAAGGCATCATTTGCAAGGTGGTTGATCAAGTGTAGTTGAGGCATTAGCGACGCAGCGGCAACACGATCGGGGGAGAAAGGGAAGCTGATTGAAGCACGAGAGAGTGGTGATCAAGCAACCTAAACCGGCACTGAACAAGGGCTCATCTGACAAGTAAGGTCGTCATTGTAGAGAGTCCTTCCACTCAATTCCCTGTGGGAGTTGAGTGTAGAGTTTGTTTGTCAAACTCGAATTAGGGTCGCTTCCCGATCCTTGGCTTATTAGTTGAGCCTAAAACTCTAGGGACGTTGGCCGTTCCTTGGCACGATTGTCGGCCTAAAGACTAGGGGCTGTTTGGCGCTCCTTGGCTCGTTTGCCGAGCCTAAATAAAGTCTCGAAGGGGTAGCCTCCGACACGGGAGTGAACGTCGTTGTCCTTGAAGTGACCTTGAGTAGGTCCCATAAGTTGAGAGGAACCTGTAAACTCCTCGGTTGGGTGGAGCCGATTTAAAAACACCTTGGTTGAGAGGAACTAGATTTAAACTCCCTAATGAATGCCAGTGTGCTCAAAAGGTTTGAGTACTTAAACCGGGAGTGGAGTAAACAAATAGTCGAACCACTATATATGCTTGTGTTTGTGATTGTGTTTATGCACATTTCTTATTATGCATTGTGTTTAATTGCTTAATTATGAATGTTTAATTAGAATGTATGCTAGGCAGTAAATAGGCACATCCATACACAAGATGTACTTTAACTTAGTTGTGTAGACTTGAGCTCATTGATCCATTCTCATAAGTCTAAATAGGTTGCATAGATTAGGAGCTTGTTTAATTAAATCATTTGATTATCTATGCATGCTTAGACTAGGAAGATTATTACTTAAATCATATGCCAGTCTTGTGATTGAACCCACTTAGGCTTGGAAGCCAAAGTGTTCTTGCTTACTTAGTTTAATTTGTTAAAATTTTTAAGTAGGCGAAAAAGAATTTCAAAAGGTTCTAATCCTCCCATAGAACTTAGTCATAATATTAGTTGCTCTCAAAGCTTCTGCACTCATACGCTTTTACTCCAAAATGTGTAATTTTAATTAGTATCAGAGCGGGTTGCTCTTCAAGGACTTAACAGTCTAGAGTAAGATCCGGTACCAGAGCACTAGCATGATGTCTAACTGAGATGGGACCACCAACTGTCCACCATTCTTTGACGGGTCCAACTACACCTATTGGAAGGCTAGAATGAGGATTTTCTTACAATCCATGGACCGTCCCGTGTGGCTAAGTACACAACTTGGATATATGCCTTGCCCACCGAACAAGTGGAGGTTGATGGGAAATACATTATCATTCCCAAAGATGATGAAAAATAGAATGACAGTGAAAGAGCTCAATACATGGCAAATGCCAAAGCTCTCAATACGATTTGCTGTATGGTTTTTTCGGATGAATTTCAGCGCATTCTCACATACGCAACTGCAAAAGAAGCGTGTGATATACTTGAGGTTACCCACGAGGGAACTAGCACAGTAAGACGCTCGAAGCTTCAGCTGTTAACCACCAAATTTGAAAATATTAAAATGGAAGAGACTAAAACTTTTATGGAGTTTTATACCAAATTGTCTGATATTTGTAACTCTATGTTTGTCTTGGGTGATTGAATTCTGGAAGAACGTATATATAGAAAAATACTTAGGTCCCTCCCAGAAAGATTTAGCACTAAAGTAGTAGCCTTAGAAGAGTGTAGAGACATAGATAACATGAAAGTAGAAGAATTCATAGGTTCCCTACAAACTCATGAACTACACTTTAAGGTCCCCTCTAGAAAGAAAAGCATCACTCTAAAGTCCTCTCACAAACATAAGAAAATTAAGAGTGAGTCGGAGGAAGATAGTGATGAAGATGAGAAAGATAAGTTAAATAGAAAATTCAAAAGATTCCTCAAATTTGATAGAGGGAGTAGCCGTG
Source organism: Liriodendron chinense (assembly GCA_003013855.2). Classification (NCBI taxonomy): domain Eukaryota; kingdom Viridiplantae; phylum Streptophyta; class Magnoliopsida; order Magnoliales; family Magnoliaceae; genus Liriodendron; species Liriodendron chinense. Next base: position 1,485,097 of record ML058492.1, on the reverse strand, counting down.
ATAAGAAGGACAATAAGGGTGATAAACATAAAGGAAAATTATCAAATTCCAAATCCGTCCAATGCTACGTGTTGAGCCTCCAATTTATACATTTGCCAACCCATTACATCACATTATATGCATGGTTTTAATGTTTAAAAACTAATCTAATACATGTTTTTGAGATTATAGGAATGAGAGGGAGATTTCACCAATTCATGGTTAAAAGTGTCACTTTGTATGCATTGAAGATTAATATAACAAGTGCCAAAAGGTGGAGGAAAGAAGAAGAAAGAAAGAGAAGAAAATGTGGAAAAACTGTCCCAAGACCGGTCGCCAGACAGGTCGTCAGGAGTCCAGAAAAACATAGCTTGCTGGGCTGTTTTTTGGCTTCTTAGACCAGTTGCCAGATCGGTTTAAGGTGATCTAGAAACTCCAATTTTCAAGGCCAAGTTTCCAAATTGTGGAAGGACTCCACGGATTCTCGAAGTTTCCAAGTTGGTGCAGAATTTTTCTTATAAAAGGCCACCTCCACTCTCTTCCTAAGGCATATAGCAACGTGGGGAGCAAAGAGATCAAGACCTAGGACGCTTCCTAGCCTCCTCCAACTAGTTTTCTTCTTCTTCTAGTTCTAGTTTCTAGTTTTTAATGCTTTTTTTTAGCTAACCTCTTAGCTAGAGCTAAGAAGTGAAGTTTGTAGTTTGTTTCAATGCTTTAATTCATTTCTTCAAGTACCTTTACTTATTTATGGATTTTCAACTTCTAGTTTGAATAAAGTTTGGATTTTTAAAAGTTTTGTGAGAGTTTGTGTACTCCGGATGTGAGTTCCTTGCAATTCTCTGATATTACCATGATTGGGTTGTTTGAATTCGAATTGTGGTAACCCTTGAGCATTCCATAGTCTCTTGGCATGGCTGTTACTCCGAAGGCTACAAGTTCAAGTTCTATGTGCTTCATTAGAACTAGAAATCTGATTTCCAGATTTAAGTGGGACTGTTTATGCTTGAATGTTATATCATCCAATTAGATAAGAGATAGGACTTTGATTCTAATTGTGTTATGCTTGGATGAATGGATTGGTATTGAACTACTACAAGTGGATCCTTGATGCTCTAGTTCTTCTTATTTTCATATTTTTCTATTTTATGTGAAAAACTATTTTCTTAAACTTCTTAGATTCTAGTTAGTGGAATATAGTTTAGAACTATTTACTTCCTTCCCTGTGGATCAACCTTGGTCTTACCGAGAATTATTACTACATCGCAACCTTACACTTGAGGTAAGCAAACAAGTTTTTTACGCTGCTGCCGGGGAAAAGGTTAAATGATTTTAATTGTTCTAGGAGTTATAGAGTAGTTTTAGTTAGGTAGGATTTTCAGTTTTTATAGAAGTAGATTTTCTGATTTTTTTTTTATTTTTAGATTACTAATAATTTTTTTGTTTTTGTAGCACATAGTTCTCACCTTTATGGGTAACATCTCCCCATCTCCCTTTTTATTTTTATTTTTCCTAGATTAGAGTAGTTTCTCATTCCTTAAAATTTCATCATGTATGATTGGACGAATGGTGCATACAGGTACCTTTTGGAGGATGAGACATCGGACTGGGGGACCCGAACTCAATGTGATCAAGATCTCTCCAAGCATGAGTGTTTTTCTGATATTCAAACAATCACTACTACATCCCCCCCCCCCCCCCCCCCCCCCACACACACACGTAAGACGATGCGTGAGTACATTAATAAAAACAATACACATGTTGAGACACGACGTAAGACGATGGGGAAATTGATCTCGATGATCTCAATGTCATCATCAATTATGGTGAGTCCACAATCTCTTTTGGATGCTTTGAACTTAATGATGGTTGACGAACCTGAGGAATCCATAAAATTTAAAAGCGATAGTGGGGTTACTTACAATGAGGGTTTGGTGGATGCTTATGAACCTATGGTTTCTTTTCCAAAGAGTATAATGATTATAAGTGTCTAGAGGATATGCATGCTAAAGAGATTGCTGAAGTTAATCTTTTTTAGTCCTTCTACCAACAACACATGCCAAAATCTATTGTGGTAGACCTCCCTTTGATTGAAAATTCTTTTCCTTTGGATAATTAGGTGGCACAATCTGAAATTTTAAAAGATTAACCACTGTTAGATGATGTGCTTACCACTAAATCTGAAATTTTTTCCTTGGAAGACCTCCCCTCTATAGAAGAGGAATTCCTTACCATTGAAACAGAATTTCTTCAATCATTAAAGGAGGACGAGGACCCTTCATCCGACTATCTCGATTTCCTAGAGGAATGCTTGGCCCACTCTTATGATCTTGATGATGAGATGATTAAGGAGTTGGACATTTTGTTAGACACGATGTCGATACCTGAAGAACACCATTCCACTGATTTACACTCTTTACCATTGTTTGTGGAAGCACCGTATAATTTTGAAATTGTGGAGGAGACAACTTTAACTGAGGAAAACACGATGAATGTGTCTCCACCATCATGGGTTCTTCAGCCCATTGAGAATTAGATTGAGAGGACCTGTTTTTAATCAACTACAACCCAATTCAAAATTTGGGGAGATATCTTTTTGCTGCTCTTATCTCCTCCTATCATGCATGTGGCGCACATAAATATTGGACTTCAATGAAGAAAAGCACCCATGTTTACTGTCGAGCAGGACTTTGGATGGTCCTCATGAGAAACCTATTAAAATTCATGAAGATCCCGCGCAAATTTGATCATGTAGTCGATCGGACTAATCAAAGGTAAGTAGGTAGGTTAGGATTTATTTTTCTGCAATTAGGATTGAATAAGTCTCATCGAGACAATAGAAGATGCTAGAATTGATCAACTTGCTACCCTAGGTACTCTTGTTCTCACTCTCCTTTATTTTATGTCATTACTCTCATGTCATGCTTATTGCATATCTTATTACATTGAGGACAATGTAAGATTTTGGTTTGGGGTTGAGATTCTTAAGATGAATCTACCAGCTTTTGTGACATTTCGAGCAATTATGTAAAAAAATTTCAAATTTTCTGAAAATTTGAAACTCTTTTAAAAAACTTCGTTTCTATGCATTCAGGATGATACTTGTATAAGAAAAGGAGATACGAAGTGAGTAATGTTGCAAGTCTTAAACTACCTTTAATATAATGGTTTTATATGTGAATTCCCCTATTTATATGATTGATAGAAAATTTGAACAATTTTACACTTAGTTCACATTACATGATTTTCATGGTTTGAAAGGATTATGTAGATTTATGGATTGGCTAGACTTAGATTTGAGGTGTTGAGGAACCAAGCCGGGATACTTTGTCCATCCTTGTCCATGGAAAAATAACGAAAGATATGGATTTCTAAAAATCTTATCTAATGTGTACAAAAATGAAAGAAGGAAAGAAAATATGGGTATGATTGAGAATATGGTGGAAAATTCCGAAAAGGGCTACCTATTACCAACTGGGGGATGGTCTACTCGTAACCAAAGTCGGAAATGGGACATAGTGTGAAAGCCGTCGGAAGGGCGATGAGGCAAATTCCTGTCATAGGCTTGTTGTTGATCTATACACTTTTAGACCCATAGTTTAGTTGATCTATGAAGAAGATAATCCCATAAACTCATAAGATGAACATTCACTATGCACACTAGGTTGAATTTGTTCAAGTTCTTCTATTTATCAATCGATCAATGGAAATTCTATATGAACACTTATTATGTTTTGAGAAGTTTAAGGTTTCAGCTTCTATCACCCAATTTCTCTGATTTTTACACTTGTATGTCTTGGAATGGATAGAAGCATAGTTTTTTAAGAAGAGTTGGCTCTTGAAGAATTGAACTTGTTTCATGCATGTTTTGTTCAGGACTAGCAAAATGCTGGTTGGGGGTGTGTTGAGCCTCCAATTTATACATTTGCTAACCCATTACATCACATTATATGCATGGTTTTCATGTTTAAAGACTAATCTAATACATATTTTTGTGATTGTAGGAATGAGAGGGAGATTTCACCAATTTATGGTTAAAAGAGTCACTCTGTATGCATTGAAGATCAATATAACAAGTGCCAAAAGGTGGAGAAAATAAGAAGAAAGAAAAGAAAGAAAATGTGGAAAAACTGTCCCAAGACCTATCCCAAGACCTGTCTCAAGACCTGTCGACAGACAGGTCTACATAGCTAGACCGGTCGTTAGACAGGTCATCAGGAGTCCAGAAAAATATAGCTTGCTGGACTTTTTTTTGGTTTCTTAAACCGGTCGCCAAACCGGTCTAAGGTGATCCAGAAACTACAATTTTCAAGGCTAAGTTTCCATATTGCGAAAGGACTCTGTGGATTCTCGAAGTTTTCAAGTTGGTACAGACCTAGGAGGCTTCCTAGCCTGCTACAATTAGTTTTCTTCTTCTTTTAGTTCTACTTTCTAGTTTTTAATGCTTACTTTTAGCTATCCCCCTAGCTAGAGCTAAGAGGTGAAGTTTGTAGTTTGTTTCAATGCTTTAATTCATTTCTTCAAGTACCTTTTACTTATTTATAGATTTTCAAGTTCTAGTTTGAATAAAGTTTGGATTTTTAGAAGTTTTATGAGAGTTTGTGTACTCCGGACATGAGTTCCTTGCAATTCCCTGAGATTACCATGATTGGGTTGTTTGAATTCAAATTGTAGTAACCCTTAAGCATGCCATAGTCTCTTGGCATGGCTGTTACTCTGAAGGCTATAAGTTCAAGTTCTATGTGCTTCATTAGAACTAGAAATCTGATTTTCATATTTAAGTGGGACTATTTATGATTGAATGTTATATCATCCAATTAGATGAAAAATAGGACTTTAATTCTAATTGTATTGTGCTTGGATGAATGGATTGGTATTGAACTACTACAAGTGGATCCTTGATGCTCTAGTTCTTCTTATTTTCAGATTTTCCTATTTTATGTGAAAAACTATTTTCTTAAACTTCTTAGATTCTAGTTACTGGAATAGTTTAGAACTATTTACTTCCTTCCCTGTGGATCGACCTCAGTCTTACCGAGAATTATTACTACATCGCAACCTTGCACTTAAGGTGAGCGAACATTACGATTGCGGTCATCGTGGCTACATTGCCCCGGAATGTCCAAACGGACCTAAACTGAAAGGGAAAAAGGCAATGGCTACCACTTGGGATGATACGGAGGAGTCTGAATCTAAATCTAATGACTCCACTAGTGATGGGAGGTAAAATATTGATAAAGCCCTCATGGCTTCCACTACTACCTCTCTTCCCCCTAATCTAAGAGAGGATCCCGACCGCTATCCCTTCTAAGAGAAGAATGAGTTCCTAACCCCTCACCTCATGCTACATTTTATGAGGATGTTGAGTAAATTAGTTCCCTGAGGCCTTTTGTTCGCTTGCCTCAAGTACAAGGCTGCGATGTAGTAATAATTCTCGGTAAGACCGAGGTCGATCCACAGGGAAAGAAGTAAATAATTCCAACTACTCTAATAACTAGAATCTAAGAAGTTTATGAAAATAGTTTTTCACATAAAATAGGAAAATCTGAAAATAAGAAGAACTAGAGCATTAAGGATCCACTTGTAGTAGTCCAATGCCAATCCATTCATCCAAGCACAATACAATTAGAATCAAAGTCTTATCTCTCATCTAATTGGAGGATATAACATTCAAGCACAAACAGTCCCACTTAAATCTGAAAATCAGATTTCTAGTTCTAATGAAGCACATAGAACTTGAACTTGTAACCTTCGGAGTAACAGCCATGCCAAGAGACTATGGCATACTCAAGGGTTACTACAATTCGAATTCTAACAACCCAATCATGGTAATCTCAAAGAATTGCAAGGAACTCATCTCTGGAGCGCACGAACTCTTAAAAAACCAAACTTTATTCAAACTAGAACTTGAAAATCCACAAATAAGTAATTAAAGCATTGAAATAAATTACAAACTTCACATCTTAGCTCTAGCTAAAAGGTTAGCAAAAAGAAATCATTAAAAACTAGAAACTAGAACTAGAAGAAGAAGAAAACTAGTTGTAGGAGGCTAGGAAGCCTCTTAGGTCTTGATTTCTTTGCTCCCCACATTGCTAGTTGGGTTAGGAAGAGGCTATAGGTGTCCTCTTATAGCTTGGAGGCATCACCGACTTGGAAGAATCGCGGAACTACGGAGTCCTCTCGCACTTAGGAAACCCAAAAATCGGAATAGGAAAGTGCAACTCGCTGTCTACATGTGGCCGACTGGTCTTAACCGTTCGGACCTGTCTAGGAAAGTGTCCAGGGAGTGCAGAGGGGGGCCAAACTGGACTTGGTTCTAGCGGCTTCACAAAGGAGGGTAGCTCTGGACGACCGGTCGGACCTCTATATGGCTTATTTTTCCTTCTTTCTTTCTTCATCTTCCTCCTCTCTTTCTTCACCATTCTTTGGCACTTGTTCTATTGATCTTCAATGCATACAAAGTGACTCTTTTAACCATGAATTGGTGAATTCCTATAATCACAAAAACATGTATTAGATTAGTCTTTAAACATGAAAATCATGCACATAATGTGATGTAATGGGTCGGCAAATGTATAAATTGGAGGCTCAACACACCCCCGAACCAGCATTTTGCTAGTCCTGAGCAAAACATGCTTGAAACAAGTTCAATTCTCCAAGATCCAACTCTCCTTAAAAAACTATTCTTCTATACATCCCAAGACACACAAGTGTAAAAGTCAGAAAAATTAAGTGATAAAGGTCAAAACCATAAACTCTCAAAACATAATAAGTGTTCATATGAAATTTCCGCTGATTGATTGATAAATAGAAGAACTTGAACAAATTCAACCTAGTGTGCATAGTGAATGTTCATTTCATGAGTTTTTAGGATTATCTTCTTCATAGATCAACTAAACTATGAATCTTAAGGTGCATAGATCAACAACAAGCCTATGACAAGAATTTTCCTTACCGTCCTTCCGACAGCTTTCACACTATGTCCCATTTTCGGCTTTGGTTACGGGTAGACCATCCCCGATTGGTAATAGGTAGCCCTTTTCGGAATTTTTCACCATATTCTCCATCATTCCCATGTTTTCATCCTTCCTTTCCCTTTTTTTCTTTTCCATTAGATAGGATTTTTAGAAATCCATATCTTTCGTTATTTTCCCATGGACAAGGATGGACAAAGTACCCCAGCTTGGTTTCTCAACACCTTAAATCAAAGTCTAGCTAATCCATAAATCACATAATCCTTTCAACCCAAAAGAATCGTGTAATGTGAACTAAGTGTAAAAGTGTTCAAATTTTCTATCAATCATATAAATAGGAGAATTCACATATCAAAACATTATATTAAAAGTAGATCAAGACTCGCAACATCACTCACTTCGTATCTCCTTTTCTTATACTCGTATCATCTTGAATGTATAGAAACATAGTTTTCCAAAAGAGTTTTGAATTTTAGAAAAATAAAAAAATTTCTACATAATTGCTTGAAATGTCACAAAAGCTAGTAGATTCATCTAAGGAATCTCACCCCCCAACCAACATCTTACATTGTCCTCAATGTAACAAGATATGCAATAAGCATGACATGAGAGTAATGACATAAAATAAAGGAGAGTGAGAACGAGAGTACCTGGGCTAGCAAGTTGATCAATTCTAGCATCTTCCATTGTCTCGATGGGACTTATTCAATCTAATTGCAGAAAAATAAATCCTAACCTACCTACCTTTGATTTGTCCGATCGACTACATGATCAAATTTGAGCAGATCTTCATGAATTTTAATAAATTTTTCATAAGGACCATCCAAAGTCTTGCTCGACAATAAACATGGATGCTTTTCTTCATTGAAGTCCAATATTTATGTGCACCATATGCATGATAGAAGGAGATAAGAGCAGCAAAAAGATATCTCCTCAAATTCTGAATTGGGTTATGGTTGATTAAAAATGGGTCCTCCCAATCAGAATTCTCAATAGGCTGAAGAACCTATGATGGTGGAAAGACATTCATCGTGTATTCCTCAGTTAAAGTTGTCTCCTCCACAATTTTAGAATTATACAGTGCTTCCACAAACAATGGTAAAGAGTGTAAATCAGTGGAATGGTGTTCTTCAAGTACCGACACCGTGTCTAACAAAATATCCAACTCCTTAATCATCTCATCATCAAGATCATAAGAGTGGGCCAAGCATTCCTTTAGGAAATCGAGATAGTCAGATGAAGGATCATGATCTTGCTTGAGTGAGTGCAAAAAATCATTTTCAATGGTGAGGGACTCGCCGTCCATGGAGTGGAATTCTTCCAAATTAGGTTCTCCATAACTAGTATGAGGCACCAAGTCGGAAGTATGTAAGGCTTTACCAATCTCTTGAATAATGGGGTCATTTGAATTTTCAAAGTGAGCCAAGCATTCGTCCAAAGAATCTGAATTTTCACTCATGGGAGTCTCATTCTCCACATTAAAATTAAGCATGTCAAGTTGGTGGAGTGACTCAAAAATATCAACCTCGGCCATCTCTCTAGCATGCATATCCTCTAGAGACTCATAATCATTATGTCCTTAGGAAAAAGAAACCATAGGTTCATAAGCATCCACTGAACCCTCATTGTAAGTAACCCCACTATCGCTTCTAGATTTAATGGATTCCTAGGGTTCGTCAACCATCATTGAAATCTCTTCATCATTAAGTTCAAAGCATCCAAAAGAGATTGTGGACTCACCATAATTGATGATGACATTGGGATCATCGAGATCAATTTCCTCTAAAAGTTTATTCATTAAATCTGAAGAAGGTGGGGACTTGGGTAGCCCCATCCTCCTCATTAAAGGGAATTGATTCGATGCCCCCAATTTCGGGCTCAACGCCTTCACAAGATGGCGATTAAGCTTGATTTGATTGTTCATTTATATACTCTTTCCATATTTCCTCAAGTATTTGTGTATATATGTCATCATAAGAGGAAGACGTTTTAGGGTGATTGTTAATAACCACGGTTGGTTCTTCCCTTAAACAAGGAGAATAGTGGTTTTCCCAATTAAGACAGTACGCATTGTAGGATGAAGAGTAATATGATGGTTGATAGGCATATTCATACAAGTGATCACGCATTATCTTAACCAGTTGGCCACTATTCGCCCGTTCGTTTTGTTATTGCACACCTCCTACCATAACCAATGGAACACTCATGTTATTTTCAATCCGTTAATTACGTAATGTTTTTCCCAGATGATTATTCAATTTTGCTGCGCTCCAGTATTCCCCCATCGTCTTACGTCGTGTCTCAATATGTATATTGCTTTCATTAATGTAATTATGCATTGTCTTACGTAGGGGGGGTAGTGGTGGTTCTTTGAATCTCAGAAAAATACTCATGCTTGGAGAGATCCCGATCACAATGAGCTTGGGTCCCCCAATCCGACGTCTCATCCTCCAAAAGGTACTTATACGCATCATTCGTCCAATCATACATGATGAAATTTTAAGCAATTGTAAACTACCCTAATCTAGAAAAAAGAAAAAAAAGAAGGGAGATGGGGAGATGTTACCCGTGAAGTGAGAACTATGTCAGCAACAATGTCCTACAAAAAAAAATTGTTAGTAATCTAAAATAAATCAGAAAATCTACTTCTATAAAACTGAAAATTCTACCTAACTAAAACTACCCTGTAGCTACTAGAACAATTAGAACCGTTTAACCTTTTCCCCGTAACGGCGCCAAAAACTTGTTCGCTCGCCTCAAGTGCAAGCCTGCGATGTAGTAATAATTCTTAGTAAGACCGAGGTCGATCCACAGGGAAAGAAGTAAACAATTCCAACTACTCTAATAACTAAAATCTAAGAAGTTTAGGAAAATAGTTTTTCACATAAAATAGGAAAATCTGAAAATAAGAAGAACTAGAGCATCAAGGATCCACTTGTAGTAGTCCAATGCCAATCCATTCATCCAAGCACAACACAATTAGAATCAAAGTCATATCTCTCATCTAATTGGAGGATATAACATTCAAGCACAAACAGTCCCACTTAAATCTAGAAATCAAATTTCTAGTTCTAATGAAGCACATAGAACTTGAACTTGTAGCCTTCGGAGTAACAGTCATGCAAGAGACTACGGCATGCTCAAGGGTTACTACAAGTCGAATTCAAACAACCCAATCATGGTAATCTCAGAGAATTGTAAGGAACTCATGTCCGCAGCACACAAACTCTCACAAAACTTCTAAAAAACCAAAGTTTATTCAAACTAGAACTTGAAAATCCATAAATAAGTAAAAGGGTACTTGAATAAATGAATTAAAGCATTGAAACAAATTACAAACTTTACCTCTTAGCTCTAGCTAAGAGGTTAGCTAAAAGAAAGCATTAAAAACTAGAAACTATAACTAGGAGAAGAAGAAAACTAGTTGTAGGAGGCTAGGAAGCCTCCTAGGTCTTGATCTCTTTGCTCCTCATGTTGCTGGATGGGTTAGGAAGAGGCTGTAGGTGTCCTTTTATAGCTTGGAAGCATCTTCGACTTGGAAGAATCGCGAAGCTACAGAGTCCTCCCGCACTTAGGAAACCCAAAAATTGGAATAGGAAAGTGCAACTCGCTGTCTTCATGTGGCTAACCGGTCTTGACCAGTCAAACCTGTCTGGGAAAGTGTCTAGGGAGTGCAGAGGGGGGCCGACCTGTTGGCCGACTGGTCTTGACCAGTTGGGCCAAACTGGACTTGGTTCCAGCGGCTTCACAAAGGAGGGCAGCAGGGTGGCCGACCAGTCTTGACTAGTTTGGCCTCTCTGGCCGACCGGTCGAACCTCTATATGGCTTATTTTTCCTTCTTTCTTTCTTCCTCTTCCTCCTCTCTTTCTTCAACATTCTTTAGCACTTGTTCTATTGATCTTCAATGCATACAAAGTGACTCTTTTAACCATGAATTGGTGAATTCCTATAATCACAAAAATATATATTAGATTAGTCTTTAAATATGAAAACCATGCATATAATGTGATGTAATGGGTTGGCAAATGTATAAATTAGAGGCTCAACACCTTTCAAACTAAACATAGTTAGTAAGGGTAGCCAGAAAGTGATTCTATAGGAATATATGAGGATTTCAGCCTCATTTTAATGTGTCTGGCCAAATCGAAAGATTCAAGCCTCATTGGCCCAAATTTGGTAGCTTAGCCTTGCTTTTATTTTATATATGTGCTGCTAGACTATCTCACTGCTTAGATTAGCTAATTATGATAATTTTATGCTTTATTGTATGTGAATCTTTACTTAGGATTGGTCTTGATATACCATTAGGGGAGGTTGGTTGATTGGGCCATAAGCTTTTGTGCTTTTATTGCAAATGTATATCTTTGACCAATTATCCATGATTAAATTATGCTTAAATAATAGTTACATTTTCTTGTTAATCATATTCCTTAGCATGCCCCATGTTTTAAAGTTCATGCACCCTATACTCTCCTTGTTAGCATGTGCTTATAGTTATAACTGTGACATACTATCTACTCTCACCTTAACCTTAATTATTGCATCATTAAGGGAGAGAGAATAGCTTGTCAATTGCTAACAAAAAGGGGGAGAAAGATTAAGTCCCACCAAAACTAGTTTGCTACATTTTGTGATGTAGGGATTGACAGGTTATGGGGGAGCAAACTGAAGATGACCTGCTTAGTTAGGCATGTTAAGAGTCCTCCTGTATTTATTCCATTATCAATGTAATCTCTTGTTTATGTACTTTGTTTTGGTAGATTAGGTTTTTGTAAGTAATTGACAAACAGGGAGATTGTTAGTGCACTTTTCTGTGTCATACTAGTGCACCTTGTTTGTCAATCACTTAGGTTAGTGAGTTTAGTGTCGGTTGAGCTTAATGATGACGAAGACTCAAGACTCAAGACAGACCAGCTTCATCAAGGATGAAGAAATAGGTAAAAGAGATGTCGTGGTGTGCCTTACCTTGAATCTACCCAAAACCATAACCTCTTAGATGACTTGGACCAACAAGGTACACCCTTAGTCATCATCATTAGTCTTAGAACTCCATAAAAAACATGATAAGTTAGACTAATTAAAGAGGTGGAAGCTGTTGTAATCAAATCAGCTCAAACAGTAGTTTTCGATAGGTGTTCCAATTGGACTCCGATCAATCGGACAGAAGTCCCGATCAATCGGAATTTGTTCTAGCAAGTTTGAAAACCACTGGACAAATTTTCGATCAATCGAACAGATTTTCGATCCATCGGAAGGGGTCAGTCCGATCAATCGGAATATCTTCCAGAAAGTTTTCTAGACAGATTTTCGATCAATCGGACATGTCTTCGATCAATCGGACAGGTCTCCGATCAACCAGACCTTTTTTCGATCAATCGGAGATATGTGAATCTGCCCTTTTTTTTACCATTGAAAGAAAATCTATAAAAGGTGGGGGATTCGTTTTTAAACTAAGAGAGGGGATTTTAAGGAAATAGATGCCAGCATTGTTGAAGATCATTAAGAGCTTTATTCCTAACCCAAACAAGTGATCTTCCTTGTGATTCATCACAAGCATGGAGTATTCAAAGCTTAAGTTGAAGATGTACTTGTCCCTCTTTTGATCTCTAGAGATTGGATTAATTGGATAGTCATATTCCCATCCAATACTCTATGATGAGATCTTTGTAGGTGAGACTCTCTAGGCAACCAATTCTCATAAGTTGTAGAGATCTCAAACCTACCCTCCTATCACCTTGGGCATATCAAAGGCATCATTTACAAGGTGGTTGATCAAGTGTAGCCGAGGCATTGGTGATGCAGCGGCAATACGATCGGGGGAGGAAGGGAAGCTGATTGAAGCACGAGAGAGTGGAGATCAAGCAACCCGAACCGGCGCTGAACAGGGGCTCATCCAACAAGTAAGGTTGTCATTGTAGAAAGTCATTCCACTCAATTCCCTGTGGGAGTTAAGTGTAGAGTTTGTTTGTCAAACTCGAATTAGGGTCACTTACCGATCCTTGGTTTATTAGTTGAGCCTAAAACCTAGGGACATTGGTTGTTCCTTGACGCGTTTGTCGGCCTAAAGACTAGGGGTTGTTTGGCGCTCCTTGGCTCATTTTTCGAGCCTAAACAAAGTCTCCAAGGGGGAGCCTCTAACAAGGGAGTGAACGTACATTGTCCTTGAGGTGACCTTGAGTAGGTCTCATAGGTTGGGAGGAACCTATAAACTCCTTGGTTGGGTGGAGCCAATTTAAAATACCTTGGTCGGGAGGAACTAGATTTAAACTCCCTAGTGAATGCCGGTGTGCTTAAAGGAGTTGAGTACTTGAACCGGGAATGGAGTAGACAAGTAGTCGAACCGCTATACATGCTTATGTTTGTGATTGTGTTTGAGCACATTTCTTATTATGCATTGTGTTTAATTGCTTAATTATGAATGCTTAATTAGAATGTATGCTCGGCACTAAATAGGCACATCCACACACAAGATGTACTTGCACTTAGTTGTGTAGACTTGAGCTCATTGATCCGTTCTCATAAGTCTACATAGGTTGTATAGATTAGGAGCTTGTTTAGTTAAATCATTTGATTATCTATGCATGCTTAGACTAAGAAGATTATTGCTTAAACCATATGCTAGTCTTATGATTGGACCCATTTAGGCTTGGAAGTCGAAGTGTTCTTGCTTACTTAGTTTAATTTGTTAAAACTGTTAAGTAGGCGAAAAAAATTTCAAAAGGTCCTAATCCCCCCCATAGGACTTAGCCATAATACTAGTTTTTCTCAAAGCTTCCACACGTATACACCTTTACTCCAGAAGGTTTAATTTCAACTTTAGCCCCAGAAAAGGTAGCTGTACACTAGACAGTCGGAGCCTGAAATCCTGAAAATATTCTAAGTCTGGGAACTGTTTCTCTCTTGTAGAGTGCAGAATCCAAGAATTGGCTATGCAGTGGAGCAAATGCATTTCCAAGAGTGACATGCAGGAGCTCCAAAACCACATGCGCCTGGGGTAATCCTTCCTGAAAAACTTCCCAAAAAATGTCCGAAAAAGCCAGGTTTAAACACATGCGCTAGGCCTGGAATCACATGCGCTAGCATCAGCCGAAAAGTGATAGTCGGAAAGCCACATGCGTCCGGCAACAATCGGAGGGTGACAGTCGGAGAGCACATGAGCCCAGAAAGTCCCCCAGAAACACATGCGCCCGGAAGTATCCGCTGGTCCGGACCTGAATCCGTTTAAAACACTATAAATAGCAAGCCCACTGATGACCATTAGCATGATCACTGCCTTGAAACCACATGTGCTCGCTCTGCCATCCCTTGTCGAATGCCCTGGCCTGAATGGATTTCCTTGCCAGAATCCCTCGTCGGAAAGGGATTTTCCCACCGAAGCCCGAATGTAGAGGGAGAGAGATCGCAAAAAAATGGCTAAGTAGTGGACTTTTTCCACTTTCAAGAGGGACATGCGCCCACCACTCTTTGGCCGAAAAATCTGAAAATTTGACTAAGTAGTGGGAGATCCCACTATTCGCAGAGGGACATGCGCCAACTGTCTTCCCCGGCTGTTTGGAAATTCAAAAATGCACTAAGTGCAAAGGGACATGCACCAACTGTCTTCCCCGGCTGTTTGGAAATTCAAAATGCATTAAGTGCAAAGGGACATGCGCCAACTGTCTTCCCCGGCTGTTTGGAAATTCAAAAATGCACTAAGTGCAAAGGGACATGCGCCAACTGTCTTCCCCGACTGTTTGGAAATTCAAAAATGCACTAAGTGCAAAGGGACATGCGCCCACTCCCTATGGCCTGAAAAATCCAAAAATGTACTAAGTGGTGATGGGACATGAGCCCACCACCTTGGTCCAGGCGCATGTGCAATGCCACATGTTCCCAGAAGCTAACACCATGCTCTCTCTTCCTCACAACTTGGCCACATGCGCCTGGAAATTGGCTACATGTGCCCACTACTTGGCACATGCTCCCACCCATCTACTCCATGGGCATGGACTCTGGTTGAGACCTAGTAACGTTTGTGATGTGGCCCGCTTTCGGTGCGTCCCATCTCTCCAGCGCAATGTGCCTCCTAGACATGTGCGAACATGCTCTATCCATCCCTCGGACTGGATTTTCTGAAGGTCGATGTTAAAGACATCTAATCCCTGATTTTCTCCAAAATGTCCAACACTTATCCATTTCTGCAACTCTGAAAACTGCATTACACATCTCTCTACACTGCATTGCACACCTGCACCTGTACTACACATTGCATACCTTATTTACATAAAAACATTTAAGTATCGCTTTAAGTTATTTATGTAAATAAGGAAGTACCCCACATTTGGATTCAATAAAAATACTAAGAAATTAAATTCCCAACAATGAAAATTTTGATTTTCCATTCAAAGTACAAATCGTAACTTTTTGGCACTCCTCAAAAAGTTTGAATACCCTGTAAGTGCTTGATTTAGTTGCCTCATAGCATGAAAAAATTAGGCTTGCCTTGGTGTCGGTGAGATCGTGCTTAGTTTTATTTGGCGTTAGTCAATCTTTGAGCCAACATGGTACTTCCCAGGGCTGAAAATGATTAAGTATTGGGCCTGTTTACTGCTTAATTAGGGTATTCGGTGAATACCGACGGCGATTATCTTCGAATAGTGATGGATTTATGTCCACTAGGATCGTAATGATGCTGGATCCACTTTGGCATCAGTGCGATCACATTTAATTTTACTTGGCGTCAATCAATTTTCGAGCCAACAGGGCACTTCTCATGGCTGAAAAGGACTAAGTATCGGGCCCATTTACCACTTAATTAGGGTATTCAAGGATCATGAAAGTGAATAACATCGTTGCAGTGCGTTATTATGATGTTTCGGGTCATAGAGAAACTAACTCTCCCTTTTGGAGTTGGTCAAATTTTGCCTGATTCTTCTTGATTTCAGCTATTTCATACTCTTTCGGAAGGATTTTCGGGTTTGCAAATTTGGCTAAGTGTTAGTCATTTTTTATTAAATCACTGATTTGGATCGTTTAACATTGACCGTTGGAAGATCTGATCTGGGGGATGGATGGATCACATCGATGTGTGTCTAGGAGCGATGGTACGATGGACAGACGGACCACATCGAAAGCGAGCCACACCAAGGAGTTCTCCAGGTTAGCATGATTGTCTAAGCTCATGTGGGGGGGGGGGGGGGCATTTGCCCCACTCCCGGCGCATGTGCCTAAATCAGGCGAAGAGAGAGAATGTTTCCAATTGCAAAGTAGGAAAAGTCCACTACTTACCCATTTTCTCCCTCTCTCTCCTTTGCATTCTGACTCATGTGAAAAAATCCCTTTTCAGCGAGGGATTCCCTTCCGACGAGGGGATTCGACGAGGGATGGCAGAGGAGGTGCATGTTACCTCTTGCATCGCTCTGAGGTCGTGCTCACTCACCTCAAGTGCAAGGCTTGCGATGTAGTAATAACTCGGTAAGACCGAGGTCGATCCACAGGGAATTATGTAAATAGTTCTAAACTATTCCACCAACTTGGATTTGAGTAATTTGAAATTTCAATTATGAAAACTAGACTAAACAGTAACTTACAAAAATCTAAGAATAATAGAGAAAACTAAGGCATTAAGGATCCACTTGTAGTAATCCATGTAATTCATCCATCCAAGCATGAAACACAATTAGATTCGAAGTTCTATCTCTTATCTAGTTGGAAGATAAAGCATTGAAGCACATACAATCCTACTTAAGTCAGAAATTTAAGTTCTAGTTCTAATTGAGTACATAAAGTTCAAATATGTGGCCTTCGGAGTAACAACCATACCTATGGATTATGACATGATCAGGGGTTACCACAATTCGAATCTAATCAAACAAAACATGATAATCTCAGAGAATTGCAATGAATCCATGTCTGAAGCACATGAACTCTCATAAAACTTCTAAAAGTATCAACTTTATTCAAACTAGAACATTCAAAATCCAAACTTGAAGTAAAGGTACTTGAATCAAACTGAATTAAACATGAAATTGGCTACAAGCTTGCACCTCTCAGCCCTAGCTAAGAGGTTTTAGCTAAGCATTGTCATACTACAACTAGAATTGAAATAAAAACTTTACTTCCACGATGCGAAGTAAAACATGAAAAAGTAGAAAAACCGAAATCGAAGGAGTTGCTGACACTCCACGATGCTCTCCTTCACTTCCCACGACCTCCAATCTCTTCTGGGATGATCTTAGACAAGGCTCTAGGTGCCCTTTTATAGATTGGTGCGGAAGATTCCAGATTGCGCAAGAAATCACGGAATTGCGCAGAAAAAATTAGAGCTTGTGGAACAAGCTCTGCTACGCAGTCAACCGGTCGGAGGTGGGCTCCGGCCAGTCAGAGCTCATGGACGACCAGTCATAAAACGTCAAAAACAGTCCAGCAAGGTTTTTGGAATTTTCATCCTCCCTGTTGAGTGCTCGACCAGTCGGACAACCGATCGTTCTTGGTCCAGTGAGTTTTGCAGCGTGAGGGGGTTTTTGTTGAATCACCAACCGGTCGGACAACCGGTCGTTTGCCTTGGCCGACTAGTCAGCCGAACGGTCAATAGTGCAATTTTTTCTGCACTTCTTCTTTGTTCCTTCTATTTCTCCCTTGCTTCTTTCTTCCATCCCTTGGCACTTGGTCCTTCGATCTTCAATGTGTGCAAAGTGCTCTTTTTAGCATTAAATCAGTGAAGTCTCCATCTCATTCCTACAATCACAAAACATGCATTAGAGTAGTCCTTTAAACGTGCAAAGCATGCATAATATGTGATGAATTGGGGTTAGAATATGCACAATTCAGAACTCAACACACCTCCAACCAGCATTTTGCTAGTCTCGAGCAAAACATGCGTGAAACAAGATCAAATCTCCAAAACCAACTCTCCTTCAGAAACTATGCTTCTATTCATTCCAAGACATACAAGTGTAAAAGTCAGAAAAATTCGGTGATAGAAGTTGAAATCTTAAATACTCAAAACATAATAAGTGTTCATATAGAATTCCCGCTGATTGATTGATAAATAGAAGAACTTGAAGAAATTCAACCTAGTGTGCATAGAATGTTCTTCTCATGAATTTTCAGGATTATCTTCTTCATAGATCAACTAAACTATGGATCTAAAAGTGTACAAATCAACAACAAGCCTATGACAGGAATTTGCCTTACCATCCTTCCAACGGCTTTCATACTACATCCCCTTTCCAACTTTAGTTACGGGTAGACCATCCCCTGGTTGGTAATAGGTAGCCCTTTTTGAAATTTTCCACCATATTTTCAATCATACTCATATTTTCTTTCCTTCACATTAGACAGGATTTTTAGAAGTCCATATCTTTCATTATTTTACCATGGACAAGCATGGACAAAGTACCCTGGCTTGGTTCCAGAACACCTCAAATCTAAGTCTAGCCAATCCACAAATCTACATGATCCTTTCAAACCATGAAAATCGTGTAATGTGAACTAGGTGTAAAAGTGTTCAAATTTTCTATCAATCATATAAATAGGGGAATTCACATATAAAACCATTATATCAAAGGTAGTTCGAGACTTGCAACATCACGCACTTCGTATCTCCTTTTCTTATAATCGTATCATCCCTGTTAGGGCTCAAATTGTAACGCCCCAGATTTTCGAGATTTATTTGAAATTTTTTTGAAAATTCATTTTTATTTTTATTTTTTTAATTATTGTACATTTACCGTTGATTTGCGAATAACGGGACATCCGTAGGAGATCCGATAGGGGACCCTTTACAAAAGTTGCTTAAAATGATCCCATAAACATCGTAAAAAGATCAGATTTTAAAAATCACGCACTTTTTAGATAATTACGAAAATACCATTAGTTAAACTTAAGTTAAGATGCCATTTTTAAGTATTATAGTTTCTGACGATCACTTTCACGTAAAACCATGGATTTAAGCATTTGGGCACATATTAACCATACATGTCAAATTTCAGCCCTTAAATCATAGTAGAAGTGGTCCAATTGTCAAATCAGCCCTTAACTCTTGATTTTCATGTCCATCGAGTGAGGAAAGTAGATGGTTAGTCATAGTCGAATATTTCTCTTCATATGAATGACTTAGATCGTCTTTATCATGGACCAATAGTGTGATTTGAATGCCCCACCTTGATAAGCCTCTTTCTTATGCGCGAAGTTATCCCGTTCTAGAAATTAACGAGTTACCAACTCTTCTCAAATTTGAACCTTTCAATTTACCCACTTCTCACCATCAATCGCTTCTCAAATTTGGACCACTTATTATAATCATATGACTACGAGTTTACACAAAATTTGGACCCCGATCTATAATCTTACACCGTTGAACCACAAAGCCAGCCCCTTCTTTTTCCGCCAAAAGTTGAAATTTCAGATCTATGCATTTCTCACCATCAATCAACCACTAAAATTTGTATAATTATTTGCCTATCATGACTACATATTTTTCCAAAATTTGGGCCCTGATCATCAAGCATAGACCGTTAATTGAGATTAAGCCCATTTTAGCACCCATTAGGCCATTTTCAAGGATCGGCCAATCTAGAATGTGGATCATCAAGAAATTTACGTATTCTGACTCTACTCTTCGAGCTTGATAAGATGAACGGATTGGAATTGATCATAGATCATCTGAATATTGAGATTTGAGAAACCCAACTCAAGAAGTTGTTGCACAAGACCTCGCGTGCACATCCCTCTCCATATTTCTACTACGCACTTCCAAATCCTTCTCCTAACCCTAGCCTCCATGCCCTAGAGAAAGAGAGAGAGAGAGAGAGAGAGAGAGAGAGAGAGAGAGAGAGAGAAGAAGAAGAAGAAGAAGAAGAAGAAGAAGAGAGTTCTTTCTCATATTTTTTCAGCGACTAGGATCTTCTACAACCCTCTGCTTCTAAGTCCATCATAAGGTGAGGATTTTCCTTCAAGCCTTTCATTAATAATATCACGATTATCATAAGTTTCTTTTGTGCCATGTGAAGTTGTTTTGTTTTGAATTACTTATCCATATAACTTGAAGTTTGATGTGGGATTTGTAATGAATATCATTATATGATGATGTGATTCCTTGTTTAGATTTTTTACTAAGAAGCATGTGTATTTGTGTTATCTATCTTTGTAAAATCTATGCCCTTATTTTCTTAGTCCATGTATTACAAGTAACATTGGTTTTCATATTGTGATATGAAATATATGTATAAGATCATCATATGGCAATCCCATTATTGTATACTCTTTGTCCCTAAGTTGGTAAAATTATTCGATGTAGAGAGATGGAACCCATGAGAGGTGTCCATGATGGAAGAATATCTCTTGACTTAACTGAGAGAATGAAGTGCTTGTTTATCAATGGATCCTTATATGTACATGATGCTTGATTTGATCCATTTACAGTACATGTGTATTTTAATGAATTTGGTCATGATGTACAACATTGGCTTTTTGGGACATGATGAAATCATAAAACGGGACAATGAGTGGACACTAATGGTATACAAATTCTCATGAGCCAGGGTTGGTGCTATGGACACTAATCCCATGCTGTCGGCCTATGCTGGGTTGCTTGCGACTCCCCATAGTGACCACTGAGTTTTATTTAAATCGGTTGTATGCGAAAACACTTAAATAAAGGTGAAACTAAAGTCATGCATTCACTTGGCTCCATGTGGGTGTACGGAGTTGAGAATAGGCTAGAGCGTCCTACTTCTCCCGTACACTGTCACGTGTAGATTTGGGCTATGAGCGTTCCGTTTCTCACGTGGTCGGGCAAAACTATGGGCTTGTGCGTCCCAGGAACCTCTGGTGACTAGTGGCTAGCATGAAGTCGTAACAGGGAGTCTCCCACTTCATGTATTATGATTTCTAGCCAGGGTGCCTTAGCCAGAGCATGCATTCCATGCATCGCATTAACAAAGATTTTTACTTGATTGTTTTGTTTGAATAAAGATATTATTGTGTTGCGTTACTCTGAGTTTTGTACATTGTTATTCTTGATAGTCTTGGAGGGAATATTCCCCACTATGATAGCGTTTAACGCTATCCCAAACACAATTTAGGTGATGCAGGTGAAGATCCAGGTATTGAACCCGATTTTTAAGGAAAAGAGTTCAATGGTTCGTATGATCACATGGCGGATGACGAAGTTAGATAAACTTAATTGATGTTATCATTTATTAAATGTTTCTTTTGAGTAAACGCGGTCCTAGATCAAAGGATGTCAAGGTTGATGGTTAACATGATTTAAAACCAAGACTATAGTGAAATCTGGTGGTCTCATAGGTTGAGATCGTGAACCGGGAGTGGAGTAGGAAAACCGAACCACTATAAATCGTTGTGCATTGTGAGATTGAATGATTGCTATGTGTTGAATGGTTTAGTCAATCATGAATGCTAACTGTTTGATGAAATGCCTATGATAGTCCTTGCTTACAAATTGCTCATATAAATGCCTTGAATGTTATTGTGATAATCTTAGTTGATAAGATTGACTTGATCAGTTTTTAATTGTAATTGGAATTTAAAAAGTCCTATTCACCCCCCTCTAGGACATTAGGCATATCTCCAAGTATCTCTATAAGCGGTAAAACCGCAATTTCATAATCCACCACTATTCAAAGATGGTTATCAATGATGTTCACCGAACGCCTGGATTAGACCACAAACAGGTCCACGACTCAGTCATTTTCAGCCCTGGGAAGTGCCCTGATGGCTCGAAAACTGACTAATGACAAATGAAATCAACCGCGATCTCAAAGACGTTGAGGCAAAAATAAAGTGCTTAGGCTATGAAATAGCCGAGTTAAAACAACTACGGGACACCGGTCCCCATCATTCATCATAAATTGGCATATGCGGGAATCTATTGAACCCGACGCTTAGCCATTTCTTAGCATTGAAAATGGCCAATCCAGCCCATTGGATTTAAATCTTCAAAGGATCTTGACTCGATATAGCCTATTCGATCTCAAATAGAGCATTGTAAATACTCAAAAGAAAGAGTGTTCTCGAAGAGGAGTCGCCCAACTCCAGAAGAAACGTATTTACTTTACTGTACAAAGCTCCATTCATCCCGGATAAAGGTCTGAGGCTAAACCTAAGGGGTTATGGTTACCATGAGAAACCACAAATAAAAGAATTCTAACTAAGCTTGAAACATCCTCCTATGGATTGTCATTATGAAAAAGATAGTCGATGCCCTACCCATCGACAATGGGTACGTCGGTTGAGCTGATGAGGCAGTTGCGGATTGCTTTCCTAAGATCACCCATCATAAAAATACGGGCTCGGGCTTTAGGTTATGCCGACCAATATTTCGATGGTCGTGTATTCCAACGGTCACCTGTTCACAGTAACAGGTGCGGGCCCAGAGTTGCACCCCTCGATTAAAAACCTTACTCAGGAAAGTTGCGGAGTGCTTTCCTAAGGTCACCTGTCATAAAAATACGGGCGCGGGCCTTGGGTTATGCCGACCAACGTTCGATGTTCATGTATTCCAGCGGTCACCTGTTCACAGTAACAGGCACGAGCCCAGAGTTACACCACTCGAATCCTGACAGTCTCTCAACTCGGACAATCCGAAAGAAAATGGGACATAGACATCCGACTTATCTAAGAAATGTGGCTCAGTCCATCACAAGAAAACAAATAGGTCTATACGACCATGAACTCAAGACCATAATCCCAGGCGGATTAGTCTTTTGCCTTCTAATTAAGGGTGATCAACCGTTGACGTAATTAAAGGCTCGTGACCAGTATCACAGCCTGGAATGTAAAAGATCTCTGAATCTCTGGAATAAAATCTGCCTTACGATACCTCTCTTGTGTACACCTGATGATTGCTTATGATTGTCTATGAATGTCTCTATACTCAGAATTCCCCCAGAATAATGAAACACAGGAAAAAGACTGCTGACGAGCATGATTTTTCTAGTTTAACAATCTCGAATGCATAAAAACAAAGTTTTCTAAAAGAGTTTTGAATTTTCAGAAAATTCGAAAAAATTTTAACATATAATGCTCAAAATGTCCACAAACTGCTAGATTCATGTAGGAATCTTACCCCTCAACCAAATCTTGCATTGTCCTCAATATAAAAGATGTGTAATGTAACGCCCCGAATTTACCGTAATTATTTTAAAATTTTTTGAAATTTATTTCTATTTTTTTTTATATTAAATACTGGCCATTGATATTAAAATTCAAATAACAGGACACCCGTAGGAGATCATATGGAGTACCCTTTATTAAAGTTGCTTAGAATGACCTCATTAACAATGTAGAAGAGTTAGATTTCGTTAAACTCGAATATTTGCAAAAATTACAAAAATGCCATTAGTTAAACTTAAGTTAACTGACCATTTTTAAGTACGCATGTTTCTAGCGATCATTAAAAGGCAAAATCCTGGATTTGAGCTTTTGGACACATATTAACCATACACATCAAATTTCAGCCCTTAAATCATATTAGAAGTGGTCCAATTGTCAAATCAGGCCTTAACCCTTGATTTTCATGTCCATCGAGTGAGGAAAGTAGATGGTTAGTCGTAGTCGAATATTTTTCTTCATATGAGTGACTTGGATCATCTTTATCATGGACCAATAGTGTGATTTGATTGCCCCACATTGATAAGCATCTTTCTTATGTGCGAAATTATCCCGTTCTAGAAATTAACGAGTTACCAACTCTTCTCAAATTTGAACCTTTCAATTTACCCACTTCTCACCATCAATCGCTTCTCAAATTTGGACCACCCATTATACTCATATGACTACGAGTTTACACAAAATTTGGACCCCGATCTACAATCCTACACCGTTGAACCACAAAGCCAGCCCCTTCATTTTCCGCCGAAAGTTGGAATTTCAGATCTAAGCATTTCTCACCATCAATCAACCACTAAACTTTGTACAATTGTTTGCCTATCATGACTACATACTTTTGCAAAATTTGGGCCCTGATCATCAAGCGTAGACCGTTATTTGAGATATAGCCCATTTTAGCACCCGTTAGGCCATTTTTAAGGATCGGCCAATCTAGAATGTGGATCATCAAGAAATTTACGTATTCTGACTCTACTTTTCGAGCTTGATAAGATTAACGGAATGAAATCGATCAAAAATCATCCGAATATTAAGATTTGAGAAACCTACCTCGAGAGGTTGTTACACAAGACCCCGCGTGCACATCCCTCTCCATATTTCTACTACGCACCTCCAAACCCTAATTCCAACCCTACCTCTATATATAGGGCCCCTCTTAGCCAAAGGTGACCCCCACCCACGAATTTGAGAGAGGGAGAGAGAAAGAGAAAGAGAAAGAGAGAGAGAGAGAGAGAGAGAGAGAGAGAGAGAGAGAGGAGTACCATCTTGCCATTATTTCATCATCTTGTATCTCTAATAAGTCGAAGATCATAAGGTGAGAACTCCTTTATGATTGGATTAATAATTTCATGTTTTGTAGGTTCATAATTCTTATGTGTTTTTGTTTACATGTGTTTATTTATTCTTTCCTTAATTAGCTATATATGAATGCTTTTAGATACTTTTTTTTAATCTCATGATGATGAGGATATTCATTGGACTTAGAGAACTAGTAAGGAATAGAATTATGTTTGTTGCACATATGAGATTTGTATAACCAGCTTTAAAGGGACCACCTTTCTTTCTATACTGTATAAAGAATGGTTGTAATTGTCTAATGGAGATTCTTATATTGATATATATATTCCTTTTATATATATATGGATGGACCCTGATCTGTGGTGATGAATATCGGAACACCCGGTTAAGAGGTTGCCCTAACCTGAGACGATGCTTTTAGCTTGTCCGGTTAAGTGGCCACCCTGATCTGTGGTGGTGGTATCAAGATCACCCGATTAAGTGGTTGTTAAATCCATTTATGACTACTATTATTATTATATTTACTATTATTATTATTATTCCTAAAGTTGTTAAGGATCTCCATAAGACGATAGTTGAATATGGTTGTTATGAAGCTTAATAGTACGGGCCGCCATCCTAGGATGTGATGCGTCGGTTACGACTATTTTGATGAGTGATGAACCATAAGGAAGGATGTGGTGGTACCAAAGGTTGGTTAGACGATAAGTGGCTTGGTGTAAATTGAAAATAATAATAAAGAATGGCTAACTCATGCATGCACATGGCTCCATGTGGGTGTATGGATTTGAGAATAGGCTAGAGCGTCCTACTTCTCCCATACACTGTCACGTGTGGATTTGGGCTATGAGTGTCCCGTTTCTCACGTGGTCGGGCAAAATTATGGGCTTGCGTGTCCCAAAACCCCTGGCGGCATGTCTAAGGATTCCTACGTTGGGTCATGCATTATCATGCATTGCATTAAGAAAGAGTAATGGATGTTTTGTTATGATTTTTATGCGATTATTATTTCTAACCTTAAAGTAGTTCTTCACTATGCCGCTTTTGACGGTGTTTTGTGGAAATAATTTAGAACATGTAGGTAACGATCCTCAGGAGCCCGAGCCTCAAGGAGACGATTATGATGGCTCGTGGGAGCAGATGGTGGAAGACGAGACCGCATAATCATTCATAGTTCTAGCATTTATTTAGTATTTGAAATTGTAATAAGTCCCAATGGGAGGACGTAGTTATGAACATGATGTTTAAATGAATGATGGTTACATGGTTTGATGATTTAGTTTAGTTAATGAAATAATATATAAGTTTGGTTTCACCGTCTTGCTCTTGATTTTCCAAATAGTATGAAATGTGCATGTTTGTGTGAAAATTATGTAAGGGGTATAACCCTCACACATTCCAAATAACCTTGGGAATTCGGCCGTCGTGATGTACACGGGAGCCGAAATCTTGGGGTGTTACAAGTTGGTATCAGAGCAAAATGGGACCTCTGGGCGAGAAGCCTAAATCCATATCATAATTAACTCATCTTAGGGCTTAGGTCCCCAATGACTAGAGACAAATCATTTAGATTCAATCCTATTAATGGTATGTAATGTTATGAACTTAGAGACCCACACTTAGGTTCCTTGAAAATTTACTAGGGTAGTCGTGGAACTTAGAAATCTCAACATTTTAGGATTTTTTGGAAAGAAATTTCCATTTTTTTTAAATATTTGGGGCTCTCATCTATTCCCCATATTTGAATCATTGATTCATTGAATCTTGTGAATTTTCTCCATAAATAATTAGGAGTAACTATTTTATTTCTAATTATTTCAATTAAGGCAGATTTTTAGACCCATCTGTAATTCTGACATTAGAAAATGTATTTTCAGACCTCAGAAAATTTTATAAATTTTTCTAGAGATTCCTAACTCAGTTCTCAGTATCTGTATAAAATTTCAGATCAATCCAATCTGTAATTAAATCAGGAAAATTCTGGCAATAGCACATATGTTGTGTAAAAGTCTGCTGATCTGTTACGTTTTTCAGACTTGTGGGGGTCAGAACTATACTTTATCATGAGATTTTTATTCTTAGAAAATTTTGAGGTATTCCCCACATAATCATCTATCTACCCTCCAAATTTCAGAGGAAAAGGACTTTCGGTTTGAGAGAAAAAAATCCGAGAGCGCGATCAGGTCCTGGGTATCAGATTTCCAAACTACGAGCTAGGTGAACCTCTAACTCTAACTTTCTGATTTGAGTTCATTAGTTTTCACCTTAGAAGTGACGTCTAACCTATACAACACTTATTTTCAGCTTGATGGCCCCTAAGAGGAAATCTTCAAGAAACATTCCCGCGGCCTCACCCCAGCCTGAGTCACCACCCATGGCTAACACTGCGAGTCCTAATACAAATCCACCAATGACTTCAGTAGGAGGAAACTCCAATGCTCTACAACCTTGGGAAGCCATGTTAGGCGCACTCGATCGTCTCACCGGTATCATTCAGCAACAACAGGCCCAACAACATGAGCAACAAACCCGACACCAGGCCACCCTCGAACAACTGATAACGATCGTGACCCCTGGCCAAACTCCGATTCCAACCTCTACTCAAACCGCACCTCCGCCTCCAGTGGAAACTCAGACAACCACACCAACACCCCAAAATCAACCTAAAACATTTCAAGTACCCCTAGCACCTAGACAGGCTCCTCCGCCAAATCAACCTCGGTTCATGCTTCCTGAAGAAACCATCCTGATTGAGAAGTTCCTGAAGCTACATCCTGAGAAGTTCCATGGAAACCCTGACCCTACCAAGGCGGATTATTGGCTAAGGCACTGGACACCCTGGCTTGCCCCATGCAACACCGAGTGACCCTAGCTACATACCTATTAGAAGGGGCGGCCTACGTTTGGTGGCAGGCAGTAAAAAGAAGAGTCCCAGAAGGATTCCAGTGGACGTGGGACACTTTCCATGCCAAGTTCTGTGACAAGTTTTTCCCTGAAGCATATAGGAAAGAGAAGATGTCGGAATTCCTGAAACTAGAGCAAGGTAACCTCACCGTAGCCCAATATGAAGACAAATTCGCCGAGTTGTCAAGTTACCTACCCTCAGCAGTAGAAGACCTGGACTACAAGATCCACAAGTTCCAGGAAGGCTTGAGACCTAGTATTCGGTCAAAGATTAGCATATTGAAGCTGCGTACTTATGAAGAGATCATAGATCGAGCAATGATCGCTGAGAAAGACACTGAACGCTATATCCAGCAACGAAATCAAACAAGACAAGTAGGCCAGAAAAGCAGAGCAGTACCAAACCCACCTTCCATTCCTGACAAGAGGCCAAGACTTGCACCAACCAATCAGCAACAGAACCGGGACCCCTTCAACTGTCACTACTGCGGGAAGCTAGGACACAAGGCCATCAATTGTTTCAAGAAGGCTGCAGATGAGAAGAATGCCTCCCAGCCTAAGGGGAGTCAAGCACAACAGCAGAATCAAGCACCTAGACCACCTGCAGCAGCCCGTCCTCAAATGCAGAAGAGAGAAGCACCAAATCCAAACCAAAAGCAACAAGGACGTCTCTATGCTATGGCTCCACCAGATAATATGGAAGAAGACCCCCGCGCCATCGAAGGTACTATCTTTATCGGCGATGATCCAGTAGTTGTCTTATTTGATAGCGGTGCCTCCATTTCTTTTATTGCTGCATCAGTTGTGGCTCGATTAAACTTAAAGGTAGAACGCTTAGGTGAATCTGTGGTCATAGCAACACCTATCGGTCGAATTGTAGAACTAAGAAAGGAATGTCGAAGGTGTCCTTTAACCATTGGCAGAGTTAAATTCGAAGCAAATCTAGTTGTATTGAACATGAAGAACTTCGACGTGATCTTGGGAATGGACTGGCTCTCTAAGCACCGGGTGAACTTGGATTGCCATGCCAAGACCATATCATTGTCTCTCCCGAGCCACGACCCGGTAGTGTTTCAAGGTAAGAAGAAGAAGGAAGTAATCGAACGGTTGATGTGCGTCGGAGAATCGGTTGAGCTATCTGTCGACCAAATCCCCATAGTAGCTGAATTCCCTGAAGTATTCCAAGATATTCCTGGTCTACCCCCGAAGCGTGAAGTAGATTTCGCCATTGATCTCGTGCCCGGTACAGCACCTATAGCATTGGCAGTGTACCGCATGGCTCCTGTAGAATTGCAAGAATTGAAGAAACAATTAGAAGAACTCCTAGAGCAAGGATTTATTCGCCCCAGTGTATCTCCCTGGGCCGCGCCTGTCCTCTTTGTACGGAAAAAGGATGGTTCGCTTCGCCTGTGTATTGATTATAAAAAGTTGAACCAAGCCACTATTAAGAATAAGTATCCTCTTCCACGCATAGATGATCTTTTCGACCAGTTAAGAGGAGCCCAGTTCTTTTCGAAGATTGATTTAAGGTCCGGGTACCATCAGCTAAGAGTGAGAGATGCAGATATTTCCAAAACGGCATTCAGAACGAGGTATGGACATTATGAGTTTGTTGTTATGCCCTTCGGACTGACAAATGCCCCAGCAGTATTCATGGACCTGATGAACCGTGTATTCAAGCCCTATCTAGATAAATTCGTTATTGTTTTCATCGATGATATCCTCATATACTCGAAGAGTAAGGAAGAGCACGCCGAGCATCTAAAAATAGCTCTGCAGACACTGAAGGACAACCAATTGTATGCTAAGTTAAAGAAATGTGATTTCTGGGAAGAAGAAGTGAAGTTCCTTGGTCATGTAGTCACTCGCGATGGGATAGCAGTTGACCAGTCCAAAGTTGAGGCGGTCTGCCAATGGATCCAACCTACCTCAGTCACCGAAGTGCGAAGTTTCCTAGGGCTTGCAGGATACTATCGTCGTTTCATTAAAGAATTCTCAAAGATCGCTCGCCCCTTGACCGAGTTAACTAGGAAGAATACTCGCTTTGTCTGGAGCACGAAGGCAGAAGAAGCTTTTCAAAGACTAAAAGAATTATTAACAACAGCCCCAGTTCTAGTATTGCCCGAAGAAGGAGTAGAATTTGTGGTCCATACCGATGCCTCACGAGCAGGCCTGGGTTGTGTATTGATGCAGGCAGATAAGGTAATAGCTTATGCCTCTCGCCAATTGAGACCACACGAGCAGAACTATCCCACACACGACCTAGAATTAGCAGCTGTGATCTTTGCCTTGAAGATTTGGAGACATTATTTGTATGGGGAGCAATTCAAGTTAAACACCGACCACAAGAGCCTGAAGTACTTGTTTCAGCAGAAAGATCTGAATATGCGTCAACGAAGGTGGATGGAGACACTTAAAGATTTTCAGATAGAGTTGTGCTATAACCCTGGGAAAGCTAATGCAGTGGCTGATGCCCTCAGTAGGAAGAAGGTGCATGAGACAACAATGTCTTGCATCCTTAAGAAGTGGGAAATGCTAAATTTTATAAAATATTTTGATGTAAAATTAAACATTGGGAGCCAAGTAGTGAAAGTGAATAATATTGTAGTAGAACCGACATTGATGCGTAAAATCATTGATGCTCAGAACCAAGACGATGAATTGCAAGAAATAATGACAAAATTTATGGCCGATGAAAGAAATGTAGATTGGCGAATTGGATCAGATGGAGGCATACGTTTTCGCGACCGTCTATGTGTGCCAAATAAACTAAGTTTGAAGAAGGAAGTGATGGACGAAGCACATCGCTCGAAGTTAACGATTCACCCGGGGAGCACGAAGATGTATCAGGACATGAAGAGGCAGTACTGGTGGAACAACATGAAGCGAGAGATCGCAGAATACGTATCTAAGTGCCTCACGTGTCAACAGGTAAAAGCCGAGCACAAAAAGCCAGGAGGATTGTTGAAACAACCGGAGATCCCTACGTGGAAGTGGGAGCACATTACTATGGACTTCATCACGGGTTTACCCAAGTCGAGAAAGAATCATGACGCCATTTGGGTGATAGTAGATCGCCTCACCAAATCAGCTCACTTTGTCGCGACCCGAGTGTCGGCGAAGGTATCAGAATTGGCGGAGTTGTATGTGAAAGAAGTTGTACGTTTACATGGGGTACCGGTATCAATTATATCAGATAGAGATTCACGCTATACGTCATCATTATGGTCAAAGATGCAACAAGCTATGGGAACGTCGCTCAAGTATAGTACAGCTTACCACCCACAGACGAATGGTCAGACGGAACGTGTGAACCAAATTCTAGAAGATATGTTGCAAGCATGTGTGTTGGACTTTAAGGGAAGTTAGGAAGATTACCTACCGCTGGCAGAGTTTGCTTATAACAATAGCTTTCAAGCAAGTATATGTATGGCACCATTTGAAGCACTGTATGGTCGCCCTTGTCGCACGCCTCAATGTTGGGCTGAAGTAGGAGATCGAAGCTTGATTGGGCCGGAAATTGTTCAAATTACCTCAGAAAAGATTGACATCATTCGGAAGCGCCTAAAAGTAGCTCAAAGCAGGCAAAAGAGTTATGCAGATAACCGACGGCGGAATCTGGAGTTCCAAGAAGGGGATCATGTATTTTTAAAGATATCGCCTATGAAAGGAATGCTGAGGTTCGGACAGAAGGGAAAGTTAGCTCCGCGTTTCATCGGGCCATTCCAGATTCTCCAACGAGTTGGTGAAGTAGCCTATCGCCTGGCCTTGCCCCCGCAGCTAGCAAACGTCCATAACGTTTTTCATGTATCGATGTTGAGGAAGTACAACAGAGACGACGCTCACGTGATCGAATGGGAAAAGATCGAAGTACGTAGTGACGGGTCATACATCGAAGAACCACTGCGTATCGTGGACCGAAAAGAGCACGTACTGCGAAGGAAAGTCATTCCACTAGTAAAAGTTGTATGGTCGTTTCACGGAGAAGAGGAAGCAACCTGGGAGACCGAAGAAGAAATGAAGAAAGCTTATCCACACCTTTTCGCCGTACATTCAGGTAACTTCGAGGACGAAGTTTAGTTTTAAGGTGGGGGGAGTTGTAACGCCCAGAATTTACCGTAATTATTTTAAAATTTTCTGAAATTTATTTCTATTTTTTTTTATATTAAATACTGGCCATTGATATTAAAATTCAAATAACAGGACACCCGTAGGAGATCATATGGAGTACCCTTTATTAAAGTTGCTTAGAATGACCTCATTAACAATGTAGAAGAGTTAGATTTCGTTAAACTCGAATATTTGCAAAAATTAAAAAAATGCCATTAGTTAAACTTAAGTTAACTGACCATTTTTAAGTACGCATGTTTTTAGCGATCATTAAAATGCAAAATCCTGGATTTGAGCTTTTGGACACATATTAACCATACACATCAAATTTCAGCCCTTAAATCATAGTAGAAGTGGTCCAATTGTCAAATCAGGCCTTAACCCTTGATTTTCATGTCCATCGAGTGAGGAAAGTAGATGGTTAGTCGTAGTCGAATATTTTTCTTCATATGAGTGACTTGGATCATCTTTATCATGGACCAATAGTGTGATTTGATTGCCCCACATTGATAAGCCTCTTTCTTATGTGCGAAATTATCCCGTTCTAGAAATTAATGAGTTACCAACTCTTCTCAAACTTGAACCTTTCAATTTACCCACTTCTCACCATCAATCGCTTCTCAAATTTGGACCACCCATTATACTCATATGACTACGAGTTTACACAAAATTTGGACCCCGATCTACAATCCTACACCGTTGAACCACAAAGCCAGCCCCTTCCTTTTCCGCCGAAAGTTGGAATTTCAGATCTAGGCATTTCTCACCATCAATCAACCACTAAACTTTGTACAATTGTTTGCCTATCATGACTACATACTTTTTCAAAATTTGGGCCCTGATCATCAAGCGTAGACCGTTATTTGAGATATAGCCCATTTTAGCACCCGTTAGGCCATTTTTAAGGATCGGCCAATCTAGAATGTGGATCATCAAGAAATTTACGTATTCTGACTCTACTTTTCGAGCTTGATAAGATTAACGGAATGAAATCGATCAAAAATCATCCGAATATTAAGATTTGAGAAACCTACCTCGAGAGGTTGTTACACAAGACCCCGCGTGCACATCCCTCTCCATATTTCTACTACGCACCTCCAAACCCTAATTCCAACCCTACCTCTATATATAGGGCCCCTCTTAGCCAAAGGTGACCCCCACCCACGAATTTGAGAGAGGGAGAGAGAAAGAGAAAGAGAAAGAGAGAGAGAGAAAGAGAAAGAGAGAGAGAGAGAGAGAGAGAGAGAGAGAGAGAGAGGAGTACCATCTTGCCATTATTTCATCATCTTGTATCTCTAATAGGTCGAAGATCATAAGGTGAGAACTCCTTTAAGATTGGATTAATAATTTCATGTTTTGTAGGTTCATAATTCTTATGTGTTTTTGTTTACATGTGTTTATTTATTCTCTCCTTAATTAGCTATATATGAATGCTTTTAGATACTTTTTTTTAATCTCATGGTGATGAGGATATTCATTGGACTTAGAGAACTAGTAAGGAATAGAATTATGTTTGTTGCACATATGAGATTTGTATAACCAGCTTTAAAGGGACCACCTTTCTTTCTATACTGTATAAAGAATGGTTGTGATTGTCTAATGGAGATTCTTATATTGCTATATATATTCCTTTTATATATATATGGATGGACCCTGATCTGTGGTGATGAATATCGGAACACCCGGTTAAGAGGTTGCCCTAACCTGAGACGATGCTTTTAGCTTGTCCGGTTAAGTGGCCACCCTGATCTGTGGTGGTGGTATCAAGATCGCCCGATTAAGTGGTTGTTAAATCCATTTATTACTACTATTATTATTATATTTACTATTATTATTATTATTCCTAAAGTTGTTAAGGATCTCCATAAGACGATAGTTGAATATGGTTGTTATGAAGCTTAATAGTACGGGCCGCCATCCTGGGATGTGATGCGTCGGTTACGACTATTTTGATGAGTGATGAACCATAAGGAAGGATGTGGTGGTACCAAAGGTTGGTTAGACGATAAGTGGCTTGGTGTAAATTGGAAATAATAATAAAGAATGGCTAACTCATGCATACACATGGCTCCATGTGGGTGTATGGATTTGAGAATAGGCTAGAGCGTCCTACTTCTCCCATACACTGTCATGTGTGGATTTGGGCTATGAGTGTCCCGTTTCTCACGTGGTCAGGCAAAATTATGGGCTTGCGTGTCCCAAAACCCCTGGCGGCATGTCTAAGGATTCCTACGCTGGGTCATGCATTATCATGCATTGCATTAAGAAAGAGCAATGGATGTTTTGTTATGATTTTTATGCGATTATTATTTCTAACCTTAAAGTAGTTCTTCACTATGCCGCTTTTGACGGTGTTTTGTGGAAATAATTTAGAACATGTAGGTAACGATCCTCAGGAGCCCGAGCCTCAAAGAGACGATTATGATGGCTCGTGGGAGCAGATGGTGGAAGACGAGACCGCATAATCATTCATAGTTCTAGCATTTATTTAGTATTTGAAATTGTAATAAGTCCCAATGGGAGGACGTAGTTATGAACATGATGTTTAAATGAATGATGGTTACATGGTTTGATGATTTAGTTTAGTTAATGAAATAATATATAAGTTTGGTTTCACCATCTTGCTCTTGATTTTCCAAATAGTATGAAATGTGCATGTTTATGTGAAAATTATGTAAGGGGTATAACCCTCACACATTCCAAATAACCTTGGGAATTCGGCCGTCGTAATGTACACGGGAGCCGAAATCTTGGGATGTTACATGTAATAAGCAATAACATGAGAGCAATGATAAAATAAAGGAGAGTGAGAACGAGATCACCTGAGAGTCGATCATGGAATTCTATAACTCCAGCAACTAAATCTATGAAAGAAATAAACCTAAAACAGAAAATAAGTTAAACCTAATCTACATAAAGCATTAAAAGATATATAACCCATCCTTTTAGAAAGAGGATCTCCATGAGACTAGGAGATCGATTATCATTATTACATCCAAAAGGACAAAGTTGAGCAGGATTATCAAGTGCTGTAACGAATTTTTCACTAGAACTATCCACCATCCTGTTTTGGAAAGTACATTGGTGACATCAACCATTCTAATCCATTGAAAATCCTACTGAAAAATTTCAGCAGGTTTCTCAATAAAAGTGTTACATGTACTAGGAAAGGAGAATTGCATTGGTTGGAAAGTATTAAATATGGATCTCCTTTTCATCTTGTCTGGGCAAAAATTTGTCAAATATGGGTCATCCCAGAAGTTGTGTTCTTTGGTTTGAACAAATCGAAGAGATGTGGAGACTTCAATCGCTTCATCCTCACAAAATGGGATGGTCTCCACATAATCATCTTTTACCGGTGCTTCCACAATTGATTTTTCAGTTTGACACTCTGTGGAAGGAAGTTTTTTAGGCACTGGAGGGGTCTCCCTCAAGGCGTACACTATGTCCTGAATCATGGGATCATTCCAATCTTCAAAGTAAGTCAAACACTCCTCTAGAGTGTAGGAGACCTCAGGGGAGGAAGTTTTCATATTTGGACCCATTACATCTTCCTCCTTCTCAGACTTTTATGTAGGTTGGAGTGGGTCCTCAACCTTTATACTTTCAGAATTTGGCCTCTCCGTAGGCAAGCAAGCACCAATTCTTTCAATTCCTGTATAATAAATTTGTGTAAATCAGAAATTGGTAACTTGTCAAGTAAATTTTTAAAGATTGATACTTCCAAGGTCTTATTAATAATAGAATTGAATTCATCCCTGGAATGTGTCAAACATGTTCCCAAGCTTTCAGGTAGATTGGGTTAGAAATACTCCCCATCCTCCTTAAATTCTATCATGTTTATCTCATGAGGATCGTCATCATCACCCCAATCCTCAAAGGGATCGAAGCAAAGAACATCTAGTGGATCAAAATTCTGATTTAAAACGAACTCCTGTTCCACGATGGATTCCATCATGTCAACCTCATTGACATCCTCATCATCCCTATGCCTTTTGTCCAAGTGGAACACATTCACCTCCAATGTCATGTTCCCAAAAGACAATCGCATCACCCCATTCCAGCAATTGATAATTGCGTTTGATGTAGCCAGGAATAGGTGGCCTAAAATCACCGGTATTTGAGTGCTAGTATCCATAACCAGTTGCATGTCCAAGACGATGAAATCCACTGAGTATTAGAATTTTTCGACTTAGACCAATACATCCTCGACTATCCCTCTCGGTACATGGATGGATCTATTGCGAGTTGCAACGTGGTTTTTGTGGGTTTTAATTCACCAAGACCCAATTGCTCGTATACCAAGTACAGGATCAAGTTTACGCTTGCCCCCAAGTCTAGCAATGCACGCTTAATCCGGTAGTCACCAATGATACATGAGATTGTGGGACTACTAGGATCCTTAAATTTTGGGGGGGTCTTTTGGGTGAGAATGGCACTCACTTGCTCATTTAAAAAGGCATTTTGCTGCACATTATATTTGCATTTAATTGTGTATAAGTCCTTTAGGAACTTGGGATAGGATGGGATTTGTTTAATAGCGTCAAGCAATGGTATGTTGATCTTGACTTGTCTGAAAATCTCTAAAATATCATGAGAGTTTGGAAGAGATTTTGGAGCAACCTACTCGAAGGGAATGCTGCTATGGGCTTATGAACACATTCTGTTTCTTGTGAGGCTGAGCTAGGTCCATTCTCATTCTCAGAAATTACCGGATCATTAGGCTTGTCGGCCTTCACTGGAATAGATTTATCTACTTGTTTACCACTTCAAAGAGTAGTGATGGACTTTGCCTGCTCCACATGTTGGTTGGGAAGATTCGGGATGCTTACTTCATGTACTTGCTTTGGATTGGGTTAAGGTTGGGCTGGAAAGGTCCCTTCCCTAGCATTCAAGCGTCCCTTAATCTCATCAACTAACGTTTTTAGTTCTTAAAATATTTGCTAATTTATTTGGTTTATTTGCGTTTGCCCTTGCATAAACACCTTTAGAGTATCCTCTATAGAAAATTGAGGTGGGGCCATGTTTTGCATGGGTGACCCTCCTTAAGAGTTGGCAAGATTGCTCGTGGGAGTATTCTTTCAACTAAAATTTGGGTGGTTCTTCCAAGTAGAGTTGTACGTGTTACCTACCGGTCCATTGAAAGGCCATTGACACCCATATGTGACATCTGCTTGCTCTTGTAACAATTCTTGAAATGCAGGAATTGTAGGAGCAGGAATTGTAGGACAATCTTACGTAGAGTGCACATTAGTGGCACAAATTCCACATATGTTCTCAATGGCTTCCGTGGACTTAGAAATTCCACTCTTGCTAAGTTCTATGGCCTCAACTTTTCTCGTGAGGTTGGCTAGTCTTGCATTAACATCATCTTCCTCCTTGAGGATGTAAATCCTTCCTTTCTCCTTTTGTTAAGGAGGTTTGAGGTTACTAGATTTTTCTGAGGTATCCCAAGATTGGGCATTATCGGCCAACATATCTAAGTAACTCCAAGCATCCTCGAGATCTTTACTCATGAACTCGCCGTTACACATCATTTCTACGAATTGGCGCATGTTTGAGTTCAATCCTTCATAGAAGAAGCTTATGATTCGCCAAATTTCATAACCATGATGTGGACAAGCAAGCAGGAGGTCTTTGTATCTCTTCCAACTTTGAAAGAAAGTTTTACTCTCTTTAACAGAAAAATTCATGATAGCACGTCGAAGGGTATTTGTTTTATGAGCCGGGAAGAATTTTTTTAAAAACTC
Organism: Liriodendron chinense; assembly: GCA_003013855.2. Lineage (NCBI taxonomy): Eukaryota > Viridiplantae > Streptophyta > Magnoliopsida > Magnoliales > Magnoliaceae > Liriodendron > Liriodendron chinense. The sequence continues at coordinate 1,447,974 of ML058492.1, read as the reverse complement.
CCGGGTCATCTCAGTCCATGCCTCAATTGATCTTGGTCTAAAAGAGTGAAGCCATGTTTTGGCTCTTTCTTTCAAAGAGAAGGGGAATAATTTTAATTTCACTACATCTTCTGATACATTATTGTATTGGAAAGTAGCAACCACCTCGTCAAATTCCTTTAGATGTAGATATGGACTCTCGGAATCTAGCCCATGAAACTTAGGCAAAAGCTGAATTACCCCTGACTTAATATCAATTGTTCCGACATTGTTTGGGAAAAACATGCACGAAGGTGTGTTAGCCCGAGCTGGTTGTAGATAATCACGTAGAGCTCTCATTGGAGGAGCATCGTGCACCTCATTCTCTCCTACTCCCTCTTGATTTACGTTTGCAGTTGGAGTAGGGTGGGGAAGATTCCCTAATGCAATTTGATTTTGATTCATACTTTCCAAATTTTCACAATGTTCTACAAACTTTCGGATTCGTCTATGAATGGAAAGTGGTCCAACTAAACAACCTTTGGTTTGGAGACGATTGTTGTGGTCATGTTCCCAACGGGACATAAACCACACAATCCAAATCTAAACTAATCCTAAGTCCTAAAATAGAATTTAACAAAAATCTAAAAATCTGTAAAAAGTACTAAGTTAGAAGGATATTACTCGATTCGCTTGAACTATAGACGAGTCCCTACAAAACAAAACAAGTTGTTAGTCCTAAAAAATAAAAAATAAAAACATATCTACTTTTACTTCTACAACCACTAAAACAATCTAGAACCGTTTATCTAAGTTCCCCGGCAGTAGTGACAAAAACTTGTTCGCTCGCCTCAAGTGCAAGGCTTACGTAGTAGTAATAACTCGGTAAGACCGAGGTCAATCCACAAGGAACTATGTAAATAGTTCTAAACTATTCCAGCAACTTGGATTTGAGTAATTTAAAATTTCAAATATGAAAACTAGACTAAATAGTAACTTGAGAAAATCTAAGAATAATAGAGAAAACTAAGGCATTAAGGATCCACTTATAGTAATCCATATTAATTCATCCATCTAAGCATGAAACACAACTAGATTCAAACTTCTGTCTCTTATCTAGTTGGAAGATAAAGCATTGAAGCACATACAATCCTACTTAAGTCAGAAATTCAAGTTCTAGTTCTAATTAAGCACATAGACTTCAAATATGGGGCCTTTAGAGTAACAGCCATCCCTGTGAACTATGGCATGCTCAAGGGTTACCACAATTCGAATCTAATCAAACAAAACATGATAATCTCAGAGAATTGTAACGAATCCAAGTCCGAAGCACATGAACTCTCATAAAACTTCTAAAAATATCAACTTTATTCAAACTAGAACATTCAAAATCCAAAATTGAAGTAAAGGTACTTGAATCAAACTGAATTAAACATGAAATTGGCTACAAGCTTCACCTCTCAGCCCTAGCTGAGACGTTTAGCCGAGCATTGTCATATTACAACTAGAATTGAAATAAAAACTAAAGGAAAACATGAAAAACTAGAAAAACCGGAATCGACAGAGTTACGGATGCTCCACGTTGCTCTCCTTCACTTCCCATGACCTCCAATCTCTTCTAGGATCATCTTAGACGAGGCCCTAGGTGCCCTTTTATAGATTGGTGAGGGAGATTCCAGATCGCACAAGAAATCACAGAATTGGGCAAAGAAAATCGAAGCTTGTGGAACAAGCTCTGTTACGTAGTCGACCGACCGGAGGTGGGCTCCGGCCGGTCGAAGCTCATGGATGACCAGTTGTAAAATGTCAAAAACAATCCAGCAAGGTTTTTGAAATTTTCATCCTCCCTGTTGAGTGCTCAACTGGTCTGACGACCGGTCTGAGGGATGGTCAACCGATCGTTCTTGGTCAGTGAGTTTTGCAGCGTGAGGGGGCTTCTATTGAATCACTAACCGGTCGGATGACCGATCGTTTGCCTTGGCCGACCGGTCGACAATGCAATTTTTTCTGCACTTCTTCTTCGTTCCTTCTCTTTCTCCCTTGCTTCTTTCTTCCATCCCTTGGCACTTGGTACTTCGATCTTCAATGTGTGCAAAGTTCTCTTTTTAGCATTGAATCAGTGAAGTCTCCATCTCATTCCTGCAATCACAAAACATGCATTAGAGTAGTCCTTTAAACGTGCAAATCGTGCATAATATGTGATGAATTAGGTTTAGAATATGCACAATTCAGAACTCAACAGGTCGTCCGAAGATGATGTTGCTTATGGTCATCTGGTGAGCTTGCTATTTATAGTAAATTAAACATGTCTAGGTCCGACCAAACGGATACTACGGGCACATGTGATTCCGAAAGGGTTTCCGAGCGCATGTGCCAGGCAAATGTGGTTGGCGCATGTGTCCGGGCGCATGTTATTTTGGGCCAGGAGCATGTCACCTCAAGCTAGGCGCATATCTCCAAATCTGACTTTTTCCAGACGATTTCCAGGAGACTTTCCGAGAAGCATTGCTCCGGGTGCATGTTGTTTTGGAGCTCCTGCATATCCCTCTTAAAAGTGCAATTTCTTCACTACTTAAAATATTTTCGAATTCTACACTCTGCAAGAGAGAAAAAGCTCCTAGACTTAGAATATTTTAGGATTTCAGGCTCCGACGGGCAACCTTTCCAAGGAATGGTACCCTCGGGGACCAAAGTTACTGACGCCAAGAAGCTTTTAAGCTCTTATTGACCTATCAAATGAATGGGATGGGGTGTTGAGGACCAGATGTTACAAAATTTTGTAGTTGCTTCCTAATTTGTAACCACTGGCTGGGCTCTTCAAATAGGAACTTTGCTCTAGGAAGTGTGCACATAAAAATACGCACCACGCAACATTCAAACTTGCTAGTTAAGGTTTTTTTGGCATTTTGGATCATTTGGCGGTAATGTGCATGTCCAGTTCTGCTCCGAAATGATATTATAGGCTTTCAGATCCTTTCAGTCGGCTCCAAACAGGGGCAAAACATATTTCAAAGTGCGCAGGTAAAGATATATGCTCCGTGACGTTCAAACTTGCTAGTTAAGATTTTTTTTGGACATTTCGGATCATTTGGCGACAATACACTTGTCCGATTCCACTCCGAAATAGTATCTGTAAGCTTTCGGATCCTTTCAATCAGTTTCAGACATGGTCAAAACACATTTCGAGGTGCGCGAGTAAAGATATGTGTCACACTGTATTCAAACTTGCTAGTTAAGGGTTTTCAAGTATTCCGAAACATTTGGCGGCAATACGTATGTCCAGTTCCGCTCTGAAATGATATTCATAAGTTTTGACTATGATTACACATGTCGCTTAAGGTTAGGGTTGCGCTAGTATTTTTTGGGTATTTTTCGATCTTGAAATTAATCCGAATTGTTGTAAATGGACCACCTCATATTGTTTTATCATGGGTACGAATTTGAGCCCCAACAAACATGTAATTTATTTGTGTTTTGGTAGTGTTATTGGTATGGACCATAACACAGTCTCATGTTAGCTTTTTGCCATGTAATTGACAAAGGGGGAGATTGTTAGTGTTCTTTTCTATGGCATACTACTGCACCTTATTTGTCAATCACGTGTGTCTCCATGTGTTGTAATGTCGGTTGAGCCTTGGCAAGCTGAAGATCGAAGATTCAAGTGGACAAGAAACATCAAGGAAGAAGAATAGGTAAATGAGACGCCTTGGTGACCCTAACCATTTGAATCAAAACACCAAAAACCTCTTAGATGACTTAGACCAATTAGGAATACCCTTAGCCATAATCATTAGTCTTAGAATACCTTTAAAAACATGATAAGTTAGACTAATTTAAGAGGTAGAAGTTGTAATTAATCAGGCCCAAACCATAATTTTCGATATACCTTCGATATATCGGAGACCAATTCGATAGGTCTTCGATTAATCGGATTGGCCAATTCGATATATCGAAAGACTGTCCAGCAAACTTACAAACTCTCTGGATAGTTTCTTTGATCAATCGAATTTCTCATTCGATATATCAGAATAGGTGTAATCGATATATTGAAACCCTTTTCAGTAGATCGGGAATTTTGTCCAGCAACTTGATCCTTCTCTAGACAGATTCTTCGATATATCGAACAGGTATTTCGATATATTGAACAGGTATTTCAATATATCGAAGATCACTCTGATCAATCGAAATACCCTTTTTGATATATCGAAGCGACCATTTTCTGCCCGTTTTGTGACCGTTGGAGATTTTCTTTAAATACGGGAGAGATAGTCTTTGGGCAGTAAGAGAGGGATTTTGAGGAGATACAAGCTACCACCATTGCTTACCTTTAGGAGCTCTATTCTCAACCCAAACAAGTGATCTTCCTTGTGATTCATCACAAGTATGGAGCATTCAAAGCTCATGATAAAGATGCAATTGTTCCTCTTTTGATCTCTAGAGATTGGATTGTTCTTGATAGTGATATTCCTATCCAATACTCTATGATGAGATCCTTGTAGGTGAGACTCTTTAGGCAACCCATTCCTATTAGTTGTAGAGATCTCAAACCTACCTCCCATCCACCTTGGTCATCTCAAGAAGAGCATATACAAAGGGATTGATCGTTGAAGCTGGAGCATTAGCGACAAAATGACATTAACATCTGGGGAGCACAAGGTAGCTGATTGAAGCACGGGAGAGTAGAGATCAAGCAACCCGAAGCAGCGCAACAAAGGGGCTTAATCTGACAAGTAAGTTATCATTTGTAAGAATTCGGTTCCACTCTCTTCCTGAGGGGAATTGAGTGTAGAGTTTGTCTTCAAACTCAATAGGTTCGGTTGTAGGACCTAGACCCAGTTGTAGGGTCGAATTGAGTCTCCAATTGGGTTGCCTCTGACAGGAGTGAATGCTACGTTCGGTTGTAGAACCTTGGCTTGGTTGTAGAGCCTAAAACCATTGAGGTTCAGTTGTAAGACCTTAACTCATGAGTGGAGTCTAAATTGAGGTTTGGTTGTAAGACCTTGGCTTGGTTGTAGAGCCTAAACAAGTCTCCAAGGGGAGCCACCAATATGGGTGTGTATATGTAGGTTGGAGGGAATCTGTAAACTTCTCAATTGGGTGGATCCGATTTAAAACACCTTGGTTGAGAGGAACCAGATTTAAACTCCCTAGTGAAGCCGGTGTGCTCAAAGGGGTTGAGTACTTGAACCGGGAGTGGAGTAGACCCGAAGTCAAACCACTATACATCATTGTGTTAATGATTGTATTTTAGTACATTTCTTATTTTGCATTGTGTTTAATTGTTTAATTATGAATGCTTAATTAAAATGTATGCAAGGCACTTGATAGGCACATCCATACAAACAAGATATACTTTCACTTCTTGAGTAGACTTGAGCTTGTTTAATCGATTCTCATTAGTCTACTTAAGTTACATAGATTAAGTGCTTGGTTAATTTAATCTTATGTTAATCTATGCTTGCTAAGGCTAGGTTGTTTAATTGCTAATTATATGCTAATCTTGTGATTGGACCCACTTAGGCTTGGAAGCCGAAGTGTTAATTGCTTACTTAGTTTAGTTTAATAAAACTGTTAAGTAGGCGAAAAGAATTTTAAAAGGTCCTAACCACCCCCGCTTTAGGACTTAGTCATAATTCTAGTTGCTTTACTCTAAGCTTCCGCACGCGTATGCGTTGGTGTCGTGTTAAACCACCTGACGTAATTTCATATATGTGATTTTCTTTTCTCTTTTTCTGACCATTTTTACTGGTAGTGCCCTTTCGGGTGGCCCCCCTTTTAGGTTTTCACCATGTTTCGGGTATTTTAATCTTACTTGCCCTTGGCAACTATGCCTTATTGTCCCTGACACCCTTTCAAGCTTCACTAGTCCATTGTGTGTCCGTTATTTTTACTCGAAGCGCCTTTCCTAATTTTCACCTCGCCCATTTTGCTTTGGACACACTTTCTTTTCTTTTTTTATTTTTGAGAGCTATGATCGATGGTGGGATTTCCTTCATTGCCGGCATAATTGTGTCTTTCCAGGGAGCGGGAGACTTTGAACAATAAAAACCGAGGCTTTACATCAATCTGAGAAACTTTGTGGTGAGGATGGAAGGTTTTGCTCCCAGGAGCCAATTTTTATCACTTTTTTCTTCTTCTTCTTCTTCTTCTTCTTCTTCTTCTTCTTCTCTCTCTCTCTCTCTCTCTCTCTCTCTCTCTCTCTCTCTCTCTCTCTCTCTCGTTTCATGCCTTTATTATTCTCTGAAGCTTGGGCTATATATATATATATATATATATATATATATATATATATATATATATATATATATATATATATATATATATATATATATTCTTTCTTTTCTTTTTTTTCTTTTTGTATATGGGGGGATGTTATGGGAGAAGTAGGGAATTTCTAATTCTAGTCACTAACCTTAGGCTATTTTCGTGATCACATCTGCCACCCATGATAGGTTTTGATGTGGTCTGTGTTGACTGGCTCAGGAAAGTCTTCACCCTTCAAGTTGGTAAGGCGAGAAGCGCCTCTTAAAAGAACTTCTTTGATGCCCCAAATGTGTTTAAATTTGTTAACGTCAAATTCAAGTCACAGGTTCCCTCCTCCACAAAAACAAGGAGATAAACTAAGGGTGGCTAGCGCTCGGTCGTTTGCCCTTCGATGCCTAAGTTAGAGATAGGCTTGAAAGTAAGATGAAGTGTGAAACGTGAGTTTTGATGTTGTGTACCTTTATCGCCTGTGGGACCATGTATTTATACAGATCCGAATGATCCAATTTGTTACGTAAGCTGTTAAGATCTTATTGATTTCAAGGGACAAGATGCTTATCTTATTATATTAGACACCTGGCTGATTACGTTCCTTGATGGAGGTTCCCTGGCTGATTACGTTTCTTGATGGAGGTCCCCTTTAATCCGGGACTATGAGTAAAAACAAATCCAAACAAACCTGTAATCTGGTCCAACTCATGAGCTATATGGGCTGTTAAGACTATGAGTCGGGGGACGTCCCTACCAATCGACTAGAGACCAAGGCTACTTGGATATGAACGGCAACTGGCTCATGAGCAAACTTCCTTAAATTATGAGATGCGACCACCTCGGCTCGCTAGACGATGATTTTATGTTCATCTGCTCGCGACTTATGATATTCGAAGACGCTTGCGGGTCGTATCTGCGTGAGTGCAAAGATATTCGAGAGTTGCTGGTTACGAATTCCTTCGACCAACTGTTGAGCTCTGAATTGTGCATATAGCTCTGAATTGATCAAATTTCTTCCGAAGCCTTTGAAAGACAGACTGTAGATGGTTTAGATGTTCTTCATGATCATTAGACCTTACGACCAAACCATCGACATAGCACTCCATTGCTTGTGCATCATATCACCAAGAATACGTTGCATAGCTCGTTGATATGTTGCCCCTACATTCTTTAATCCGAACGGCATGACTTTATAATGATATATTCCCAGAGAAGTCCGGAAAGCAGTTAATTCTTCATCTTCTGATGCCTTGCGTATCTGATTATAACCTGAATAGCCATCCATAAAAGACATGACAGCGTATCTTGTGGTGCTATCTATCAGCAATTCCATAATTGGTAAGGGAAAATCATCCTTAGGGTAGGCTTCATTTATGTCTCTGAGGTCGACGCACGCTCGTATTTGCCCATTTTTCTTCTTAACTAGAGCAATATTTGATATCCATTTAGGATATATGACTTCTCTAACAATCCTACTTTAATGAGTTTATTCACTTCTTCTTCAATTCGCAGCAGAATATCTGGATGGAAGCGTCATTGAGCTTACTTGACCGATTTCTTTTCTTTGGCAATATTAAGTCTGTGCATTGCTATTGTCAGTTCCAACCCTGGCATTCCAGCATATGTCCATACAAACACATCTTTGTTGTCTTTCAACACTTGACAATATTATTCGATTTCTTCTTCTGTCAGACCTGTGCTGATATAAGTAACTCGTCTTTCTTCTTTTGTCCCCAGGTTTATTTCGCATAATTGATCAATCATCGGTTGACCTTCATCTTCCAACTGTACAGGAGCTTTCTCAAGCTCGAATATTTCTTTCTCTATCAATAAGTCCTTTGCTATTCAATGGGGCTAATTTAAATTGCTTCGCTAACCATATTAACTTGTGCAGATTCCAAAGATGCCCCTAATCCCAACAGTTTTTTCCACCTTGGAATCATTACGGGCACTGATATTCCTGAAAGGAGTACTGAAGATGATTCTTGTCGTTGTTTCATGTTTACTGCGGACACAATATTTGTAATTGCTTTCTTTCCTTTGTCTTTTTCTTTCCCCATGACTATTTCTCCTCCATCGATCATTCTTTGGAGAATAGCCTTGATAGAATAACATCTATGAGTAGGATGTCCTAGCATGCGATGATGTGGCAATAATATCTGTCTTCTGTTTTATTTACCTCTTCTGGCCGTTTTAATGGCGGTAATTCACTGGTTCCTACTGCGACCAATTGATTCATCATTGGGACAATATCCTCGCTTGAAAATGAATAATCTTCTGGACGGCTAAACCGTCGATATCTTTTGTCAATTGGCTCATTGAAGGAATAGTTTTTCCTTGCTCTTTTGTTGTCTCTTGGTTTACCCTAGAATTCTTCTTTGCGCTTACCTTTATCTACGACGTTTGCTGAAGACTCGTTAGCGAATCGCCGTGTTGATTCTGTAAGAAATACGGGCACTTTCTTAATCATAATTTACAGAGCGTGAGCTCTTGTAGCCAATTCTCGGAACGTGTGTATTTTCGCTCGTGTAAGTACGAAAGCAATTTCTGGTTCCATGCATCCAATGCATATTTCCACCTGTTAAGCTTCCCAGGAGAGATATTTGCATGACGTGCTTAAGGTCCTCCAGCGCGTAATAAATTTGTCGACAGATTCCAATTCCCTTTATCGTACAGCTGCCAATTCCGTCAAACTCACTTCTCTTTCGGTCGAAAAGAAGCTCATTAGAAAAGCTTCATACATTTGTTCCCAGGTGCGTATAGTTCCCGGAGCTAAGGTTGTGTACCATTTAAATGCTTTTCCGGTCAGAGTTACACCGAACAATCGTAAGCAGTATTGTGGTATGGCAGCATAGCTTCCCAATGCAGTGATGAAATGCATCACATGTTCTTTTGGTGAACCTTCCCCATTAAACTTTTGGAATTCCAAGCATTCGAAGCCTACTGGGAAAAGAATATCATTGACTTCTCTTAGATATGGCGTTTTATACTGAAAGTGTTCTTTATGTATTCTTTCTCCTTCTGATCAGACAGTTTCAGTAATAATCTGTCGTATTTCCTCTATTGTCATTTTGTTGTTTGTCATTGGGATAGATCCATGCGACATGGCCTGAGGCGGTTATGACCCTTCAGTTGGGTGTTCAACATTTTATGTGGGGGCATATTTAGTGGAGCAACGTTCTGGGATAGCTATCATGGACAATACTTCTCGCATATTCCTGCACTCTTCCATCAGGATTGCTTACGTCCGTGCCATTTCTTCGAAACGCATTTCCATTTATTGTCCCGCTTGGCTTGTTTCGGCTACAAGAACGGAAGCTCTTTTTCAGATGTTCCTGACCTTGAAGATGTAAATGAGGCGGTAATTGAAGGGGTGAGTGATTCTAAACTTCTTGTCAACTCGTGACTATTATATCGCGAGGAATCGATAGACTCAGTATGTTCGGTTTGTTTCGATGTGGTTTCGGTCGAGCTTCCTTTTGAGTTTTCTGTCGAGGAAAGCTGATATGGCACAAGGGTTTAATTCACTTGTCTTCATATGGTAAGGGGTACGGGGAGTGCAGGAAAATCTTTTTCGATAAAATACGTTTCTTCTTCTCCTAGATATAAAGGAGGGGCTATAGCCGAAATTTTTTTGGCCATACTTTGTATAATAGGTGTTGGTAAGTTCGATAGTAAGGCCCCTTGACTGTGGTTTTAGTTGGAGCTTTGGTTGAACTTTGCTTTCTTTTCGACTGTACCATTACCCATCCACTTTCGTCCTCTGCAGCGACAAGTGAAGCGAAAATCACCATAACATTTGCCTTAGTTGTTATGCTCTGGGTTGTCTTCGTCTGGCATTTCCTTCTTATGTTTTGATTGTCGTAGGAGACAGTAAATCCTCCTCCCAGCATGATATCGAAAACGATTTTGTGAGCTGGAAAAGCCATTGAGAGAGTCTTATTGTTGTCTGGTTGAAGTCTGGTTGTAATCTGTAATATACATGACATTTGAAAATAGTAATAATTAGTCATCTGTAAAATATATACAATTTATTCTAAAGATGAAGGGCGGAATGTTTCCATCGAGAGTCGCCATTTTGATGCTATAAAGCGCCAAAAGATGACGAATGCTTTTCTTATAGTCTCTTATCAATGTTAGAACATAACTCTTATGAAGTCTCTAGTAGAGTCGCCATTTTGTTTACACAACAAAATTGCCTTATTGTGTATATAGGGGAAATAAGAGTCATATTCCAATATTAGATAAGAGAGACAAAAAAGCATTCATCACTTTAGTTTATTCATTTACTTAGTTCTTCGTACATTCCATATTACATTATCCCTTGATTCTAGGATGTATTGTAATTTGTACAAAATGAAATATATTCATAAAGTAATTTCGATAGAGCTTCGTTGTATTCTTCTTTCATCCTGTCCAAATGACAGGGAATGACTGAACCAAAGCTTCCAAGACTATTCTTCTGCTCATGAGGAAGGTAAATCAACCAGACTAGACTTTGTTCCTTTGCAATCTTCATAGAACTCCGTAACAGAATAATACCACCCAGCACATCTACCACTTCTAGGGATTGTATCAAATGCATTCAACCTGAAGGAAGAGAGAAGGGGCTTTTGCTCCAAAAGAATCTTCTACACAGTCATCTACTTACAGGGATTGTACAGAATACTTCGTACACTCAACCCAAAAGGAGAAAGATAGGTCTTCTGCTTAAAGAACATCATCTATACAAATCATCCACTTACAGGGATTGTACAGAATACTCTGTACGCTCAACCCGAAGGGAGAAAGATAGGTCTTCTGCTTAAAGGACATCATCTATACAAATCATCCACTTACGGGGATTGTATAGAATATTCCGTATGCTCAACCCGAAGAGAGAAAGATAGGTCTTCTATACACAAAAAAAAACTCTCTAGCCTGGATTGATTTCTCTGCATCATTCATCTGTGCCATAATTCTAGCTTTCAATATTCTTTCACAATTGGAAGGGAAACAAAAGTTCAAAATCCTTTGTGCATCCTTCACAAAAGTGAAGACAATTGTCTTCTAAGGAGCTTTATGCGACCTGCAGCAAGCTCCCTCCTGACCGATTCTTCAGATGTTCATCTCCTTCTTTAATCTGGCAGCATCTCCCTCTTGTCATCTTTTGTCATCGGGGTCCGCACTTCGTACGTTCAACCCGAGAAGAAGAGAACTCGAGGTCTGTTTCGTACCTCTGAGAAACTTTGAAACTCTAAACTTCGGAATCAAGTGACAAATGAGGACCCCTGGGGAGTATTTATAGGCTTTTGCGGCCATTTTTGCTGCAAGAACAAGCCACCGGACATATGTTTTCCGCGACCCACGACAAGTACATGTTTTATGCACTTTTTCTTCTTTTCTTCTTTACTTCTTCCAAATCTTCTTCATTCTTTCCTTTTTTCCTTAGTTCTTCATTTTTTCATGCCTCAACAAGCATGTAATCTCTTCCTACTTTGAGAAATAAGTGTTTGAAATCGATGGAAATTTGAAAGGCCTTGTGACACCACGATGCATTAAAGCACCTCTAAGGAATCTACCACTCTTTTGTGATGAAGAGAGAAGGGAGAAATGAGATTTAGGAAAAAAACTCCTCTTTTTGTGATGAAGAGGGAAGGGAGAAATGAGATTTAGGAAAAAAGTTCATTAGAAAGATTTATACAATCATTCAACATATTCACAAGTCAAAAAGTTACCTAATCCAGCCAAAAAGTTTTCCAACCCATTCATAAAATACCTAACCAATTTGTAGTCAGAACTTAGTCCTAGGTGAAGTCCACATCAACAGCGTACCTGTGCCTATGATTCGAGATATAAATTAAAAATGAAATAACGAAGAAAAAATAAGTATTATAAAAAAGCAAACCTACATGTCATTGATTAATTGATTCTTTGCACGTTCAGTTATCGTGTCTGTTCGCTCACCTCAAGTGCAAGGCTGCGATGTAGTAATAACTCGGTGAGACCGAGGTCGATCCATAGGGAAAAGAGTAAACCAATTCAAATTACTCTAATAACTTGAATCTAGAACTTTAGGAAATTCAGTTTTAAAAACTAAGATTAAAATAGGAAAGTAAATAGTATGAAATTGTGAATTAAAGAGAAAACTAGAGCATCAAGGATCCACTTGTAGTAGCTCAATGCCAATCCATTCATCCAAGCATAAACACAATTAGAATCAAAGTCCTATCTCTTATCTAATTGGAAGATATTGCATTCAAACACACAGTCCAAATTAAAAATGGAAATTAGATTTCTAGTTCTAATGAAGCATAGAGAACTTAAACTTGTAGCCTTCGAAGTAACGGTCATACCAAGATATCACGGCATGCTCTAGGGTTACTACAATTCGAATCTCATCAAACCAATATGATAATCTTAGAAAATTGCAAGGAACTCATGTCCGGAGTACATAAACTCTTACAAAACTTCTAAAAATAACAACTTTATTCACATTAGAACTTAAAAATTCATAATTAAGTAAAGAGTACTTGAATAAACGAATTGAACATCAAAATTAACTACAAGCTTCACCTTTTATCCCTAGCTAAGAGGTTTTATCCGAGCATTGTCATACTTAAACTAGAATTGAAAGAAAAACTACTTGAAAGCATAGAAAAACTAGAAAAATCATAGTCGGAGGAGTTGTAGATGCTCCATGACGATCCTCTCCACCTATAGCGACTGTAGATCTCTTCTAGGATGGTTTTAGATGAGCCTAGAGGTGTCCTTTTATAGCAATCGTGCGCCACCACCATAGAAACTTCGAGAATTGCATAAGAATTTACGCAGTAAAGTCGGTGGCCCAAAACAGAATTTTTTTACTTATCTATGCATGGCAAACCGGTCTGGGCCATGGACGACCAGTCATGACCGGTCAGATAGGGTGTATATGGATTGTGATTTTTCTCCTCTTTTCTTCCCTTTCTCCTTGCTTCTTCTCTCCATCTGTTGGTTCATCTTCTAATGATCTTAAATGTGAGTCTAGAAGGTCTTTTATTCATCAACTTAGTGAAGTCTCTCTCTCATTCCTACAAACACAAAAGTATACATTAGATAGGTCTTTAATCATAAAAATCATGCATAATGAGTGATGAATTAGGGTTAGAATATGCATAATTCAAAGCTCAACAATGTCCAAAGCTTTTACATCGACTATATTTCACGATCTTTGACGAGGACGATCATGATTCACTTTCACTTCTAATCCTCGGCTTCCTTGGGCAGCCAGGAGGCCGACAAGAAGTAGGCAGAAGAACAATGTCATCAACCTTTGGCTAACTCCTTGGGTCCGGCATTGCATGGATAGTTTCTTCATAAAGTTTTTTATACATTACAACCATATAGTACGGTGCACAATAATCCTCCATGTTGTCCCTCATCATCCAAATTGTGGCAATGGCATGTTTACAGGGTAAACCTATAACATCAAATTAGCAACAAGTGCAAGACCTATTCCTTAGGTTTACTACCACATGTCCGTTTGGAGTAAGTACTACTGATTCTTCCATTATCGCATGCCTCAATCTACACCCCCAAGCCTCAATTGACTGCTTTTTCAATGTCTTTATAGCATTAGGAACGAGTGCATATGTCCAGCTTTCTGCGTTAGCCTTCCTAACTGACATGGTACCCATCAATTTTAATCTAATCAAATTCATTGCATCAACAATAGGCTTAAATCAAGCCTTAGTTATGTAGTTGTTGAAACACTCCGACATATTGTTTGTAACATGCTCTACATTACATGTGTCCTCAAAAAATGCTCGGGACCAAAACTTGGGTTCAACCTTCAAAATCCATTCATAAGCCGGTTCAGACTGCTTCTTTATTTCATTTATAGCAAGCTTGTAGTCGTACTTCATACAAGACTACGAAGCTCTCCAAAACTGGTCCTTGAAAAACTTACCCTTAAACTATTTCTAAAAGTTCTAGTATTAGTGACGGACACGGAATCTATGATACGCTTCTGGGAAAATAGAATCCACTGCTTCTATTAGCCCCTTTTGCCTCCTATCTGACATGATCACTAGTTGTCTTGGCTTACCGATACCATCATGTAGGCAACGAAGAAACTATTTCCAATTATCAGTATTCTCTCCCTCAACCATAGCAATAGCTAGAGGGAATATACCCTTATTCTCATCAATGGCCACAGCAATAGTGGCATCCATCAACATCGAGGAATGGCCTAGCAGCCATTAGAAAATCAGAAATAAAACCTCCAAAACTCATAAACATTCTTTTAAACTGGTGATCATCGTAGCTTTCTACTTAATACCTGATAATGCTTCTTAGATTGTATGACAGTAGTGCATGACAATATCTTAGAACGAGGGCATATGACTCCTCATACGAACCGATGATTTTTGTAAGAGCAACGTCTCTTGCACGCCAAACATTTTTATATCAAGATTTCAATCCGTATTTTATAAATAGATGCTCCATCAAAGTATGTACCGTGACATTTGAATTTTCACGAACTATACCTTCTATCGCTGAACAAATCCATGTAACCGATGCCATATGATTTCCTCTTTCATTAACTAAGTTGCAAGCGCGTTCCTCCTTATATTTCTTCACGATAAAGTTCTTCCCATTTTGGTGGACACTTGCGTGGATCCTGCATTTACATTTTTCTCCCTTATAGCTTGCAATGACATGTTTTGGATCGTTATTTAGAAAAGACAACTCACATCCTCAGGCAACACAATAATGCCTTAATGCTAAGCAAAATGTACCCGCATCAGCAAACTCTTGCTTAACAAAAAAGTTTGGGTCATCTCTTATAAAATCATGCGTTTCATAGTCTTCATCTTCAGCCAGAGGATCATCGACATCATCACCAATGTCTTCTTCTACTGAATCGTGTATTGACTCAATATCTACTTCATCATCCATTATAGGCGCTACGTCAGCCTGTACAAGTCCACCAACATTTTCTTCATCCACAGCTTCCATTTCCACATCATTCTCCTCGTTTTCTTCAATATGATTAGTAACCAACATTTTCTTCATCCACAACTTCCACCTACACGTCAACCTGTACTAGTCCACCAACATTTTCTTCAATATGATTAGTAATCAAATTGCAACATCAATAGCCTAACCAAACGTAAACATCCTAGATTGCAAAATAATATAGTACTTGGATTTAGGCTACACAAAGAAATAAAAGTTTGTTAAAGAAATACTATTGAACTCATGTTAACATGAAACGGCTGATACAATGTTGTATTATATTAGTGCCAAATGATATGATACCCATTCACCATTTTAAAACCTTTAATGAAAAGAACGGTCCAAGTTTTGAATGATCATGACCATCTTGGGTAATTAGGGTTATTGCACAATGAGAAAATATTTTGTAGTTTTTGGTTAGCCACACCAGTATTTTGAGCCATACAATCAATTGTTAACTAATTTGAATGTGTGGCCCATGTGATGAGTAAAATGGCTGGCCGGTTTTTTGTGCTAGGTGAATTTCAAGGTGAGGCCTACTTTTTCAGGCTGACTCGTTATTTTGTTGGGCCACGAAATAGTTGGGAGACATCCGCCCTTTATTTTTAGAGGGCTCACCATGATAATTATATAAAATCCTCTAACCATTAAATTCCACACAAAATTTAAGCCATGGCCCAAAAAGCATACCCACCTGTAATTCACATGGACCACAATAATGGAAACAATTTGAAGGGCAGGCATTTCCCTATTCACTACTTTGAATCATATGGTCCAGGTGAGTCATAAATAGAGATAAATTTTGAGCCCTTGGCCTAACAAAGGGTGATGCAAGTGGTGGTCAAGATGAATTTTATGTAAATATCACAGGGACCCACCTGAGCCACCAACAGTTTGAGGGAAGGTAGTGGAATAATAATCATGTTGATTAATAAAAAATCTTCTTGAAAACCTTTTTAAAAAAAGTTGTTGGAACGTAAATTTTATATTAATTAGGTAGTTTACTATAAAATTCTCATTCCTTTTTCGAAAAAGGATAAGAGGACCACCCGCAAAGAAGTTAAGACCCTTAGATTGAGAAACAGTAAGTTGACTTGTTACAACCCAAAAATATAATCCCTAATCATTTAATCCGTGCAACTTTTCCAATTGAATGAGGAGCGTTACTCACTTTTGTTTGAAATCGATTCCAGCTACATATTTATTGGATGTTGATTCAATGGTTAGATAGGCCAAGAGCAGTAAGATTATAATGTAGCACTCCTGTCACCATCATGCCCTATTCAAGCTTGCAAGGGACACAAATCCTCTATGTACACTCAATCTCTATGGGCCCACATTGTTGTATATGTAACATCCACTTCAATCCATGAAGAAAGGAAAATCAACCAGATCCATAGCTCAAATGGGTCACACCACATGCAGCAATGGGATGGAATGTCAATTATTTACTGGCCTTTGGTCCGACTGGTCGCCAACCGGTCAGCTGGACAAGTCTAACGGTCACCGACTGGTCGGACCAACCTCCAGATTGGACAGCAACATTTTTTAAAAAATCATATCTGTTTGGCCATTGGCCGACCAGTCGGCACTAGCCATTTTTTTATCATTTTATGTCCGTTTAGACTTTCTTTAAAAAGGCTTGAGTCGTTTTTAGGCAAAAGTAGAGGGATTTTGAGAGGATTGAAGCCACCATTGTCGGAGATCATTAGAAGCTCAATCTCTAACCATTGCAAGGCATCTTCCTTGTGATTTCACACAAGAATGGAACATTCCAAGCTCATGTAGAAAATGACCTTCAACCCTTCTTGATCTCTAGAGCTTGGATCTTTCTTAATAGTCAAAACATTATCCAAAGCTCTAAGATGAGATCATAGTAGATGAGCAACTCTAGGTAACCCATTTCTATTAGTTGTAGAGTTTTCAAACCTACCGTCCTATCACATTGGGCATCTCAAAGGCATCACAAGTAAGGTGATTGATCAAGTGTAGCTGAGGCATTGGTGACACAGTGGCAACACGATCGGGGGAGCAAGGGAAGTTGATTGAAGCATGGGAGAGCAGAGATCAAGCAACTCAAAGTGACGCTGAACAAGGGGCTCATCCGACAAGTAAGGTGGTCATTTATTGAGAATCCATCCAATTAATTCCCTGTGGGAGTTAAGTGTAGAGTTTGTTTGTCAAACTCGATCTAGGGTCGTTTATTGATCCTTGGCATGGTGTTGGGCCTAAAACATTCAGGGATGTTTACCGTTCCTTTGCACATTTATCAGGCCTAAATTAGTCTCCAAGGGGGAGCCTCTAACACGGGAGTGAACGTGCATTGGGTTGAGAGTTAACCTATGTCCAAAACTCCCTTTGGGTTGAGAGTTAGCCATTTGTCTAAAATTCTGGTTATGGTTGAGAGGTGAATCAGTAAAACCTTCGTGTAAAGGTTGAGAAGTGAACCTCATTTAAAACCTCCGATAGTAAATGTCGGTGTGCTCAATGGGTTTGAGTACTTGAACCAGGAGTAGAGTAAAACCACTATACATGCTAATGTTTGTGATTGTTTTGAGCACATTGTTATCATAGCATTGTATGTTTAATTGTTAATTATGAATGCTTGATAGGAATGCATGCTAGACACTAGATAGGCACATCCACACACAAGATGTATTTTCACTAGTAGTGTAGACTTTATTAGTGCACTTTTTTGTGGCATACTAGTGCACCTTGTTTGTCAATCACTTAGGTTAGTGATTCTAGTGTCGGTTGAGCTTGATGAAGATGAAGACGGAAGACTAAAGATGAACCAGCTGCATCAAGGAAGAAGATGAAATTACGTCGGTAGTCTAACATGACACCTTCGTATGTGCGGAAGCTTAAAGAGCAACTAGAATTATGGCTAAGTCCTATAGGGGGGGGTGATTAGGACCTTTTGAAATTCTTTTCGCCTACTTACATAATTTAACAAATTAAACTAAGTAAGCAAGAACACTTCGGCTTCCAAGCCTAAGTGGGTCCAATCACAAGACTAGCATATGGTTAAGCAATAAACAACCTAGTCTAAACATGCATAGACAATCAAATGATTTTACTAATCAAGCTCCTAATCTATGCAACCTATGTAGACTTATGAGAATGGATCAATGAGCTCAAGTCTACACTACTTAGTGAAGTACATATTGTATGTGAATGTGCCTATCTAGTGCCTAGCATACATTCCTATTAAGCATTCATAATTAAATAATTAAACATACAATGCTAAGATATCAATGTGCTCAATTCAATCACAAACACAAGCATGTATAGTGGTTCGACTTTGGGTCTACTCCACTCCCGGTTCAAGTACTCAACTCCTTTGAGCACACCGGCATTCACTATCGGAGGTTTTAAATGAGGTTCACCTCTCAACCTTTGCACAGAGGTTTTACCGGTTCACCTCTCAACCATAACCAGAGTTTTAGACAAAGGGCTAACTCTCAACCCAAACGGAGTTTTGGACATAGGCTAACTCTCAACCCGACACACGTTCACTCCTATGTCAAAGGCTCCTCCTTGGAGACTTTATTTAGGCCCGGCAAACGGGCCAAGGAGTGCCAAACAAAACCTAGTCTTTAGGCCGACAAACAGGCCAAGGAACGGCCAATGTCCCTAGTTCGAGTTTGACAAACAAACTCTACACTCAACTCCCATAGGGAATTGAGTGGATGGACTCTCAACAAAGACAACCTTACTTGTCGGATGAGCCCCTTGTTTAGTGCCGGTTCGGGTTGCTTGATCTCCGCTCTCCCGTGCTTCAATCCGCTTCCCTTTTTCCCTCGATCGTGTTGTCATTGCATCGCCAATGCCTCAGCTACACTCGATCAATCACCTTGCTTGTGATGCCTTTGAGATGCCCAAGGTGATAGGAGGGTAGGTTTGGAAACTCTACAACTAATGGGAATGGGTTGCCTAGAGTTGCTCACCTACAACGATCTCATCTTAGAGATTTGGATAAAGATATGCCTATCAAGGAAGATCCAAACTCTAGAGATCAAGAGGGGATGAAGGTCATCTTCTTCATGAGCTTGGAATGTTCCAATCTTGTGTTAAAGCACAAGGAAGATGCCTTGCATAGGTTGGGAATGAGCCTCAAATGGCCCCCAACAATGGTGGCTTCACTCCTCTCAAAATCCCTCTACTTCTCCCTCAAAATGAGTCAAGCCCTTTTATAAAAGATGTTCAAACGGACAAAAAACAGGCAAAAAACGACTAGTTCCAACCTGTCCCGACTGGTCAGCCAACAGTCAGTGAAGACAGAAAACACGTTGTCTAGAGGGGGGGTCTGTCCGACCGGTCGTGACCGGTCGACCCAAGGGCCTGAATACACAGCATCTTGCTGTCTTTGAACTGGGCCTGTCCGACCGGTCACGACCGGTCGGTTGGACTGGACCGACCGGTCGTGACCGGTCGGACAGGCCTGGGTTCAGCCCATTTGTTTTGCTAACCCACTATTTCACAACCCCAACTATATGGCCAAGGTTTGGGTGATCTTTTGGAACACCTAGGGCCAATCTATGATGACTAAAGGTTTCCTAATATGGTCAAGATCATCAAAGAGGTTAAGGGTTAGGTTTTGGTTAAGGTTAAGGTACACCAAAGCATCCCTTTTACCTGTTTCTTCTTCCTTGATGCAGTAGGGCCACTTGAGTCTTCGGTCTTCGTCTTCATTAATCTCAATCGACACTAGACTCACTGACCTAAGTGATTAACAAACAAGGTACACTAGTATGCCACAGAAAAGTGCACTAACAGAAAAAACAGGTAAAAGAGATACCTTGGTGTGCTTTGCCTTGAACCTATCCAAAACCATAACCTCTTAGATGACTTGGGCCAACTAGGTATACCCTTATTCATCATCATTAGTCTCAGAACTCCATGAAAAACATAATAAGTTAGACTAATTTAAGAGGTGGAAGCTGTTGTAAACAAAACAGCTCAAACAGCAATTTTCGATTGGACTCCAATCAATCGGACAGGAGTTCCGATTGGACTCCCGACAAACAGAGTCCGTCGTTAAATCAAGCTTTTCATAAGATCTAAAAATTAAGATCTTTTAAAAACACATCGAGATTTGGACGAAAATTTGACATTTCGAAAAAAGAAAATTGAGTAGTTTTAAAAAAAATTAATTTAAAAAAATTCAAAATTTTATAAAAAAATTGACAATGTTTGAGAAATTTTGAGATTTAAAAACTATAGTGATTTTGAAAAAGAAATTGGCTTTTTAAAAAAAAAATTGAGGACTTTGAAATTTTTTATTTTGAAAAAAAAAATGAGATTTTTATAAAGTATTTGGTATTTGTGATTTTGTATTTTAAAATAAATTAAGACGTTTGATAAAAAAAATAATAAAATAATAAAATAATAAAAAAAGAGATTTTATAAAGAATTGCAATTTTAAAAAAAATGAGTTTGAAAAAATTAATTTGACATTTAAAAAAAATTGTCAAGTTTAAAGAAAATTGAAAGTTTAAAAAAAAAATTGAGATTTCAAACAACTCCAGATTTTGAAAAAAAAAAATTGACATTTTGTATAAGAAAATTGAGAACTTAAAAAAAAATTGTTATTTTGTAGAAATTGACAATGTTTGAGAAATTTTGGGATTTTGAAAAAAAAAACATGATTTAAAAAAACTGAGAGTTTGAAAAAAAAAATTATAAGTTTGAAAAAAAGTAGATATTGAAAAAAATTCGAGATTTTGTATTTTGAAAAAAAAAATTAAGAAGGTTGTTGAAAAAAAATTAACATTTTGAAAAAAAAATGGAGAAGCTTAAAAAAAATTGAGATTTTAAAAAAACATGTCTTTTTTTAAAAAAGAAAATTGAGAGTTGAAAAAATTTGTGGTTTTGAAAACAAAAAAGTTTAGTTGGAAAAAAATATTGACAACGTTTGAGGAAAAAATGAGATTTTGAAAAAAAAAAATTGAGATTTAAAGAAACACCAAGATTTTGACAAAAAAGTAACGCTTTGAATAAGAAGATTGAGAATTTTAAAAATAATTGTGATTTTGAAAAAAAAAGTTTAAAAGTTCGGGAAATAAATTGACAATGTTTTAGAAAAATTGAGATTTTGAAAAAAGATATTGAGATTTAATAAAAAAACTGAGATTTTGAAAATAAAAATTAACATTTTGAAAATCAAAATTGGCAGGTTAAGAAAATTCTGAAGTTTGAATAAAAGTGATAAGTTTGGAAAAAATTATATTTTTGATAAGTTTGAGAAAGTTCAAAGTTTGAAAAAAAAAATTATGATGTTGAAGAAAAAAAATAGATTTTAAAAAAGGAATGGAGATTTGAATTTTTCAAAAAAAAAATTGAGATTTTGTATTTTGAAAAAAAAAAAAAGTTGAGGAGTTTGATTAAAAAAAAAAAGGGATTTTTGTCAAAAAAAATGAGTTTTAGAAAAAAATAGAGAACTTTGAAAAAAAAAAGATATAAAAAAAATTGAGATTGAAAAAAATGAGATATAAAAAAATTTAGAAATTTAAAATGAGTGGACCAAATTTATTGGTGGAAATTTATTGCACGGTTGAAAATGAAAAATTACACTCATTTAGTTAGCTGACTATCAAATTGGTTTATGCATACACACAAGTTCACTTGTACAAAAAATTATGGCCCAAGTATAATGAAGTATAATTGCAAGAATAGTTTATAATGATGAGATTGATCAAATTCCATGATCAGGCCATCCTAAAGTTGATCTAAAGAGTCAGATATGTTCGGAACGTGCTAAGTAGGACATAGAAAAAAATTCAGTTCAATCTAACCTAAAATGAATCAGATCCATCCAAAACATTCTTTAAATCGGCACGATTATTTTTCTAGATCTAGAAAGATTTTGGACAATCTAATCGGTCCAAATTGAAGACTAAATGGCTTCAAATGTTTAGATTAAAGTTCACTCAAATCTAACCGTTGGATCGCAAGATGATGGTAATTTAGTGCCTCACCATTAAAAATTCCAAATTGCCTAACATAAGGTTTTAGTAATGTTTATTTGCAATCCAACCCGTTGATAATGTCCAAAAGATTTGGATGAAAGGTAAATACAAAGATTAGCTTAATCCAAAACATGTGGCCCACAAACAATTTTTAATAACCATTCATCACTGTTTCTAGTGGTATGGTCCACTTGAGATTTGGATTTTCTTAAGGTTTGGTGTTGCATCCTAAAATGATATTAAAGAACAAATGGACCGGACGAATATACATAAAATATATCAATTTGGCCCCCACAGGGTTAGGATAACAAACGTGGATTGGCTTGGCCAATAACCATGCCACTATCTAATGGCTAGTGGTTGGTGCTCTGTGGGCCCCACCATGATGTATGTGTTTCATCCATGCCATCTATACATTTTTTATAATAATTGATAAAAATTGAGAATAAAATTGATAAAAAATGATAAAATTGAGAATAAAATTGATAAAATCGATAATAAAATTGGAATAAAATTGATGATATTTAGAATAAAATTAATCATAATATTGATAAAATTGATCATAAAACTGACAAAACCGAGAATAATATTGAGTCTTAAAATAATATTAAAGAACAGATAGACAAGATGGATATATATAAAATACATAAACTTGGGCTCACATTGTTAGGTAATAAACCATGCCACTTGCCAATGGCTAGTGATCAGTGCTCAGTGCTCAGTGAAACCCACCATGATGTATGTGTTTCATCCACGCTGTCCATACATTTTTTTTAGATCATTTTATGGTACGAGCCCAAATTGAGGTAGATTGAAATCTCAAGTGGACCACATCACAGGAAATGGTGTCAATTGGACATCCACCATTAAAAATTCTTATGGGCCATCAAAGTTTTGGAAGAAGCTGATATTTGTTTTTTTCCCTACATCTAGGTTTGTTTGACCTAATCAAGAGGTTGGATGTCAGGTAAACATTACAATGGGCCCTAAGAGGTTTTTAATGGTGGACGTTCAATCACTACTTTTTTCATGTGATGTGGTCCACCTGAGATTTAAATCTGGCTCATTTTTTGGATCAAGCCCTAAAATGATCTTGAGAAATGGATGGACAGCACGGATAAAACACATACATAATGGTGGGGAGAGCACCAACCACTAGCCAAACGGCATCCCCAAATCGAAAGCGGATTACGTAGTGAGTAACTCAGTACATTAAGCGTACTGAGTAAACTGTGGGACCCACCATGAGTTATGTTTTTTATCCGCTCCATCCATCCATTTTAACGGATAATTTTAGGCTTGGAGCCCAAAAATGAAACATACAAAAATCTAAAGTGAACCACACCACAGGAAAAGTGTGAACTGAATGTCTACCATTGAAAATTTCTTGAGGGCCACAGAAGTTTTGGATCAAGCTGATATTTGTTCTTTAGCTTCATCTATGTCTGTGTGATCTATGACAAATAAACATCATTGTGGGCCCTAGAAAAGTTTCAACAGTGGAACTCATTATTATCACTGTTTCCTGTGGCATGGTCCACTTGAGCTTTTAATATGCTTCAATTTTAGGCTTAGCCCTTAAAATGAGCTGCAAAATGGATGAACGGCGTGGATAAACCACATACATTCACAGGGGGCCCAACAGAGTTTACTCAGTACGATAGTGTACTAATTAACTCAGTACGCAATTCGATTTCCCCCCAAATCGAGAGAGGGAAATTAAAATCCCTCTTTCATTCTTCCTCCCAATCCCTCTCAAAACCCCTTTCATTCTCTCCCTCCCCCTCTTTCATTCTCTCTCTCATCCTCTCTCCCTCCAGATCTCTTCCTCTCCCTCGCGGCCATCGCTCCAGATCTCTCTCTCTCTCTCTCTCTCTCTCTCTCTCTCTCATCGAGGCTCCAATTGTCAAGGAGCATCACCAGATCTCCCAAGGTATTTTATCTCTTCATCTCTTTTTCTTTTTCTTTTATTTATTTATTTCTATGAAATCTTAAGGAAGTTCTATGGAAGATTAGGATATGAAATGGCATTTTGTGAAGATCCTTGTTGTTAGGGTTCGAAAAACCCATTTCAGTTCCTCACGAGATATGATGAAATTCATGATACCCAAATGACGATTTGATGGATATGAAGAGGATCAGGACACAATTATCTTTGTCAACACATACAGATCCGGAGAATGATGGGTTTCATCGATCTGGTGAGAGGAAATCGGGTTCAAACATGGCCATATTAACATCGATTTTGGTTGTTTGTTAGATGGTCTTGTTGATCTTGGTTACTTTTGATGGCATTCATGGAGACTTAGCAACAAATCAAGCCCATGGACCCAGCAACAGATCAATTTACATTGATTTGACAACTTTAATTGTTTTATCAATGGCTTTTCCTTTTTAAATGTGGATTGTAGGCCATTTTATGTCTGAAGGCCATTGATTGGATGATCAACATGATCTTATTAGTATGATTTTTGAACAATGGTCATTCACAATAAGGCATGCCAAAAGGATTTGTTATAGATTAAAGTTGGTCGCGAGTATGCGATCAACAACTCCCTCAAGCAACCTTATATGGTTTACATACGACATGTGAGAGCCTCCTTGATAACTATAAACTGCAGCAGGACAATACAATATATAGTCTAACGAACAGGGTTGTGCGCATCTCGCAATCCAGGTAAACATGCTCACTAGCCTATCATTCGTCCACATTCGAGCAGATCTGGTCACTAGTCGGTGGATGAAGACGTTATCTGGTTCGTAGTCCCAGCAGTCCATATAAGTCATGAGTTGGCCCAGATTACAGACCCACTTGGATCTGTTTCTACTCACCGGTCCCAAAATTAAAAGGGATTTACCTCAAGGAACGTAATCAGCTAGGCGTCTAACTTGATAAGATAACATCTTATCCCATTAAATCAGGAAGATCTCAACCAATTACGTGACAAACTAGTCCACCCAAACCTACATAATAGGGGATCCCAAGGATGAGGAAGGTATGCAACATCTTAGCCCACGTTTCACACTTCATCTTATGTTGAAACTCATCACTAATTTAAGCATTGGAGGGCTGACGGCCGAACGCCGGCCACCCTTAGTTTCTTCTGTGGTTTTCAGGTAATAGGAAGGAGGCTATATTCGGAGAGAAGTTGGTATTAGTTTTTGACATCAACATATTGGAATCATCTATGGGAACGACGTTCAATTCGTTCTCACTATTATATCCCTTACCCTCCATCCTTACCCTCCATCATGCCTCCAAAGAAAACCAACCATCCCTCCACCTCAAGGCAGACATTACCTCCAGTGGAAGCCCATGAACCAGATCTGAATCCTCCCCAGTCCACATCAGGAGTTCCCCCATTGCTGCTTGTTGAGCTCTGAATTGTGCATATTCTAACCCCAATTCATCACATATTATACATGGGTTGCATGATTAAAAGACTACTTTAATGCATGATTTGTGATTGTAGGAATGAGATGGAGATTTCACTAATTTAAGGCTTAAGAGAGCACTTTACATACATTGAAGACCAAGCTTTGATGAGCCAAAGAAGAGAAGAAAAACCTTGAAGAAATCATGTTAAAAGTCCTGAATTGTCCTGAAAAAGCAAAGTGTAAAGCTACAGTGCCATAAAAGTAAAATGCAGAAAATTGCAGTTTCTGAAGATTGATCCGGAGATTGATCTGTCGATTGATTGCTCAGCCTGAGCGATTGATCGACAGCCTTGAGCGATTGATCGATCACAGAAGAATTGGCAGATTTATTGCTGGACTAAAGTGCAGATTTGCGATTGATCTCCTAGCCTGAGCGATTGATCGCCCAGCCTGTAGATCAATCGATAGAATGCAGATTTTTGAAGAATTGCTACTGGAACTTTCTGGACACTTTTTTGACCCAACGATCAATCGCTCGACCACCTGCAATTGATCGCCCGATCACAGAATACAGTTTTTATAGTTGAATCGCAGGTGCTATTAATCGTCAAGCCCAATCGATCAATCGACCATGCGCCCAGTTTAGAAATTTCCAAGTCTGGCTCCGATTTTCTCGACGCAGTGCGTAAATTCTACGTAAATTCTCCAAGATTCTTCGTTTGTGGGGTGTGAAAGCTATAAAATGAGACCTCCACTTCATTCCTAGGGCATCTAGCGACGTGGAGAGCAAAGAGATTAAGACCTAGGAGGCTTCCTAGCCTCCTACAACTAGTTTTCTTCTTTTTCTTCTAGTTCTAGTTTGTTTTCATATTTTTCACTAGTTAACCTCTTAGCTAGGGCTAAGAGGTGAAGCGTATAATAGATCTAAGATGCTTTATTTCATTTTTATTGGTTTCAAGTTGAATTTTTATTAATTGAACAATGGTTTGTTGAGTTTGAATATAGTTCTAAATAGTTTTTCTTAATTTATGATGACTGATCGATGTTTAGAAGAATTGCTTTAGTTCTTAGTTGTTTTGCATAGATCTAGACCTGTACGCTCCGAGGAATCGGATTCAAGACGCTCTAGACTTAGTTCTTCATGTGGGAACTTCAAACCAAAGTTCTACTTTTTATGAGAAATTTGAAGTATGTGTTGATTGTTCATATGATTTGGATGAAGTTCAAATCATAATTTAGTTAAGCCTTATGACAGGGTTTGATGATTATTATGATTGTGATCTTAACCTATTGGAACTAGGATTGACCTATACATTGAGTGTGCTCAAGTCCTAACTTGAATTGAGTGAATCATGTTGATGAACAACACATGGGACATACTGTTTTGCTGAATTAACCGCTCCATATTCCAGCTAGATAGGATTTGATTTCGATTCTAGTTGTGTAATTGAGAAACCAATACAAGTTTTGCATCAAGGATCGCTACAAGTGGATCCTCGGCACCCTAGTGCTTCTTTAGATTATTAATTTTATCACAAGTTACAAATTATTCTCCTACATTCATATTTACAGATTATAGTAATTTGATTTCAATTGGAGATTGTTAAAAGAAATTCTGAGAATTTCTACATTAGTCCCTGAGAACAATCTCAGTCTCTACCGAATTATTACTACATCGCAACCCTACACTTGGGGAGCGAACAAGTTTTTAGTGCCGCTACCGGGGACTTGACGGTTTTACAGAATTTCTGAAAATA
The DNA here is from genome assembly GCA_003013855.2 of Liriodendron chinense. Classification (NCBI taxonomy): domain Eukaryota; kingdom Viridiplantae; phylum Streptophyta; class Magnoliopsida; order Magnoliales; family Magnoliaceae; genus Liriodendron; species Liriodendron chinense. The sequence continues at coordinate 1,420,673 of ML058492.1, read as the reverse complement.
ATTTTCTATTGAAATTTTTAGGAATTTTTCTATTAGTACTAACTTAGTTTGTTTTATTTTGATTTTTCTTTTCTAGGAATTGTTAGGAAGTTGAAGTAGAAATAAGTTGGTTTTCTTAAATTCTCAAATCAGGTTTTGTCTTTCCAACTTTACTCTTCTTCTCCCCCTATTCATTCCTATCATATTCATCTCTTGTAGAGCGGGTGGAGACTCCTTTTGGATCTCTGATAGGTTGGCCTTGAGCCGCCTTGATTCCTTTTGGTCGGCATAGCCACCTTAGATCACCTTGAGCTCGGAGATTTCTCTTCTCACCCTACTCCTCTTTCTTCTTTTCTGATTTTTTCTCAAAGATTCAAAGAGTGGGTGGAGTGTTCTTTTGAACCTCTATTGACCAGGAAAAATCGGTCTCTATCTTCGCTTTTGGCTTTGCCATTGCAAGACACCCTGTGCTTCAGCCTTTAAGAGAAGTAAAGGAAAGTAGGAAGAATTCTTTTTCTTTTTCTTTCCTTTCTCTTTCTTAGGATCTTCTTTGTTCTTTTTTTTTTCCTTCTTTTATTTTTGTTTCTAGATTTTTTTAGTTTCAACTTCTTAAATCTCATTATGGCTTAATGGATGGGTGGTGCTTATGCATATCTTGTGGAAGATGAGATGTCGGATCATGAAATTCAAACTCATTATGATTGGAACCATTATAAGCATGAGTATTTTTCTGAGATTCAATCAACCTCTACTACCCCCAATGTAGGACACTGCGTAATTACTATGATACATATGATGAGACACGGCATAAGACGATGGGGGAGTACCGAAATGAAGCAAATCGAACAATGGTCAGCCAGGTAAAACACTACATGATTACTGGGTTGAAAATAACAAGAGTGTTCCACCGAGTTTAACAGGAGGTAGGAATAAGAAAAAGGACCGAGGGAGTAATGACCAACTGGTAAAGACATTGCGTGATCACTTGTATGGTTATGCCTATCAACCATCGTATCAATCTCCGTCATAAAACACGTATGATCTTCATCAGGAGAGTCATCACACCTCTAGTCCAAAGGAATAACCAATCATGGTCATCGATAATCGTTCTAAAATGTCTTCCTCTTATGATAACATGTACATACAAATCCTTGAGGATTTAGAGAAAGAGTACGAGTATGAGTAATCGATTCAAAACCACTCGCCATCTCTTGAAGACATTGAGCCCGAAATTGGGATCACCGATTCAATCCACAACAATGGGGAGGATGAGGCTATCCAAGCCCAACCTTCTCCGGATTTAATGATTAAACTTCTAGAGGATGTTGATCTTGGTGACCCTAATATCACCATCAATTATGGTGAATCAACTATCTCTTTTAGATATCCTGATTTTAATGATGAAGAGATTTCAATGACGGTTGATGAACCTGAGGAATCTACAAAATCTGAAAGTGATAGTATGATTAACTACAATGAGGGTTCAATGGATGATTGTGAACCCATGATTTCTTCTTTCAAAGAGCCAAATGTTTATGAGTCGCAGGAAGATATACTTGCTAGAGAGATGGCCGAAGTCGATCTCTTTGAGTCCTTCCACCAACAACACATGCCAAATTTTATTGTGGAAGACTTCCCTTTGAGTGAGAATTCAGATTCCTTGGATGAATGCTTGGCTCACTTTGAAAATTCAAAAGACTCAATTATTCAAGAGATTGTTAAAGCCTTACACACTTCCAACTTGGTGCCTCATACTAGTCATGAGGAACCTAGTTTGGAAGAATTTCACTCCATGGAGTGTGAATCCCTCACCATAGAAACTGAATTTTTGCAATCACTTAGGGAAGACGAGGACCCTTCATCCGACTATCTCGATTTCCAAGAGGAATGCTTGGCCCACTCCCCTAATCTTGATGATGAGATGATAACGGAGTTGGACATTTTGTTAGACGCGGTGTCGGTGCTTGAAGAACACCATTCCACTGATTTACACTCTTTACCATTGTTTGTGAAAGCATCGTGCATTTCTGAATTTGTGGAGGAGGCAACCCAAACTAAAGAATACTTGGTGAATGTCTCTCCACCATCATGGGTTCTTCAGCCCATTGAAAATTCTGATTGGGAAGACCCGTTTTTAATCAATCACAACCCAATTCAGAATTTGAGGAGATATCTTCTTGTTGCTCTTATCTCCTCCCATCAAACAAGTGGTGCATATAAATATTGGACTTTAATGAAGAAAAGCACCCATGTTTACTGTCGAGCAGGACTTTGGATGATCCTTATGAGAAACTTATTGAAATTCACAAAGATCCTGCTCAAATTTGGTCATGTAGTCGATCAGACTAATCAAAGGTAGGTAAGTAGGTTAGGATTTATTTTTCTGCATTTAAGATTGAATAAGTCTCATCGAGACAATGGAAGATGCTAGAATTGATCAACTTGCTACCACAGGCACTCTCGTTCTCACTCTCCTTTGTTTTATGTCATTGCTCTCATGTCATGCATATTGCATATCTTGTTACATTGAGGACAATGTAAAATTTTGGTTGGGGGGTGAGATTTCTTAGATGAATCTATTAGCCTTTGTGACATTTCGAGCAATTATGTAGAAAATTTTTTATTTTTCTAAAAATTCAAAACTCCTTTGGAAAATCGTATTTCTATGCACTTGGGATGTTATAAGTACAAAAGAAAGAGAAATGAAGTGATTGATTTTGAAAACTTTGAATTACCTGTAATATGATAGTTTTTTATATGAATTCCCCTTTTTTTTTATGATCGATAGAAAATTTAAACACTTTTGAGTGTAATTCACATTACACGATTCTCATGGTTTGAAAGGATTATGTAGATTTATGGATCGGTTAAACTAAGATTTAAGGTGTTAAGGAACCAAGCCGAGGAACTTTGTCCATCATGTTCAAATGTAATCTGGGGCAAGGATTTTTATACTATGTCATTACCATTACGTGATTATTGCTTCAGTTCGAAGTGAGCCTTTTGGATTCTTCGGCTATTGATCTTAAAAAATGAAAAAGAAGGAAAATGATAAATAAAAAAAATTGTTATTGTTGAAAATGTGTTGAAAAATTCCGAAAAGGGCTACCTATTACCAACCAGGGGATGGTCTACCCGTAATCAAAGCTGAAAATGGGAAGTAGTGTGAAAGTCGTCGAAGGAACGGTAAGGCAAGTTCTTGTCATAGGATTGTTGTTGATCTAAACACTCTTAGATTTTTAGTTTGATTAATCTATGAAGAAGGTAATCTTAGAAATCCATGAGATGAACATTCACTATGCACACTAGATTATACTTGTTCGAATTCTTCTATTTATCAATTAATCGGTGGGGATTCTATGAGAAACACTCATTATGTTTAGGGAGTTTAAGATTTCAACTTCTATCATCAATTTTCTCTGAATTTTGCACTTGTATGACTTGGAGTTTATAGAAACATAATTTTTGAAGGAGAGTTGGATTTTGGAGAATTGAATCTTGTCTTACGAATGTTTTGCTCGGGTCTAACAAAATGATGGTTGGGGGGTGTGTTGAGCTCTGAATTGTGCATATTCTAACCCTAATTCATCACATATTATACATGGGTTGCATGATTAAAAGACTACTTTAATGCATGATTTATGATTGTAGGAATGAGATGGAGATTTCATTAATTCAAGACTTCAGAGAGCACTTTACATACATTGAAGACCAAGCTTTGATGAGCCAAAGAAGAGAAGAAAAACCTTGAAGAAATCATGTTAAAAGTCCTGAATTGTCCTGAAAAAGCAAAGTGCAGAGCTGCAGGGCCATAAAAGTAAAATGCAGAAAATTACAATTTCTGAAGATTGATGCAGAGATTGATCCGTCGATAATCGCTTAGCCTGAGCGATTGATCAACAGCCCTGAGCGATTGATCGCTCACAGCAGAATTGACAGACTTATTGCTGGACTAAAGTGCAGATTTACGATTGATCTCCCACCCTGAGCGATTGATCGCCCAACCTGTAGATCAATAGATAGAATGCAGATTTTTGAAGAATTGCTGCTAGAAATTTCTGGACACTTTTTGGACCCAGCGATCAATCGCCCGACCACCTGCGATTGATCGCCCGATCACAGAATACAATTTTTATAGTTGAATCGCAGGTGTTATTAATCGCCCAGCCCAATCGATCAATCGACCATGCGCCCAGTTTAGAAATTTCCATGGCTCTGATTTTCTCTGCGCATGTGTAAATTCTACACAAATTCTCGAAGATTCTTCGTTTGTGGGGTGTGAAAGCTATAAAAGGAGACCTCCACTTCATTCATAGGGCATCTAGCAACGTGGGGAGCAAAGAGATCAAGACGTAGGAGGCTTCCTAGCTTCCTACAACTAGTTTTCTTCTTTTTCTTATAGTTCTAGTTTGTTTTTATATTTTTCATTAGTTAACCTCTTAGCTAGGGCTAAGAGGTGAAGCTTGTAGTAAATCTAAGATGCTTTAATTCATTTTTATTGGTTTCAAGTTGAATTTTTATTGATTGAACAATGGTTTGTTGAGTTTGAATAAAGTTCTAAGTAGTTTTTCTTAATCTTATGATGACTCATGGATGTTTGGAAGAATTGCTTTAGTTCTTAATTATTTTGCATAGATTTAGACCAGTACGCTCCGAGGAATCGGATTCAAGACGCTCTAGACTTGGTTCTTCATGTGGGAACTTCAAACCAAAGTTCTACTTTTTATGAGAAGTTTGAAATATATGTTGATTGTTCATATGATTTGGATGTAGTTCAAATCAGAATTTAGTTAAGCCTTGTGACAGGGTTTGATGATTATTATGATTATGATCTTAACCTATTGGAGCTAGGATTGACCTATACATTGAGTGTGCTCAAGTCCTAACTTGAATTAAGTGAATCATGTTGATGAACAACACATGGGACGTACTGTTTTGTTGAATTAACCGCTCCATATTCCGACTAGATAGGATTTGATTTCGATTTTAGTTGTGTAATTGAGAAACCAATACGAGCTACGCATCAAGGATCGTTACAAGTGGATCCTCGACACCCTAGTGCTTCTTTAGATTGTTAATTTTATCACAAGTTACAGATTATTCTCTAAATTCATATTTACAAATTATTGTAGTTTGATTTCAATTGGAGATTGTTCGAAGAAATTCTAAGAATTCCTACATTAGTCCCTGAGAACGATCTCGGTCTCTACCAAATTATTACTACATCGCAACCCTACACATGGGGGAGCGAACAAGTTTTTAGCGCCCGACCCTGTGGTCCAAAATCCATTCCGAGACTTGTCTGGTGGTTTAGATGGTGCTATGCGTTATCTAGGAGATACTCTCCTTACTCTCCAAGCCGGATTCCAGACTCTTTCAAATCGGTTCGATCAACACTTTCCTCAACCACGACAAGCTCTGGAAGGGCCACCATTGCAACCTCCACCTGCAACTTCCAGGCATTCGCCAGATGAGCTTCAAGCCCAACATAACCCCCCTCTAAATCGCGTCACCCGTAACACTCAAGCTCAAATCCAGCGTCCGCAGACCATTCGTTCCAGTGTGTCTAGGCAACGTCAGCTGGAAGAGTCTGATGCTGAAACCTCCAGTTACACTCTACCATGGGAAGGAGACCTCAGAAGAATAAAAAATTGTTTCGCCCACATTGAGCAATGATATCAATCCAACCTTCTGACCATGGGCCTCATATCAATTCATCGAGCAGAACCTCCCTTTACTCGCGAAGTCATGGAAGCCCTTTTACCCAAAAAATATCGAACGCCCAGCATAATCCCGTATACTGGCATTGGTGATCCTCTCTAGAATCTAAAGACGTACAGGTCTCTCATAGAGTTAGAAGGATATAGCTCAGAGATTATGTGCAGAGCTTTCTCTTTAACTCTGAAGGACGCTGCACACACATAATTCTGTGGTTTAAAGCCCTGGTCGATAAAATCATTTTCTCAATTTTCGGATCTCTTCCTATCCCAGTTTATGGGAAGCATTCACACAAAGAAACCAGCGTCTCATTTGTCAGATCTGAAGCAGCGCCACAATGAGACGATCAAAGAATTTACGGTTCGATTCATAGCTGAAGCCGTTCAAACCGAAGGTTACAATGAGGATAAAGGCCTCACTACTCTAATTGCAGGAATCAGGAGTGAAAGGTTTCGGTTCACCCTAAATAAAAATCCTCCGAAAACAATGGCCGAATTTTAAGCTAAGGCCCAAAAATACATTAATGCTGAAGAAATGGCCATCGCTCGTCATGATGGTTAAGGGAAGAAACGTAAATTCAAAGAAGCATCTCCTTCCGACAAAAAGTATCGTCATGATCAACGTGATCGTTCTCCCCGGAAGCAATACACAGGAAGATATCATAACTATACCCCTCTCAATCGATTTCTAGAGAAGGTGTTAATGGAGATCAAGAACAAGTCTTATGTCAAGTGGCCCCCAAGGATCAAATCAGATCCAGAGAAGAAAGATAAGAGGAAGTTCTGTTACTTCCACAAAGATCATGGACATAACACCCAAGACTGTATATCCCTCAAAGATCAAATAGAGACGCTAATTCGCAGGGGAAACTTTCGTGACTATGTCGCACAACGAAATCATTCCCCTCATAAACTTAGCGTGTCAACACATCGTGATAGTCAACCCTGGAGGGAAAGGTCACCACAATGTCGTCAATCGCAAGAAGATGCAGAGCTAGCTAGCGAAATTAGAACCATTGTGGGCGGTCCGGCTTGTGGAGGCGATTCCCAAGCCGTGAGGAAAGCTTACACCCGCAAAGAATATCGAAAACCTCAACATGTTTCTGGATGGAGAAATCGACCAACTCATCAAAATCAAATCATCAGTCGATCTCCTTCTCCAAGAAAGACGTCGAAGGGATTCACTTCCCCCATGAAGATTCCATCGTGGTGGCATTAAAGGTATCTAACTATCTAACCCATCGTATCATGTTGGATATAGGTAGCTCTGCGGATGTGCTCTATTCAGAAGCCTATGACAAGATCGCTTTGCCAAAAACCTGATCAAGCCAATCTCCACGCCCCTCGTCGTCTTTGGAGGTGAGGTGGTCATACCAGAAGGAAGTATTGACCTCCCTGTCACCTTCGGCTAGGCCCCTGCCAAGATTACCATATTTATCAATTTTCTCGTGGTAAAGTGAAAGTCCGAATATAATGCCATCTTAAGACGACCATCGCTCACAAAACTAGGGGAAGCATTACATCCCCTCTACTTGTGTGTAAAATTTCCCACTCTGAATGGTGTCGGAGTAGTCAGAGGGAACTAGAAAGAAGCTCGAGCATGTTATGAGATAGTGGTTCAAGATCGGAAGAGCGCCCAAGTCACTCCTATTATGACAGTTGCAGGAGATTCAGTAGGCTCTTCAATCGCGACAACATTGGACCCAAGGGAAGATACACATCAAGCAGGAGCTCCAGGAGAAGAAACTGTCGAAGTCCAGTTATCCAAGGCATATCCGACTAAAAAAGTCCATGTTGGATCGTCTCTGGACCATTTCTTCCGAGCTCGTTTGACCTATTTTTTGGTCGAATATCAAGACGTCTTTGCCTGGTCGCATAAAGATATGCCAGGCATCAACCCCGAAAGTTATTGTTCATCGACTGAAGGTTGATCCGAAATTTAAGGCCATCCATCAACGTCGGCGTCCGTTCACAGTCAAAAGACAAATGGTCATAAAAACAGAAGTTGACAAGTTGTTGGCCGTGGATTTCGTTAAAGAAGTCGATTACCCTGAGTGGGTCGCAAACGTCGTCCTCGTTCGTAAAGCGAATAGTAAATGGAGGATGTGTGTAGATTATACCGATCTGAATAAAGCATGTCCAAAAGACAGTTTTCCAACCCCCCAAATTGACCAGTTAGTTTATTTAATGGCTGGACACGCTCTACTCAGTTTCATGGACGCTTATTCTGGTTATAACCAGATCATGATGCATCCGCCTGATCGTGAGAAGACAGCCTTTATTACAGACCGTGGTCTATATTGTTATAAGGTAATGTCATTTAGTCTCAAGAATGCTGGAGCAATTTACCAACGACTAGTCAACAAAATGTTTGTTGAGTAAATTGGCAAGACTATGGAGGTATACGTCAACGATATGCTCATGAAGAATGTTATGGAAGACGATCATCTCACCGACCTCTGAGAAGCTTTCGACCTGATGCGTAAATATCGGATGAAGTTGAACCTAGAAAAATGCACATTTAGGGTCTCTGCGGGGAAGTTCCTCAGATTTATGGTCGAGCAACGTGGCATTGAGGCTAACCCTGAGAAGATCAAGGCCTTGATAGAGATGAAGTCACCCTCTACAGTCAAAGAGGTCCAACGCTTGGCTAGACGCATTGCGTCCTTGAATCGCTTCATCTCACGCGCATCCAACAAGTGCTTACCTTTTTTCAAGCTACTTTGCGCCACCCCAAAGTCCAATTGGGCATGGACCCAACAATATGAAGAGACTTTTCAGTAGCTGAAGCAATACATGGGCTCACCACCAGTCCTATCTAAACCTGCTCCACACGAGCAACTTTTCCTTTATCTAGTTGTGTCTTCTACAGCCGTTAGCGCCATTCTAATAAGAGAAGATTCTGGGGTGCAAAAGCCCATTTATTACGTCAGTCGTGCAATGGTGGATGCTGAGACCAGATACCTTGACATCGAAAAGCTTTCCTTGGCTTTAGTAGTCGCAGCATGAAAGCTACAGCCTTACTTTCAGGCCCATCCTATAATAGTCCCTACGGATCAACCACTAAGACAAGTCCTTCAAAAACCTGAAGCGTCTGGTCGATTAATTAAATGGGCAATTGAGCTTAGTGAGCATTAAATTGTCTTTTGCTCATGAACCTCCGTGAAAGAGCAAGCCGTTGTAGATTTCATTGCCGAGTTCACATATCCAATCCCCAATCATATCGAAGCAACGACTCCTCTAGTCAAAACTTCTGAAACCAAACTATCAACATGCGACTGACCATCCTGGTCGCTTTATGTGGACGGGTCTTCTTGTTCATCTAAGAGTGAGGCTGGATTGATCATCATTGCCCCAGATGAATCATAGTTCGAATATGCCTTAAAATTTGACTTCTACGCTTCAAATAACGAAGCAGAATATGAAGCTCTGATCGTTGGTCTTCAGCTGGCTAATGTGCTCACAATAAAAAACCTCCTCATTTATAGCGACTCGCAGCTTGTTGTCAATCAGGTGATTGACGAGTTCGAAACAAAGAAAGAAAGGATGGCCGCTTATAAATCCAAAGTATTGAAATTGCTCACCAAAATCGACAAATATGAGCTAATTCACATTCCTTGAGCAGAAAATAAACTAGCCAATTCCTTGGCAAAATTAGCATCGGCTCCCGAAGGTGATCTAGTTCGAACCACACCTATTAAGCATCTCCCTACACCAAGCATCGACAATGTAACGGGCGAGCAAGTCTCCACAGTGCAGTTATCCCCATGTTGGATGGACCCTATTATCCATTTTCTCTCAAATGGAGAACTCCTAGCATACAAGAAAGTAGCTCAACAAATACGATATCATACCAGGTACATTCTCCAAGATGGCGTATTATTGAGGAGAAGTTACATGCTCCCATACCTGAGGTGTCTTCATCCAGAAGAAGTCAAGCGTGTTCTCGAAGAAATACACCAGGAAGTATGCGGTAACCACCCCAAAGGGCGATCAATAGCTTACGAAGCTATGAGGCAAGGTTATTATTGACCTACTATGAAAGCAGACGCCATCGAATTCTCAAGAAGATGCAATAAGTGTTAGCGTTATTCCCAAATACCTCATCTACCACCCGAACGAATGACACCTATGGATGGCCCTTAGCCTTTTGCTCAGTGGGGAGTTGACATAATTGGTCTGTTGCCCAAAGGAAAAGGCCAGAACAGATTTACAATCGTAGTTGTCGATTACTTTACCAAGTGGGTCAAAGCATAACCTTTGACCACCATAACCGAGAAGCAAACTACCAAGTTCATATGTAGGAATATCATATGCCGCTACGGCCTCCCCCACACTATAATCACAAATAATGAGAGACAATTCGACAATATGGCATTCACAGACTTTTGTGAAAAGTGGAAGATATGTAATATACGAACATCTCCTTATCATCCTCAAGCTAACGGTCAGGTGGAGGCAGTCAATAAAATCATCAAACATCACTTAAAGACCAAGCTCAAAGAATACAAGGGCATATGGCCAGAACGACTACCAGAAGTCTTGTGGGCTTACAGGACAACAGCTCACACTTCAACAGGAGAAACGCCTTTCTCTCTCGCATTTGGCACTGAGGCGGTCGTCCCAGTCGAAATCGAAATACCCACTTATTGTGTGGAACACATGATCCAATGGGAAATGAAGACTCTTTAAAACTCTACCTCAATCTTCTAGAAGAAAGAAGGGACGCATCTCGACTTCGAGTAGTGGCTAACCAACAACGAATAGCCCGATATCACAATTCGAAAGTTAAACCTAGAACCTTTCAGGTTGGTGATCTCGTGCTCAAGCAGAGTATTGGAACAACTACTCGGTCTTTAGATCCAAACTAGGAAGGCCCATATCGAGTCATTAAAGTCGTGCGACCAGGAACTTATTACTTGGAAGACATGCGAGGAAGAACTCTGCGTCGCCCTTGGCACGCAGAAAATCTACTCCATTATTGTCCGTAAACATTCGTGTACCAGACGCATGAATTATTTTCGAATAAAGATGAACTTCATTCTAGTTCGTCGGCTAGGATTTTATACAACTTGGTCGCTACTCCTATTTTTCAGGACCCGAATGGCCCCGAAGAGAATACTAAACATTCTCTCGACCAAGATTTCTGCTTACTGCAGAGCCTAAGACTCAGTTGATAGATCAATCTATCTCTATGCGGGCGTAGCCACCGAGGCCTCGCTGACTGAGCCCGATTCATCTCCATAAATTGAGTAATCACACATTCAACATGATTCATTTTCATGAATTGAAAAAAAAAACCAAAATAGTTTTTCATTAAAATTCAAAAGGATTACAAAACCAATATCAATTCATACAAAATGAAAGGAGAAGTATTCAAGGCTAATCTTCCATCGCCTACTCTCGTGTCTCATCTGTGGGAGGAGTGCGACTCTCGAATTCAGGCTCGGTCTCAGGAGACCCTATATCTTCATTGGCCTCAGTTACCATAGTAACTTTGTTGGCAGTAGCTTCCCTTTCTTCGTCGGCAACTTCGGCCGCAACTTTCTTGAATACCTCTAAGTCAAAATCTGGGGTAATTCGCTGCATGACTTTCAATGCAAAGTCACGACCAACGTCATAAGATTCATAACGATCTTCTTCATAAAGCTGCGAAGTACGGAACTCCTGAACGGCTTGAGGACCTTCTTCAGCAATTAGGTTAACTAGAGCTGCTCTCTCCTCCTCCCAATGAACTGAATCTGCAGTCAACATCGAAAGAGCCTCTCTCTTTCTTCAAATTTTCATTGGATTCTTTGAGCTGTGACCTAGATTCTGCGAGCTGCACCTCAAGATCGGCGTTCTTCTGCTCTAACGCGATCTTATCTTAACAAAAGATCTCTTTTTCTTTTTCAATCTTCTCCTTCATCTCTCCAAGACAGGTGTGCCTCTGATTTAATGCTTAGTAGTTCTCGTTCAACACTTAGATTTTAGTAATGAGGATATTCTTCTCCTCATTTGTTTTAGTAATCAAGGTTTCACGAGCCTTCAGGACTTGGTCCCTTCCTTAGATTGCTTGCTCCAGAGCTCTTTTATTTTCTTCTGCCTCATTTATTATTCGACGAGCAGCCATGATATCACGCCTCATCCTTATAATGAGGTCCAAGCCATACACAGAAATAAAGGAGAAGATCGTAAAAGGTATGAAAGTCTTCTTAGCAACATGATACATTATAAAATTCCTTACGTGGACCATCCTCATCCTAGCGTCCAGAGAAAGATCTTCTGGACTAGGTTCAGGGAGATCTCCAAGAGATTGTGGAGTAACATTATCAAAGAGAAACTTGCAAATAGGGTGCAATTGACCTGGAATGATAAAAGTCCCAACTCCCGAGGGCTGAGCTACGACCATCCCTCATCCAGCAACGTTTGGGTGAATAGATTCTCGAACAGGAGCTGACTCGCGAGTCGCAACAGGCTCGTGATCATCCTCCGCCAATGGAAGACTAGGTCCTGGCTCATCTTCCCTTGTGGGAATGTCAGTAAAATCGATGACCGATTGTTCTTGAGGAACAACCAGAGTAAGGGCCGCGGCTGCAGCGGCTTCAGCTGGAACAGCAGGTGGCTCATTTTGCGGCGATCTTTGAGCAGGTTCACTCACTTGCCCGGATGGTTGAGAGGGGCCAGTTGCTGTCTTCTTCTGTCGTTTCGAGGTAGAACCCTTCAAGCGAGGAAGGACTCCCCTATCTCTTTTCTCGCCTACCACCATGGTCTCTTCTCAAGAAATAAGACCAGACTCAGCGAGCCGCGAGAGCGTGAGTGTGAACTTAATGTCTCTCGCGTCCTTTGACAGCCTGCAAACCTTAACAATCTTCTCGTTGATTCTGCCTCTCAAGTTGGGCCTCCATCCAGCCGGAATACCTGAAACATAACCAGCTAATAAGTTAAAGGGGACAAATCGCATCAATGTTCGAACAGAAGCAAAAATTTACCCACCTTCGTAAAAGAAGTGACTAACATTATGACCTCTAAGAGCTGAACCCTCATTGGATTCCCAATTCCCAGAGACATAAAACCATTGTTTCTTCCATCGGGGATAATTCGAAGAAGGATTTCCAAGAATATAGTTCTCTCGATGCTAGTAACACAAGTAATACCAGGCCTCGCTAGAAGGAGCCTTCATTAGCTGGAACATCCTCAAGAACTCGTCAGCAGTTAGTTCATCATTGTCGGCTTGTTTCCAGAGGACGTAAGCTCTGAATACTACTCTCCAGCCATTTACAATGAGTTGTCCCAGGGCTATTTTATAGATACAAAGAATATCTCGAACAAAAGGGTGGAGAGGAAGACGCACGGCAATTTCAAAAAAGTATTTATACATGGCAACACATCCCGTTGGTGGAGAATCAATGATTTCTCCCTCCTCAGGTAATCGAAGTATGACTGAATCAGGGACTCGATATCTCTTCCGTATTTCTCATAATTCCTCATCCCTCATTACAGAAGGATACCCAAACGCATAGTACCTCCTAGCAAGTACCCGTACGTTGTTGGAGGAGGAAGAATCCGGAGTTACATCCCCCAATGGGACAGCACCACTATCAGATCCTCGCGCCATTGAAGAAAAAAAATAGGAATGGAAGAAAGATGAAGGAAGAAAAGTACCTTAGAGAGGAGGTCTCGCCAAAAAGAAGGAAAAGAGAAGGGAGAGAATTTGAATTTTCGCCAAAAGAAAAATCCCTAAGTGAAGAAACACCCAACGAACGCACATATATATGCAATCATTCTCTCGGCGATTTGGGTGACACATGGCGACTTTTCGTTTGGCGTGACAGTTGAACGGGCACGCACATTAACTTTTGAACATGTGGCGAGCGCCCCTTCATTTTCTTCAGCCGAAAAGCTAGCACTCATTAATACGAATGTTCAATCATATATGGCTGCTTCCCTTCAAAAAACGCGTCAGACGTTTACATGCGTGGTGTGAAATGAATTCAAGTCATTTGCTTAGTTGCTCAAAGTAAAGGACTTGGGGGGCATCTTTTATAGATTAAAGTTAGTCGCGAACAAGGTTAGACGCATCTCGCAATCCAGGTAAACGTGCTCACTAGCCTATCATTCGTCCACATTCGAGCAGATCTGGTCGCTAGTCGGTGGATGAAGACGTTATTTGGGTCGTAGTCCCAGTAGTCCATGTAAGTCGTGAGTTGGCCCAAATTACAGACCCGCTTAGATGTGTTTCTACTCACCAGTCTCGAATTAAAAGAGATTTACATCAAGGAACGTAATAAGCTAGGTGTCTAACCTGATAAGATAGCATCTTATCCCATGAAATCAGGAAGATCTCAACCACTTACGTGACAAACTAGTCCGCCTGAACCTAAATAAATAGGGGATCTCAAGGATGAGGAAGGTACGCAATATCTTAGCCCACGTTTCACACTTCATCCTATGTTGAAACTCATCACTAATTTAAGCATCGGAGGGCTGACAACCGAATGCCGGCCACCCTTAGTTTCTTCTGTGGTTTTTACGTAATAGGAAGGAGGCTATCTTCGGAGAGAAGTTGGCATCAGTTTTTGACATCAACAAAATTGTTTAGATTAATCAAATATGCAACACTTACCTCATCCAAGAATAAGCTAATCAAATATGATTTATCCATGCCACGCATTCATTTTTTTAAAACAATTTTAAATATGATTTTATTCTTTTACAATGGGGTGTTGGGTTTTCAGTTAGAGATTTGGAAAGTCAAGTTTTGAATTGCACTGTAATCGTGTATTTATTTTTACAAGTCTGTATTCAAACATTCTTTCTATTTTTAAGTTTGTTTTGGATTTTTGGATGTGGATTGCAAGTGAAAAGGATGATATATTTGGTTTATGGTGGGGGAAGTGTAGGATCGATGGGTTTGATCTTTCAAACAGTTTATGATAGAGGTTGTCATGTTCTTGGGTAAGAGTCAAGCCTTGGAATTTATAATGGAGATTGCCATGATCTTTGAAACAGTTTACGGTGAGCTCCCCACGCTGATTATAGGCTCCCTTGCTTTGGACAATGCAGGTATAGGCATTATTATATTGAAGAAGAGTAACAAGAAAGGGGAATGGTGAACCAGACGTTATGATGAGGATGGTTCAGTGGCTTTTTTTTTTTTTTTTTAGTTGAGTTGGCGGGGCTGAGGGGGCCGTTTTGTTTGTAAATGGTAGCTTATGCTAGGCGGGATCCCTCAGTTTTCTTGGTGGGATCTTGCCGTTAACAAAAAATCCTTGGAATTTTGTTATTTTTTCTGCTTCTTTCATTTCGCCTTCTTGTAATCTTCCATAAATATGAAAGGTCAGTATTTTTGGGTCTTATTGATGTATTTGTTTCTGTTTACAGGTTTATTCCAACCGCTCTCATGCCTCTTGTGGTACATACAATATGTCTTGGTATTTCTCCTTTGTTTCTAGCCTATTCAGAATTTCTTGAATTACCATGTTTCATATGCTTTTGTAGACAACAAAAATTGGGGATTGTGTTTTGGTCTCTAGTAGTATTCGTAGGATGGTCTGGATCATTTGAACCATAGGTTGTACTAGTACAGACTGAAAACTCTAGGATTTTATGCATATCCTCATTAGAGAATGATATAACTCTAAGATGGTTATACTGCACATGCTAAGCTGCATAGGCAATGTACAATTGTGTTTTGATGCAGCATTTCATTGGATTGCTAGGATGTTCTTGTTGGGGACTTTTGTCCTACACACGTGTGATGGATCCTAATAGACTATTAGCCTAGATTGTGATAGGTGAGGTATGGAGTGCTGGCCCAAATGAAAAATGCTGGTAATTTGGGAGAGCGTTGTGCCAGCAGTGAGCCTTTCAAGAAGGCTTTGACGACTCACAACAGGTTGATCAACCTGGTTTTAGTTTATGTAGAAGGCATCAATTTCCAAAAGTAAAACTGAAAAGGCAGAACTTGGGTACTTGGGAAATCTAAGAATCAAGAACTAGACTCTTAGAAAATAATTTACCTTTAAGAGGATCTTTGGACAGAGGGCAATGTAAACAACTTTAAAAAATGTGTTGAATCTCAACAAATTCCAATGCAGAAAACTAGAGATGAAGGTTCACGTAGTCTCCTAGAGGTTATGAAGTAGCTTCAAGGTCTACTCTACATGTTTCTCTGGCTAGAATTGATTGTTGTTCAAGGGCATATAGGTCTTTGTCTCCCGAGCAGTTCCCAAACTAGGACAATGGTCTTTCAGTTCTTCAAAACCAAAGATCCCTGACTTGACCATAGCTTAGAAGATTTACAATTCATCTTCACCATACACATGGCTAACATGGTGATGTGAACTGTCGATCTGTTTGGTCCAAGTAATGGACAACTTCAACCATCCAGCCATTGTGTTTCTTCCCTTTGAATTAATGTGGACCTTTGCACTGCTTTGAGTGGGACTATCCTTTTTTTTAACACTTTATTGGATGGCTACCGCGGGTAATTCTAAGCCAACAAGGGGGGCATGGCATCCTTTGTGGGTTGAGAGGGTAAGAGAGAAGGATTTTGGGATTTCATCATTTTTTGACAGTGTCGTGGAATGGGAGTGATTGATGATGGAGTTTTAGGACAGGGAATTGTGGAATGGGAATGATTGGTGATTGGAATGGGAGTGATTGGTGAGTTTTGGATTTGTTGCTAATTAGCAAATATTCAAATTTTATCTTGATGAGTTTTGGACATTGCTCTTTTTGGACATGCAGCAGGAAAAGCAAGTTGATGTGATTGCGGATGATGATGAAAGCTCGGAGTCTAGTTCGCTGCTAACTTCATCTTCTGGTAATTGTTATGTACAACAAGGGGCTGGGATTAGTAGATATAACTTAGTTTTTGTATGGAGTATGTTGAGCCTTTGTATCTTCAGCTTCTTTTCAAGTACATTTAATTTGTTGACATGTTCTGAGTTGAAAACTAGTTTATGACCTTCATGACAATCTGTCTTTGAAAAGCAGGGAAGAAGAATTCGATCTGAATCTTGAGGAAATGGACAGTTCACATTGAAGACAGGGCCAAGGTGGGCCCTGGATCTTGAGGAAATGGACAGTTCACATTGAAAACAGGGCCAAGGTGGGCCCAACATAGTGAACTGTCTACATTAAAGGTTGGCGCACATGATGGATAGTGGATATTAAGGGTGGACCAAACAAAATTAAGGGATAAGTACTTATGTGGTATTGAAAATGAAATATACTCATTTTTTTCTTTTTTTCTTTTTTTTTTTTACCTTTTGGCTGATAAGTATGTTATTTATCAAACATACTTATCCGTTGAATAAGTAGAAATCAAAATAAGTTAATCGAGGTAAAGTAGCCTATGTTAAGTAAACATAGGATCCAAACGTGCCCTAAGGAGCCTGATGCATGGATGATCTTAGACTGAGAAATTCAGTCTGACCTTTCAACCCAGTTATAAAATTCCTCCGATATGCTTTCACATGTGCAGACCACTTGCCTGAATGTGAAAAAATGTGAGGGGGCCTTATTACCATTTCTAAGGTTTAGTTCACAAAGATTAAAAATGAATAAATAAATAGATAAATAACGAAGGTTGTGGGACGGATCTAACTCAGTGGCCCCACCCACCCCCAAACCAACCGCTGCTGCTCCTCACAACTCATGATTCTAATGCAGGTAGGTATCTCAAAATGAAAATGAGTTGAAGACCGCTCACCATTGTAGGCTAGGCAAAATACAGACTGTCCTGTCCCTGTATACTTATAGACGGACCTGTGAAGGGCGGCTAGTGGGTGGAGCAAATGAATGGGATTGAGCCCACTACAGAAAAGGCTTGAATTGTTCCTTAGACCTAATCACAGTTAAACTGAGATGAGCTTTTAAGTTGGTTTGGAGAAGGCTCAGTACCGAATTTTGAGTCAACTGGGCAAGGCTTTGTTTTGGTTTGGAAATGGACCAGCCCTGTCACAAGCAAAGTCCAAAATAAAAAAATAAATAAATAAATAAAAAGCTAAAGAAACAAACTGCCCCTTTGATTTGTTTTTAATCTTTTAACATTTTAAGGGGCTTAAGATAAAAAACATAAAATTCCCAAATAAAATAATGGCATAAGACAGCATCTAATTCTCCTTCTTCTTCTTCTTCAAGGAGAACAGGTTTTTTTTTCTGACACCTCCCAATACAATCAGCAACAAACAAAGCAGAGGACTTTATTGGTCAAGACTGTCTAATCATGTTTTCAAACAGTGCGGCACTGAGCTATCTCGTATGATGATATATCCTTGATGATCATGCGTATTGCAGTACAGGTCTTTAGGTGATCCATAATATACCATTTTAATATGATAACAAAAATCAACCCCGTCCTAAGTATTTGCCCTTATTTCAGTTTGATTGCAGACCCCCACTCTTTGTAATTCTTTACTTAACCATCTTTGTTCGGGCTCCAATAATAATGGTTGGGGTGGGTTAATCTCCTCAATTTCATCTCCACCTTTCCATGGAGATGAGTCTGTGCCCCAAAACAGTTTTCTTTTTTTTTTTTTTAAATATCACAGGTGGTCCCACCTTCTGATGATTAAAGACATTGAACAGGTGTGGCCCACCCATAATGGATCATGCACCAATCTCTCTCCTATGAGACAATAACCCTTCAATCAGACACCCACCAAAAGTTAGGGTTCATCCAATGGTATACAATACGTGAACTATTTGGGACAAATGAAAGGTGAACTACACATTTGTGGTTGATTGAGCCGAGCACTAAACTAAGGGGTGACAGACAATCCAGAGAAGCTACAACTACAACAGAACCAAAACCTTCCCCCACCAATCATCTCATATACAAAAGATCTCTGGCTCTCTGCTCCTGTCTCGACAAGGCCCCATCCACTATGGATGCAACAATTCTTTTTTCTATGCTCACCAACAAGGAAGGCTTGCCATCAAATATCCTCACCTTTCTTTCCACACAGCATACATGATTGCATAGGGATGCATCCTCCATCACATATTTCACTCAGACCACTAGGAGCTTGCTACAATCCCCAAATTAGAAGAAGGCCCCAAGGGCTTCTCAGTCTTTCATCCCTATTACCTCACTAGTTTTAGGATCCATCTTTGATGTGTTTCATAAGTCATTGGACTGTTGGCATATTGGTTATACAATAGGACAAGAACCAACACTGCATCTTTTAAGTCACTGAGGTGATCTATGCGAAAGGAAACCTCTAGTAGAGTGAAAGCCATGAAGCTGCTACAGTCAGAGTGATGCCACCAAATGGGCCATCACAGATGTCTGATGCGGAGCATGGTTTCATATCATAGAATCTCCCTTTAGGAACTCATGGAATCCTAAATCAGTCCAGAATTTTACTATTGGATAAAAACTGAAAAAAAATGACCATAGATGAGGAGATGAATGCAATGTATTCCACTAATACGTAGAAGTTAACTAATCTTCCATCCAGTAAGACGCCAGTTGAGTGTAGATGGGTTTATATAGTTAAACTTCTGCCTGGTGGTTCCCTTTGCCAAGGGATACATGCAGGTTTACAAAGTGGATTATCTAGATAATTTTTCACCTGTGGCTGAACTTCATCAGTTCGTGTTGTTATTTCTATAGCTATCAATCTTTCAGCTTGACATGAAGAACACATTTTTATGTGTATATGGAGCAACCTCCTAGGTATGTTGCTCAATGGGAGTTCTCCTCTTAAGGTATGTAGATTAAACAAATCTATCTATAGGCTGAAACAATCACCCTGGGCTTGGTTTGAGAAATTCAACAATGTGGTAATCTCATTCAGTTTGAAGAAAGTAAAGTAGACCACTCAGTTTTCTCTCAATGTATTACATCGGGTCATATTGTGCTTGTTATATATGTGGATGACAGTATAATTACAGGTGATGACTTAGTAGGTATGACAAACTAAAGTTATATCTTCACTCCTAGTTCTAGATTAAAGACATTGGCTTACTTCGCTATTTTCTAGTTATAGAAGAGGAGAGATCTAAAGTTGGGAGAAATTTGTATAAAGGAAATATGTTTGTGATTTGTTAAAAGAGACAAGTATGTTGTGAGCCAAACCTGCCAAAAACACCTATGACCCTAATCTCAAACTTGATCTGGAAGGAGAGAGATTGACAGACCCTGGTATGTGTAGAAGATTACTCAACGAACTCATTTAACCATTATGAGGCCTGTTATTGCCTTATTTGCAAGTGTGATTAGCCAATTCATGCAAAATCCCAATGCTCTATATTTAGCCACAGTTACTAGGAATCTTAGATACTTAAATGCACCTGGAAAAGGTATCTTACATAGATCTAATGGACATCTTAAAATAGGATGGTACTCTGATGCAGATTATGTAGGGCCAAGAATTGATGGATCATAGAAGGCTTACTACAGGTTCTTATACCTTTCTTGGTAGTAATGTAGTTACCTAAAAAAGTAACAAGCAGAATATTGTTGCCAGGTCTCATGTTGAAGCAAAATATAGATCTATGGCACATAAAACTTGTGAACTCGTCTAAGTAGAAATCACTTTTAGAAGAGTGAAATTTTGCAGTCCAAGTTCCAATGTTTTTATACTGTGGTAATCAAACCATTATGCATATAGCCAACCATCCAATGTTTCATGAAAAAACAAAACATGTAGAGGTTGACTGTCACTTCATTCGTGATAAGGTTTCTCATAATGAAATTTCTACTCCATAATGTCATCTCATGATCAGATTGCATATCTGTTTACCAAAGCTCTTAGGAACTGTTAGTACTTCCACCCCCACTGTTAGTCACACCACAATGTTACCCACCCCAATTTGAAAGCTTATTTCCAAGCTGGATGTCTAGGATAGCTATGCTCCAGCTTGAGGAGTGTTAATGGACCATTGTGATCACTCGAGTAGACCATCTTGGTCTCATGTGTGGTCTCTTGTAACTATTAAGTTGCAATGTGTTGGGATAGAGTTTAGGTTCAGGAGCTTAGTTTATATAATGTTTTAAGTAAAGAGGGGCAGTTTTATAATTTTCCTTTCAATAATGAAAACCCTAATAATAATATGAGAGGGGTGGGTGTGGGCATGTGAGCCTATTGTGCAGTCTTCTCCCTCCTCTCACCTTTTTTCTTCCTTCTCTTCTCGTCTTCTCTTTTCACCAATCTTAAAGTTTTACAAGACTTTTCTTTGTTGATCAACCCACCAACATATAGCTCTGTCCTTGGCCTCATCTTGAATGGGTATATCTTCTGAGTTGACCGCCTTGATCCTACTCATCTCCTTTATCAATGTAAGGCCTAGTTGCCTCGTCTCCACTCCTTACAAGAAGGTATTCACCCCATGCCCAACATAGCCCGAGTAGACATGTCGTTGATCTATATATCCACAAACATAAACTCTCATCGAAGCGACTGGTCCTCCTTTGCCACTTGATCCTGCAACACACTCTGGAACCTAATTCTCAGTCATCATCATCCTCGACGTGACTGAGCCCAATGGTTAGCATTCAGAAGTTGCATCAACCCAATGAGTAACTCTTCATTGCATCCGTTCTCAAGTTTTGTTAGTTAAGTGCCAGTCTTTGCGGGCACTCGCTAGCCAAATGAAGCGCTTTACTTCCCGTTGCTCAGACATATTCCATCTGTCCTTGCCATCATCCTTCATATCCCTGACACTTTTGCCACTTGGTGGCTTGTTGGATCCATCATGGTCAATAGAATCTTCCCATTCTCTCGACCTTCATCATGACTATCCCTTTTAGGTGTTCTTGGTCCAGAAGACTCTTGTGAACTCAAATCAAACTTTCCACTGCTAATATTGCCAAAGCAAGGTCCTGCACACCTGGTCGTT
This sequence comes from Liriodendron chinense, assembly GCA_003013855.2. NCBI lineage: Eukaryota > Viridiplantae > Streptophyta > Magnoliopsida > Magnoliales > Magnoliaceae > Liriodendron > Liriodendron chinense. The sequence goes on along the minus strand of ML058492.1, from coordinate 1,399,143 downwards.
GCACTTCTTGTTGCACCTAATATCGGAACCTGTCCATGAAGTTGGGAGATGAGTTCCTTCTCAAGCAGTCAGGAATCTCTAGTATGAGCGATGAGAACTCCTTAACATACTCACTATGATGCGACAGAGACAAAAAAAATAGAAAAACGCTTCTATTATTCGAGAATTCCGAAGCTCAAAATTACAAATTTTTAAAGACTATGATAGTTACAAATGAGGATCACTACTACATAGATAAAAGAACCATCTATCTACTTTACGTGTATGACTAGAATGGTGTCATGTGGCAATCATCTAACGACCATCTAAAATCTAGAAACTTTTTTTAATTCTTCCACGCAACTCTCTACATGAATCCGCTAGAGAACTCTTGACATTCTAAATATCTCCACACTACATAATTCTAAAACTCGCTGACTCGACAGTCAACCCGGAACTTGACTGAGTCAACTCTACTCAGCAAGATCTCAAGCCGTGTCTTTAGGAAACTCAGCTCTGGAAGTGACTAAGCCCTAATTTGGTAAAATTTGTTGAGTCGACTCAATAACTTGGTCAGTTCCAAGTGGCTTGTGTTGACTCACACCAAGTCACTCACCTATCAAGCCAGTTTTTAATAAAATCTAAAACCAGAAGGCTTAAGAATCAAATTCATGGTGCCTACTTCTCTCACACATCCTCCCCACCACCATGGTACTCAAAAATGGTTACATAACAGCTGTTACTTAATACAGGCCGTAATGCCTCATTTTTATTTTTCGGGGGGTGGGGGGGGGGGGGGGGGGGGGGGGGGGGGGGAGGCCACAACAGGCCTGTATGGCTGTAACAGACCAATATATCTTTTTCCTTTAAAAGGTATCAACTGTTACAGAGCCATAAAGGCCATTACGCCCGCATCGTATCGGCCATAACGGCCACCATTACTGTTATCGAATACCTTGCCCGCCACATTGTTGTTAGGCATCTTATTTTTTAAAATATGTATACCAGTATAATTATTTTAAATACTTCTTACCATTCCTAAAAGTTTTAATTATAGTTATTAACCGTTGAGTCAAGTCGGGTCGACTCAATGACTTGACCCAACCTGGATGAGTATCAAGTCCAGTCGAGTTTTCGGGTTTTTAAACTATGCTCTACACTTTCTACCATTCTCTGGAATTCTCTAGACTCCATGTACATTTCTCAAGTGTACAGGAAGAACATAATTGCCCAAGTTCCTGGAATAACTCCTTGAAGATGTCTAAAAATCTGTGACAGATGGTACTGAAACACAACCAAAAAAGAACCAAAAATCATTCAAGACTTCTGTAACATTGACCACTCCATTGGCTTATCTAACAATAATCTGGAAGGATCTCTAAAGACAATATTGCAACCTTAACAAAGTTATTAAAAATTTAGTAGTTGTTTATTAATTTTCAAAGAATAAGAACCCAAAGAAATCAAGATTTGTCAGAGCCCAAAAATATATGCTCCCTTTAAAAGAAGAAAAAGAAAATAAAAGAGTGCAAATCAGCCCTGAAATTTACTGAATTTTTGTTAATGATTGATGTCTACACCACTGCATGGATGCGCCATAGCACAGTTGTTTTTTTGTTTTTTTAAACCATGGGCCCCTCTGTGGAGTGGACCACAGTTGGTCAGTGCAGATTGACCAAAGGGCTTGCCATTCATGAAAGTTACAGGGTTGGATGCCATTAGATAACATTGGACCCAACCTTCTCTTTTGGGAGGAGAAACCATTTTATACTCATTAAAATCTTACGATCTGATTACAACACCAGCGATCACGAGTCATAGTTGTAGACAGCAAGATATAATCCTTAGCAAATCAATCAGAATCGTGCCTCCTCTTTTCCTTGTCTCGCCTGTGTTTCCTCTTCTCATCAGAATCATGAGACCATCGTTTTTCCCGCTTCTCACGTTTTCCGTTTTTCTTCTCTTCCCGCTTTCTCCTCTTCCTGCTTTCATCCTCCGAAGCTTCTTCACTGATTCTCGGCGTGGGTTTGGACATTCTTCCTTCTGTCCCATCGGGTGAAATATTTTCATTCAAGGTAGCTGCAACAGAGCTCGATTCCCCCAAACTTCGGGGTGTTCTGCAATTATCAGAAGACATTTGAAATGGGTTTATGTTTCAATCAATACCTTCATCACAACTATTTTGGGGCTGCTTTATGGATCCTAGTTTGCAAATATTGAAAGAAAATGGAATGTTAATTTGCTTGCAGCAGAGTTCTCCTTCTAGCCAGGATTTTCAAAGGTACATGGCTCCAGTTGTACAGATTCAGATATTAAAGCACACAGCCAAAACAGCGCATTTGTGATCTACACATGTGGTGGTACAACCTTTCATTTTGACAAAGTGATGCATGTGTGGTTAGATGAAAGGTTAAAAAGACTATTCAAGTTTAAAATACTAAAAATATGTAAATAACTACAGCACTATGGCCTAGACCACTAAAAGGTAGTTTCAACCAAACACCATATGGTAGACAAACATGTATGTTTAGAGATGAGCATACCCTGAAAATCAGTGTCGGATTATCCAAACCATCCAATTAGTCAACAATCCAAATTTCACAGATGGTATCGGATGGTTACAATTATCCAATCAGTGTGATTTTGAGGATATACTCCAGCCACAATCGAGCCCACATTTTGGATGATCTGCATTGGCAAACTTGTATTGCCGGGTGTAATGTGAAGTAGATTCCTGGATGCCATTCTAAAGAAGTTGTGGAAACACTGGCAAATGCATGGAACAGTCTTATATTTGGTTATTTGACGGGAAGATTAGAGCAGCAAGTATTGTGTTTTTGTTAATGGTACCTGGAAAAGCCAAGGCCCTGAACTCTTGCTGCTTCAGCGTGGCCAGCACCCAGGTCTTCTGCAGTGGATCCTCTCTTCACCAGCTCTGAGAACTCATGCTTGTCTAGCCGATTGCCTTGGGGTCGACCAGCACGCTTGGGAGCTAAGCCAAGGGCCTCACACATTGCTTGCTCTTCCTCCTCCTTGATTCTTTGTATCTCTGCTTTGGCGGCCTCCATATCTATCTTGGAGTTATTATCCCTCGTGTACCAGTGTAGGTCCTTACCTGATGAGAAAATTGAATTGACGAAAACGGATGATATTGTTTCTCAAAGAAAAATCTTCCATTAGCCCAAAACTGTCCAAAATGAGGACACAGAGACAGTTCATCCCCAAATGATGTTTCACAAATGATTTGTGCATATCAAATAAATACCGAAAACCTGAAAACTAGGCTGAGAGGATAAAAAAAATTACAGTACACAAAATAAGAGGACCGTTCTTGAATAAACTTTTATTGAAAACAGCTTGGCAAAAGCCAAGACAAAAAATACAAGAGGCGGGGACCTACAGTTCCAGCATAGAGACTACATTCAAATCTACTTGAAGGCACCCAGTAGCCCATTCAATTACGTGCTTTTTCACCCTCCTCATAATCTGCTCCAAAGATGTGAGCTTGCCGTCGAAGCACCGAGCATTACGTTCCTTCCAAAGATTCCATAAACCAGCCATAAGCAACAGACACCAAACTGATAGCCTATCTTTCACAAAACGAACACCATGCGAGGCCCAAATCATTTGCAGGATGGATTGTGGCATAATCCAAGAGACATTGAAGAGATTGACAATGTGGATCCACATCTGAAAAGCAAAAGGACAATGCAAAAGAAGGTGGTCGACTAATTCCGCGTCACTCATGCACATAAGACAAATGTTAGGGAGGATCATGCCTCTTTTTTTCAAGGTTGTTTACGGTTAGAATCCTCTTCCTACCCGCGAGCCACAAAAACGAAGATAGCTTTGGGGGGGGCTCCATAGGACCAAAAATCTGTAGGTATGGGAATCTCGGATGTGACTCCATGAGGCCTTACCAAGTTATAATAGGATCTAACCGAAAAAGACAAGCCCGACCATACGAGCGAATCTCTCAACTCTGGAGTGAGGGAGTAATGCTAGAGACGAAGTAATAATCTGATGTATTCTTCGCATTCCGAATCTGATAGGCCCCCCTCCTGCATTGGGGACACCAAACTCCCAAACCTTCTCGAGAGAAACAACGGTCTACCGTGATGTTCATCTCAGGCGATAAGGAAGCTAACAACGGGAAATCCTCGAGCAAGGGTCTAGAGCCACACCATGTATCCTCCCAAAATCTAATGCGGACGCCGTCCCCAAGAGAGAATGAAGATAATGAATGACTGAAGGACAAAATGAATAGCTTTCCAAATGGCTGAAGGCCGATATAAAGACGAATTCTTGATCGTCCATCCTCTTTCTTCCGTGCCGTATTTCTTAGCCATGAAACCTCTTCATAATTTTCCTTCTTCCAAACCTCCATTGCCATTTGCCAAGCAGTGCCAAGTTCATAAAATGGAGGTCTCTAAGACCCGCATCTCCCTCTACTATAAGTAAGCACACCTCGTTCCATTGAAGAAGATGGAATATATGAGAGTCCTCCGCACCTTGCCATAAGAAGTCTCTTCTCAACTTGTCAAGTTTGGCTAGCATCGATTTCGGGCACTTGAAGAGAGACATGAAGTAAAGAGGAAGATTGGATTGAGTTGCTTTAATGAGAATGATGCGCCCAGCTAAAGAAAGATGTTTACCTTTCCACCTGGATAATTTCTATTCAAACTTCTCAATCACTTTGCCCTAAAGTTGTTTTGTAGGTTTCCCCAAACCTAGTGGAAGGCCTAGGTAAGAAGGAAATGAACCCGAACCGCATACGAAGATAGATACGAGAGAAGTAGCCTCTTCATTGGACAGCCCTATCCCCAACATTTCACTCTTAAGTGTGTTGATTTTTAAACCCGAAACCTCTTCGAAGCAGCCCAAAAATTTTCTAAGGTTTGTCTATCTTGATATTGTCCACATCACAAAAAAGAAAGGCATCGTCGGCAAACTGCAAATGGGAGACGGTGGGACCCGTATGTGAACTTTGAAAGCCCAAGATGAGACCTTACTACTAGCCTTTATCTAACATTCGACTTAGGGCCTCCACAATGACTAAAAAGAGGAAGGGAGAGAGAGGATCTCCTTGCCTTAAACCCCTTTGAGGTTTTGAAAAAACCATTTGGAGTCCCATTGATCAACACCGAAAAAGAAGCAGATGAGACACATTCCATCATCCAGCTGATCCCCTTGCTGTCGTAGCCAATTCGACCCAACATGTACTTCAAGAAGTTCCAATCTACGTGATCGTACGCCTTCTAGATATCGAGTTTGCAAACCACACCTTTTTTTCCTTTCCCTGCATCTTGAATCGATACATCATTGGCAAGCAGCACACAATCTAGAATTTGCCTTTCTGCCACAAACGCCCCCTAATTATCAGAGACGACCTATGGTAGAACCATGGTTCTGAATGTCAGTATCGGTCGGCGTATCGGCCCCGCGGAAAAATGATACGATATGGCGTCGCGTATCGGAATCGGGCCTGTATCGGACCGTATCAGTCAGAATTTTTTTTTTAAGCTAAAAAATATGAAAAAATATCAGAAAAATAAGATAAAATGAGATATTCACGAATCTATCATTTATTTGTATTTTGACCATGTATTCAATGGTGTATCGGACCATTCTTTGGTAAGAATGTTGTCCTGACGGGTCGACTTTCTGTAAGTTCTGGTGTTGATTTTTTCTTTATATAAGCTGTTGATATATGTCATAAATTGATATCATATATTGCTAATAGTCTAATATGTCCAGCAAGTATCACTACTCAGTACTCACTAGTCTATAACAATGCAAGTGTAGAAAACTAGAAATACTTAGTACTTACCAATTTCCTTAAATGTGAATAATATAAACACTTAAAATAACATTTTCGTTTTTAGCCATCCCAACAAATACAATTATACAATAATGGCCACTCTATAATCTGCACAAGATACAAATTTCAGGTGGACCATTAAAAACAGTGGTTATGGGCCACAGGAAACAGTGGTTATGGATCATTAAAATTTAAGGTGGACCATGTCACAAGATACAAATTTCAGGTGGACCATGTTACAAGAAACAATGGTTATGGACCATTACAATTTCAGGTGGACCATGTTACAGGATACAAATTTCAGGTCGACCATGTTACAGGAAACAATGGTTATGGACGATTAAAAACAATAGTTATGAACCACAAGAAATAGTAGTCATGGACTATGGAAAATTTAGGTGGACCATGTCACATGACAATAATTTCAGGTGGACCATGTCACAGGAAACAATGGTTATGAACCATTAAAAACAATGGTTATGGACCACAGGAAACAATGGTTATGGACCATTGAAATTTCAGGTGGACCATGTCACAGGATACAAATTTCATGTGGGTACAAAAAATCAGACATATATTAATCTTAGGTGGACCATAGTGAGTGATGTCTTGAATGTGGGGCCAACTCTAACATTTATCGTATATCCATGCCATCCATTCTTTTTGCCAACTCATTGGTGGCCCCAAAGACGTTTTTAATGGTAGACATCCAGTCACCACTGTTTCATGTGGTGTGGTCCACTTGAGATTTGGATCTACCTCATTTTTGCACTCATGCCATAAAATGATTTGGCAAAATGGATGGACGGTGTCCAACAATTGGCATGTGGGTGAGCCCTGACCGTGGGGCCCACCCCATATATGTTTTATATCCATGACGTTCATCTATTTTGCTAGCTGCTTTTTGGGCACAGTCCCAAAAATGAAGCAGAAGCAAATTTCAGGTGGACCACACCATAAGAAAAAAATTGGACATTGAACGCCCACCATTACTAGTTTCTAGGCCCACTGTAATGTTTATTTGCAATCCAACCCGTTGATAGGGTCACACAGACCTGGATGCAAGGGAAAAACACAAATAACAACTTGATCCAAAGTTGTGGCCCCAAGATGCTTTTAACAGTGGAAGTTCAATCCCTACAGTGTGGTCCACTTGGATTTGGATTCCCTTCATTTTGGGGACCATGCCCTAAAATGAGTTGGAAAAACTAATGGACAGCGTGGATATACAAAACATACATCAAGGTGGGCCCCACGGGTGCAAGTGCACGGAGCATCATACCCTCCGGAGTATTTTAAAAAAAAAATTGGGTGAGACGTGGCTGTGAAACACCCACGTCTCTGTTCCTCTTTTCAAGGGAAATGGATTGCGTACTGAGTAACCCCGCATGCTAGCGTGCGGAGTAAACTCTGTGGGGCCCACAGTGATTTACGTATTTTATCCACTCCGTCCATCCATCTTAACAAAAAAATTTAGGTATGTTGCCAAAAAAAGAAGCATATCAAAATCTAAAGTGGACCACACCACAAGAAAAGTGTGAACTGAATGTCTACCATTGAAAAATTCTGGGAGGACACAGAAGTTTTGGATCAAGCTGATATTTGTGTTTTCCCTTCATCCATATCCATGTGATCTTATGAACAAGTTGGATGACAAATAAACATCACTATAGGGCCTAGGAAGGTTTCAACGGTGGAAATCATTATTCCCACTGTTTCCCGTGGCATGGTCCACCTGAGATTTGGATATGCTTAAATTTTGGGCTCAACCACTAAAATGAGCTGAAAAAACATATAGACGGAACAGATAAAGCACATACATTCTAGGTGGGCCCAACTGAGTTTACTCCGCACGATAAGAGCGTGCGGAGTTACTCCGCACGCAATCCGATTCCCTTTTCAAGAGGAAAGAGAGAGAGGGAAAATGAAAAAAAAAAAGAGAGGGAGAGGAAAAAGACGAGAGGGAAAGATGAGAGAGAATGAGAGAGAGAGAAGATGAAGATGGTGCGGCCGTGCACTGCAGCCCCTGCCTAGGGAGAGGAAAAGGACGAGAGGGAGAGATGAGAAAGAGAGAGAGAGAGAAGGTGAAGATGGTGCGGCCGTGCAACCCCTGCCGCAATATCGAAGAAGAAGAAGATGTTAGGTCAGTTTTTTTTTTCTTTTCACTTTTTTTTTTCCACTGTTGCTTCACCGTTTTTGCAACAAAAATCGATGAAAACAAAAATCCCTAAAAAAATTGCAAAAAACAAAAAGAAAAAAGAAAAAAATTGATTTTCTATCTTGCGCTTCGTATCGGCCTGACCGATATGCATTCCAAATATCGGACCCGATATGGCCCGTATCCGCCGATACGACCCAATACAGTACAACAGATACCGATACGGCCGATACGAGGCCGTATCGCGTATCGTATCGAGCCGATACGGATACGATACACCCGTATCGGCCGATACGATACCGATTTTCAGATCCATGGGTAGAACCTTCCTGAATCTGGATGCCAACACTTTAGCTAGGATTTTGTAAGGTCCCCAGTGAGACTAATGGGTCTATAATCTGATAGTGAATCCGCTCCTTTTTTGGGGAACAAGAATAATAAATGTCACCCCCATGCCTCTAGGGAGGTGACCATTGGTTTGGAATTCTTAGATAAAGTCGACCAGGTCCTATTTCCCCGTGTCCCAAAATTTTTGGAAGAAATGAATGGGATACCCATCTGGACTCGAAGCCTCGTCTCTCTCCAAAGAATCAACAGCTTCCTTGATTTATTCCTCCAAAATCGGCCTCTAGGGATCGTTTGTCCATATCTGAAATCTTGGAGAAAGGAGGATTGTCCAAAGTAGGATGAGAGTGCTCTTCCTTGGATAGTAATTTAGAAAAGAAATCTACTGCAGATTGGCAAACTGCCTCCCGATCTTCAATTCTGGTTCCATCGACCAAAAAGCACTCTTTAGAAAAATACCCAAAAAGTAACAAAAAGATAAGAGGATGAGAAAAGAAAATTTTGAACATGGCACAACCCTATTGACAATTTTTTAAGATGACATTTATTTTTTTGTTGAACAGCAACGGAAATTTCATAAAAAGAAACCCAAAGAGCCAAAAAGATACAAGCGATGATGACAAAGGAGCATAATAAAGACAAATATATCTGGCCCCAAGCTTTCTTTTATTAACCCTTTATAAATTTCATAAAAAGAAACCCAAAGAGCCAAAAAGATACAAGCGATGATGACGAGGGATCATAATAAAGACAAATATATCCGGCCCCAAGCTTTCTTTTATTTTATAAAGTTGTTTTAAAAGTATAAAAGGCTTTAAGGAGTGGGCGAGCCAAAACGAAATGGTCGACATTCCGATGGGTGGGGCTAAATTCACTGGACCAATGGGAGGGTTGAACAAATCATGTCTAGATTGGATAGATTTAAGCTGTTAGTCAATTGGATAGATAAGGTTCCTTTGGTTTCGTTGTCTGGTCTCCCCAGGTCCACTTCCAACCACCGTCCTATTTTTTTGGAGGTTGTGGAAGATAGTTGGGGGCCAAAGCCTTTCCAGATCGAACTTATGTGGCTAGAAGTGGAAGGATTGTTGATCTTGTTAAAAATTGGTGGCAATCTTTTAGTATCACAGGTATGGTTATCGAGCAACAATGAAAAAAATTTATAAAAAGAAAGGCTGCAGCCAAACTATGTAGCCAGGACTCCGAACAACCAAAAACAGCAACCCACTAAAAATACAAAAAAAAATAATAATAATAAATAAAAGAGCTATACAACACCAAATTACACATAACACCCGATTACACTTTACAACGACTCGAGAACCTAAAACTCAATCTAGCTTGTTGGCATCGAAGCTACAACCTTTGAAGCTAACGACCATTCTTTTACATTTTGTTTCGCTTTCCTGAACACCTCTTCAACTCTCCCTGATCGATTCCTACAACATTTATTATTTCTTTCCATCCATAAGAACCATAAACCTTCCAGCAAAACAAGACGCCACATTTTCCTACCCACAATCGAATGCATACCTTCGTGCCATGCTAGGAAAAACTGCCTAATGGAACTTGGAGCCACCCACCTTACACCAAAGCGCTTGAAGAACTCCTGCCACACTTGACTAGCAAACCTGCAATGAATGAATAGATGGTCCACCGATTCCTCATCTTGATAGCACATAACGTAAACGTTGGGCAGGATCATCTTTCCTTTCCTAAGATTATCAACCGTAAGAATCTTATATTGCTACCTACTAGCCAAGCAAAAGCCACCACCTTTGACGGCACTCCATAGCTCCAAACATGCGTCGTCGGGCTTGATTCCATAGCCATATCCCCCTCCTCCAGCCATTTGAAAAAGGATTTTACCAAAAATTTGCCAGACCTGTCTTTCACCCATTCGAACGAATCTGGCTTTGAAATCACTGGCTTCACCTCCCAAAAAAAAGGCAATAATCTGACTAGCTCCTCACCCTCTAAATTCCTTCTACATGGAGGAGCCCAAGTAACGACTTCACCTAGCACCGAGAAACAGTTAGCTGTCGTAATCCTCTCCCCCAATGCTAAACTAGCAACCCTCAGGAACATCTCTTCTAATTTTTTATTCCCCACCCAAATGTCCTTCCAAAAATCAATCTTCCTATCATCACCTAAAGAGATCCTCACCCTTCCCACACTTTGCTCCTCACTCGAGCTACTGCCTTCCACATCGAGGAAGACCGATACAGCGATGAAGAACGTGTCCACCAACCCCCATTATCCACTCCCATACTTTCTACCCACTACCTCCCTCCAAAGAGAATCGTCCTCCACTCCAAATCTCCAAACCCATTTTCCTATCAACGTATAATTTATCCTCTCCAAGCTTCTCAAGCTTGCACCCCCTTGATCCTGTGGCTTAGAAACATCCTCCCACTTCATTAAGTGGAACTTGTTCTTGTCTTCCGCACCCCTCCATGGGAAATCCCTTCTGATTTTCTCCAACCTCTCCAAAATCAATTTTGGACATTTAAAAAGGGACATGTAGTACACCGGCAAATTTGACATTGTCGCCTTCCTCCCCCCCAACAAAAAGGATCTTGTCCTCCATTGCGATAGCTTTTTCTGAAACCACTCAATCACCTTGTCCCACACACACTTGGGCGGCTTTCCAATGCATAACGGAAGCCCGAGATAAGTAGACGGTAAGGAACCGGCTTTGCACCCATAAACCAACCAAAGAAAGAAACTTCTTCCTCTAGCATTCCCGCTCCCAACATTTCAGATTAGTTAGATTTATTCTAAGACCCAAGACAACTTCGAAACAAACAATGATCAAACGCAAATTTTCCACCAAATCTTCTTCAGCCTTGCACAACAACAACGTATCGTCCGCATACTGAAGACGAGTCAACCGGAAATATGAGTTATCAATAGCAAAGCCCCTCACTATCTTCTCCTCTGCCCCTTTGCCAATCATTCTACTCAAAGCCTCCATCACTACCATGAACAAATACAGGGATAAAGGATCACATTGACGCAACCCTCTAGATGAAGCGAAGTAGCCGTTTGGCAAACCATTAACTAAGACATAAAACTTTGCCGACGCTACACGCACGAATCCAAGACCCTCTAGATGAAGCGAAGTAGCCGTTTGGCAAACCATTAACTAAGACATAAAACTTTGCCGACGCTACACATGCACGAATCCAAGCCCGCCACCTTTCCCCACAACCCAGCCTTCGCAGCATATAGTCCAGAAACTCCCAATCAACATGATCACACACCTTTTCAATGTCTAACTTGCATACCACCCCTTTCTCTCTCCTCCGATGGCAAGCATCAATGCTTTCGTGAGCCACCAACACATTATCCGCAATTTGCCTTCTTGCTACAAATGCGCCTTGAGACTTTGAAATGACTCCCCTAATAGCTACCATAAATATCAACACAAAATCTTCGCTAGAATTTTATATAGCCCACCCAAAAGACTTATCAGCCTATAATCCGATAAACTTTCCGCTCCTTCCTTCTTAGGAATTGGTGTTATAAACGTAAAACCAAGCTCCGGAGAAATCACACCTAAAAGAAAAAATTCGTTAATAAAACCTACCACGTCCTTTTTTAAACCTCTCAAAACCTCTGATAAAACAAAATCGGAAACTCATTCTGCCCTAGCGCTTTTTCACTTCCCAGCTCGGAGATTGCATTCATGATCTCCTCTTCCAAAAAGGCCCTCTCTAATTCCTCCGTCGCCTCCCTTGAAAGAGTGTCAAAGGGAAGATTATCTAACTTTGGACAGGCCCACTATTCCTTCTTTAAAAGATTTTTATAGAAGTTCACAGTCACCACACAAACCTTAGCCTTCCCTTCTTTCCTAACCCCCTCCACCACAACTGATTTAATCTTGTTCACTCTTGCTCTCGCACTAGCCATATTGTGAAAGAACTTGGAGTTTTTATCTCCCTCTTTCAGCCATATAGCCCTTGATCGTTGCCTCCATTTGATCTCCTCCTCCCTCAGCCTTGCATTATATCTCGCCGAATGGACCTCCCTCCATGCTCTCTCTTCATATGTCAGATCGCCATTTTCTTCCTTCAAGTCTAAAGCTTGGATAGTGTTAAGAATTGTCGTTGATTCCTCTTCTCGAGCACTTAGAACTTCTTTTCTCCACACATTTATCTTACATTTCAAGAGCTTTAGCTTCCAAAACAAAATGAAACCACCTCCCCCACAGTCCGGAAAAGAGCTCCACCACTCTTTAATTAGGTTTGAGAACCCTTCTGTGTATCCATGAGAATTCAAATCTAAACGGTATGGTTGGTTTTCGGCTATCTCAAAAAACTCAAGTTACTTAAGGGCAAGTTGAATAAATGCAAGAGGGAGTTTTTAAGCAAAAGAACTGATGATGCAGAACGTGCTTTCAGTGAAATACATCAGCTTGATATCAAGGACGAGGGGGGAGAACTATTTGAAGAAGAGTGTCAAAGGCGTATTTCAGTGCAGGTAGTGTACTCAAAGTATCTGAAGGAAGAAGAGATCAAGTGGCAACAGAGATTAAGGGCACTGTGGCTCAAAGAAGGTGATGAAATAGGCGCTTTTTCCACAGTATTGCTAGTGCTAGAGCACGCAACAATTGGATAAGCAATTTGATGGTTGATGGTCACAGAATTGAAGAGAATGATCAAATTTGTTCAACCATTGTGCACTTTTACTCAAAGCTATTAGCTAGCAAGGGGAGGAGGAAACCTTTGCTGGATAACTTGCCATGCCAATGTCTATCTCCAGTGGAGCGGGACTCTCTTGAGAAGCTAATCTCGGAAGAAGACAACAAGATTGTTATTGATTCCTTGGATAAAAATAAAGCCCCAAGCCCCAATGGTTTTCCTATGGCTTTTTATCAAGTCTTTTGGGAGGTGCTTAAGAGGGTTGTGGACTTCGTAAAAGAATTCTACAAAACAAGCCAGCTCGCAAAGGGGATGGGGGCCTCATTCATAACCATCATTCCCAAGAAAGGAGTTGAGACTCTTAAAGATTATTGCCCAATTAGTTTAATTGGATATCCCTGCAAGATCTTGGCCAAAATTTTGCATCCAAATTTAGATCGGTGCTACCTACGGTCATCTCAGAGAATCAAGGTGCTTTTGTGGCAAACAGACAAATTTTATATAGCACTTTACTTGCCCACAAATATAGATTCAAGACACAAAGAAGGGGAAAAAAATTTGTGGTTTGCAAACTAGACATAGAGAAGGACTATGATCACGTGGACTGGGGGGTTTCTTGAGTACAGGTTGAAAAGAATCAGATGTGGAAACAGATGGATTCATTGGATGTGTGAATGCTTCTCTTCGGCTAGTTTTTCAGTTCTGGTTAATGCCTCACCAAAAGGTTTTTTTAAAGCTAAGGGGTTTAAGGCAAGGGGGGCCCACTTTCTCCCAAAGATAGTTCTAGATAGACTAGAAAAATTGACACACGACTTCCTATGGCAAGGGGTAGAGGAGAAGCATAAATTCCATTTAGGGTGCGTTTGGTAAACTAAATAAAAAAAGTCGGAAATTAAATTAAGTAATGGATCTATTGTGTACTGAATTTTGGTACTGATAAGTGTTGGAATACCTGTTTGGTAAACTGTCTGAAAAAATTTCTGAACACTGAAATTTAGTACTGAATCTAAAAAAAATTGTTTGGTAAAAATGTCTGAAATTTGACAAATTTACCAAATTGTCCCTAATTCGGGCCTATATCCTAACATGACCTAAAAAACAGAATCGATGGGGTGGATTTCTCACAAACATTATGATGGGCCCCACCTAGTTGGCATCCTTCAAAAACTAGAGTGAATTAAGCGTTATTGGCGTAACGTCGGACCATGGAGGTGTTGTATATCTATACAATCCATCCATTTTTCAGGATCATTTTAGGATATGGTCACAAAAATGAAGAAGAACCTAATCTCAAGCAGACCACACCTCAAGAATTGAAATCCAACCATTAAAAGCTTTTTGGGGGCAATACAAATTTTGGATCGAGTTAATATTTGTTTGCTCCCTTCATCAGGTCTATGGACTAAGAGAATTGGATCCACCTCATTTTTAGGCTCACGCCCTAAAACGATATGAAAAAACAGATGGACGGTGTGGATGTAGAATACACACATCAAGGTGGGCCCCACTATCTTGGATGAAGTCGGGTCGCACCTGAACTATTCCCCGCAATCCTCGGACGCGGGTTGGTTGGTGACGCGAACACCCGCCAGCAAGCTGGTGTCAAAGCTCTATGGGTCCCACCATGATTTATTTATCTAATCCACGCCATTCATCCATTTGTTCAACTCATTTTAAGGGATGAGACAAAAAACGAGGCAGATAAAAATCTCAAGTGGACCACACCACAGGAAATAATGAGGACAATGATGTCCACTGTTGAAACGTTCCTAGGGCCCACTGTGATGTTTATTTGTCATCCAACATGTTCATAAGATCAGAAAGAGCTAGATGAATGGAAAACACAAATATCAGTTTGATCTAAAACTTTTGTGGCCCCAAAAATTTTCCTATGGTAAATGTTCAATCCCCACTGTTTCCTATGGTGTGGTCCACTTGAGGTTTATATCTGCTTAACTTTTTGTCTCATGCCTTAAAATGATATGTAAAAATGAATGAAACAAATACATCATGGTGGGACCCACAGAGCTTTGACACAAGCTTGTTGGTTGGTTTTCACGTCACCACCCAACCCGCGTCTGCAATCCTTGGACGTGGATTACCTACCAAAAGCCTTTCATAGGAAGTTCCTGCGTAGGGATGCTAGGTAGGGCCCACCGTGATGTTTGTGAGAAATTCACTCCGTGCATCCCTTTTGAGAGCTCATTTTAGGACATTTAACCAAAAATGAGGTGGATCCAAAACTCAAGTAAACCACATGAGAGGAAATAGTGGGGATTCAGTGACCTCCATTGAAACATTTGTATGGCTACAAAAGTTTTATATCGAGCTAAGTTTTTAATGTTTTCACTTTATCTCACTGGGAATTTCATTATAAACAGTTTGGATGGCATATAACATCAAGATGGACGGAGTGGATTTCTGAAAACCATCCCCGGACATTTGTGAAAGCCTTTTTGGTAGGAAATCTGTGTGGGCAATCTAAGTAGCTACCTTGGTGTTGACGTGTTTAAGTTCTATCAACCCCACCATGATGTGTATTTTTTAGATCCATACTATCTATCCATTTTTTTCATATCATTTTAGGTCATGAGCCCAAAAATGAAGCAGATTAAAAGCTAAAGTGGACCACACAATACAAACAAGTCATGATTGAACGTCTATAATTGAAATCTTCTTAGGAGCCACGAAAGTTTTTGATCAAGCTGATATTTGTGTTTTCACTTCATCAAGGTTTGTGTGACCTTATGAACAGGTTGGATGGCCAAAAAAATCGTGTGGGCCCTAGGAAGGTTTCAATGGTGAGCGTCATTGTCCCCACAGCTTTCTATGGTGTGGTCCACTTGAGTTACTGGTCTCCCTCATGTTTTTGGCTCATGCCTTGAATTGATGTGGCAAAATGAATGGACGGGATGGATATAACACATACATCATGATAGGGTCCAATGAACTTTGTCGCACCCACACAACATCAACGCAATTAACCCTCGCAGCTTTATTGGAAGCTACTTCAAATGGGCAAAGCTGTCATTTTCAGAAGAAAAAAAATTCATAAAGCCACTTACCGCATTCTGCTCACACACCGGGGCTCTCAATGGGTCGATCTAGATCAGATCCAGTTGGATCCGGCTCCAAGTCCGAAAATTTGTAGTCGGATTCGAATTGGATTCGGATCCAACTCGAATTCAAAAGGTGATATCCATATCCGATCCACTTATAAATAGCCAAATCCATTTCCGATCCAAAAATCCATATAACCATCGGATTCGAATCGAATGTAGGTCCAAATCCACCACATCACAAATCTAAAAAATTAGTCCGATTCAAAATTTCTGTGGCCCCACGAATGTTTCAACTATGGACGTTCAATCCTCATGTTTTCGGCCCACTTGAGTCTTGGATCCGAGCTATTTTTTGTCACACGTCCTAAAATGAGCTCACAAAATGCATGGCCGGGGTGGATTTCTCACAAACATCATGGTGGGCCCGCCTAAGTTCCCAGCGTGAGAACTTCCTCTCTCTCTCTCTCTCTCTCTCTCTCTCTCTCTCTCTCTAAGGAAATCCACGTTACCTACGGGAGAAAATTAGGTGTTACCCGCAGAATAGCTTAGTGGGTGTTACCCCTACCGTGTGGCCCACATTGGTGACGTTTCGTATATCCACGTTGTCCATCCGTTTCTACAACCCATCTTAGGATGGGGTTTTAAAAAGTATACAGATCCAAATCTCAGATGGACCATACCAGTGGAAACAATGGTGATTGAGTGCCCCACCATTAAAAATTCCAAAGAGTCGATTGTAAGGTTTTAGTAGTGTTTATTTGCGACCCAACCTCTTGATAATGTCAAGAAGATCTGGATGAAGGGAAAATATAAATATCAGCTTGATCAAAAACTTTTTTGGCACACAAAGTTTTTAATAGTCATTCATCACTGTTTCTAGTGGTATGGTCCACCTGAGATTTGGATCTTCTTAGGGTTTGGAATCACGTCCTAAAATGAGATGGAAAAACATATGGACAGCGTGGATATATACACAATACATCAATATGGGCCCCACATGGTTAGGGTACCACCCATTAAGCTATAGTTGCCTAACAGTGCTAGAGATATTCTTGGAGAAATTCTCAAAAAGAGAGAGGAGAGGAGCTCACTCTCTCCTCATGCGATAGTAGGGATCCGGTCGGGTCTCACTGCTAGATCCATATTCGACCCGAATATTATTCGGATTTAATTTTGTGAACCCGAATCCAGTCCATTTAATTAATCATTTTAAGATCAAGTCCACATTATACGGGTTCAGAGCCAATCAAATCTCAGATCTGACCCGCTCCATTGAGAACCCTATCACACACCACCCCGGAGTTGAATCCGTGATTAATTTTCATTAAGGACCAATTTTAAGTGGGCTAAACAAACACCCAAAATAGCATGTTGAGGGGCTGAAATTGGAAAATCAGATTTCAGGGGCATATTAAGTGGTAAACAAACAGCCCCTTATTTAAGTGGGAAGAGGTATACAAACCATTATCAAATAGAGATGCAGCTGTGCAGAAACTAAAGTGTTGGAAGATATGAATGTGGCACTCGTAGGAAAATGGCTATGGAGATTTGGGTCTGAAGTAGGCAAGATGTGGAGAGCAGTAATTGTATCCAAATATGGTGTCCAGGAGGGGCGGGGGTCAAGAAGTCATCGCATTATCAAGCTTTGGGCATTTAGAGAGCCATTAACTCAGTAGCTCCTTTGTTTAAGTCCGATGTGGCTTTTTCTCTTCGAGATAGGTTATGCATATGTTTTTGGGAGGACTCTTGGTGTGGAGAAAGGCCTGTGGTGATGGATTTTCCTTCCATGGCTAGTTAGCACCCATGAAGAATATATCAGTAGCCAATTGCTTCTCCACATGGGTGCAGGTTGAGTGCGGTGTCCCCCGTGTTGAAGAGCTTTATTAGATGAGGAGCTGATAGACTAAGCACAATTGTTGAAGAGGTTTCATGACATTCATCCCTCTTTGGCTTTCGAAGATCATATGGTATGGAAGGCGTAAACTGCTAGGAAATTTTCAGTCAGATCCTTCTAAAGGTTACTTAGAGAATCATTGACTACAAGGAGACTAAGAATTTTTTTTCATGCCTTTTGGTCCAATGGGACACCTCCTAAGCTTGCATCTTTCACTTGGCTGGCTGTCAAAAATGAATCTTAACAATAGACAATTTTCAGAAAAGGTCAATGATCCTTCCCAATATTTGTCTATTGTGTATGAGCGATGCAGAAACGATAAATCAAATTTTTATCCATTGCTCTTTTGTGCAACAAATATGGCACATGTTCCTAGCAGCCTATGGTATTCAGTGGGCTATGTCAATCAGTTGGCGAGTTGTTTTGGGCATGGCACGGAAGCCCTACTCCTCGGCCTTCATTACCAACATGGCGCCTCATCTTGCTAGTAGTTCTATGGAATACTTGGAGGGAGCGCAACAATCGATGCTTTTGCAACAAACAACAATCGCGGGAAGAGATAGCATCGCAGTCCAAGAGAGATGTAGTAGAATGGGTATTTGGGATGTCAAGGGTTAAGGATGTTAATGTTAATGAAATTTCATCCATGTCTGGGTTGTGATTCTAGATTGTAATATGGGTTGATTTTCGGGGTGTATTTTTTGCTGCTTTAATTTTGTTAGTGCAGCCTATTTTAATAAAAACAATTACACTATTATCTGATGAAGACATCCGAGCACCGGTCAGAGTATACCAGAGGAGGAGGAGAGCTCCCATTTCTTTATAGCTAGGTGATGCATACATGGGGCCATGTAGGCCCAATTCAAGTGCCTAGCCCGTTGAAGACCCCACATGCATAAATATGCATCTTTGAAAGCCCCACACTGAAAAGATGCATGTGGGCTACCTAGTTGGACTATTCCAACCGTTGGATCATCGTCATTGGACATCTTGATCGTGGACCACGAAATAATTTAGTTTATTTAGTTGTTTATATGTTTTGTTATTTTTTTGTTAGCTTATATTTTTACTGAGATCAGGGAGTTAGGAAAAAATTTATTTTATTGAGTGTCTTTGTGTGAAACTTTTTATCTGAGAGCGTCTTTTTGTAAAAAGTCTTTCCTGAGACTATATAAGGCTCAGACGTCGATGGGCGATGGCCCATTATTGAACATATGAAATAAAACTCTCTTTCTCTTTGCTTTGTGATGAAGTAAAACCTCCTGTGATTAGAGTGATTTGGTGTGATGACAAGGAGTGAATCCAAATTATCCTTATCTCATTCTCTTCAATAAAAAAGTATTTCTTCGCTTCTCTTTTTCTCTCTCTCTAGTTTCTTTTCTTCTTTCTCCATCAACAACCAAACCCTTACTTTTTCCTTTTTCCTTTTTCCTTCTTCCAATCCTACATCCTAAAACCCTAAACCTAAAACCCCAAATCTCAAACCCTAATTCCCACAAATCTAATTCTCCCAAAAACCTAACTCTTAAAACCCTAATGCTCCATAACCCTAATTCCAAACCCTAATTTCCAAAATCCGATTCCCAAATCCTAAAGTCCTAGCCCTAACCTACCTAAACCCTCACAAATCAAGCAAACCCCTTTGAATTGTGAACAACCCTTATGCTTAGATGGAAGTCCTACCTTCCATAGATCCTAATTATTTAGTATTTTCTTGGATATAAATTGCAGGTCTGTAGTATGGCTTGAATTCAAACATGTTACATTGCTGAATTTTTTTAAAACTCGTGATAGATTAGCATTATTTTGTGCTTTAAATTGTTCTAGTTAATCCGTTGATGATCTCATTGCATCATTCTAAGCTAGGTCATCCATCCTACATCATTATCCTTCAAAAAAAAAAAATTCTTTTAAAAAAGTCCCTGACTAATTCTAAGATTAAAACCCTACTTGGGAAAAAAACAAATGAATGTACACCTAAATCCCATTCATATCCATGCAACCGTTTACTAAATCAGTCATAACTTAATTCATGCTAGACATGCAAGTTTGAAAGCTAACTCAATAAGAGCGGGCATTTGGCACCAAAGAAGTGGCTCAGAAATTGAATGCCAAAATAAGGGTGCCTTAACCCATTATTGACTACTCTTGTAGGACACCAAATACCATCAGGAGTATGAGACCAAAACAATCTCCAACAAAACGATTGAGGCCCACTATGGGCTGCATCGATTCTCCATTTAAAAAAAAAAAAAAGAAAAAAAAAAGGCAACATGAATTTGATTTTTAAATCGTGTTTTCAGTAGTTTAGCAGTTTCTCAAGATGTGATTTCTTTCTTTCTTTCTTTCTTTCTTCACCATCATCATCTAAGCATTATCCCAACTATTTGGGCTTGGCTGCATGAACCTTTTCCACCATTCTACTACATCAAGGGCCATAAGGCCCATAACTTCAGTGAGACCATCGATCATCAAGTCTTTTCTTGTTGCCTGCACCCATGTCCTTTTGGGCCTTCCCCTTGCCCTTTTACAGCCTTCAACTTGTATCAACTCACTCCTACCCGGCAAAGTCCTTGGTCGCCTTCACACATAACCAAACCATTTAAGTCTATTTTCCCTCATCTTTACCTATTGGTGCTACTCCTAAGTTCCCTCGAGTACATTCATTTCTGATTTTATCCTTCCTTGTCTTGCCACTCATCCATCTCAACATCCTCATTCAGTTATACTCATCCTATGAACATGTTGTTCCTTAACTACCCAACATTCTGTCCCATAAAGCATGGCTGGTCGTATAGTGATCCAGAATTCTCTTGATTCTATCCTCTAACAATACTTGCAGCATATATGTATTAATAGCATTGTACCTCCTCTCAAACACAAGTTCTATTAATAAAATCCTAACACTTACTCTCTTAATATCTACAACTCTATCCTTTTAATCATCTACCACTATCCCTACCCCATTTCTATTATTATCCTCTCCTATATACCAAAGCCTTCCATCAATTTATCTAGTTTTGGCATCTTTCCACTTGGTCTCTTGAATGCAAGCTATGTAAACTCCCCTTCATTTCATCATATCTACTAACTCCATACTCTTACCTATCAATTTTGTATATTCCATGTGGCAAGACAAATCCTATTGTCCTGGACTAGCTTCTTTACGCACGTGCATCCAAAATGGAGCAGGAATCCTTGCTTATTTCTCACAACAATCGGACTCTGTTGCAGCATGCCACTTCTAGGGGACGCTCTAGCCAACCCTTGCACATTTTTCACTGCACCCAGACTCTGATGCAGCACATCACTTATAAGGAAGCCCTAGCGGAATGTCATATTCTTTGGATTCATGTTGGAAGATATGGCATAACTAGGGCTGGTCATGAGCCCAGTCAGCTCGTGAAACTCGATCGACTCGACTCGAAAAAGCTCGACTCGGCTCGACTCAGTAGAACAAGTCAAGCCAAGCTTCATTTAGGAGCTCGAGTCAGAAATCGAGTCAAGTACGACCATTGGGTGACTTGACTTGACTCGATTCAAGCTCGACTCATTTCATATAGATATTTGTTTAAAAAAAAAAAAACCCAATCTTCTTATTTCTTGGTTCTCTCTCCCCCTCCCCCACACTCACATTGGGGTCCAAGCTTTGGACATATAAAACCCTCACACGTTGGGGGGGGGGGGGGGGGGGGGGTTTCTTATTCCTACTATTTTGTTCAGGTAAGAACATTCCTTATTAAGCATATCTGATGGATTGAGTAATTTCAAGTATGAAACATGGTAAGCACACAGTGGTTGTGTTTTACACGCTACACAAACACAGGTGCTACGGTGAGACCACACACCATACGTATCTACAAAACAGGGGCTATGGTAAGACCAAACACCATATGCAGCTATTGATTGCAATTTTACAAGGGAGGTGGTGCATCTGATCCATGAATCAGTTGGGCCTCATCATGAAGATGGTCCACACAATAATCAGGGCAGTCCGTTGATGTGGTGAGCTATGCATGTACTGTGTTAATTATGGTTCAGAAAATATTATTAGTGGTCTGCATTTAATGCGTGTGAGCTGGCCAAAGAAAAAACTGATCAGAGCTAGGTCATTTTAATGGTGGGGTCCCACCTGTAGAAATACTATTCTCCCCTAATATATGTGTGACTTCTTGAACTTAATGTTGTTGACTTTTAATTTGTATTTTGTAGTAAAAAAATATAATAAATTGAGGTGGGAGCAAGCTCGACTCGACTCGAGGTAAGCTCGCCTCGACTCGATCCACTAGCTCACCTCGAAAGTTTTAGCAAACAAGGCAAGCTCCAATGGTAAGCTCGAGGGTGAGCTCCAGCTCGAGCTCGAACTCGAGGAGAGCACAAACGAGTCAAGCCAAGCTTGGCCCACCTCGACTCAACTCGACTCGACTCGATGTACAGCCCTAGGCATAACATAAGTTTGACGCCAGCTACTTGTGAGAGTATAAAACTCCCACAGGCGCATGTAATAGACTATTACATAGGCTGATTACAATCATGCGTTATCATAGGCTGATAACAATCATGCGTTATCTAATATTCTATATTACCGTTACATGGTTGATTTCTTTCTTTCTTTTTAATTTCTCCAGCAAGAAAAATGAAGATGATGGAGACTCTTGGCATCCGAAGAGTCCACCACCTTTCCACCTTTACAATGCAGATGTTGAAGATGTGCAACAGGCCTCCCCAACTGCAATTGCCCATTGAGATCGTAGGACTGAAACTGGATAAGACCCAGAGAAGGCACTCCTAGCTGTAGCTTTTGTTTATCATCTCGTGAGGAAATTTGGTTCAGAAAGGAGGCAGGAGTTCGAAGAAAATCAAGGTAGGAGTCCCAGCACCTTTTGTAAAAAGCCAATGTAACTAGCTGGGCCAAGGGGACTTATCACCCCCATTTCAAATACCACCCTCTTTAACTTCTTCCTCACCAAATCATCTTTGTAACCAAACTGCTCTTTATCTACAGGGATCGTTTCAAAGACTGACATCAAGTGTAGGCCTTTTGAAATCTTCAGCAAATAGAGTGACTGGATGAGCCAACAATCAGGTCTTATTTTTTTCTTCTCATCGTTGATGAATATATTAGTAACCCAAAGCTTGGATATATAATTTATTTGTCGCCTTATCTTCGACGGAACGATGAAACACAAGATATTTTTATCCCTCTTGGAGCCATGCAGCTCTAGATTTTTAGTCTCCATGAGCCCTCAATTTTTAGAATATTGTCAAATCCCACCTTAAGGTTATCCTTAACCTGCTTTGAGTTGGGAAAGGGGAGCAGGTTTTAGTCTAAGTTTGTAATCGCAATCTCAGCAGGAGTCCAAGCTTTTCTTCCTCGAGAGCGGAAACAGTTATTGTTCCAAACCTTCACCTTATTTTTTACTTGCTTAATCTTCCTCACGAAGATGAATCTGGCTCTCCCTTAAAATTCACTCTCATTCACCAATCTTCTACAACAAAACCCAGCACTTCAAGCCACATGTTTCCAAATTTGAAAGGAGATGGCACCTAGCATATACTGCCCGGATCTAACTAGATTGGATGGTCATTGGAAGTGAGCATAAGTAGGATTGCTTCTGACAGTTTTGGATAATGTTCCTCAAGACTTCTCAATAGGAAAAGCAGTAAAGCTTCCATTTTACTTATCTTTCTGGCAATTCGATCATGTGAAGAACCAACCATTCAGCGGCACATCGATCAGCTCTTACTGTTCACATTATCCAAGAATTGTCTCATGCTTGCAGTCAACGGACTAACCCAAAAAGGTTCAAATATTATAACAATGACGTATGAAGCAAAAGATAATGAATCTTACAATAGCATGTGTAATAAATCACTGAAAGATGGGGGATGAAATCTATCATATGTAAATGATGGATACAATACCTTTCTGCCATCTTCCAACTGGAGCCTTGATACTGTGCCCAAGATAGTTCTCTCGATGCTTATCAACCTTCACATCATCCCACTTAAACTCTGTATGAAACGACCGAGCAAGACAAAAAAAGTAAAAAGGAAAAAAAAAAAAAAAAAAAGGCGAGAGCACTCAAGTTAGTTCTGTAATTATTCAGATATAACTTAATTAATAGCAATTAGCATAGAGAATTTGTAGTAAAAAGAATTTCTTATATGTCATTGAACAAGTTCCCAACAATAACAATAGAAAACTTTATGCAGGATGACCTAATTATGATGCATGCATATGATCATGAATAATTCAGCGGAATAACAAAAACAATAACAGTAAAATATTCAACATTCACCATCATAATCTAAGAAAATCAAAAGGACACATGCAATAATGTGGGCCATCATCACAACCACGTAGTATAGATTTCAAGTATTGCGTGGAATAGATCCGGCGAGGGATGAAACCTCCCGATCTTGCATGGTTATGATCCAATCGTGCAATGGCATTCACTAATCCGGGAGATCAAAGGATTTCTGGAGAAAGTAGGTTGTGAAGAAAATCTGAGAAAGTAGGGTTTTAAATCCAATTCTCATATTAGGGTTCTAGAGAATATGAGAAAAGAGGTTTAGAAGAAAGAGGGGAAAATACTAGGTTACCTTGAAGAAAGTTGGAAGAAAGAGAGGAAGAAGGAAGAAGAAGAAGGTTGGGGAAGAAGATGAAGATCCGCAGAGAGAGGAGGAGGAGGAAGAGGAGCCACCAAACTTTTCTTAATTAATAATCAACTAAATTCGTGTTTAGGGCTTAATCCCTTTAAATAAACATTAAAAAGAAGGAAAAGTCCAAAGTACCCCTGAAACTTAAGTAAAAAACGAACTAAAAAAAAATAATTTGCGCGGTCGTCGGGCGCCCGATAACCAATCGGTCGGGTGCCCGATGGTAGCCCAAATAGTCCAGTGACTAAACAAAAATATCAGATGAATTTCGGGCGCTCGGTCGGGCGCCTGATGATTAGTGGTTATGCGCTCAATGACCAATGGTCGGGCGCCCGATGACAATCAAAACTGTCCAGAGAGTAACTCTTCAAATCGGGTGAATTTCGGGCACCCGATGACCATCGATCGGGTGCCCAACAACATCCAATCGGGTCTTCTTTCTTCCTACACATGTTTCCCATTGTGGGGTCTTCTACGTGCCAAATCACATGTATAGGGCCTTCAATGCTCTTCATCATCTCACGTACCATCATCTAGCCATGAGGATGCATGAGATGCTTGCTTCTTTCGCTGATACACCTTGAAGGGCTTGATGTCTGCATCAAAACTGCTTTCTAATACTGATGTAAGGGA
This sequence comes from Liriodendron chinense, assembly GCA_003013855.2. Taxonomy (NCBI): domain Eukaryota; kingdom Viridiplantae; phylum Streptophyta; class Magnoliopsida; order Magnoliales; family Magnoliaceae; genus Liriodendron; species Liriodendron chinense. The sequence continues at coordinate 1,373,945 of ML058492.1, read as the reverse complement.
GCAATCACATCATGAAGATTATCTGATTCTGATATTGGAAACAGGCAAAAGATAATTACAAGGAATAAAAGCAAATTTTTGAAGAAAAATAATAATAATCATACTATGTATAACACCAATAGCTTTGGACATTTTTGCCCTCATAATTAGTCTTCACAACGTTGGTTAAGAGAGGGTAAATGTGTCATAGAATGACAAGTGGTTCTGAATGTCGGTATCGGTCATTGTACCGGCCTGGTGGAAAAATAATACGATGCGGCGTCGAGTATCGATATCAAGACCATATCAGCCCATGTTAGTTAGAATTTTTTTTAAAGCAAAAAAATATAGAATAATAGGGACAAATATCTACAACAAATTTTATTAAGAAAGCCCGATTTAGCAAAACTAGGATGGGAAAAAGTTACAACCCGGCCAAGGGCATAAGATTACAAACACCTACAGCCTCAAAACCAGAAAGCCAATCGACTACGAAAGTCTTAACTCTTCTTACGACCTCAACCACGGAACATCTCCTATTCCTGAAACCTTGGCTATTCTGTTCCCCCCAAATTGCCAAAAGAACCGCCATCAACACAAGCTACCAAATCACTTTTCCATCCTTTTTCGAATATATGCAGGATTGGTTGCAGTTGAAGATGGAGAGGACAGATCTAGGAGTGTACAACTGGCTGCACTCTTGGTCCTCGTCAACGGATCCTCGAAAGGCTTCTTTAAGGCATCGAGAGGTCTTCGGCAAGGTGACCCGCTATCTCCATTCCTATTCGTTGTCATTGTGGAAGCCATTGGCAAGATGCTCAATAAATGTCAAGAGATTGGTCTTATTCTCGGGTTCAAAGTGGTAGAAGCGGCCACTCAAATTTCTCACCTCCAATTTGTAGATGACACCATACTCTTTTGCAAGGTAGATGAGGTTAATTTGCGAAGAATTGTGAGGTGCTTTGAAGAAGTTTCAAATTTAAAGGTCAATGTGGCAAAGAGCGAAATGCTTGGTGTCCAAGTGTATAAAGACAAGGAGGCAAGATTAGTGGCTATTTGAGATTGCAAAGTTGGTTCCTACATATCTTAGCCTCCCTTGTGCATAGGTAACTGGCAAAACATCTATGGGACAATGTGATAGAAGGGGTCGAGAGAAAGTTTTCAAGATGGAAGAATCGACATCTTTCCTTGGGAGGTCGATTGGCGCTAATTAAAGCAGTCTTCTCGAACCTGCCTCTTTATTCCATGTCTTTGTTCAGGTGCTTGTGGTTTGTCCTAGATATACTGGAAAAGCTAAGGCATAACTTCTTATGTAGCGGAGAGGAGGGAAAACAGAAGTTTCATCTTCTAAAGTGGGATGAGATCTGTTTATTGCTCGATAAGGGGGGAGTAGGTTTAAGGGTCTTGGACTCTATGAATTTGGCGTTGTTAGGAAAATGAATGTAGAGGTTTGCCATAGAAGAGGGGAGATGGTGGAGGGAAGCAATTGCTAGTGAGTACAAGACTCAGTACGGGGGGACGGTGGGTCATGGACTCTTCCCATTGCTAAACCTTCATCTAGGCCCTTTCACTTGCGTTCTTTTATTTGAGCTCCCTAGCCCTCTAGCATTCCATGCATGATTAACATTAGGACAATTTACTTACCCTCTTTCCCTTTGGGTTCTTACAAACTAAAGGACCTTCCCTCCTTTGGTCGACTCTTTACCTCTATCATAATTGATTGAAGAGCTTTAGTTCATCAGCTTTCTGTTTCCTTCACTTCCTTTCGATCCAGTGGTTTCCACCTTCTTTGGCAGGCCTACCAAGCCACAATCCTGATCCTTAAAATCAGATTAGGTTTTGAACACCTAACTTAGCCTCATTAAAAGATAACCCCACCTTGGTAGCCATTTTCATAGTGATGACCACAATCCATTCTGCAAATTGGGGGGCCAAGCTGGATCTTTCTACCACAACCAAAGGGAGACCTTCTCTAATGGAGCCTCCTCTAACGCTCCATCCCACTAAAAGAACATCTGACTCCTTTGGAGCAATGGCCCCACATTGACTTTAATTTGTCAAGATAGCTTTAATAATGCCCTTTTACTCCAAGAGGAAAGAGTCCTCCAATGCTACCTCTAGTTTTTCTGTAGTTCATAGGTTGCCACACTACATTCGAACAGTTATTCATCCATTATTCTCAATTGTAGGCGTTGACAACCTATCTTCCAGTGCCACTCTATTCTTGATAATGCCTTGGGGTTTAGCAGTACTATCTAAGGAATCTAGTTATAGGATGAGCGACTTAACCCTATTATCAACACCTTTCCATGGTTACCCCTCGAAAAAGTTGAGGATATTCCCCATAGAGATAGTTTTTCTCCAAACAGAGTGACCTTCCCCAAAGAATAGTTCAAAAGGACCAATATGACCTTAGAGACCAATGAATTTCCCAATATGTCCTTAAGCTTCTTAGGAGGAGATACTCTTACTAAGGTCATATTGAGGAATTTCCCCTTTGTCCTTTTTCGCTGATAGTGAAATTACCATATTACCCCCATGAGAAGATATTTTCTCGAGTTACTCAACGAGTGAAACCTGCCGCCTTATAATCAACTACCTTGAGCCACATGTCCCTTTGCTAGCTTGCATTTCACCTACTTATTTGTTAGCTAGTGTTTGAATTTTTGTCCGCTAGCATTTCACTTAAAGGCTCAAATGTGCAATCCCAATTGTTTAATGAAAACACTGATTCGCCTCCTCTTCCCCAATTTGAGCCCCTCCAACTGGTCTTCGATCCTATCTGCGTAATTACCTTCTTCCTCTCAAGACTGGAAGGTTTCCTCAGCCTCTTCGCCGGCAAACTTGAGTCCCATCGGGAAGAAAGTGACTAGAGGTGATGACTCCAACCCAACCAACGTCATCTTTTCCAACCCCACCCTTATCAGAAAGCTTTGATTTTCCACACACATACAAACATGTCTAGGAATCTCGTGTTGTTTGAGACCCCCACCTTCTGATGTAGGATACCCTAATTATGATGCATGCTCATGAACACAATTAAATCAGCGGAAAATAAAAGACAATAATAATCTAAAATTCAAAGATAATCATCATAAACTAAGAAGATCATAAAGAGACATGCAATGAAGCGGGCCATTCATCACAACCACGAAGTATGAAATTCAATTATTGCTATAGTTGAATCCAGCAAGGGATGGGACCTCCCGATCTTGCATGGTCATAACCCAATCAATCAATGGAGATCACTAGTTCGAGGAATCAAAGAGTTTCTCGGATTAGGGATTTGAAAACTTGAGAATTTAGGATTTTTATTCGATTCTCAAATTTAGGATTTCAAGGATTGGGGATAATGGAGATAGAGAGAGAGAAAAGAAAGAAGATCTTACCTTAGAGGAATATTGGAGGGGCACAAGAAGAAAATAGAAGAAGAAGACTGGAGAAGAAGATGAAGTTTCATGAGAGAGGGAGAAGGAAGGCAACCAAAGAGGCTTTCATTCAATAATAATCAACTAATCTCATTTTTAGGGCTTAGCCCACTTAAATAAGCAATGGAAAGACATAAGAGTAATAAAATAGCCTCATTGTTTAAGTAAAAAAAACCAAGCAAAAAAAAAATAATCCGCGCGGTGGTTAGGCGCCCGATGACCACTTGGTCGGGCGCCCGACGAAGGCCAAAAACATCCAGAGAGCTTGGACGCTTAATTCAGGAATTTCGGGCACCCGCTGAATTGGGGTCGGGCGCACGACGACAGTGAAAACTGTCCAGTGAGCTTTCCTTTAGTTTTGGTGGATTTCGGGCGCCTGATGACTTCCAGTAGGGTCTTCCTTCATCCTAAACACATGTCTTCCCAATGTGGGGTCTTCTATGTGTCAAGCCACATGTGTAGGGCCTTCAATGCTCCTCAATAGTCACCTAGCCACAAGGTGCTTGTGGCGTGCGTTTTCTTCACTGATAGACTTTAAATGATCTTGTGTCCTCATCAACTCCCCTCAGGTGAGAAAAACTCGGCTCCGACGAGTTAAAGCCTTTGTGACGCTCTAGTAGATCTGGATCAATACTCTGTAGCTCCACTTCAGTCAACCATGTAGATTCTGATAGTGGTTTGTTCTTCCATTTGACAAGATACCTTTGGAAACCTCCGTCTCTCGTAGAAATTATCTCTTCATCTATGATTTCCTCGATCTCTCTTTACAGATAATGGGTGGAGGAAGGCGTGGAGTAGGTTGTGAAGAAAATTCAGAGAATGGCCATGAAAGGGACGTTGGATCAATGATAGGGTTAGGGGAACGGACTAGATCTTCCACATTAAATGTTGGATTAATGCCCATTTCAGGTGGGAGGTCAATCCGATACGCATTGGACCCAATTCTCTACAATATTTTGAATGGTCCAGCACTACGCGCTTGTAATTTCTTAGCGGAACCATATGAGAACCGCTCTGGCCTGATCCTCACCATTACAGTCTCCTTCCTGAAAATCTTGTGATCTACGATGACTATCAGCTGAAAATTTATAATTATCATTGCTTTGATTAATCCGTTGTCTAATATGTGTATGCAAATCATGAATGTATCGTGTAAATGCATCGGCCGACTTTGAAGATCTCTAGGTGACAGACATGGGTAAAAGATCTATGGGCATTCTATGTTTGTAACCACTGACAATTTCAAAAGGACTCATCCCTGTTGATCTATTGATTGACCCATTAAAAGCAAATTCAGCGATAGGTAGAATTAAGTCCCAAGTTTTAACATGCTCACCCACTAGACAACGTAAAAGGTTTCCAAGACTACGATTTACCACCTCAGTTTGACCATTTGTTTGAGGGTGGTATGTAGTAGAAAACTGTTAACGAGTACCCATCATGTGCCATAGTGTCTTCCAAAAGTAACTGGTAAATCTGACATCACAGTCAGACACTATGGTCTTAGGCAACCCATGGAGACGCACAACACCATCAAAAAAGACACGAGCAATATGAGACGCGTCTGATGTTTTCGAACATGGGAGAAAATGCGCCATTTTGGAAAAGCGATCCACAACAACAAAGATGGAATCGTGCTTTTTGATTGTCTTAGGAAGTCCCAGCACGAAATCCATACTAATGTCCCGCCACGGAGCATGTGGCCCGCCACGGAGCATGTGGCACTAGCAATGGCATATATAGCCCGGTATTTTGTTTTTGTTGCTTTACCAGCTGACACGTACGACACTGCCCTAAAACTTTGGCTACGTCTCGCTTGAGACTCGACCAATGAAAACGATCCTCTACGAGGGCAATGGTCTTATCTCGACCAAAGTGGCCAGCTATCCCCCCTGAATGAAGCTCCCAGACGAGAAATTCACGAAGGGATATACAGGGAATACAAAGTCGGTCCCCTTTAAAAAAAAGCCATCTTTAAGGACATAATCACCTGTACTACGTTGAACACTAGAGACTAACGCGTAAATACCCCCAAAATCAGGACATGTGGGGTATTCATCTTTCAATTGCTCAAATCCGACTACCTCTATACTCAAGGAACTGAGCAACATCACTCTTCTACTAAGGGCATCCGCTGGTTTGTTTTCAACCCCAGCCTTATGTTTCAGGACGAACGAATATTCCTAAAGAAACGCTACCCATTTAGCATGCCTTGGGTTGAGTTTCTTCTGAGAATGTAAATATCTCAAGGCCTCATGATCAGAAAACAAGACGAATTCTTGCGATATGAGATAATGACGCCAATGTCTCAGGGATTGCATTATCGCATAGAACTCTTTAGCATAGGTGGAGTACTTCTGTTTTGCTTCATTTAGTTTCTTACTGAAATATGCTACTAGGTGGCCCTCCTGGCTCAACGCTCCACCTATACCAACATCAGATGCATCACACGCCACCTCAAAGACTTTAGAAAAGTCAAGTAGACGCATGACAAGAGCTTCTACCATTTTGCCATTAATTTCCCTAAAAGCCTTGACTGCGGCTTTAGACCACACAAACTCTCCCTTTTTCATGCATTCAGTAATGGGAGCCATGATCGTGCTAAAACTCCTAATGAACCGACGATAAAAAGTTGCTAAGCCATGAAAGCTTTCGCACCTCGTGAATGTTCTTCGGTTCAGGCTACTCAACTATGGCCCTGATCTTTTCAGGGTCTGCGCGCATTCCTTCTGATGACACTATAAATCCTAAGAACACGACTTGACTAGACATGAACGCGCACTTCTTAAAATTAGCGTACAACTTCTCAGTCCTAAGGACACTACAGACCTGCTTCAGATGTTCAAGGTGTGATTCCTTGGTGGTACTATAGATAAGAATGTCATCAAAGTAAACCACTAGGAATTTTCCCATGAACGATATCAAGACTTGTATCATCACCCTCATAAAAGTACCGGGTGCATTGGTCAAGCCGAAAGGCATGACCATCCACTCATACAACCCGTCTTTCGTTTTGAACGCAGTCTTCCACTCATCTCCTGGGCGTATGCGGATTTGGTGATATCCACTCTTCAGATCAATTTTGAAGAATATGGTGGACCTCGCCATCATGTCAAGCATATCATCGAGTCTAGGTATGGGAACCCTATACTTGACAGTAATTTTGTTTATGGCATGGCTGTCCACACACATGCGCCACGTGCCGTCTTTCTTTGGCGTCAACAATGCGGGCACGGCACACAGGCTCATACTCTCCTGGATAAAACCCTTTTGCAGAAGCTCATCAATTTGCCTCTTCAACTCTACATGCTCCGCAGGGTTCATCCTGTAGTGAGGAAGGTTCAGTAGAGTTGACCCCGGGACGAGATCAATAGCATGCTGAATATCCCTCATAAGTGATAACTCGTTCGATAAGTCTTCAGGAAACACGTCACTGTATTCCTTTAGAACCGACGTTACCTCATGGGGTAACTTTGATGGAACCTCAGGTGTAATCTCTCTTGCCACAAGGGCATACACCATGGAATCCTCCTTAGTTTCTTTCTCGAATTCTCTCGCATTGATTATATGAAGAGACTAAGGTTTGGATTTCCCCACTTCCTTAGGCTCACTCGCCTTCCCAACCATTTTCTTCCTTAGTGTGCTTTCAGGTGGCATAGGATTAAGCTTGATCTTTTTTACTGTTATGCATGAAGGTACACGCATTCGAACGGCCAAAGATAGTGACATCATTGTCGTATAGCCACGGCCTACCTAGGATAATATGTCCAACATCCATAAGTATCACATCACACCATAGGGACTCCTTGTATGACCCAAACTCGATAAGAACTAAGCACAGATGCGTGACAGGAAGAGATGTTTTATCAACCCAAGAAACCTTGTTTGGGTCAGGATGAGGTGTGGATTTCAACTTCAACCGTGCAGGGTGTTAGCGGAAATCACATTTTGACAACTTCCACTGTCCACTTTCGCCCTGCAATTCTTTTCTCCACACTTGGTGAGAGTGTAGAAGATAGTGTTTTGACGCTAATCGACACTACTCCTAGACTGAGATGGCACACGCCTGACTACTGCAAGCATTGCTTCATCGCCCACTTCGTCTTCATCAGTAAAACCTCCTTCGGGGTGATATTCTTCTACTTCATAATCACCCTGGTCATCAACACCCTCATGGGACTCGCCTATAACTAAGGCTTTTCCACGGTTTTTCGTGGGACACTAATTGGACATGTGACCGAGATTCCCACACTCATAGCATCTCACTTGACTACCCCCACTCAGACCGGCACCAAGAACCCCTTTGGCCCTGTACTCCCTAGGCCTAGGCGGAACAGTCACTTGTGCCCTGGGTTGACTATTAATGTTAGGTCTAGTTCCCTGGGGACCAAATCTAGCATTAGGGTCTCGGGACTCAAAATTTCTAATGACAGGAGCTATCAGGTATTGCTCTAACTCTTGCACAACTCGATATGCTTCATCCAAGTCCGTTAAGGGCCGAGTCATAAGCTAGCGCTAAAGATCCGCTCGAAGGCCTATCTTGAAACGCGAGAGCATTACTAAAGGGTCCTCATGGATATCACATTGCATTATATACTACTCGAATTTGGCATAATCAACGACAGACATTGACCCTTGGCGTAAGAATTACCATTTGTCAAGGAGCTTTTGTCGGTATGAGAGAGGAAGATATTTCTCCTTCAACTTCTCTTTCATCTCATACCAGTCTGTGATAGGGGCTCTACCAACGCTTTCTATCTTTCGCTCAATGTTGGTCCAAAATAGCTTGGACTGGCCCACAAGTTTCATCTTTGCAAACCGCATTTGACGGTTTTCTGACATGCCATACCACTCAAAGTAGTGGTCCATGTCAACAACCCAGTCAATGAATGCCTTCGGATCCAGACGTCCATCAAAACTCGGGGCCTCAACCCTCACATTCTTCATCGCATGTTCATCTGAATCGTAGCGGTCTTAATGATTATATGTGGCTTGTGCCTCTCGCACAACACCACGACCGGTTCCACGATCTCTACCACTATTGTCTCCACGTGCAGGAGCGCGTTCTTCAATGATCCCTCCCACTTGGGAGTGCGCATCATCCCCAACAGTGGGGTTCTCCCTTTGGGGCGTCTCTAATTGCTCAACTTTAGTCACTGTGGTTGCAATTTGGTTATCCATGCAAGCAAACTCTCGCCTTTGGCTTGTTTCTAGAGTGGTTATCTTTTGTATCAATTGAGCCGATTGCTCAGATAACTGTTCGTTATTCATGGTGGGTTGAAGTCCAAAACCTCAACCTCTGCTCATGGGCATACAAGTAAAATCTCGTAATAATTCTACTCAACTTGACCACTATGGTTATGCAACTCACGAAATGAATGAGATGGATGTAAACTATGATGAACTGACAACTACTAACTTAAAACAGAAGACTACTCAAATATGAAAATTTTCCAAATTAGGAAACTTTCTAAAATTAGAAAGTTTCTAAAATTGGAAACTTTCTAAATCTAAAAATTTCCTAAAATTGACCTAAAAATCAAAACCCTAATTTGATAACTCGATCTAGACAAAACCAGGGAAGCCTATTCTCTGATACCAAATTTGATGTAGGATGCCCTAATTATGATACATGCTCATGAACACAATTAAATCAGCGGAAAATAAAAGACAACAATAATCTAAAATTCAAAGATAATCACCATAAACTAAGAAGATCATAAAGAGACATGCAATGGAACGGGCCATTCATTACAACCACGAAGTATGAAATTCAATTATTGCTATGGTTGGATCCGGCAAGGGATGGGACCTCCCGATCTTGCATGGTCATAACCCAATCGATCAATGGGGATCACTAGTCTAAGGAATCAAAGAGTTTCTCGGATTAGGGATTTGAAAACTTGAGAATTTAGGATTTTGATTCAATTCTCAAATTTAGGATTTCAAGGATTGGGGATAATGGAGATAAAGAGATAGAAGGAAGAAGATCTTTACATAAAGGAATATTGGAGGGGCACAAGAAGAAAATAGAAGAAGATTGGAGAAAAAAATGAAGTTTCATGAGAGAGAGAGAAGGGAGGCAACCAAAGAAGCTTTCATTCAATAATAAACTAATCTTGTTTTTAGGGCTTAGCCCACTTAAATAAGCAATAGAAAAACATAAAAGTACTAAAATACCCTTATTGTTTAAGTAAAAAAAAACCAAGCAAAAAAAAAATAATCCGCGCGGTGGTCGGGCGCCCGACGAAGGCCAAAAACGTCCAGAGAGCTCAGACGCTTAATTTAGGAATTTCGGGCACCCGGTGAATTGGGGTCGGGCGCCCGATGATAGTGAAAACTGTCCAGTGAGCTTTCCTTCAGTTTTGGTGGATTTCGGGCGCCCGATGACTTCCAGTCGGGTCTTCCTTCATCCTAAACACGTGTCTTCCCAATGTGGGGTCTTCTATGTGTCAAACCACGTGTGTAGGGTCTTTAATGCTCCTCAATAGTCACCTAGCCACAAGGAAGGTGTTTGTGGCATGCATTTTCTTCACTGATAGACTTTAAATGGTCTTGTGTCCTTATCACCTTCGCTCTCGCATACTTCAACAATCTTCGCTCTTCTGATTAAGGGTCGAGATCTTTTACCTCTCCTATTAGGTTAACTACCTGTTTTAACAACCTCAACTCCCAAACATGCAACGAGATGTCATAAAATGGAAGCCAGACCTTTGCCTAATGAACTTCTGGAAACCAGCTTTCAATCGTTTTTAAAGGACTAGCTGCAAAGGTGGAACCCCCTGCTTCACCTTAACAACCTCTAACACATCCTTAAGTTCAATCCCGATAAGAGTGGGAGAAATCCGAGAGATGAATTTATGGAGAATGCCAAGCCCCCATCTACTCACCATCCAACATACTACTTCCAAGGATATTGATTCGTCTACTTGAGTCCCTACCAACCCCAATAGAAGATTGTGACGTCTCCTTGCCATCGTGGATTCAAGCACCACTAGTGTTCGAAGTATTGATATTGCTACAAGTTTCGTTGGCGAGATATGGAAACAATATCGATATTGCCGATAACTGGAAATGTGGGGAAACATGGGGGAAACGGTGGAATTTTCCATCAAAACTTCAGGAGATGCTACAATACACATATTTGCATATTTAGGAATCAAAATTTTGCAAAAACAATGCATACATAAGAAGTTTCCATTTAATGGGGGCCTAAAAGCGTATGTTGTTGTAAGAAACCAGTCCCACCATCCAACCATCCCATCTATCAATCCAACCATCCAACCTTTCATTCAAATATCCATCGATATTTCAGAATATCGGCAACACGATATTTCTCCAAGAAATCATCGACAACTGGAAAGGAATCGAAAGACAATGGTCTCAATACCGCCCATGTTGCAATAACGAAAACATATCGATATGATCAATATTATCATTGACAATTTAAACACTTCCTACAACCATGAACCCGTAAAAAAATTGAAATGGAAATTTTTTAATAAACAGATTTCTAGTGATATCGATATATTGACGATATTATCGAAATATCTACTTCTTCTGATGATGGGAAGCGAACGAATACCACCGAGTTTTTTCACCTCAATATTACAACATCAAAGATGTTGCCGAACTTTCTAAATACCCTCCAAAATCATATTCAGACCATTCCACTAGAAATCTCTGTACTTCCCCTATCAATTGATACTTGAAAAATATCAAGGGTATCGACCGATGTTTATGCATACCACTTGGAAATTTGAGAAAATTTTGAAAAAAAAATATTTACGTCAGATTTTTTGGGAAATCATAACTCGATATGTTTTGACGACTCCAATCAAGTTGTTCCGTATCAAAAACACAATTTTGGTGAAGAAATAGCAATAAGAGAGCGAAAATTGGGACGGATCCCTGTAAGTGAGAAATTTTTATTTTAGTTGTTCATCTTTTTACTTTTTAATAGATTAGGAAGAGAACAATTGTAGATACATCATGGCAATCCTCTGGGCCATTTGGGGAACTACTGAACTAGGCACAGGTGATGTTTTCGAAATATTATCGAAGAGGAGAGAGTTATCATTCATAGAGTTAACAGTCTAGTAGCTGAATGGGCAATTTATGTTAAAGCGGCTCTGGCCGCTCTCCCTACAGTGTAGGTGGTCGTGGGCTTGTATTCTTTTCCACCTTGGCGTGTTTTTTAATAAATTTTTAGTTACCTCTCAAAAACAAAAGATACATTTTACACCCAAGTGTCATGCATGGACGTGGATTTTAAGCAACAAATGACTATTTTGAAGGTGGAAACAAAAGAAATTGGGGAAATCTAAATTACTTCTATTTTCACCCTTTAAAGTTAAGTTGATCTACAGATTGGCCACAGATGGCCGTACTTAAAAAATTTTGATATAAAAATATTTTTAATTTAAAATAATGAAAATTGAATTAATTAAAAATACATTTTTAAAATATATTTAAATAGAGATACAATGAATAAATGAGAGCAATAATTGAACAATCGTATCTTACTTTAAAAAAAATAGTTTATTAACAACATATTAATTCATCATCATCTAAGCCTAATCCAAATTAATCAGGGTTGGCTACATGAATCCTTTTCTGCCATTCCACTTTATCAAGGGCCATACCTTCAGTTAGACTATAATTCATCAAATTTTTTCTTACTACCTTCCACGTCCTTTTGGACCTTCCCCTTGCCCTTTTAGAGCCTTCAACTTTTACCAACTCACTCCTAATGGGCCTAATTATGTCTTCATTGTACATGACCAAACCATCTAGATCTACTTTTCCACACCTTCTTACCCATCGGTGCCACTCCTAAGTTCACCCGAATGCATTCATTTCTATTTATATCCTTCCTTCTCTTGCCACTCATCCATCTCAACATTCTCATTTCAGCTTACCCCATCCTATGAACATGTTGTTCTTTAACTACCCAACAATATGTCCCATAAAGCATGGCTAGTCATATAATTCCCTTTCAGTTTGAGTAGAACACGACAATTACATAAAACTCCAAAGGCATATCTCCATTTCTTCTATCCAACTTGAATTCTATGGCCAGCATCCTTCCCAATCTCTCCACTCTCATGAATTATTAGCCCCAAAAGTTGACATTTTTTTAAATATCTTGGTCAGCAATCTTAACTAATTCCTTGTTCTCACTCCTATTCTTACTAAAATTGCACTCCATATACTTTGTTTTGGTCCAACTAATTTTAAATCCCTTAGATTCTAAAGCACCCATATACTCAGCGAATCTAGCTTCGTGTTTACACCTTCCCTCGTCTTGTCAATCAAAACCATGTCATCTGCGCAACATACACAATGGGATCTCTTCCTGCAAATGCCTCATTAACTCGTCCATAACCCATGCGAAAAGTACGGGCTCAATGTAGACCCCTAGTGCAAGCCTACAGTAATTGGGAACTCACTTTGTATCTCCACTAGTGGTCCTTATATTTGTTATTGTTCCCACATATATATCCTTAATCACGTCTATATATCCTCTTAAAACTCCTTTCTTTCCCAACACCTACCAAATTAACTCTTTACGAACCCTATCGTATGCTTTCTCTAAGCAAATAAAGACCATGTGGAGATCCTTTCTTCTCTCCCTATATTTCTCCATCAATTGTTTTAAGAAAATAGCTTCAGTTATAGACCTCCCAAGCATGAAACGAAACTAATTTTCTCATACATTCGTCTCTTGCCTTAGTCTTTACTCATCCAGTACTCCCAAAGTTTCATAGATGGCTTACAACTTTAATACCATGATAGTTAGTGCAGCTTTTTTGTCTCCTTTATTCTTATAAATAGGTACCATAGTACTTTTCCTCAATCCGTCAGGCACTTTGTTTGATCTTACAATCTTGTTGAACAACTTTGTTAACTAAATTAACCTAGTATCCCCCATACACTTCCAAATCTCTATTAGAATACCATTGCCTTTCCTATTTTCATCTTCTCGAAGCTTCTTTCATTTCAGATGTCCTAATCAATGAAAGTATCTATGGTCTCTGACATCATTTGAGTTTCTAGTTCCTTCTATCAAGACCCAAGTGTAGTGAGAAATGGGCAAGGGAGCTAGGGCATCCACCAGAAGTGACATGCCACAAAAAAAAAAAAAAAAAAACTTGATTGTTGTGAGAAGCAAGCCACCAACTTGACAAACGTCCCTTTATCGAAGCAGGGGACCAACAATGAGAGCACAAAACTCATATAGGTTGATTACAATCAAGCACCAAATAATCTACTACACAAGTTGATTACAATCAACGAGTTCAACAACATATTAATTAAAAATAATTTCTAATTTTGAAAATATAGAAAACTCCTTATTAATTACTATATAATAAGATTTGTAATGACGAGACCATTACATATTTGTTTTGTTAAAAATACTAATTATTTGAAAATACTTAATTAGTTAAAATAACCTTAATCCTGCCTGAAAGAGATAGGGAATAATGACTTCAAGCCGTCCCATAACTCCATGTGGATCGAAGTCCAAGGCTTTTTCTTTTTCTTTTGACCTTTGGTTGTATTGTTGATATTATATGAAATTTGAATGATATGATCTCATTTTAAATATAATTGCATCACTTATCCGACGGCGTATAGTTTTGGCCCTAAACAATGGATAACTATTATGCATAATTATTTTGTGGATTGTTATGAATTCTAAGTGTGTAATCATGTGCCTTTTAACATCTCCTGAAGTTTCATTGAGAAATTCCACCATTTTGTTAAAGTTGTTTCCCTCATACTATGATACATCACATGATGAATGCGATATTTTCAACTATTTCCTGCAATGTTTTAGATTCCCAAGGGTATCATACATGGTGCGATACCGATACATAAACCATTGTCTGAAATACAATAAAAAAATAAATAAAAATAAAAACTCCTTCTAGGCTTTGGCTACCTTTAAACTTTGCTCAAAATACAAGTGACCTTAACCCACCAGTTAGTGCAGCTATCGACTTTGATTTATTATTATATGTTCTAATATTCCTCTCTTTCCATGAAGACCATAGGATTTCAACAAAATACAAACCCCATGACTTTCTCTATCTTCCTAGACAAGGCTACCTTTCCTATTGTCTGAGAGATCACCATAGAAGCTGCCATTGCCCAAGCCACAACAAAAATCCCAACACATCATCCCCAAATATCAATACAAATGAACAATGACAAAAAAGTTGGACAACCATCTCATTCCTTAGACATAAACAACATCTGTTAATGATGAGACTCTTCCTATTAAGCAAATGATTAATAGTAAGGGACTTTATCCTGCACACCAACCATCCAAAGGCTACAACTCTAGCCTTTAGGAGGCACCTTAAACCTCCCATAGCCAAGTTGTCATGTTCCTCTTTTGGCCCCCTCCCTCTCCTCTGCAGCTATATGTTATACAAGGATTTGATCGAAAACCTCCCATTCTGTCCATTTCCACACCCTCATATCCAGTGTTCGAAGTATCGGTATCACTACAAATTTCCCTGGACTGGGATACAGAAACAATATCGATATAGCCGATAATGTCACCGATAACCGGAAGTGCAGTAAACATTGGGTAGACATGGAAAAATGGTGAAATTTTCCATAAAACTTCAGGAGATGCTAAAATACGCATATTTGCAAATTTAAGAATCGAAAACTTCAAAAAGAATGCATACATAATAAGTTTCCATTTAATGGGAGGCTTAAAAGCATGTGTTATTGTAAGAAATCAATCCGACCATTCCATCAATCCCATTTATCCATCCAACTATCCTACCTTCCATCCAAACATCTATCAATATTTCAGACCATTGACAACACACGACATTTCGCTGAGAAATCGTCGACACAGCTAAAAAGGAGACGAAAGACTGTGGTCTCGATATCTCACCCATGTTGCGTTAATAATAATATCATCGACAATTTGATCACTGCATACAACCATTTGCCCATAAAAAATTTGAAATGGAATTTTTTTAATAAACAGATTTTTGGCGATATTGATACATTGGCAATACTATCAAAATATCGCCGATACGCTGGCAATACAAGTGACACTTGGAATTTACACAGTCAAAATTATAGGTGATACATTAGAGATATCGATACATTGGTGATACAATCAACGCCTAGAATTTACACAGTTGAAAATATTGGTGATACATTGGAAATACTTAGTGATATATCGCCGATACCTAGAATTTTTTATACTATCGGTGTTATTGGTATTGCTACCGATGTAATCGGTATCGCTACCAGTGTTATTGGTATCGCTAAGCTAGAGATAGAGATAATATCGGGGATATTTCGATAATATCGGGGATACTCCAAACAATGCTCATATCCCACTAATCTTGATTGAACCTCAACTCTTCTAGTAGAGACAATAGCTCCACAAGTTGAACCTCCTCATCCTCCCTCGAGCACCGCCTAAATTCAAAATGCCTAAGAACCTACTCACATATGCTATTTAAATCCTCAACCACATTAACCTCTCTACATATAACCACATTGTAAACGATACCAAACCTATCGCATGGAGACACTATCGCCACAACTCGTCCTCCTAGAATTGAATTTGCCTTTCATCCCCAACCACAAAACCAACACCTAGATTCAAGAGACCTTGCAATCTCATGTTAGTTTTCCACACGCCTAACCCCTATTGCTTGAGCGAGAGGTTGTAATTCCCTCAAACCATATTTGAGCCATACGACCTGTCTCCATGGAGCTTCCTTCTCTTCCCTAAATAGCCACAGCCAGTTTGCTAACAATGCTTGATTCATCGATTTAAGGGGTTGAAGCCCTCTTACTTGATAGATTTACACACACCATTCCAATCCAACAGGGGATATTTATAGATATCTCTTGTTACATGCCTCAAAAGGTCCCTTTAGAGTTTCTCCAATTTGTTAATGACACTTGCCAGAAAATGAAACATCGAGATTAAGTATATGGCACAGCAACCAAAGTGAGCCAACCTAACACCCTAACAGCTCAGTCAATTCCTCCACCTCTCTATTCTCCATTTTCACAGCCAAGAATGCTCACTTTTTTGTGAGATCAATTTTCATCCCTTGTATCCTCAAAACATATGAATATACATTTTCAAAGTCGTAATCGGTTGACCATTTTTACCATAAAGAATTTAAGTTTTGTCCACAAACTAAAAATGTGTTGATATTTGGAATTCAACAAATTCGCCCTGAAGCGTCCAATGAGCTCTTAATTATGGGCCTGTTTAGATTTGTGTGACTCAAGTTAAGAGATCCCTAGCAGGCAACTATACCAAATCACCATACATAAAGGTGAGTCCTTACCATGTGTCCTGAAGGAGCTAGGCAACACAAAGTACTTGATAGAGCTTCCACTAGAAATGGAATTCAGCCCTATCTTTAATGTGGAAGCCCTTAACTGTTTACTCTAGACACCATGAAGACAAGAATAGAGAAGAGCAGTATCCAAATACCCAAGGTGTGGTCCCAAACCACCAACTTAATACGAAGATATTTCTCAGCAAGCAGTGATGTCAGCCAAGATCGAACATCATGAAGATTTCAGTGGAAGATTTAAATGCATCAGCCAAGAGTATTATGTGGATTACTCTGCCATCAATTCAACAAAGCCAAATGCTTCCATGCACATGCAGAAGAAAGGGGCCAGATAGGGCTCCATTTAATCACACATAGCAGGGGTCCTTATTTGTCTCTAAGTAATTTTCCTATTTGTTTCCAAATAATTTTAGGAATTTTCCTAATTGGGTCTTTTGCACTCCTAGAAAGTCCATTTCGTGCAAAACTCATAAATAGGCCCTCATGGCCACACATTTAACACATCAACGATATTTTCAGAGAATACTGCCGAGAATTTTTCCCTTTCTCAATGTTAGAAGACTTGATAAGGGGGATTCATGTAATCTCTAACATCGGGGCTAGAGGACTTGTGAGCTTCTGCCCAGCGGACTTTTATTTATTCTTTATACTTGTTGCTTGTCTTGAGGGTCTTCCGACACTACGCTCATGTTACTGACTTGAACTTCAATCTTGTATACGGAATTCAGTTTTTGCAATTAGTTTCATTCTATTTGATATTGTGTTCAAAACCATGCGATTGTAGGTGGACCCACTTGGGCCCCATAGAAGAATTTTTCCCTTTCTCAATGTTAGAAGACTTGATAAGGGGGATTCATGTAATCTCTAACATCGGGGCTAGAGGACTTGTGAGCTTCTGCCCAGCGGACTTTTATTTATTCTTTATACTTGTTGCTTGTCTTGAGGGTCTTCCGACACTACGCTCATGTTACTGACTTGAACTTCAATCTTGTATACGGAATTCAGTTTTTGCAATTAGTTTCATTCTATTTGATATTGTGTTCAAAACCATGCGATTGTAGGTGGACCCACTTGGGCCCCATAGAAGAAATTCCAAACAAAAAATTAAGTGATAAGATATCTTCTAGTTGATCAATGCTCCGAGTACCCGAATTCTAAGTACCAGCAGTCGAAGAAGCATAACAGCTAAAAGAGCAACTTTTTTCCTTCTTTCTAGATTTACGTATGAAGCTGGAGCTAGGCACGAGAATCTCGAGAGACAAATGAACGAAAATCAACAGGGGAACTATGAATTGTGGGAGAGGAACTAGTCGTTTCAAATGCAATAGAGAAATGTCGCCATTCGATGGAATTTCAACAGAATATGCGAATAGGACAACTTCTAAGTTCTCTACGCATAAGTCAGAAACCCTAATTCAAATCAGCATGCTTTAAAAATTAATAAAAACCCTCAAGTAGAATTAAGATAGATTTTTTTCCTTTTTCTAAAGGGGCAGATCACAGAAAATATGAAAAATCCATGGCCCAGATTTCCGTAATCAACGGTAGATGAGGAAATAAAGACATGGAGTGGGAAAATCAGACGAGAGAAACGGATTCATTCGATTTGAATAACTAGGTTAGAGAGAGAGAGAGAGAACATACGATCTCGACCGCCACGGACACCTCCTCTGGAAGGATGATACATTTCTTCCCTCCCGGCGAAAAAAGAAAAATGACTCCCTGAGAAAAGAAGTATAAAGATTCTCTCTCTCTCTCTCTCTCTCGACGAATTATTGCTTACCGCTCAGGAACGCGCGCCGTACATCGTAGGTGCGGAAAATAGTCATTGCCTCAGCACGTGTTTGTTGAGGGACCGGAATACGCAATCTCCGTGGGGTTCTCCAAGTTGTACATATAAAATTCACTCCGTCCATCCAGTGAAAACCATTATTTGCACCGTATACAAGAAGATAGGCCATTAAAATCTTGTATGGGCCACAAAATCAGAAGCTTATAAATTTGCTAGCAAAACTGTTAAGTTTACACATTGTGGGTCGCTTGAGTTTTGCATCAGGCTGATTCTTATGATGAGTTACACCTGAAAAATGGGTTTGATGAAATATAGTTGTTGCACCGTATTTCTGGCTGATCGCACAAGGACGAATCACAAAGAAACACATGGTTTTATGAATTTTGTGAAGTGGATATGCGAAGAGATGAGCGAGGGTCTAGGATAATTCGCGGTGACATAGGTGGCACAATATCAAAAGAAGTTAAAGCAAAAGGAATGATAGTGGCCGAGTCAACAAGACGGCTACGAGGTTAGGTGGCAAAGGTAGAAAGATATGGAAGATTGATCATGCCAAGTAAAGCGTCAGAATTTCTCCATCATGTGATCAATCAAGGTTATAATTTTATAAGGAAATCGACAGTGCGATGGATCTAGCACCAACCAAACCAAACCAAATCAAACTATCTTTCAATTATCATGCTTCTTAGCATCCTACTATTTACATTTCTTAGTGTAATTAGCATTCTTAATTTTGTGTTCATTGGCACAGTCTTGCTTTTTATGTTTCGTATCATTAGTTGTGAATTTACTATCCATAGCAATATATCCATAATCGTAATCCAGTAGTTGGTAATTTTAATTGTACTTGAAGTTTATGCTCACACACTGAACTCACTTTAATGAAGAATCCTATTTAGAAAGGAGATCTACAGCACATTTCGCAAGATCGACTGTAAGTATCTATTTTCAATTTTATTTTATTTTAGCTAGTTCTATATCGAAAGTCCTTTCGTACGGAAGGCAGAGAAGTAATCCATTATTGGAGGTCGAACCCTACCCTCCAAATATCGTCTGATCCATTTTCAAACAATTATGCAAGTGGCTGAATAGGCGACCGATCTGTACATATCTTGGTTATATACGACCAACCATAGCGTATCTGCCTATCTTGGCACTTGGAGTCGTTGTTGTTCGGTTTGAGTTGAGCCGTGCAATCGATTCTAGCATGCCCACAATCATTTCACACACGTGGCTGAAAAATTGAGGACAATATTTTTTTGCACGCCTGGTTGGACCCTAATTCGGTTTATTAAACTGGTGTGACATTATAAAATAAATATATGTGACTAGAATAGGCAATCAAGCGGCTATGACTGAACCTACAACTCATACTCTAACATATCCTGGGGAGGATGCTCCAGTGCAAACGGCTGTCGAATTAAGTCTAAATCATAATCATGCATTCACCTCTAGTAACCAGTTGAGGTCATCTATATCTCAAGAGGAATCCTTGGAGGACATAACGGCTGGACTCATGGAAGTTCGAATGAATGTGCAGCAGGTTCAAGAGTAGGGAAGAACTCAGGCTAAAATGATACATGTTCAGGTTGAGCATCTCCGTGCTCAAAATGAAAACCTTAATAGGTGGATGGCCCATCAAGTTAAAGCTATGCATCATCTATTAAGCATCGTAACGGAAAGGATGACCGTTCTGATACTGCATAATGAGGGAAGTTTTGTTACCAATGTCGCACAGCCGCCATCAGTGGCTCTGTTGCAGCGGAGCCTTTTGTCATGTCGAAAGGACGCAATGTTGTCCTTCCACCTTATTATATGCGCCCGAAAAGGGAAGGGAGGACTTTTGTCCCTGAAATTTAGAACAATGGATTACCTGGCGGGCAACATTTCCCTATGAATCCATTGTTCTATGAGGGACAGGGTTACCTAGGCTCCAACCCACCTCTAGTCATGGAACACAACGAGTAGATCGAGACCAAATCGTCCAATTGATCCAGGAAGTAGCTGGCTAAGTTTTCAGTGCAATATTATCCCAGTTTATCATTAATCGTATTCAGAATGGATCAACCGATAACACCCATTGTCGAGAAACTATTGGCCAGATTTTACACTGTTTTCTAGTGATTCGAGACAATCCATTATTGAACATGTGGGACGATTTACTATGCAATGCAGAAAGCTGGCCAGTAGTGACTATTTCAAATCATAGTTGTTTGGTCGTTCTCTGACGGTCGACGCATTTACATGGTATTCAAATCTCTTGCTTAATTCGATCCATTCCTGGTAAGAATTAGAAGAGAAATTACATGCCCAATTTTTCTACAAAGATAGGGAAATGATCATGGTCGATCTTTCTCAATTCCAAAAATTTCCTGGAGAATCCTGTGAGAGTTACATTGCTCGATTAATAAAGGCATGGAGTCGTTGTAAAGTTATTACGCTAGAAGCCGAGTTTGTGCAACTCGTGCTAGATGATTTAGCATATAAACTCCTCAAAAAGTTTGTTGGGACCAAATTTTGCAGACCTGTACAACTTGACGCGAAAATTGTCTAGGTATGAGAAACTTTTTCAAGAAGGTTTAAGGCAAAAAAAGCCGTTGATAGAGACATTATTATAATCCCAATTACGAGGTCATGGTCGCGAAAGTGGTTGCCAAGAAACCTCTTGTTTGTTCCGCTTTAATTAAAGCTGAAGTAACATCGTCGGCCACACATAAGGGATAAAAAGCCTATACGTTTGACATTTCACGGGTCGATGAAATATATGAACCCCTTCTGGTCGAAAAAATTATTAAGATCCTAGTTAATCATAAAATTCCAACAACCGAGGAGTTGAAAAAAGGGGAATATTGCAAATGGCATGGAACTCAAAACCATTCTACTAATAAATGTATTGTTTTCAGGAACGTAATCCAGGATAATATTGATAAAGGCATCCTGAAGTTTTCCGAGAAGGACGAAGAAGCAATGCTAATTGATATGGATCCATTTCCTTCAGTATTCGAAGCCAACATGGTTACAGTCAACCTTAAGCGTATCGATTGCCCACGTTGCAAGGTGGATTTAGGGCCCGATCAATATCAAAGTTTGTCATTGTAACACCCCGAGATTTTGACTCTCATGTATGACACGATGGGTCGAGTTCTCAAGCACTATTTAGAATGTGACAAGGATAGAATCCTCCATGGTCTCTCAATTATTCACACATTTAATATAGTATGTCATTCAAGTTCAGTGGCGGGAAATAAATGTCCACTCCTTACTCCAATTCATGGTTCATCATACCTTAACATAGTCGTTTATCTCCAATGGGGGCCAACCATAAAGAGAGGCATATATGTACTAACCACAAACTCTACACGTGGCATACAGATCCATTACAAGTAATATGTTAACACAAGTATACCTTGGTAATCATTCAATGTACTCTCATGGTCATCCCAAGACTTACTATCTAATATGGATGCCTCTCACGAGCTCCATCCCTCTACATCAAGCGGTTACATCAGTATGGGGTTAAGGGGTGTGCATTGACGTAACACCCATATACATAATCTTATAGATACATCGTGTGAATCATCAAATATATCCTTACCACATGTATCGCATGGGATCAAGAGTAATGTAGCATGGTTTCTCGTATAGATATGAATATAAGCATGCTTTCTCATCCAATCATTCATATACGCATCGCAAGGAGAACAATCAACGATAAATCTACATTAAGCATCATGTTAAATCACAAATAAATCAGCAACAACAAGTTATTCACAAGCGATACCCGAAAACACAATGATCTACTCATGAGAACTCTAGAAAATAAGTTATTATTGTATTTGGCTTAAAGAGAGGTCCTTACCTCTTGGATTTGACGTGTTTGGAGGTCGTATGAGTTATAAATGTTGTTGGAAAACCAGGAATTCTGACAGAGAATCCTTCTCTTCTCTCGTTTCTCCTCTCTAAATGTGATTGAGGGGTTCCCACGCCGGAAGAGAAGTTTTATAGGTGAGGGAGTCATTTTTTAGGGCAAAGAGGGAGGCTATGCACACATGCATGTGTACAGACACAAGATGGTGTGGTTCAAGTGAGTTTTCAGGTTGGTTTTGGAAAGTGTACACACAATGAATATATGAGATGTTCCATACATGGGGCAAATTATGGACGAACTACAAATGGTCGTGATAGATCTTGAAATGGGGTCCACCAATAGATAAACGATTTCGATGCAAAAATAAGGAAGAAAGTGGTTGTAAATGGTGTTTTTTGAACAAGGGGTTTATCGGGCGATCAGACACCATTAGACAAATGAGTCCAATGAGGCTTGTGAGGACCACAAATCCAAGGTTTTCATGGGTTTGGTCGTGGTTTACGCAGTAGAAGGATCTAGGTGGCGGATTCATATAAAAGATAGAAATTTCCATTTTTTAATGTGAAATGGCGCATTGGTTAGCTAGGAGAGATCCACTAGACTCTAGAGATGGAATCCCAATTGTCCATGCAAGGCAGATAGCCTGGATGAGAAGTTCTTGAAAGTTATAGTTTGATAGGGAACTTGGATCAATGTGTACGATTGTCGGACGGTGATATCATTTCATAGGAGCGGTTTTAGGTGGGGCATGGAGCAAGTGAACAGTTCGGATCATGAGTAAGGGGTCCACTTAGTGAGTGATGGTGAGGGCAGTGACGATCAGACGTCCGAGGAAGACAGTTTCGTTTCTAGGTCGGGCGGTGCACGAGCTACACCTGGGTCCCATGGTGATGTTTGTGAGAAATCCAGTCCGTCCATCAAGATGACGGGGAGGTTTTAGGGTATTGTTCTAAAAACTGGATAGATCCGAGTTCAAGTGGGCTGTCCATAGGCTGATTTCTGATTGGGCCACTTCAACAATGATCGGAGGGCAGAAACTTAACGTGTACAGTTAAAACGTGTCTGATAGGATATATTTGAAGTTTTGCGTCAAACTGATCATGGAAAACTACCGTACTTAAAACACAGGTCTAACTTAATGGCATTTTTGTAATTATTACAAAAGGCGAGTTTTGTGAAATCCAATTGTTCTACGTCGTTCATGACATCATTTTAAGAAATTTTTGTAAAGGGTCGCCTATCAGTTCTCTCAAGGATGATCCGCTATTCTTAAATCAAAGTAAATTCACGATATTTTAAATAAAATAAAATGAAATAAAATTCTAGAAAATTTGAATAAATTTTAAAAAATTTCAGGGCGTTACAGTCATCACGGTCGAGTCCTTGACCGCATCATGCGTGCCCAAGTACAACACGGTCGATCTAGCCAGCAACATGAAGAACGTGATGCACCATTATGTAGTCATTGTGCCAGAAAGTTGCATTGACTGATGTTAACGCATTAGCCACACAAGAGGAATCGAGACACCTCACAAGAAGATCGACAAAGACCATGCCCGCTGGTAAGATCGTCTTCATCTCGATGTCGTCCACATCAATCAACCCCAACTTGGCCGCAAATGGTAAAGCCACTTCCGACACGGTCAAAAGTGTGGAAAAGAGTTAGACACCCAAAATTTCCCGTAGTCCCAAAACTCATGACTAAGTCACAGAAATGCCAGTGGCAACGACATTAGGATGCTAAGAGAAGGGGAGTAGCTGAATGTTCGCTTCCCCAAGCATAGAGCTGCAATGTAGTAATAATTCGATAGAGACCGAGATCGTCCTCAGGGATTAACTTAGGAATTCCCATAATTTCTTCAAATAATCTCTAATTGAAATCAACCTTAAATAAACTAAATATGAAATTTGAATGTAGATAAGTAATCTGTAAACTTGAAGATGAATTAAACAATTTAAAGAAACACTAGAGTGCCAAGGATCCACTTGTAGCTATCCTTGATGTCTAATTCACTTTAGTTTCTCAACTACACAACTAGAATTGGAATTCAATCCTATCTAGTTGGATCATAGAGTGGTTAAAACAGCAACTTAATCTTAGATATGTGTTGTTTATTAACATGATTTCCTCAATTCTAGTTAGCACTTGGTCACACTCAATTGCATAAGCCAATCCTAGTTCCAATAGATCACAACTATGATAAAACATCAAATCCTGTCACAAGATTTCACTAACATCATAATTTGAACTTGATTCAAATCACATAAATATGCAACACATATTTCAGATTTCGGAAAAGATAGAACTATGGTTCGAAGTTCTCTCATGAAGAACCAATCTCTAGAGCATATTGAATTCGATTCCTCAAAGCGTACAGGTCTAGATCTTTGGAAAACAACTAAGAACTAAGATAATTCTTCCAAACACCCATGAGTCATCATAAGATTAAGAAAAACTAACTTTAGAACTCATTCAAACTCAAACAAACTATTGTTCAACATTAAAATCAATCCATAAAACCTTAAAAATGAATTAAAATATCTAAGATAATTACAAGCTTCACCTCTTAGCCCTAACTAAGAGGTCACCATGCTAAAAGAAAACAGAAAATCTAAGTTAAACATGAAAAACTAGAAAGAAAACAAAGTAGAGGGAGTTGTAGAACTCTGAATCCGTCCTTCTCCACCTCCCAATGCAATAGATCTCTTTTAGGATAGGTTAGGAACAAAGTGGAGGTGTTCTTTTATAGACTTTGAGCCCCAGCAACGAAGAATCTTTGAGAAGATGCGTAGAACTTACGCATTACGTAGCAGAATTCAGACTAGAAATAGAAATTTTTGTTTTTGGAGTGTGACCGACCGGTTGGAGCCTTTGGTCGACTGGTCAAACAACCGATCGAAAATGCACCTTTTTAGTTCAGTGAGTTTTTTGAAAGTTCCAACTTCCAATTCAATTTTCCGACCGGTCAGCCAACTGGTCGTCAGTGGTGGTCGACCGGTCGAGAATGGGCAGTTTTCCTCTAGCAAGGTTAGCAACAAAACCCTGTTTTCATTGAATTTCTGACTGGTCGGCCAACCGGTCTGTGGCCATGGTCGACCGGTCAAATGATCAATCGGCAGTGCAATTTCCTGCACTATTTCTTTCTTTCTTCTCTTTCTCCCTTGCATCTTTCCTCCATATCTTGTTCTTTATTCCTTTGATCTTCAAGGCATGTAAGAAGAGAGTCTTTAAGCATCCAAATGACGAAGTCTCTGTCTCTCATTCCTACAATCACAAAACCATGCATTAGATATGTCTTTAAACATATAAATCATGCATAACTAGTGATGAAATGTGGTTATAATATGCACATTTAAGAGCTCAACACACCCCTCAACCAGCATTTTGCTTGTCCTGAGCAAAACTTGCGTGTAACAAATCCATTCTCTATAACTCAACTCTCTCTTGGAAACACTCTTCTATAATCTCTAAAAACATACAAATATAAACATCAAAGACAATCAATTACAGAGATTGAAATCTTTAAACCCTCCAAATATCATAAGTGTTCCACATAGAATTCCCATCAATTGATTGATAAATAGAATATCTAAAACAAATGTGGTCTAGTGTGCAAAGTGAATGCTCATTTCATGAACTTCAAGGATTACCCTCTTCATAAATCATTCAAACTAACGATCCAAAGTGTACAGATTAACAACAAGCCTCTGACAAGAATTTACCTTACCGTTACTTCGATGACTTTCACACTACTTCCTATTTTCAGCTTAGGTTACGGGTAGACCTTCCCTAGGTTAGTTAGTAGGTAGCCCTTTTCGAAAAATTTTCAACAAATATTCAATAATAACCGATCTTCCTTTCTTTTCATATACATTAGTGTTCACTTCCCCAAGTGTAGGGTTGCGATGTAGTAATAATCTCGATAAGACCGAGGTCGATCCACAAGGACTTGTGTAGGAATTCACAAAACACTTCCAATGATTTCTACTTAAGAGTTAACTAAACAGGATTTAAGAAGTTGGTGTAGATAGATATTTTGAATTAAATTGAATGTAAATAATAAAAAGCACTAGGGGTTCAAGGATCCACTTGTAGCAATCCTTGATGCGTAATTCGCTGTGGTTTCTCACTTTCTCAACTAGAATCGAAATTAAGTTCTATCTAGCCGGATAATAAAGCAGTTAAAACAAACAATCTGCCATATGTGTGATACATGATTCTCTCAATTCAAGTTAGGACTTGAGCACATTCAATTGCATAGATCAATCCTAGTTCCAATAGGTTAAGATCACAATCATAATCATCATTAAGTTCTATCATAAAGTATAACTAGATCATGATTTGAACTCAATTCAAATCACATAAACAACCACACATAGGCAGAAATTCCAGAAAGAGTAGAACTTTTGGTATGAAGTTCCCACATGAGGATCATGGATCTAGAGCGTATTGAATCCAATTCCTCAGAGCATACAGGTCTAGAATAACTCAAAGCAATTAAGAACTCAAGCAATTCTTCTAAACATCCATAAGCCATCATAAGATTAAGAAAAACTAATTAGAACTTTATTCAAATTTCAACCATTGTTCTTCACTAATAATCCAACTTAAAACCAAATTAAACGAATTAAAACATCTTAGATTCACTACAAGCTTCACCTCTTAGCCCTAGCTAAGAGGTTTAGCCGTTCATGATCCAAGGAAACATGAAAACAACTAAGAAAAGCATAAAACTAGAAGAACAAACTAGGAGTTGTAAAACTCCGGATCTGACTTCTGCCGCCTCCCACCGTGCTAAATCTCTTCTAGGATGCCTTAGGAACGAGCTAGGGAAGTCCTTTTATAGCTTTGAAGCCCTAGGTGCGAAGAAACTTTGAGAAATCCTGCAAGATTAGCGTTTTGTGTAGAGATTTTCGGAGCTCCGGATGTTTCTGAGTGTTGTTCGACTGGTCGGACCCCCTATTCAGCCGGTCGGACAAAGTGCTTGCAATTGCAATTTTCACTGGAGTGTTTCTTACATAGTCCGACCTACCAGCCGACCG
Organism: Liriodendron chinense; assembly: GCA_003013855.2. Classification (NCBI taxonomy): domain Eukaryota; kingdom Viridiplantae; phylum Streptophyta; class Magnoliopsida; order Magnoliales; family Magnoliaceae; genus Liriodendron; species Liriodendron chinense. The sequence goes on along the minus strand of ML058492.1, from coordinate 1,346,474 downwards.
GTCGGCCAGCCGGCCGGTGGACATGCTTCAATCTGCTTAATTTTCTGGACATTACAATGCATAGGCCGACCCTTCAGCCGGCCGGTCGGCCGACCGGTCGGTCAGTCTGTCCGGCCTGTCGGTCAGGGGGTTGGCCTTCATAAAATGTGTCCAAAGCTTTTGCTATTTTTGGAGGGTTTGGCCGGCTGGTCGGTGGTCATGAAATTAACTGAACTTCTCAGCTTCTCCTCCTTCATCTTCAATGCACTTTTGCTCCACCTTTGGTCCTTTATTCCTTTGATCTTCAGGGTGTGTAAATAGCATATCTTAGCCCTCATTTGATGAATTCTCTCTTTCACTCCTACAACCACAAAACCATACATTCGTTGGGTCTTTAATCACTTATTTCAAGCATAGTTAGTAATGAAATGAGGTTAGAATATGCACATTTAAGAGCTCAACACACCCCCCAACCAGCATTTTGCTAGTCCCGAGCAAAACATGCGTTAAACAAATTTCATTCTTCAAAACCCAACTCTCATTTAGAAACCATGTTTTTATATATTAAATGATATGCAAGTGTAAAGAATTCAGAAATGCCAATGATAAAAGTTAAAACCTTGAATTTTTCAAAATATACTAAGTACTCATATGAAATCCCCGTTGATTGATTGATAAATAGAAGAATCCAAACAATTTAACCTAGTGTGCTCAGTAAATGCTCATCTCATGGATTTCTAGGGTTACCTTCTTCATGAATTAACTAAGGTATGGATTCAATGGTGTATAGATCAACAACAAGCCTTGTAAGACCCATACCCTTATTTGCCCTCCGTACGCTTAATTTCGGTGCCGGTACGTCCCGGACGGATCAGATTAGCGAGCCTTGACCGCGACCCTGTTTTAGTACCGCATCGACCCAAGACCTATACCTCGGTGACCGCGTAGGCGCTGCGATTCCAACGTCGCGCGGTACGCCCCATTGCGATACCCGGTGTGAAAGTTATGATCGATTGCGTAATTCGAGGTGGGCCGCGCAACGTGCGTGTGTCGTGGGCCCCACTTGCACAAATTCCAAGATATGTCACATCAATCAAATCCATCACCATCATTCTCACCTATACCTATCCCATACCCCTACTCTACATACATCATACCCCCCATCCCTCTCTCTCCTCCAAAGTCAACCAAGGCCCATACCCCCATACCTCTCTCCCATACTAGCCATCATTACCCATAATTCCTTTTCTCTCTCTCCCCCCATACAAGTGCATACGTAGGGGGAGAGGAGAGCTCCTTGCACAAGAGAGAGAGGAGAGAGAAAGAGAGAAAGAGATTTGAGAAAGGAGAGAGAAAGAGAGAGATTTGAGAGATTTAAGAGAAGTAGAGAGAGATTAGAGAGATTGAGGGTGTAGATCCTTGCTTGGAGGACCCCAACCATCATCCGGACTGTCCGGATCGTCCGATCATCAACCCGATTCGATCCTACCGTCCATCCATCGAGGTGAGTGCAAGGGGTACATAAATCCCCCATTTTCTTCTTTCCTTTCATTTTTCCTTTTCTTTTGGGCCCACCTGGTGGTGGGCAACCTGATGGATGGATTGGATCATCCATGAATGGGCCCCACCTTCCTATTATTATAATAATAATAATAATAATTATTATTATATAAAAAAAAAAAAGAGAGAAGAAGTTAGCCCGCTGGACAGACAGCGTCCAGAGGACGCTGCTGCCCAGCAGGGCAAACCCCTTTTGGGAGATGAGCAGGCCCCACACGTGGGACCGACCTTGATGTATGCACCCAATCCACACCGTCCAGCTGTTTCTTCAGCCCACTTTATGGCTGGGCGCAAAAAATGAAGAAGATCCAGATCTCAGGTGGACCACACCATAGAAAACAGTGGAAACGACTGTTGAGACTTCTTGGACCCACTGTGATGTTTGTGGACCACATTACCTGCCCAATATTGGGCTTGTTAGAACCCCAACGACCAGGGAAACATAATGAATGGGGTGGATTGTCCATAAGTGGGCCCCACATGAAATGACCACAAGAAAAAAAAAGAAAAAAAAATACATGTGCTGGACGTCCAACGTCTGGACGTCCTGACGTTGGAACGTCCAGCCTCACTTGGACGCTGCAATGGGGTCCCACTCGTGGGACCCACCTTGATGTTTGTGTTCCATCCACGCCGTCCATCGATTTTCCCAGATCATTTTAGGGCCAGGGCCCAAAGATGAGCCAGATCCAAATCTTCAGTGGACCGCACCGCTTGAAACAGTGGGAACAATGATTCCTACTGTCAGAATCTTTTGGCCCACCTTAACGTTTCTAAATGGATTTGCATATCCAATATGGGGCTTGTTGGGTCCCCCACGAGATGGGGAACCTGATGAATGGAGTGGATAAGACCCATGTGGGCCCCACTTGATATGAACACAAAAAAAAAAAGAAAAAAAAAGAAAGAAAATAAGAAGAAGAGTCAGCGTCGCTGACGCTGGGCGTACCAGCGTCCTCGCACGCTGGCTCGGCCAGCAGGTGGCCCACTTGTGGGTCCCACCATGATGCATATGCTGTATCCACACCGTCCATCCAGTTGGGGAGATCATTTTAGGGCATGACCCCAAGAATGAGTCAGATCCAAGTCCCGAGGGGGCCCCACCACAGAAATCAGTAGGGACAATGGCCCTACCATTGAAACCTTCTTATGGCCCACCATGATTGTTTATTTGAGATCCAACCTGTTCATAAGTTCACACATACATGAAGGAAGGGACAACGAAAATATCAGCTTGATCGGGAACTCCTGTGGGCCCCACTTATTAAATAAATAAATAAATAAAATATATATAAAAAAAAAGAATGCTGCTGCTGGACAGACAGCGTCCAGGGGACGCTGCTGCCCAGCAGCTTGTCTATATGGGCATTGGCAATGGGCCCCACTCGTTGGGCCCACCTAGAATGTATGTGCTGTACCTATCCCGTCCATATGTTTTTCTAGCTCATTTTAGTGGGCTATGCCACGGGTCAACAGTGGGAATAATGATCTCTACCGTTGAAACCTTCCCAGCCCTACAGTGATTTTTGATTGTCATCCAACCTATTTCATAAGTGGCCGAGCCCAAAAATCTTAGCATATCCAAATGACAAGTGGGCCATGCCATGGGACAACAGTGGGAATAATAATCTCCACCATTGAAACCTTCCTAGACCCAAAATGATGTTTATTTGTCACCCAACCTATCCATAAGTGGCTGGGCCCAAAATTTAAGCATATCCTAATGTCAAGTGGACCATGCTATAGTGGGGATAATGATTTCCAACATTGATACCTTTCTAGGTTCTACAGTGATGTTTATTTGCCATCCAATCTGTTCATAAGATCACATGGACATGGACGAAAGAGAAAACACAAATATCGGTTTTATTCATGATGCCTATCTATTTTTCTATATTATTTTGGATACGGCCCCAAAAATGAGGCAAATTCAGATGTTAGATGGACCACACCCATAGGGAATAGTGGTCATTGATGTCCACCATGGTTTCTTCTTGATGTATATGTTTTATCCATGCCGTACACGTATTTTGGCGGCCTATCTTGTATGTGCAGGCCCAAGTATGGGTCCGATGTGGTCTCAAGTGGGCTATGCCACGAAGACCTTTACATTTCCAATGGGACCCACAGTCCGGGTCCCACTCTCTTTAGATATATATTGGGCCTTTTAAGGCCAATGTTACATGATATGTTTGGTAACATGCTAATATGATTAGCTTGATATGTCACACTGATAACATGCTTAGTATAATGAATACCATGCTCATTCATATGCCCATACGCATTATTTGTATGCCTGTTATGGATCATGATTAACCATAGCATATGCTAGTTGGCTTCTTATACTTAGGGGACCCGTGTGAGACAGGGTCGCCCCACATGATTGCGCAGTATGCGTAAGTTGGTGCATGATTTGGATTGTATGACTCATGCATTTCGCATTATGTATGTCACGATCGCTTTCACACCCTAGCAGCATTAGGGTGGTGGCCACCATAGTCACATCATGGTTGGCAGTATTGGACACCGGAAACTTGTTCTAGTACGTGGGCGCTATGGATGTCCTTGGGTGAAAGTCCCTAAACCCTGTGCTACTAGTAGGATGCTCCAACGTCGAGACCGAGTGGATAACATGAGCGCCCGTGTGCCAAATACCAGTAGGTCGCGTCTCCCACTGTGTCGAGGTCGGTTGGAAAGGGGTGTGACCTTATCCGCCCGGGTGAAGTGGGCTGTAAGCTAGGTCGAGTCTGACCAGCTCATGGAATGGGTCCGCTATCAGTGAGCCGGGTGGGCATTGGCATACCACTGACGAGGCGGATAGTGAGGTCTTTTCTACTCGCTTGGTTACGCGCGCGATGTGCGGCGGCCAATATTAGAGTATACTAGACCCCGGTGATGTCCCAGATGAGAACTATTTTGATATGTGGATCAGTTGAGGATTGACATGTTTGCATTGCATCTCTAGCATGTAACACTCGGCCATGTAGGCCCTTGCATCGCATAGCCTTGGGATGGCTGATAGCATTCATGAACTTGGTAACTTAGCCCTCTACTGCTTTCGCTTACTTTGATATTTGCATACTTGTCATATGCATCATACGCGCACACACGCACTCTACTGGGCTTCGTAGGAAGCTCATGCGTGTTTGTTTACACTGCAGGTACTAGAGCCTATCAGCAGCATTGAGGGCGGTTCATGTACCTGATATTTTGGACTTCTACTTTATGTTGTATTTCCCTTTCCAATATTGTACTCAACAAACTTTTAGTGGATATTTGATGATGTTTATGGTTTTGATTATGCTAAAAAAAAAAAAAATTTACCCTGGAAATCCTCCTGGTAGGATCCCAGGATCGGAACCTGGCACATGAGAGCTAGGAGCCGAGAATGGGGTACTACGGAGGTTGCTGGCACCAAGGTCGGCGATCGGGAATTTAGTGAGCCCGGTCCCCGGGTTTGGGGCGTGACAAGCCTATGACAGGAATTTGCCTTACCGTCCTTCCGACGGCTTTCACACTACGTCCCATTTCCGGCTTTGGTTACGGGTAGACCATCCCCTGATTGGTAATAGATAGCCCTTTTCGAAATTTTCCACCATATTTTTCATCATTCCCATATTTTCATCCTTCCTTTCCGTTTTCTTTTTCATTAGATAGGATTTTTAGAAATCCATATCTTTCGTTATTTTCCATGGACAAGGATGGACAAAGTACCCCGGCTTGGTTTCTCAACACCTCAAATCCAAACTTAACAAATTCACAATTCTACATAATCCTTTCAAAGCATGAGAATCGTGTAATGTGAACTAAGTATAAAAGTGTTTAGAAATTCTATTAATCATAAAAATAGGGGGATTCGCATATAAAACTAGTATCTTAGAGATTGTGCAAGATATTTAACTTTACTCACTTTGCCTCTCCTTTTTCTTATACTCACACCATTCCAAATGCATAGAAACAAAGTTTTCTAATGGAGTTTTGAATTTGTAGAAAAATTGAAAAAGTTCTACATAATTGCTCGAGATGTTACAAAACACTAGATTCATCTTAGTGATCCCACACACCCCCAACCAATTCTTGCATTGTCCTCAATGTAAAAGATATGCAATGAGCAGAACATGAGAGCAAATATAACATAAAGGGGATGAGGGATGAGAGTACCTGAGAGAACAAAAATCGAAATTCTACCTCCTTTTATTAAACCTATGAAAAAGCAAACTAAAAGCAACAAAATCCTAATCCTAACTACTCTATACCTCTATCAGACTAGAAGATCAATCATCCTAATACACAGGATCAATCAGAGGTATGAACATACCTTCTGAAGGAAAATTCTCAAAGAATGGTTTTAATCGCTGACCATTTGCTTTAAAGATATTACCATTCCTTGGATTAAACAACTCAACGATCCCATATGGATAAACAGTTTTTACAATGTAGGGATCGGTCCATCGAGATCTCAATTTTTTTCGAAAACAAATGTAGTCGAGAATTATACATAAGGACATTTTGATTAATCGTGAAGGTCTTACGAAGAATGTTCTTATCATGAAACATTTTCGTCTTGTCCTTGTAAATTCTCGCATTTTCATATGCCTTGTTCCGGAGTTCCACAAGTTCATTCAATTGAAGTTTGCACAACGAGCTTACTTTGTCAGAATAAAAATTCATCTTTTTATCGCTCAATATGCCCTATGTTCCAACTCAACTAGCAAGTGACAAGTTTTCTCATAGACAAGTCTATAGGGAGACATTCCAATGGGGTCTTTAAAGCAGTATAGTAAGCCCAGAGTGCATCGGTTAGTCGAAGTGACCAATCCTTGCGATCGGGGTTCATTGTCTTCTCCAAAATATGTTTAATCTCCCTATTGGATATCTCAGTTTGTCCACTTGTTTGTGGGTGATAAGGAGTACTCACTTTGTGATTTACGCCATATTTCTTCATTAAAGCTTCAAACGGGCGGTTACAAAAATGAGATCCTCCATCACTTATAATGACTCGAAGTGTTCTAAACTGGGAAATGATATTTTCTTTTAAAAAACGAATGACTATTTTATGGTCATTGTTCCGGCATGGAATCGCCTCGACCCATTTTGAAACATAATCGACGGCTAGCAATATATATAAATTTTCGAAAGAAGATGGGAATGAACCCATGAAATCAATGCCCCAACAATAAAAAATTTCGATTGGTAAGATGGGATTGAGTAGCATCATATTTCTACGGGATATTCTTCCCAATTTCTGACAAGGCTCATACATTTTACAAAACTCATGGGTATCTTTGAACATGGTGGGCCAATAAAACCCACATTGCAGAATCTTGGCTGTGGTCTTTTTAGCCGAAAAGTGGCCACCACACGCCTAAGAATGACAAAAAGAGATGATACTGTGTTGTTCATCATCCGGCGCACATCTCCTTATGATTTGATCGAGACAATACTTGAATAAGTATGGGTCGTCACATAGAAATTTTCTCACCTCGTTGAAGAACTTATCCTTATCTTGCTTTTTCCATTGTGTCGGAATTATACCTGTAGCAAGATAGTTAGCAATGTCTGCATACCATGGCAATTGGGAGACTTTAGAAAGTTGTTCATCAGGGAACATGTCATTAATCGCGGTTGTCTCAGGGGAGTTGGTGAGGACAAGTTTAGAGAGATGGTCGGCCACGACGTTTTCTACTCCTTTCTTATCACATATTTCTATGTCAAATTCTTGGAGTAGGAGGATCCATCTTAACAAGCGTGGCTTAGCATCCTTCTTAGAGAGAAGGTACTTAAGCGCAACATGGTCAGTGAATATGATGATCTTGGATCCAATCAAGTAGGATCTAAACTTGTCTAAAACAAAAACTACGGCTAAAAGTTCTTTTTCTGTAGTAGTGTAGTTTTCTTGAGCCGAGTTTAAAGTTCTACTTACATAGTAGATTACGCATGGCTTTTTCTTCTTTCTCTGGCTTAACACAGCCCCAATAGCGTAGTCGCTCGCATCGCACATAATTTCAAAAGAAAGGCTCCAATCAGGTGGTTACATTATGGGAGCATATGTCAGCATACCTTTTAGTTTGTTAAAGGCATTCTGACAATCTTCAGTCTGTTCGAATGAGTTTTCCTTTTAAAGTAGGCTACATAAAGAATGAGAGAGTGAACTAAAGTCCTTTATGAACTGCCTATAAAATCCGTCATGTCCCAAAAAGGACCGCACATTTCATTCGCTCTTGGGTGGTGGAATGTTAGAGATAAGATCGATTTTAGCTTTGTCCACCTCGATTCCATTTTGTGAGATGATGTGACCAAGTAATATTCCCTTTTGAACCATGAAGTGGCATTTCTCCCAATTTAACACGAGGTTCTTTTCTTCACATCTTTTCAATACAGTTTTTAAGTGCATAAGGCACTCATCAAAGTTACAACCAAATACAGAGAAATCATCCATGAAGACTTCGAGAATTGTTCCCACCATATCAGAAAAAATACTCAACATACAATGCTGAAAAGTGGTAGGGGCATTGCATAGCCCAAATGGTATCCTTCGATAGGCAAAAGTGCCGAATGGGCATGTGAATGTTGTATTCTCTTGGTCCTCTAGGGCGATCTCTATTTGGTTATACCCTGAATATCCATTAAGGAAGAAAAAATGAGAATGACCCGCCAACCTTTCTAAAATTTAATCAACAAATGGTAGGGGGAAGTGGTCTTTCTTCGTGACTGTGTTTAGCTTCCTGTAGTCAATGCACATTCTCCAACCGGTAGCGACTCTGGTTGGCACGAGTTCATTATTGGCATTAGCTACAATGGTTATTCTAGATTTCTTAGGCACCACTTGAGTTGGACTCACCCATTGACTATCGGATATTGGGTAAATGATACCTACATCCAATAGTTTCAATACCTCGGCCTTAACCACCTCCTTCGTGTTTGGATTGAGGCGTCTTTATGGTTGCCTAGATGTTTTCGCATGCTTCTTAAGGTGTATGCGATGAGTACAAATCAGGAGGTCTATGCCTTTGAGATCCGCAATCGACCATCCAATGGCGCTCTTATGCTCTATTAGAGTGGCTATTAGCCTACTCTCTTGTTCCTCATCCAAGTGGGAAGAAATCACCACCGGATATGTCTCATCTCGACCTAAGTATACATATTTCAAATAACTTGGTAATGGTTTTAGGTCGAGCTTTGGTGCCTTGATATTGGATGGAAGAGGCTTGTTCTCGCTTAAGGGTAAAGGTTCAAATAGTGCCTTCCATCTTTTGTTCTCAAGTACCGGCATAACATCCAAAATGACATTCATCTCTCGTATTGTGTCATCATTCATCTCATGAGAGTGGGCCAAACATGCCTCAAAAGGGTCGGAATATAATGTCAAGGGGAATGTCTCCTTCACGAATGATTCAATCAATTTATCTTGTGGATCTCGTCATCAACTTCCCATGGTTGTTTGCATAAATCAAATATATTCAGCTCGAGTGTCATATTTCCAAAGGACATTTGTACAAACCCGTTTCTACAATTGATAATCGCATTTGAAGTAGCTAGAAAATGGCAGCCAAGTATGACGGGAATTTGAGCACCGGTACCTATCACGGGATGTGTATCCAAGACAATAAAGTCTACTGAGTAGTAGAATTTATCGACATGGACTAAAACATCCTCAATCACTCCTCTTGGTATACGAATAGATCTATCAGCAAGTTGGAGTGTGGTTTTGGTGGATTTCAGTTCACCTAACCCAAGTTGTTCATAAACTGAGTATGGAATGACGTTAACACTTGCCCCTAAATCGAGTAAGGCTTGTTTGATCCTGTAGTCTCCTATGATGCATGAGATGGTTAGACTACTCGGATCCTTGTATTTTTGAGGCACCTCTTGTCTGATAATAGCGTTCAAATTCTCAGTCAAAAGTACTTTGTTGTGAACATTGTGTTTTCTTTAGACTACACAATTCCTTTAGAAACTTGGCATAGGATGGTATTTATTTTATAGCATCTGTTAGAACTAGAAAATGAACCGCGGGGAACACCTTCTGAGATGTGGTGTTTTTGTTGCTCTGGGGTTCTGAATAATAGAAGCATTCGTAGACAATCACAGGCATTCATAAAAGTACACAAGAGAAGAGATATCGCAAGGTGAATTTTATTCTAGAGATCCTGAGATCTTGTACATTCCAGGCCGTGATCTGGCACAAGCCCTTAATTACATCAAATGATCGATGACCCTTGATTAAAAAGGTAAAAGACTAGTCAGCGGGGACTATGGTCTCAGAGTTCATGGTCGTGGAGGCCTGTATTTGTGTGGTTGTAGAGACCTGTATTTGTGTGGTCACGGAGACCTGTATTTGTATGGTCACGGAGACCTGTATTTGTGTGGTCACGGAGACCTGTATTTGTGTGGTCATGGAGACCTGTATTTGTGTGTTCTGTTATGGACTGATCCATCTTTGTACGAGTCAGATGTCTATGTCCCATGTTTTGACCGGAGATCCGGGCTGAGACTGTCAGGGTTTATGGCCGGGAAGGACGACTCTGGGCCCGCGCCTATCAATGTATGGACAGGTTACCTCGGGAAGTCCATTCCACAGTTGTGTGTACCTGAGCAGCTCAATCAGCGGATGCCATTTGGATGGGTAGGGCATCGATTGTTCTTGAAGTGTCAGTCTTTAACAAATTGTGTGTGATAATTTAGAACCCTCCTGATGTGGTTTACCGTGTTAACCATAATCCCCTTTGCTTAGTCCGAGCCTGAATCCGGGTCATATTAGGATAGTATATGTAATGATGATGCATCAGTATGGTTCTGGACGCTGGCGGCCTCTTTTCGGGAGAATTGCTCCATTCGTCTTATCGGGTCCAATCGGACTCCGAAGGCTTGCATTCTGCTCACTGGGCAGCTCGGATGAGTCATTTGACCGCTCCATTGCGTCTGAAACGCTCGAAATACCCAAAATAGGCCCAAACGGGGCTTGTAAACGTTATAAAATGAAGATTTAAGGGTGCTGGAATGAATGCTCAAAGTGCTGATTTTTGCGATCCGCTGGCCTGATTTTACTGATGTGCTGGGGCCAGCGCGTCCAAAATGATTGTTAAAAATTATCTATTTTCATGATGCGCTAGGCTATTTTTCTGACGCGCTGGGGCCAGTGCGTCCGAAAATAACTTCGTTTAGGAATGTTCATTTTTCTGATCTGCTGGCCTATTTTGCGATGCGTTAGGGCCAGTGCATCCAAAAATAACGCTGTTTTTGCAATGTGCATTTTTCTGATCCGCTGGCCCCCCTTTTTGTGATGCGCTGGGGCCAGTGCGTCAAAAAATGATGAGTTTTAAGATGTTGATTTATTTGATCCGCCAAGGTTTTTTTTTCTGATGCGCTGGATCATTTTTGTGATGCACTGGGGCCAGCGTGTCAAAAAAGATAACTTGTAAGTTATTTCATCTCCGGACCTGTTATGGTCGGAGATGCGATTTCCGGCGAGCGGTTCCGACGATCGGAAAAGGGTTCCGGCGATCGGAAAAAGGTTTTCCGGCGAAGAGGTTCAGCTCTCTCTCTCTCTGAATCCTGCAAATGAGGTGGTGGGAGGGGGTATTCATAGGTAAAGTCGTCCAATAGGAGGTCGACACGTGTAGTGCGTCGAGAAAATGGGTCGGCGCGTCGATAAAGTCACTCGGCGAGTCTCAAAATGGTTGAGTTCGGAAGCTGATTTTCAGGACGCACTAGCTGTCAGTGCGTCTTGAAATTGGCTGAATTTTTGGATGCGCTGGACGATTTTTTGGACGTGCTGAGTGCAGTGCGTCCTGAAATTCATTTTCTGAAAATGATTGAATTTCATGATGCGCCAAGTGAATTTATGGACGCGCTGGAGGCAGTGCGTCTTGAAATTCACTTAATAAAAGCCTTCCGAATTTCTTGATGCGCTGGAGGACTTTCTGGACGCGCTGGAGGCAGTGCGTCCTAAATTCATTTTCTGAAAATGATTGAATTTCATGATGCGCTGGCCGTGGATTTTCTCGATGCACCGACGTACTCGTGCTTTCACAAAATTGGGTTTTGCAAAATGGAGGGCTTGTGGGGTCTGCCTCGCGATGAATGTCGATGCACTGCTCCTATTTCTCCATAATTGAGATAACCCTCCCAAATTTGGAGAGTTCTGGTCATGATGACCGGTGGGGTCCACCACTGGCCCAATTTCCCGCCTTTTCGTTAAGTCTGGTGTGTTGCAATCTTTGACGCGGTCTTCGATGCACTGGCCCTAAGTCCAATCAAGTGATGATTTGGAAACTCGCAATCACTGTTTCGAAGACCCTTACTTTTGGGACCCCAACAGCATCCAACAACAGAATGTTGATCTTCACTTGCTTAAAAACCTCTAAAATTTTCAGGTTTTTGTCTAAAGGTTTGGGTGAAATCAACCTTTGGGGAAACGGGGCAACCGGTTTGTGTTGCCTTTCCGGTTCTTTCTCATGTGGAGTGTTGTTCGGACTATCATCCTCTTTGAAAATCTCCATATCATTAGGCTTTGGGGCCTTCACCAGATTAGATTTATCGATTATTTTTCCACTTCTCAAAGTGGTGATAGCTTGAACATGCTCCGTATGTTGGGAGGATGAGCTCGTGTCTTGTATCTCAAATTGGGTCCTTGGGTTAGGAAGAGGTTGGGCAGAAAGTGTGCCTTTTTCGCTAACACTGAGATAAGATTCAACTTTAGCCATTGAGGTTTTCAAGTCATTAATCGCTTGAGATAAATTTTGATTGAATTTCAGTTGCTCTTGCATGATCCCATCAATTTTCAGAGAATTAGTCTTGTTATATTCATCTTGAACCAATATGAATGCACCCAACATCTCCTCTAGCGTAGCTTTTGGTGTAATCACTAGGGATGGACCTAGTAAAGGTTGAACTTGAGAGGTATTGTTTGCATTTGCAATGGGTTCATTCCTTCAACTAAAGTTAGGATGGTTCTTCCAACTAGAATTATACATGTTTGAGTTTGGAGCACTAAATGGCCGTTGATAACTATTTATGACATTTGATTGTTCTTGTAAGATATCTTGGAATGTAGAAATTTTGGGACAATCCTGTGTTGCATATTAATTTCCGGCACAAATTCCACGAACAGTTTCAACGTCTTTTGAGTTGATCGTCTCTTCTTTCTTCAATTCCATGGCCTCGACTTTTCTTGTGAGGCTAGCCACATGTGCACTTATGTTATTTTCTTCTGAGAGGACATAAATTTCTCCTTTTTCCTTTTGTTGGCTTGTCTTGGAATTTGTTGGTCTAGATGTATCCCAAGACTTTGCATTCTCGGCAAATTCATCAAAATAGTTCCATGCTTCCTCGGCTTCCTTATCCATGAATTCTCCATTACACATCATCTTTATGAATTGGCGCATGGGTGAAGTCAGTCCTTCATGGAAAAAGCTTATTACCCGCCAAATTTCGTAGCCATAATGCATGCATTTAACAAGTCCTTGAACCTCTCCCAACATTGGAAGAAGGTCTCATCCTCCTTTTGGGCAAAAGTTCATGATAAGGCGCCTCAACATGATCGTTTTGTGAGTAGGGAAGAACTTTTTAATGAACTCCCTAGTCATCTCAGTCCATGTGCAAATTGATCTTGGCCTTAATGCATGAAGCCAAGCCTTAGCTTTCTCTTTAAGGGAAAAAGCAAACAATTTGAGTCTCACAACATCATCGGTTACATTAGCAAAGTGCATTGTGGCTATCACCTCATCAAATTCCTTAAGATGTTGATAGGCACTTTCATTGTCTAGTCCATGAAATTTTGGAATGAGTTGGATCACTCCAGGTTTTAAATCTATGTTCCTGCATTCAGTGGAAAAACTATGCATAAGGGAGTGCTCGCTCTTACAGGTTGTAAGTAATCATGTAATGTTCTAGGTCGGGGAAGATTCTCAACCTCATTCTCTTCCGTTTCGGTTTGGTTTTGGCCCAGATTTTGATTCGCCATAGGGTTGGGTTGATTTTCAGCCATACTCTTAAAAAAATTGTAAAATCTAAACGTTTGTTAGCACGTGGTTTCCTATCAATCCCTTCCCGTTCACTAATGAGTTAGTTATTAGAATCCCGAACCCAATGTGGCATGCAAATCTCAGCAAAAATAAAAAAAGAAGAAGGGTTAGAAAAATCTGATTTGAAGTGACTACTTCGACTCCTAGAATTCCTGGAAAAATAAAACAAAGCAAACAAACTAAGTTAGTAAAAGAGTTTTAAAAATCTCAAATAGAGATTATTTTAAGAAATTTTGTGAAAAACTGTCAAAGTCCCTAGCAACGGCGCTAAAAACTTGTTCGCTTCCCCAAGTGTAGGGTTGCGATGTAGTAATAATCTCGGTATGACCGAGGTTGATCTACAAGGAATTGTGTAGGAATTCACAAAACACTTCCAATGATTTATACTTAAGAGTTAACTAAATATGATTTAAGAATTTGGTGTAGATAGATATTTTGAATTAAATTGAGTGTAAATAATAAAAAGCACTAGGGGTTCAAGGATCCACTTGTAGCAATCCTTGATGCTTAATTCGCTGTGGTTTCTTACTTTCTCAACTAGAATCGAAATTAAGTTCTATCTAGCCGGATGATAAAGCAGTTAAAACAAACAATTTGCCATATGTGTAATACATGATTCTCTCAATTCAAGTTAGGACTTGAGCACACTCAATTGCATAGATCAATCCTAGTTCCAATAGGTTAAGATCACAATCATAATCATCATTAAGTTCTGTCACAAAGTATAACTAGATTATGATTTGAACTCAATTCAAATCACATAAACAACCACACATAGGCAGAAATTCTAGAAAGAGTAGAACTTTTGGTATGAAGTTCCCACATGAGGATCATGGATCTAGAGCGTATTGAATCCAATTCCTCAGAGCATACAGGTCTAGAATAACTCAAAACAATTAAGAACTCAAACAATTCTTCTAAACATCCATAGCCATCATAAGAATAAGAAAAACTACTTAGAACTTTATTCAAACTTCAACCATTGTTCTTCACTAATAATCTAACTTGAAACCAAATCAAACGAATTGAAACATCTTAGATTCACTACAAGCTTCACCTTTTAGCTCTAGCTAAGAGGTTTAGCCATTCATGATCCAAGGAAACATGAAAACAACTAAGAAAAGCATAAAACTAGAAGAACAAACTAGGAGGAGTTGTAGAACTCCGGATCTGACTTCCGCCGCCTCCCACCATGATAAATCTCTTCTAGGATGCCTTAGGAACGAGCTAGGGAAGTCCTTTTATAGCTTTGAAGCCCCAAGTGCAAAGAAACTTCAAGAAATCCCGCAAGATTAGCGTTTTGCGCAGAGATTTTCGGAGCTCCGGATGTTTCTGAGTGTTGTCCGGCTGGTCGGACAAAGTGCCTGCAATTGCAATTTTCATTGGAGTGTTTCTTACAAAGTCCGACCTACCAGCCGACCGGTCGACCGGCCGGCCGGTGGACATGCTTCAATCTGCTGAATTTTCTGGACATTACAATGCATATGCCGACCCTTCAGCCGGCCGTTCGGCCGACCGGTCGGTCACTCTGTCCGGCCTGTCGGTCAGGGGTCGGCCTTCATAAAATGTGTCTAGAGCTTTTGCTATTTCTGGAGGGTTTGGCCGGCCGGCCGGTGGTCATGAAATTGGCTGAACTTCTCAGCTTCTCCTTTATCTTCAATGCACTTTTACTCCACCTTTGGTCCTTTATTCCTTTGATCTTCAAGGTGTGTAAATAGCATATCTTAGCCCTCATTTGATGAATTCTCTCTTTCACTCCTACAATCACAAAACTATACATTAGTTTGGTCTTTAATTACTTATTTCAAGCATAGTTAGTAATGAAATGGGGTTAGAATATGCATATTTAAGAGCTCAACAATTAGATATGATTTTTAGAAATCCATATCTTTTGTTCTTTTCTCTTATTTTCTCATGACAAGATGGACAAAGTTCCCTGGCTTGGTTCCTCAACATCTTAAATTTCAGTCTAATCGACCCATAAATCTAATAATCCCTTCCATTATGAAAATTGTGTAATGTGAACTAGACTTAAAGTATTCAAAATTTCTATCAATCATTCAACATGGAAATTCATATAAAAATCTACTATATTTAAGATAATTCAAGGATTTCAAAATCACAACACTTCATTTCTTTTCCTTTTGTACTCGTATTATCTAAAGTGTATAGAAATAATGTTTTCCAAGAGGGTTTTGAAATTTTAGAGAATTAAAAATTTTCCTACATGATTGCTCGAAATGTACAAAATACTAGATGCTGAATCTCACCCCCTAACCAAATCTTACATTGTCCTCAATGTAACAAGATGTGAATGCAATGATAACATGAGAGCAACGACAAAAACAAGGGGAGTGAGGAATGAGAGTACCTGAGAGAGAAAAAATTGGGATTCTACCTCTATTTGACAAACCTACTGAAAAATAAATAAAGCAAAAGCAAAAAATCCTAATCCTAAGCTACACTATACCTCTATCAGGCTAGGAGATCAAGTGTCCTGATACATAGGATCAGTAAGAGGTATGGATATACCTTCTGAAGGAAAGTTCTCAAAGAACGACTTTAAACGCTGACCATTTGCTTTAAAGATATTGTCGTTCCTTGGATTCAACAACTCGACAGTCCCGTATGGATAAACAGTTTTGACAATGAAGGGATCGGTCCATCGAGACCGCAATTTTTTCGAAAATAGATGTAACCGAGAATTATACATAAGAACTTTTTGATTAATCGTGAAAGTCTTACGAAGGATGTTCTTATCATGAAACACCTTCGTCTTGTCCTTATAAATTCTCGCATTCTTCTATGCCTCATTCCGGAGTTCTGCAAGTTCATTCAATTGGAGCTTGCGCTCGCTTTGTCAGAATCGAAATTCATCTTCTTTATTGCCTAATATGCCCTATGTTCCAACTCCACAGGCAAGTGACAAGCTTTCCCATAGACAAGTCTATAGGGTGATATTCCAATGGGGGTCTTAAAAGCTGTACTGTAAGCCCGGAGCACATCGGTAAGTCGAATAGACCAATCCTTGCGATCAGGGTTGATTGTTTTCTCTAGAATGTATTTAATTTCCCTGTTGGATATCTCAGCTTGTCCACTTGTTTGTGGGTGATAGAGAGTGCTCACTTTATGAGTAACAACCATATTTCTTCATTAATGCTTCAAATGGTCGGTTATAAAAGTGAGACCCTCCATCACTAATAATGACTCGAGGTGTTCTAAATTGGGAAAGAATGTTTTCTTGTAAAAATTGAACGACTGTTTTATGGTCATTGTTCCGGCATGGAATTGCCTCGACCTATTTTGAAACATAATCAACGATAAGCAAAATATACAAATTTCCAAAAGAAGATGGGAATGGACCCATAAAATCGATGCCACGACAATAAAAAAATTCGATTGGTAAGATGTGATTGAGTTGTATTATATTTCGATGAGATATTCCTCCCAATTTCTTACATGGCTCACATGCCTTTCAAAACTCATGCGTATCTTTGAACATGGTGGGCGAATAGAACCCACATTGCAGAATTTTAGCTGTGGTCTTCTTAGTCGAAAGTGGCCACCAAACGCCTGAGAATGATAGATGAGATTATGCTGTATTGCTCATGATCTGGCACACATCTCCTTACCTCGCTGAAGAACTTATCTTTATCTTGCCTTTTCTAATGTGTCGGAATTGTACTTGTAACAAGTTAGTTAGCAATGTCCGCATACCATGGTAATTGAGAGACTTTGAAAAGTTGTTCACCAAGGAACATGTCATTGATCGCAGTCGTCTGAGAGGAATCAGCGAGGACAAGTCTAGAGAGATGGTCAGCTACTATGTTTTCTAGTCCCTTTTTATCTCATATTTCTATGTCAAATTCCTGGAGTAGGAGGATCCATCGCGACAAGCGCGACTTAGTATCCTTTTTAGAAAGAAGGTTCTTAAGCACAGCATGATTGGTAAATATGATGATCTTGGATCTGATCAAGCAGGACTTAAACTTGTCCAAAGCAAATACTATGGCTAAGAGTTCCTTTTCCGTAGTGGTGTAATTTGTTTGAGCCGAGTTTAGAGTTCTACTTGCATAGTAGATGACGTATGACTTCTTCTCTTTTCTCTAGCCTAACACTGCCCCAATAGTGTAATCACTAGCATCACACATGATCTCAAAAGGAATGCTCTAATCAGGTGGTTGCATTATAGGAGCACATGTCAACATGCCTTTTGAGTTTGACAAAGGCATTTTGACATTCCTCATTCCACTCGAATGAGTTTTCCTTTTAGAGGAGGTTACATAAAGGATGAGAGAGGGTACTAAAGTCCTTGATGAACCTCCTATAGAATCTGACATGTCCTAAGAAGGACCGCACATCACGTACGCTCTTGGGTGGTGGAAGGTTAAAGATAAGATCAATTTTAGCTTTATCCACCTTGATTCCCTTGGCTGAGATAATGTGACCAAGGACTATTCCCTTTTGAACCATAAAGTGACATTTCTCCCAATTTAGCACGAGGTTTTTTTCTTCAAACCTTTTTAAAACAATTTTTAAATGCCTAATGCACTCATTAAAATCACAACCAAATACGGAAAAGTCGTCAATGAAGACTTCGAGAAATTTCCCCACCATATCTGAGAAGATACTCAATATGAAGCGCTGAAACGTGGAGGGGCATTGTACAACCAAACAGCATTCTTCGATAAGCAAAAGTACCGAATGGACATGTGAATGTTGTCTTCTCTTGGTCCTCTAGGGTGATCTCTATTTGGTTGTACCTTGAATATCCATCAAGGAAGCAAAAGTGGGAATGACCCGCTAACCTTTCTAGTATTTGATCAACAAAGGGTAGTGGTCTTTCCTTGTGACAGTGTTTAGCTTCCGGTAGTCAATGCACATTCTCCAACCCGTGGTGACCCTGGTTGACACAAGTTCATTGTTAGCCTTAGCTACGATGGTTATTCCAGATTTCTTAGGCACGACTTGAGTTGGGTTCACTCATTGAATATTGGATATTGGGTAGATGATACTCACATCCAATAGTTTCAACACCTCGGCTTTAACCACCTCCTTCATGTTTGGATTGAGGCATCTTTCTGGTTGCCTAAATGTTCTCGCATTCTCCTCAAGGTGTATGCGATGAGTACAAATCAGGGGGTCTATGCCTTTGAGATTTGCAATTAATAACCCGATGACATTCTTATTCTCTTTTAGAGTAGTAATCAACCTATTCTCTTATTCCTTATCCAAGTGGGAAGAAATCACCACTGGATATGTTTCATCTCGACTTAAATATACGTATTTAAGATCCGTAGATAATGGTTTTAGGTCGAGCTTCGGAGCCTTGATATTAGATGGAAGAGGCTTGTTCTCGGTTGGAGGCAAAGGCTCAAATGGTGTCTTCCATCGGTTAGTATCAAGTACCAGCACATAGTCCAAAATGGCGTCCATCTCTCATATCATGTCATCATCACTCTCATGAGAGTGGGCCAAACATGCCTCTAAGTGATCGGAGAAAAATGTTAAGAAGGATGTATCTTCCATGAATAAATCAATCAAATTTATTTCGTGGACCTCATCATCTCCATCCCGTGGTTGTTTGCATAAATAAAAAATATTAAGCTTAAGTGTCATATTTCCGAAAGACATTTGTACAAGCCCGTTTCTACAATTGATGATTGCATTTGAAGTGGCTAAGAAAGGGCGGCCAAATATGACGGGAATTTAAGTACCGACACCAATAACGGAATGAGTATCCAAGACAATAAAATCCACTGGGTAGTAGAATTTATCCACTTGGACAAGCACATCCTCAATCATCCATCTCGGTATACGAATGGATCGATCTGCAAGTTGGAGTGTGGTTTTGGTGAGTTTTAATTCACCTAAACCAAGTTATTTGTAGGCTGAGTGTGGGATGAGGTTAACACTCGCCCTTAAATCAAGTAAGGCTTGTTCGATCCGGTAGTCTCCTATGATACATGATATGGTTGGACTATCTGGATCTTTGTATTTCTGGGGCACCTCTTGTTTAATGATGACACTCAAATTTTCAGTCAAAAGTACTTTATTGTTCACGTTATGTTTCCTTTTGATCGTATACAGATCTTTAAAAAATTTGGCATAAGATGATATTTGTTTTATAGCATCCAACAACAGAATGTTGATCTTCACTTGCTAAAAAACCTCTAGAATTTCTAGATTTTTGTCTAGAGGTTTGGGTGAAATCAACTATTGGGGAAAAGGAGCAACCGGCTTGTATTGCCTTTCCGGTTCTTTCTCATGTGGAGTGTTGCTAAAACTATCATATTTGTTGGCAATTTTCGGATCATTCGGCTTTGGGGCCTTCACCGGATTAGATTTGTCAATTGTTTTGCCACTTCTTAAGGTTGTGATAGCTTTAACATGCTTCATATGTTGGGAGCATGAGTTGGGATCTTGTATCTCAAATTGGGTTTTTGGGTTAGGAAAAGGTTGGGCAAGAAGTGTGCCTTTCTCCCTAACGTTAAGATAAGATTCAACTCTAGCCATTGAAGTTTTCAAATCATTGATGGCTTGAGATGTATTTTGGTTGAATCTTAGTTATTCTTGCATGAACCCATTAATTTTTAGAGAATTAGTCTTGTTATACTCAGCTTGGACCGACACGAATGCACCCAACATCTCCTTAAGTGTAGCTTTTGGTGTGATTATTAGAGATGGGCCAAGTAAACGTTGTGCTTGAGGGTTGTTGTTTGAATCGTAGTTGGCCCATTCCTCCAACTGAAGTTGGGATGCTTCCTCCAACTTGGATTGCATGTGTTTGAGTTTGGAGCACTGAATGGTTGTTGATAATTGTTTATTGCATTGGATTGTTCTTGTAAAACTTCTTGAAACACAGGAATTGTTGGACAATTCTGTGTTTCATGTAAATTGGTGGCACAAATACCACAAGCATTATCAAATGACTTCCTTAGAGTTAATCGTTTCTCATTTCTTCAATTCCATGGCCTCAACTTTTCTTGTGAGGCTAGCTACACGTGTACTCATTTTGTCTTCTTCTGAGAGGACATAAATTCCTCCCTTTTCTCTTTGTTGGCCTGTCTTAGGATTTGTTGGTTTAGATGTATCCCACGATTATGCATTCTCAGCCAGAACATCAAAGTAATCCCATGCTTCCTCGGCTTCCTTATCCATGAATTCCCCATTATACATCATCTTTATGAATTGATACATGGGCGAAGTTAGTCCTTCATAGAAAAACTTATTACCCGCCAACTTTCGTAGCCATGATGTGGGCATGTATTCAATAAGTCCTTAAACTTCTCCCAACATTGGAAGAAAGTCTCGTCCTCTTTTTCGGTGAAATTCATGATTAGACGCCTTAGCATGTTGATTTTATGAGTTGGAAAAAACTTTTTAATGAATTCCCTAGTCATTTTAGTCCATGTGCCAACTGATTTTGGCCTTAATGTATGAAGTTAAGCCTTCGCTTTCTCCTTAAGGGAAAAGGGAAACAATTTAAGTCGCACAACGTCATCTGATACGTTTGCAAAGTGCAACGAGGCTATCACTTCATCAAATTCCTTAAGATGTTGATAGGCACTTTCACTGTCTAATCCATGTAATTTGGTAAGGAATTGGATTACTCCCGGTTTGAGATCAATATTCCTTGCATTATATGGAAAAATTATGTATGAGGGAGTGCTCGCTCTTGTAGGTTGCAAGTAATCACGTAGAGTCCTTGGTCGATGAGCATTCTTAACTTCGTTCTCTCCCATTTCTATTTAATTTTGGCCCAGATTTTGATTAGCCCTTGGATTGGGTTGATTTTCAGTCATATTTTCAGAAAAAATTGAAAATTTAAACGTTTATTAGCGCGTGGTTCCTTATTAATTCCCTCAACAATCCCCCTTTACTTATTAAGCAATTGTTTAAATCACGGACCCAATGGGGCATGTAAATTCAAAATAAAAAGAATGATAACAGAAAAAGAATTCTTCCTTCTTTTCTTAACTCTTCTCTAGGAATGAAGTACAAGGTGTCTTACAATGGTTGAGCTTGAAGCAAAGATAAAGACCGATTTCTCCTTGTCAATAGGGGTTCAGAGAACTCCCTACTCATTCTTTGAATCTTTGAGAAAAGTTCAGAAAAAAAAGAAAGAGGATTAGATTGAGAAGAGAAATCTCTGAGCTCAAGGTGATCTAAGACGGTAGTGCCGACTAATAGGAATCAAGGTGGCTCGAGGCCAACTTATCAGAGATCCAAGGCGGTTAGACTGACCAATAGGATTCTCCACCCACTTTACAAAAGATGATATAAGAATAGGAAAGAATAGAGAAGAAGATGAATAAGGTTTGAAAGACAAAACCTGATTTGAGAATCTAAGAGAACCAACTTACTTCTACTTTAACTCCTAAAAATTCCTACAAAAATCAAAATAAAACAAACTAAGTTAGTACTAAAGAAAGATTCCTAAAAATCTCAATAGGAAACTATTTTCAGAAATCTTGTAAAAACCGTTAAGTCCCCAGCAACGGCGCCAAAAACTTGTTCGCTTCCCCAAATATAGAGCTGCGATGTAGTAATAATTCGGTAGAGACCGAGATCGTCCTCAGGGACTAACTTAGGAATTCCCAGAATTTCTTCAAATAATCTCTAATTGAAATCAAACTAAAATAAACTAAATATGGAATTTGAATGTAGATAAGTAATTTGTAAACTTAAGGATTAATTAAACAATCTAAAGAAACACTAGAGCACCAAGGATCCACTTGTAGTTATTCTTGATGCCTAATTTGCTTTGGTTTCTCAACTACACAACTAGAATTGGAATTCAATCCTATCTAGTTGGATCGTATATAGAGCGGTTAAAACATCAACTTAATCTCATATATGTGTTGTTTATCAACATGATTCCCTCAATTCATGTTAGGACTCGGGCACACTCAATTGTATAGGCCAATCCTAGTTCCAATAGATTAAGATCACAACCATGATAAATATCAAATCCTGTCACAAGATTTCACTAACATCATAATTTGAACTTGATTCAAATCACATAAATATGCAACACATATTTAAGAAAAGATAGAATTATGGTTTAAGTTCCCTCATGAAGAACCAATCTCTAGAGCGTATTGAATTCGATTCCTCGAAGTGTACAGGTATAGATCTTTGCAAAACAACTAAGAACTAAGATAATTCTTTCAAACATCTATGAGTCATCATAAGATTAAGAAAAACTAACTTAGAACTCATTCAAACTCAAACAAACTATTGTTCAACATTAAAATCAATCCATGAAACCTTAAAAATGAATTAAAACATCTAAGATAACTACAAGCTTCACCTCTTAGCCCTAGCTAAGAGGTCTAGCCTACTATGCTAAAAGAAAACAAAAAATCTAAGTCAAACATGAAAAACTAGAAAGAAAACAGAAAATCTAAATTAAACATGAGAAACTAGAAAGAAAACAAAGTAGAGGGAGTTGTAGATCTATGAATCTGTCATTCTTCACCTCCCAATGTAATAGATCTCTTCTAGGATAGGTTAGGAACAAAGTGGAGGTGTCTTTTTATAGGCGTTGAGCCCAGCAACGAAGAATCTTCAAGAAGACGTGCAGAACTTACGCATTGCGCAGCAGAATTCAGACCAGAAATAGAAATTTCTGTTTCTAGAGTGTGACTGACCGGTCGGAGCCTCTGGTCGACCGGTCGAAAATACACTTTTTTAGTCCAGCAAGTTTTTGGAAAATTCCAATTTCCAATTCAATTTTTCGACCGGTCCGCTAACCGGTCGTCAGTGGTGGTCGAGAATGGGCAATTTTCCACCAACAAGGTTGGCAACAAAATCCTGTTTTCATTGAATTTTCGATCGGTTTACCGACCGGTCGATTGCCATGGTCAACCAATCGGACGACTGGTCGGCAGTACAATTTCCTGCACTATTTCTTTCTTTCTTCTCTTTCTTGCTTGCATCTTTCCTCCATCTCTTGTTCTTTATTCCTTTGATCTTCAAGGCATGTAAAAAGAGTCTTTAAGCATCCAAATGACGAAGTCTCTCTCTCATTCCAACAATCACAAAACTATGCATTAGATAAGTCTTTTAAACATATAAATCATGCACAGTTAGTGATCGAAGTGCTTGCCCGTTTTGGCTAATTCCTTAGCTCGAGGGGGAACCAATAACCGTCAACACGGTCGGTGTTGTTTTCGGACCTTGAGGGACCGATCAAGTTGTGGATGATCAATTAGGGGAGTGTTTGCTTACCCCAAGTGCAAGGTTGCAAAGTAGTAATAACTCGATCGTGAGAGCAAGTGCTTGCAGGCGGAGAAGATAGCCATAGGCTTCGAGGCCGCTCGTTTTGAGTCAGTAGTTACTCAGGATCAAATAACTGTTATAAGGCTTGAAAGTGAGAGCGAAGCGGTGCACAAGCAATTAGAAGATTTGACGACAGAGCTCCAGAATGTTCTCCATCCTGCGTTGATATTGTCTGAGGCGAAGTCGGTGATGGAAGCTGCTAGGGTGGCTGTGACCAGGTTGATATCAGGATGTCTGGAGAAGTTGTGATCTTTACTTTTGACATTCTTCTTATAATCTTTTGATGTATAGAAACGATCTTGACTAGATTTCATAATCGTAGTAATTAATGTAGGGGATACTTAGCTTTTGAATATCCATGTATACGGTGTTTAAAGTTGTTAACCATATTTTTTTTGTTAATGTAATGGCAATGACAATTATCTTTTTGTTGTGTGGTATTGTGCAATGAGTGTTGGAATACTTTGCAATATAACTTAATAGCAATCATAACTATAATGAATGGTGATAATAAATATTTACGATAATTAATGCAGAATGAAATGAAGAGAGTGATACTTCCCTTTGTCGTTGATTTCGGCATGTCTTGGGTTTCCAGATCTGGGATATGCTATCGTTATAAACGAGTGTTTTCTGGCCTGCCCCTAGTCATTTCTCCCTACAGGCTTGAGTTTCTTATCATATATCGGGGCTTGCCCCCAGTCGCTTTCTTTTATAAACTCGAGTTTCTCATCATATATTGGGGCTTGCCCCCAACATATTTGGCTAATTTCTTTGCAATATTGCCTCCTTCTGAAGAAAGGTATCCTGTGCTTTAAGAATCCGTATAGAATATCTGTCTGATCATAATCTTTAATCGCATATTCTTATTGCAAAATTATTCATAAAAGAAAGCTGTCGATATTCTTAAGGCAACGTGATACTTAACAGAATGCTTTGACCATCTGCATATAAGGCCATATATACATACAAGAGATTTCAATCTTTGTTAATATAGAGTATAAGAATACCATGATAATGATGAAGAAATCCGCGATGAGATATGAAGCCAGATATATAACGAAAATGCCCTGATCATCTGAATCTCATAGTCATCTTCATAAGGAGTCATATGCATAAGAAACCATCAACTCTGAATTGCTCTCCTATTAAGTTGAACGATGCCAAAGTGCCATGATAAAAATAAGAGAGCCCATGACGAGGAAGTAATAATATGAAAATGTTGTTCCTTGCGTAGGTATTTCATAGAGTGTCTTCTTCTGATCTGACTGACTTGATAGGAACATAATGAGTCAGGTAATGATTTGTAGAGTCAATTCTTCCTTAGCATTCTTTGACTATGGTGCCTGTTATCAAAAGAAGCTATACTGACATTTTATATTCATATGTGTGATGGCATGATGTGAGTTGGTGTGTGAATGAGTAGGAAATGTAGTGCATAGATAAAATGGATGCATGAATGAGCACAAGTACATCCTGTCTACTTTATAGTTTGTCATATCTGCTTATGAGTATTCATGGTTATTCAAGTTCGGGAAACAGAGTCCTCGAGCGAATGTTTTCCTGGGTCGTATTTACTAGAGCCATGCTGGCTAAGACTTTTCTGGGGTCTTCGATCTTCAAGTTGATGATGCCCTGATTTATCATCCTTTGAACTTTTCCTTTTAGGATAAGAAAGTCTTCAGTCCTGTGTTCCATGAACCGGTGGTATTCACAGTAGTTAGGATCGCTCACTTACCCTTCTTCTTCAGGTCGAGCAAGTTTCGGTAACAATAGTTCTCCTTCTTCGATCAGCTGGTCCATAATTAGAACAAGGTCCTCGACGTCGAATGTGTACGACTCATTCGTCTTGCCTCACTTAATGATTGTCACGTGTCGTGTTCATTGGGGCCTCTTGTACTTGTCTTGTGTCTTTGCTGCCTTGATTTCTTTCTCGTATCTTGGATTTGGTCATTTCTGGTTCCTAGGATTCTTGCTTGTATTAATTCCCATTCCCCTTTCTGTCTCATACCTTGGTCTTTTGTTTTGGAATCGTGCCTCCGAAATGGACTGCTCTGCCGTACGGGCCTCTACAGCTAGACTGCTAAGGGTGAAAGAGCTATTGTTTGGCAACTCGTATGAAATCATAGGGTCCATATCTAGCATACGTGTATTTGCTTGTTCGGGACAGATACGTTGTTTCATTGCAATTGGCCTTTGCACTGCCCCCAGTGATTTTTCTTCCAATTGTCAGTAGGCGGAGTGATATTGCAGGTTGCACTCCATGAGATTAAGGTGGTTAAAGCATCCTGAATTTCCCTCATCTGTCTGGATAATTCTATATGAGCTTGGACCAATTCTTCGATCTACTCCCGGACTTGTTTGATCGATTCTCTTTCTTCAATTACTTGTACCATCGCGATCTGTATTGGCCATTCTTTATGCATCAGTGCTATCACGGGCATCACTGACATTATAGCTGACATATCCTAATTGGTCTCTTCCATCTTCATGTTGATGATTCCCTCATTGATCATCATTCTTCCTTTCAAGACGAAGCAGTCTTCGGTCTTGTGGCTGGTTACACGATGATATTTGCAATAGTTGGGATGGTTGACCATTTTCACCTCTTTCGGACATTTGGATTCTGGCAACCTTATTAGTCTCTCTTCAACTAACTGTTCCATGATTGGGACCATATCTTCTATGTCGAATGTGTAGGGTTTGTTTGCTCGATCGCGTTCTTCTATCGTCGCGTATCGCGGTCTCTGGAAGCTCTTGCCTTTGTCTTGTGTCCTTGTTACTGACCTGGCCTCAACTATGTGCTTGGTATTTGGGTGCTTCCGATCCTTCAAAATCTTACCCTTATCAACGTAGTTGGACGCTATTATCCTTCCAGCTTCTCTTCTGGGCTTCTCTGTCTTGAATTACACTCTGAACGCGGCTCTTCTACTAGGTGGGCCTTCGTGGCCAGGTCTTGAAACGTCGAGAAATTGTGCCCGGATAAGTCAAACGAAATCATGACGTCCATGGCCTGCATACACATCTTGACTTGCTCGGGCTCACTAGGCAATTCTCGACATTGTGCTGTTATGGTTCCCCATCTATCGATGACTTCTCAATTGACTCCCCTTGCCTCTGACAAACCAAGGCTAAATTTGTTAACGAGACTTCTCGCTCGGTAGAAGAAAATTTAGAAATGAACAACTCTTGCATATGATCCCATGACTTAACTGACCCTGCGTGCAGTGACATATACCACTGGAACGCCTTGCTCATGAGTGTTGAACCAAACAACCTAAGATAATACTGGGGGATTGTTGACAAGTTGCCCACCATCGTCATGAACTGAGTCATATGCTCCTCTAACGACCCTTTGCCATCGAATCGAGAGAAATCTGGGCGCTTGAAGTTGTGGGAAAATGGAATGTCATCAACTTTGGGCGAATACGACACCCGATAAACAACTTTCCTCTCTTCTCCTTCTCTCTCCTGACGCATCAGGTTCGAGACTGTCTAGGATAACTCTTCCCTCATGATATGAGACGGTTGTGATGGTACGCGCTCGAACGCGACATTCTTCGGGTGAGTTTGTGGTTCGGCAGCTATTGGCTCTTCCGCTGCCCCCTGAGATTCCTCGATCGACTGTCGAGTGGGGATGGCTGGGCTCCTAGTTGACCCCTGGGCGACTAAAGCCAACAGTGCTTCCTTCATCTCCCTCACTTCTCTGGCTGTGTCCTCTTGGACCTGAATTATCTCGTTTATCTGTTTTTGGATTGGAGGCAGCTCTGCGTCTCGCTTGCTCGTCTCCCCTTCAACGATCTGTACCATCATGGCCTATACTTACCGCAGCCTTGTCTTGATCATGGTAGTTTCAGCAGAGAACGTCTTCATCGCTGACTTGGTCACTTTTGGACAACGGATCTATTTGGTGTCTTGGTTAGTTGCGCTGTCTTCAGCAGGGTTGGGAAGTCAGTAGCGGCGAAGGAGAACTCTGGCCTGGATGACATGGTGGCCTTGGTGACATTATGGGCCTTGTTTATGTAAACTGGCCTCCACTGCTTCTTGGTGTTGATCTGTGCCTTCATTGTTTTCATTCCAACTTGAGTTACTTTCCTGTCTTCGGTCTTCTTCAGTGATTGGCTTTTTGGACGATTTGCCAACCGGTTTCAGGGGTTGCTACTCTTGATGTTGCAAGGTGAGGAAAGTAGAACCCTCCAGATGCTAAGAAAATTATTGTAGTTGCCATTCGTGTAGTTTTGACGGTTGATTTCTTTTACTAAGGTTCTCTTTTCTCTTTCACTCTCTCTGCACAGTCATACACGCATTAGAGTATTTCGCGGCTTTGAAAAGGAGAAAAGATGCGACCTTACCAATTGTAATATAGCTCAATAATAAACAGGATATACAAGTATGAACCATATGCTGCTATGAGAAGTTTATACTATGCCTTTTTTTTGAAATACTATAGAGATCCTTTTAGAAAACTTTCTATAATTTTATTTAAAATTCTTTTGCCTTAAAGATGAAGGGAAGAATGTTCCCGTTGAGAGTCGATAGTTTGGCGCTCGTAAAGGTGCCGAACATTTCTCCTTGCGGTAACCTTTCTCATGTATATGTCAGTGTCTACAAATGATTTATCTTAGAACGTTCCTTTACTCAGAGATAACCAGAGATTTTGGTATGTTCGATCCCCAGCAGAGTCGCTAGTTTGTTAAAATTAGAAAAATACTCATGGCAGTTTTTCTTATGTTTCGTTATTCGGGGGAATTTCTAAGTATAGAGACATTCATAGACAATCATAAGCAATCACAAAGTGTACACGAGAAGAGATATTGCAAGGTGAATTTTATTCTAGAGATTCTGATATCTTTTACATTTTAGGTTGTGATATTGTCATGAGCTCTTAATTACATCAATGGTTGATCACCCTTGAATAAAAGGCAAAAGACTAACCCATCAAGGATTATGGTCTTGAGTTCATGGTCGTAGAGACCTATTTGTTTTCTTATTATGGACTGAGCCATGTTTTTAGACAAGTCAGATGTCTATGTCCCATTTTCTTTCGGATTGTCTGAGTTGAAGGACTGTCAGGATTTTTTAATCGAGTGGTGTAACGTTGGGCCCTCTTCCCGTATTTTTATGACAGGTGACCACTGTAATACACGAACATCTACTGTTGGTCGGCATGACCCAAGGCCCTCTTCCCGTACTTTTATGACGGGTGACCTTGAGAAGGCACTCCGCAATTACCTGATCAAGGATTTTAATCGAGTGGTGCAACGCTGGGCCCTCTTCCTGTATTTTTTTGACGAGTGACCATTGGAATACACAAACATCGAATGTTGGTCGGCACAACCCAAGGCCCTCTTCCCGTACTTTTATGACGGGTGACCTTGAGAAGGCACTTCGCAACTGCCTCATCAGCTCAACCAACGAACCCGTTGTGGATGGGTAGGGCATCGACTAGCTTTTATAATGGCAATCCATAGCAGAATATTTTGAGTATTGTTAGAACTCTTGTGATTGTGGTTTATCATGGTAACCATAATCCGTTAGGTTTAGCCTCAGACCTTTATGTGGGATGAATATAACTTGTACAGTGTATGAATGAGTACAAAGTAAATGTATTTGATTTTGGAGTCCAGCGACTCGTCTTCGGGAACATTCTTTCTTCTGGATATCTTTCTATCGTTGATACGAGATCGAATAAACTGTATTGAGCTAGTCTCCTTTGAGAATTAAAGTCTGACGGACTAGATCGCATATTTCTGATGTCTGCAGATAGCTAAATAACGGGTCTGATAGGTGCTTGTTTATGATGTCTGATAAACGATAGGGATCGAAACCCTGTAAGTGCTTGATTCAACTGTTTTGTAGCATGAAAGTGTTAAGTTTGCCATAGCATCGGTAAGATCGCTCTTAGTTTTATTTGGCATCAGTCAATTTTCAAGCCAACAGGGCACTTCCCAAGGTTGAAAACGACTAAGTACTGGGTCTGTTTAGAGCTTAATCAGGGTATTTGGTGAATACCAGTGACAATTATCTTTGAACAGTGGTGGATTATGTCCACTAGGATCGTAATGATGTTGGATCCACTTTGGCATGAGTGAGATCACATTCAATTCTACTTGGCATCGGTCGATCTTCGAGCCAACAAGGCACTCCCAGGGCTGTAAATGACTAAGTATAGGGCCTGTTTACCGCCTAATCAGGGTATTCGAGGATTATGAAAATAGATAATCTCATTACGGTGCGTTATTATAATGTGTCATATCATGGAGAAACTAAGTCTCTCTTTTGGCGTCGGTCAAATTCCGCCTAATTCTTCTTGATTTCGGCCGTTTTACACTCTTTTGGAAAGATTTTCGGGTTTGAGAATTTGGTTAAGTGTTAGTAATTTTTGATTAAATAACTGATTTGGGCCGTTTGACATTAACCGCTGGAAAATTCGGTCTAGGGGATGGATAGAGCCATACCACAGAGTTCTTGGGCACGGTATGACCGTCCAGGCGCACCTAGGGGGAGTGTGGGTGCATGGCCCTGAGGTGGGCGCATGTGCCCCCCTCCTAGGCTCATGTGCCCAAAACATGAGAGAGAGAGAGAGAGAGAGAGAGAGAGAGAGAGAGAGAGAGAGAGAGAGAGTTTAGCTTCGGGGCGCATGTGGCATAACACATGTGCCTGGGCCAAGATGGTGGGCACATGTGCCCATGGCACTTAGCTATTTTTCAATGTTTCTCCGTCCATAGGGAGTGGGCGCATGTCCCTCTGCTTTTCAGTGAGAGATCTCACTACTTAGCCATTTTTCAGCTTTTGCAGGCAAAGGGAGGTGGGCGCATGTCCCTCTGCAAAGTGGAAGAACCCCACTACTTAGAACATTTTCTAAATTTTTTGGCCATGAAGAGGTGGGCGCATGTCCCTCTACAAAGTGGGAAAATTCAACTACTTAGCCAATTTTCTGGGTTTTCTCCCTCTCTCTCCCTTTGCATCTGGACTTCGGCGGGAAAATCCCTTACCGACGAGGGATTTTGGCGGAAATCCCTTCCGACGAGGGGATCCGGCGAGGGATGGAAGAGCGAACATATGTTACCTCTTGCGTCGCTCTGAGGTCGTCAAGGGGTGATGTTGCTTCTGGTCATCAGGCTGGCTTGCTATTTGTTCGCTTCCCCAAGTGTAAGGTTGTGACGTAGTAATAATCTCGGTAAGACTGAGGTCGATCTATAGGGAACGAAGTAAACAATTCGAACTATACTAATAACTAGAATCTTAAGAGGTTTGTGAAATCGGTTTTGAACATGAAACAGAAAAATCTGATAATGAAAAGATAACTAGAGCATCAAGGATCCACTTATAGCTCTCCTTAGATGCATAATTCACTGTGGTTTCTCACTTACTCAATTAGAATCGAAATCAAATCCAATCTACCCTGATGATAGAGCGGTTATATTATCAAAGCAATCCAACACGTGTTGTTCATAAACATGATTCCCTCAATTCAAGTTAGGACTTGAGCACACTCAATTGCATAGGTCAATCCTAGTTCCAATAGATTAAGATCATAACCATAATAATCATCAAACCCTGTCACAAGACACGACTATATTGTGATTTGAACTTCATTCAAATCATATGAACAATCAACACAATATTCAGAATTTAGAACAAAAAGATAGAAGTTTGGTTTGAAGTTCCCACATGATGATCCAAGTCTAGAGCGTATTGAATCCAATTCCTCGGAGTGTATAAGTCTATAACCATGCAAAACAATTAAGAACTAAAGCAATTCTTCCAAACATCCATGAGCCATCATAAGATTAAGAAAAACTACTTAGAACTTTATTCAAACTTCCAAAAACCATTATTCTTCATTAAATCCAAACTTGAGACCAATAAAATGAATTAAAACATCTAAATAAGTTATAAGTTTCACCTTTGAGCTCTAGCTAAGAGGTTAGCTAATGAAAAGCATAAAAATAAACTAGAACTAGAATTAGAAGAAGAAGAAAACTAATTGTAGGAGGCTAGGAAGCCTCCCAAGTCTTGAATCCTTTGCTCCCCACATTACTAGATGCCTTAAGAAGAGAGTGGAGGTGGCCTCCTAGGTCTTGGCTGAACTCACGACCTTGCTTAAAGAATTTGTTGATTGTTTCACTTAAGATTATCAGGAAATGCCTGGATTGGACCGAAAGCTAGTTAAGCATAGGTTACCAGTAAAGGAAGGGTATCGACCCCATAAACAACCGCCCAGGCGGATGACGGTCAAAGTCACTCAGAAGATCAAGGAAGAGATCAAGCGGTTGCTAAGAGCAGGGTTCATCAGACCAATTAAATATGCTGAATGGATTTCAAATGTTGTGCCGGTGGTCAAGAAGAATGGTAAGCTCAAAGTTTGCATTGATTTTAGAAAACCGAATCTGGTTACACCTAAGGATGAATATCATATGCCGATAGCTGATCAATTGATCGATCGAGCAGCTGGGCATCAAATTGTCTCCTTTATGGACAATCATTTAGGGTATAATCAAATTTACATTGCATAGGACAATGTATCGAAGATGACATTTTGTTGTCCCATGCCTTTAGGTATGTACTGCTAGGTAGTCATGCCCTTCAGCCTAAAGAATGCAGGAGCTAAATACCAAAGGGCAATGAATACAATCTTTCACGACATGATCAGGCAATTCATGGAAGTTTATGTAGATGATGTGATAGTTAAGTCGGCTGACGTAGGAGATGTTGAACCTCCAATTTATACATTGCATAACCCATTACATCACATTATATGCATGGTTTGCATGTTTAAAAGGCCCATCTAACACATGTTTTGTGATTGTAGGAATGAGGGCGGACTTCACCCAATTGGGGACCAAAAGAATGTATTTAGATGCATTGGATGAAGATTGAAAGAGGAGCAAAGAAAGAAGAAAGCAAGGAGAAAAGAAAGTAGAAGAAAGAGAGGAAGAAAAAGACGAAGAACAGCAGGTCTGACCGGTCAACTACACCTCTGGAAACCACTGGACTAAAGGACCAGTTGGTCCGACCGGTCTTGACCGGTCGGCCAACAGGTCAGTGAACCTGTTGAACTCCCTGGACTAATAACCAGTCTGGTCCAACCGGTCTTGACTGGTCGGCCAATAGATCAGATCCACCTCCCGTGCACGCGGGACTCCCAAGCAAATAGGTCGACCGGTTGACCAGCCCAGACCGATCAGTCGTCTGACCGGTTGGTCATGTGTAGAAATGAGCAGCTTCTATTCTGGGCTTCGAAAATTGCTGCGCACTGCGTAACCTTACGCGGTTTCTGGAAGATTCCGACTTAACCGAGCGTCCTCACTATAAAAGTACACCTAGGGGTTCTTCCTAGGGGATATAGAAGCTAAGGGACGTCGTGGGAGAGGGAGGAAGCCGTCATGGAGCATCTGCAACCCTCCAAACTCTGGTTTTTCTATGTTTTCTAGTTCTTTCAGGAGTTTTAGTTGTAGTATGACAATGCTCAGCTAGAATCTCTCAGCTAAGGCTGAGAGGTGAAGCTTGTAGCCAATTTCATGTTTAATTCAAGTAATTCTACTTCAAGTTTGGATTTTTGCATATTTTAGTTCCCAAAGTTGATAGTTTTAGATGTTTTATGAGAGTTCATGTGCTCCGGACATGTGTTCCTTGCAATTCTCTGAGATTATCATGTTGTGCTTGTTTAGATTCGCATTATAGTAATCCTTGAGCAGGCCATAGTCCATAGGCATTGCTGTTACTCCGAAGGCTATGATTTTGAATTCTATATGAGATTGAATGGGACTAGAACTTGGAAGTTCAACTTGAGGTGGACTGAATGTGCTTCAAAGCTTTATTTTCCAACTAGATGAGAGATAGGACTTCACATCTAGTTGTGTATCTTGCTTGGATTGATTGGATTGACATGGGATTGCTACAAGTGGATCCTTGAATGCCTTAGTACCTTAAATTACCCTTTTTCACTAAGTTTCTGTTTTAGCATAATTGTTCCAATTGAATCTCTTATTTATTGAAAATTGAGTTGCTGGAATAGTTTGAAACTTGTTCTCCAATTCCCTGTGGATCGACCTCGGTCTTATCGAGTTTTATTACTACATCGCAGCCTTACACTTGAGGCGAGCGAATAGGAGATCATTTCGCTCATTTACAAAAGTCATTTGAGCAGATAAGGTTCCATATGTTGAAAACGAACCCTCTTAAGTGTGTTTTGGGGGTATCGGCCGACAACTTCCTTGGATCCTTGTGTATCAATGAGGAATCAAAGTTGATCAAAATAAAGCGCGAGTGATCATTAATGCTCAGCTACCAAGGAATAAGCATGAATTGCGTGATTCCTCGGCCATGTGAATTTTATGAGACACTTTATCTCTAAATGGAGGGAAGACTAATGTTTTTCCCCTCTGATAAAAGTTAAAGTAGGGCGATGATTTCAAATGGGAAGTAGAATATTAGCTGGCTTTCAAACATATCAAGGAATACTTGATGAAGCCACCGATACTATTGTCGCCAACTAAGGATCGGCTACTAAAGCTTTATGTATTAGCCGTAGGGGAATCGATTAGTGCCTTATTAGCCCAGGAAGATGACGATCAGAAGGAGCGTGTAGTTTATTACCTGAGTCGAACGTTGCTCGACAAAGAGAGATGATATTTAGCCATCGAAAAGTTATGCTTGTCTTTGGACTTTGCAGTCACAAAGCTGCGACATTATTGGCTGGCCGAAAGAGTAAATGTAGTCACCGTGACTGATTTAATAAAATTTATGTTGAATCGGCTGATTTTAAGCAGATGAATTGGCAAATGAGTCCTACCCCTATCGGAATTTGATCTAAACTATGTTCCTCAAAAAGCAGTATAAGGACAGACTATAGTTAATTTCTTGGCCGATCATCCATCTAGTTTAAAAGCTCAACTGTCCCCAGATGTACTCGATTTATATCATGTTTATTTAACAACTTGGAAGTTAATTTTTTATGGATATAGGACAGATAAAAAGCATCAAGGGAAGTCATTATCTTGATCACACCTAATAGAAATAGGCATGAATATGCTTTCCATTTAGAGTTCGATTGTAATAATAAGGCTGAGTATGAAGCCATGATAATCAGTTTGGAACTCCTCATGGAGCTGGGAGCCTAGGATATAATTGTAGTGGGTGACTCTCAGTTGGTCATAAACCAAAT
This sequence comes from Liriodendron chinense, assembly GCA_003013855.2. NCBI lineage: Eukaryota > Viridiplantae > Streptophyta > Magnoliopsida > Magnoliales > Magnoliaceae > Liriodendron > Liriodendron chinense. The sequence continues at coordinate 1,311,452 of ML058492.1, read as the reverse complement.
GGCTGAAAAATTCAAATGTACAAGTCCTGTATTGCTACCTTATTACGCCCTAGCATCAAAGATGCTTGACGTATTTGATGAAGTAGAACTCATGCATGTGACTCGCAATTATAACACGGATGCCAATGAAATGGCGTAATTAGCAGCCGATTTAGAGATTTGCAGGGGATTGGCTAGTAGAATTGTTATGGTACAAACCAGAGTCTTACCTTCTGTCCTTGAAAGAAAAAATACTTTGGAAATAAGCCAAGTGGAGTTGAGAGAAGATGACTGGAGAGCCCCTATTATGGGATATCTCCAATGTCCTCGTATAAAGGCTAGTAAAGACATCCAAAGATCGCCCGTTAATTAAATGCTATGGTTATTTTTGGCCTAAAATGATGGCTGATTGCATTCAGTTTGCTGAAGGGTTCGAAGCTTGTCAAAAGAATGGACTGATACAGCATGCCCCGGTGACCGAGATTCATTTGGTTATCAAGCCATGACCATTCCGAGGCTGGGCGATTGATTTGATCGGGTGAATTCAAAGGGCTTTGTTCGCTCGCCTCAAGTGCAAGGTTGCGATGTAGTAATAATTCTCGGTAAGACCGAGGTCGATCCATAGGGAAAGAAGATAGTTCTAAACTATTCCAGAAACTATGATTTAAGTGATTTGGAGATTCAATTAAGTAAACTAAAACAGTAATTTAAGAAAAGCTGAAAATAAAGAGAGAACTAAGGTATTGAGGATCCACTTGTAGCAATCCATGTTAATTCATTCATTCAAGCATGAAACACAACTAGAATTGAAGTCCTATCTCTCATCTAGTAGGAAGATAAACCATTGAAGCACAATAATCCCATTCAAGTTCTAGTTCTAATCAAGCACATAGCATTCAAACATGTAGCCTTCGAAGTAACAGCCATTGCAATGGACTATGGCTTGCTCAAGGGTTACTACAATTCGAATCTAATCAAACAAACATGACAATCTCAGAGAATTGCAAGGAATCCATGTCCGGGATACATGAACTCTCATAAAACTTCTAAAAATATCAACTTTTATTCAAACTAGAACAATAAAAATCCAAACTTGAAGTAAAGGTACTTGAATCAAACTGAATTAAACATGAGATTAGCTACAGGCTTCACCTCTCAGCCCTAGCTGAGAGGTTCTAGTGGAGCATTGTCATACTATAACTAGAATCGAAAAGAAAAACTAAATAAAAGCATGAAAAACTAGAAAAACTGGAATCACCAGAGTTGTGGACACTCCACGATGCTCTTCGTCACTTCCCATGACCTCCAATCTCTTATAAGATAGCTTAAGGAGGATGTAGAGGTCCCCTTTTATAGCACAAATCCGTCTTTCACTTAAAATCTTTTGGAATTGCGTAACTACTTACGTAGCTTAAGCAGACAGGTCCGATTGATTGGAGATACCTACGATTGATCGGACTGTGAACTCCGATTGATCGAAAGTCGATCGATCGTAAAAGAGTCCAGAGAGTTGCTATTTTCTGCCACTTATTTCGATTGATAGGACACCTCTTTCCGATTGATCGGAGGTGTTCTGATTGATCGAAAATATGTCTAGAGAATTCTGTTATTTCTGGTATGTATGATTGATGGTCCAATGGATTGTACACCCATCGGAAACTCCTCCGATTGATCGGACACCTATCGACGATCCATCGGAATTGCTGATTTCTTCATTTTCTTTTGTTTTCTCTTCGGATCTTCTTTGCTTCTTTTTCGCATCCTGTGGCACTTAGTTCTTTGATCTTTAATGCATGCCAAGTGACTCTTTTAACCATGAATTGGTAAAATCTCCCTCTCATTCCTACAATCACAAAAACATGTATTACATTAGTCTTTAAATATGAAAACCATGCATATAATGTGATGTAATGGGTTGGCAAATGTATAAATTGGAGGCTCAACACACCCCCAAACCAACATTTTGCTAGTCTCGAGCAAAACATGCATGAAGCAAGTTCAATTTTCCAAAATCCAACTCTCCTTCAGAGACTATGCTTCTATCCATTCGAAGACATACAAGTGCAAAATCAGAAAAACTGGGTGATAGAAGCTGAAGCCTTAAATTCTCAAAACATAATAAGTGTCATATGAAATTCCCGCTGATTGATTGATAGATAGAAAGACTTGAACAATTTTAATCTAGTGTACATAATGATGGCTCATCTCATGAGTTTACGGGATCATCTTCTTCATAGATCAACTAAACTATGGATCTCAAGGTGTACAGATCAACAACAAACCTATGACAGGAATTTGCCTTACCATCCTTCCGACGGCTTTCACACTACGTCCCATTTTCGACTTTGGTTATGGGTAGACCATCCCCCGGTTGGTAATAGGTAGCCCTTTTCGGAATTTTCCACCACATTCTCAATCATTCCCATATTTTCATTATTCCTTTCCTTTTCATACACATTAGATAGGATTTTTAGAAATCCATATCTTTCGTTATTTTCCCACGGACAAGGATGGACAAAGTACCCCGACTTGGTTCCTCAACACCTCAAATCTAAGTCTAGCCAATCCACAAAGCTACATAATCCTTTCAAACCATGAAAATCGTGTAATGTGAACTAGGTGTAAAAGTGTTCAAATTTTCTATCAATCATATAAATAGGGAAATTCACTTATAAAATCATTATATCAAAGGTAGTTCAAGACTTTCAACATCATTCACTTCGCATCTCTTTTTCTTAGACTCTATCATCCTGAATACATAGAAATAAAATTTTCTAAAAGAGTTTTGAATTTTCAGAAAAATCGAAAAAAATTCCAACAAATAGTGCTCGAAATGTCCACAAACTGCTAGATGAGGAATCTCATCTCACTCCCCAACCAAATCCTGCATTGTCCTCAATGTAAAAAGATATGCAATGAGCATGAACATGAGAGCAATGGTCAAATAAAAGAGAGTGAGAATGATAGTACCTGAGAGAGTCGATCATGGAAGTGTATAACTCCGGCAACTAAACTACTAATAACCTAAAACATAAAATCAAACAAAACCAAATCCTACGCTATACCTCCGTCAGACTAAGAGATCAATTGTCCTGATACACAGGATCATCCAGAGTGATGGACATGTCCTCTAAATCAAAATTCTCAACGAATGGTTTAAGGCGTTGTCTATTCACTTTAAAACAGTTACCATTCACTGCATTCTCTACTTCAACAGCCCCTATGGGCCGATTCATCGAGATCGTAGTTTTCTTGGAAAAAAGATGAAGTCGAGAATTATACAAGAGCACTTTCTGACCTTCCTGGAAAGATTTCCTGAAGATGTGCTTGGCATGAAAGGCCTTCATCTTACTCTTGTAAATCCTTGAGTTTTCATAAGCATCATTCTGGATCTCGTCAACCTCATTCATTTGGAGTTTGCAAAGTGAGCTAGCCTTGTCAACATTAAAGTTCAATGCCTGAATCGCCCAATAGGCTTTGTGTTCAATCTCCACAGGTAAGTGACAATCTTTCCCATAGACAAGTCTATAGGGGGACATTCCAATGGGAGTCTTATAAGCGGTACGGTGAGCCCAAAGAGCATCGTCTAATCTCAGCGACCAATCTTTGCGATCTGCCTCACCGTCTTTTCCAAAATTTGTTTGATTTTCCGATTGAAAATTTCAGCTTGCCCACTTGTTTGTGGGTGGTATGGGGTACTCACCTTATGTCTAATGCCATATTTCTTCATTAAGGCTTCGAAAGGCCTATTGTAAAAGTGAGAACCGCTATCAGTAATGATGGCTCGAGGCGTTCCAAATCTGGAAAGTATGTTTTCTTTAAGGAACTTTAGGACCGTACGATGATCGTTAGTTCTACATGGAATAGCCTCTATCCACTTGGACACATAGTCTACGGCGAACAATATACAGACATGTCCAAAAGCTGAGGGGAATGGTCCCATGAAATCGATGCCCCAACAGTCAAAGACTTCAAGATGTTGAATTGGGGTAAGAGGCATTATATTTCGGTGGGACAATCCTCCTAGCTTTTGGCAACGCTCGCATACTTTGCAAAACTCGTGGGTGTCCTTAAATAGAGTGGGCCAATAAAAGCCATACTGCAGAATTTTAGCAGTGGTTTTCTTAGCAGAAAAATGACCCCCACAAGCTTAATCATGGAAAAAGGAGATGATAGAATTATGTTCATCATCAGGGACACATCTCCTAATAATTTGATATGGGCAATATTTAAAAAGTAAAGGTTCATCCTAGAAAAATTTGCACACTTCCCTTAGAAATTTCCGTTTATCCTGGGCAGTCCAACGAGTCGGCATTGCACCTGTGGAAAGATAGTTTGCAATATCAGCATACCATGGTGGATGCATAGCAACAAAGAGTTGCTCATTAGGGAATGAGTCCTCAATATGTGACTCGTTAATGAAATTAGGTAGGACTAGGCGGGATAAATGATCCGCCACCACATTCTCTAATCCCTTCTTGTCCTTGATCTCCAAATCAAATTCTTGAAGGAGTAGGATCCATCTAAGCAAACGGGGCTTGGCATCCTTCTTAGGAAGAAGGTGTTTTAGTGCTGCATGATCTGTGTAAACAATGACCTTGGATCCTATTAAGTAAGGCCTGAATTTGTCCAAGGCAAAAATGACGGCTAAGAGTTCCCTCTCCGTATTCGAGTAATTTACTTGGGCGGGATTTAAGGTCCTACTTGCAAAGTAGATAATGTGGGGCTTCTTATCCTTCTTTTGGCCTAGCATCGCCCCAATAGCATAATCGCTCGCATCACACATCAACTCAAAAGGTACAGACCAATCCGGTGGTTGCATGATAGGAGCGGTTGTCAACATGTCTTTTAGCTTTGAAAAAGCTAATTGACATTTGGAACTCTACTCAAATTGGTTCTCTTTTTGGAGAAGGTTATATAAGGGCCTTGAGATATGACTGAAATCCTTTATGAACATTCTATAAAAGTCGGCGTGTCTAGGGAAGGACCGCATATCGCGTATGCTTTTGGATGGTGGTAGATTGGAAATTATATCGATTTTGGCCCGGTCTACCTCTATTCCATTAGACGAGATGATATGTCTAAGGACTATTCCTCTGTGTACCATGAAATGACACTTTTCCTAGTTTAAAACAAGGTTCTTCTCCTCACACCTTGTCAAGACCAACTTCAAGTGATTAAGGCACTCATCAAAAGTACAACAAAAAATAGAAAAATCATCCATGAATACCTCAGGAAATTCTCCCGCCATGTTTGAGAAAATACTCAACATGCATCGTTGGAATGTGGTGGGTACATTACATAGTCTGAATGGCATTCTTTGGTATGCGAATGTACCAAACGGGCATGTAGAGGTGGTCTTCTCTTAGTCTTCTGGGGCTATCTCAATTTGGTTGTAACCAGAATTGCCATCTAGGAAGCAATAATAGGATTGACCCACTAACCTCTCTAAAATTTGATCCATGAATGGGAGAGGGAAGTGGTCCTTCCTAGTGACCGTGTTTAGCTTTCGATAATTGATGCACATACGCCAACCGGTGGTCACTCTAGTCGGCATAAGTTCATTGTTGGCGTTTTCTACAATGGTAATATCAGACTTTTTAGGGACAAATTGGGTAGGACTCACCCATTGGCTATCTAAGATGGGGTAGATGATACCCACATCTAGTAGCTTTAACACCTCGACTTTGACAACCTCCATCATATTTGGGTTTGAGCTTGTCTAGTCATTTTTGCGTTCTCTTTGAGGTGTATACGGTGAGTACATATCGAAGCATCTATTCCTTTAAGGTCCGCTATTGTCCATCCTATGGCTCCCCTATGTTCTTTGAGTAGCTTAATCAACTTGAGCTCTTGGTCTTTTTCTAGGTGAGAGGCGATGACTACCGGGAACGTTTCTTCTTGACCCAAATATACATATTTCAGCTCGAATGGTAATGGTTTAAAGTCAAGCTTCGGTGGTTTGATGTTAGATGGTAGAGGCCTTGATGTGGTTGGTGGCAATCTTTCAAAATGGAGCCTCTACCAGTTAGTACCAACTACCGGTTTCTCAAAATTCAATGCTTGCACGATTTCACTAATAATAGGGTCTTTGGAGTCCTCGAAATGTGCCAAGCAGGTCTCCAAGCTTTCTAATGGTTCAAGTTGGAGGAGCTCTTCTTCTTCAAAAGATTCAAGCATGTTTACCTCGAAGAGCTCATTATCATCATCCCTATGCCTTTTGCCCAAATGGAACACATTCACCTCCAATGTCATGTTTCCAAAGGACAATTGCATTACCCCATTCCAACAATTGATAATTGCGTTTGATGTAGCAGGAACGGGCGGCTTAAAATCACCGGTATTTGAGTGCTAGCATCTATAACCAGTTGCGTGTCCAAGACGATAAAATCCACCGAGTAGTAGAATTTGTCAACTTGGACTAGAACATCCTTAACTATCCCTCTCGGTACACGGATAGATCTACAGCGAGTTGTAATGTGGTTTTGGTGGGTTTTAATTCACTAAGACCCAATTGCTCGTATACTGAGTATGGGATCAAGTTTATGCTTGCCTCCAAGTTTAGCAATGCACGTTCAATCCGGTAGTCACCAATGATGCATGATAATGTGGGACTACCGGGATCCTTGAATTTTGGGGGGGGGGGGGGGAGGTGGTTGTGGGGGGGGGGGGGGGGGGGGGGGGGGTGGGGTGGGTTGTGGGGGTGGGGGGGGGTGTGTGGGTTATTGTGAGTGAGAAGGCTCTCCATTGCTCATTCAAAAAGAATTTTGTTTGCACATTATATTTGGCGTTTGGTTTTGCATAAGTCCTTTAGAACTTTGCATAAGAGGGGATTTGTTTAATGGCATCAAGCAATGGAATGTTTATCTTGACTTGCCTAAAAATCTCTAAAATGTCATGAGAGTTTGGAAGGGATTTTGGAGCAACTAATCTCGAAGGGAATGGTGCTAGCTTATAAACGCATTCTGTTTCTTGTGGGGCTGAGTTAGATCCGTCCTCATCTTCAGAATTTACCGGATCAATAGGCTTGTTGGCCTTCACTGGAGTAGATTTGTCAATTTGCTTACCACTTCTAAGAGTGGTGATGGATTTGGCTTGCTCCACATGTTGGTTGGGGAGATTAGGGATGCTTACTTCATGTACTTGATTTAGATTGGGCTAAGGTTGGGCTGAAAAGGTCCCTTCCCTAGCATTTAAGCGTCCCTTAATCTCATCAACTGAGACTTTAAGCTCTTGGAACATTTGTTAATTCGTTTGGTTTAATTGCGTTTGCCCTTGTATAAATGCCTTTAAAGTATCCTCCAATGAGAATTGAGGTAGGGCTATATTTTGCATGGGTGGCCCTCCTTGAGGGTTGGTAGGATTGTCCGTGGGAGCATTCTTCTAACTGAAATTTGGGTGGTTCTTCCAAGTAGAGTTGTACGTGTTACCTACCGGTCCATTAAAAGGCCGTTGATATCCATATTTGGCATTTGCGTGTTCTTGTAATACCTCTTGAAAGGCGAGAATTGTAGGAAAATCTTGCGTAGCATGTATATTAGTGGCGCAAAATCCACATATGTTCTCAATAGCTTAGGTGGGCTTTGTAACTTCACTCTTGCTAAGTTCTATGGCCTCGACTTTCCTTGTGAGGTTGGCTAGCCTTGCATTCATATCATCTTCCTCCTTAAGGATGTAAATTCCTCATTTCTCTTTTTGTTAAGGAGGCTTGAGGTTATTAGATTTGTTCGAGGTATCCCATGATTGGGCATTCTCGGCCAACATATCCAAATAACTCCAAGCTTCAGTTGGATTTTTTTGCTCATAAACTCGTCATTGCACATCATCTCTACGAATTGGAGCATGTTGGAACTTAATCCATCGTTGAAGAAATTTATGATTTGCCAGCTTTTGTAGCCGTGATGTAGGCAAGCAAGTAGGAGGTCTTTAAACCTTTCCCAACATTGAAAGAATGATTCATTCTCTGTAGCCAAAAAGTTCATTATAGCTCTTCAAAGGGTATTCGTTTTATGAGCTGGGAAGAACTTTTTCAAAAATTCCCAAGTCATCTCATTCCATGACCCTATCGAGTATGGTCTAAGAGAGTGGAGCCAACTCTTGTCTATTTCTTTCAATGAAAAAGGGAAAAAGTTTAAGTTTGATGGCATCTTCTGAGACATTCGCATATTGTAGAGTAGCCATTGTTGTCGACGTTTTCGCATAACAACCGAGACGGAGGTGTAGACAACTACCGATTGATCGAAATTGGAATACGATAAATATAGACGGCTTGGATTTTGATGACGTTCCCTACAAAATAGAATTTAAGGCTAAGAGGTAGCTGGGTCCCGACCGTTAGTCCTTTGATGCCTAAGTTAGTCGATCTTCCAGAAGGATAATTGATTTGACCGCAAGGATTCATTCTACTTGTAATCGAGGTGTCCTTCTTTCTTTATAGAAGTTGGAAGAGATTTCTTAGGCTGGAACTGTGGCTGATATCGTGTCGAGTATCTGGGCGGATATCTCGGAATTGATATCTTCGATCTTTAAGGATCGAGATCTCCGTTTTCCGTAATGAGAGAAGTAGGATCGGCTTTTATAGCTTTGTTGACCTTGACAATATCCGAACTGAACTCTTAGGGTAAGTTAGCCGGATCGGCTTACTTACTTTATTTTGACCTCGGTTAGAGCATACCGAGTTCTTGTGTTATGCTCGGTTTAACCAAAATTTCACCCACAACAGTTGCCCCCCTGCTTCCGAGGAAGATCCTTCTAGCTCGGGAGCATATTTGAGTGGGTAAGGTTGACTACATTTTGGCGGCAAAGTCGCATTTAATGCGTTGTTTCGAATTTTGAAAAATGCAATGATGGTTGTACGACGCGACAGGATTTTTCTGTGGCGGACAAATGGGATGGCGACGCGTGGACTTCGTATCTCCGAACGGACGACCAAAATCCATTTGTCCAATGAGCGAGTGGACACATGGCAGGGCACGTCAAGGGTCGCGTCGGTTCGCTTTTTGAGGCTGCAGATGATTGACATGTGGTGGATGTAGGATTCGGGTGCTGTCAACTTGGGGAGTATAAATACCGGACTTAGAGGGATTTTCAGAGATTTCCTTCCTTCCTTACACTGTTCCTTGCCGTTGCGTATTCTTCTTCCTTCATTCGCAGTTGCTCTGGCTAATTAAATCCATTATTCGAAACCAGTTTCAATCGGTCGATCTCTATTCCGGAGCATGATCTAGTACGTTGATTTTCTGTCCACATTTCTCATTTCCTTTCACTCTCCGTTTTCGTTTTTTAGAGCAACAATGTCTGGCTCGGAGGAAAGTTCCTCTCGAACCATATCTGCTTCCCAATCGGTTGGAGAATCCCGATTAGGAGAAGTCCAATCGGTTCCTCCTGAGTCCTCAGGAAGAACTCTACTTGTGGAGACTCCATCTTCTTTTACTTCAGATGAGGTTCCTATTGTTGGCACATCGGGCCAACAGTTAATAGCAGATAGGTCTTCAAATTATCCCGCTGACCTAATCTGGACAAAACTTACCCGATTCGACCTGATTAAGCTTAGGTCGGAATATTGTATTCTGGGTTCTATTGATCTTCGTTTACCGGGCCTAGATGATTTTTCGACCCGTCCTCCTGGTGATCAGTTAACCGTGTACTCACAATTTTTCGAGGACGGTTTCCGTCTTCCTCTGCTCCCTATTGTGAGGGAGTATCTTTCTATAGTCAACTTAGCTCCAGGTCAGCTGCTTCTCAATTCCTGGAGGACCTTGATCGACTGCATTGGTTTATGGCGCCAGGTCCATGGGCTAGATCCGTCTGTAGCTGAATTGATGCATCTGTATCAGCTGAAGTGTCATCTTGATTCGAAGGGATGGTATTATCTGTCACCTCGGGGCAGGAAAGGCCATCGTTTCATTGATGATCAACCCTCCTCGGTTCATGGCTGGAAGGAGGAGTGGTTTTTTGTCACAAAGGGTTGGGAAGGTTCTCGACCTGAAGTTAAGTCTCCAGATCACCGGGTGCACAATTGGTTCTTGGAGCCAGGTCGGGTTGGCTGCTGCTTTGTGTACTTTTGGTACTTGTTTGCTTGAAACAATCTGACCAGGCTTTGTTTCTCTCTCTCTCTCTCTCTAGTTCGTGGAAGCCCTCCCAGCCTGAGCCCGGAGGCAGAGAAACGCATTGCTGCCTTGTGTGAGCTAGACCCCAACTTCTGCAGCGTCAAGATCCTTTTTTCCTACGAGACTTTAACAGACGTGGGCATCAATCCCAGAGGTGATCTAGCATTTTTTTTTTTTTGGTGTGGCTTTTATATCGACATCTGTAATGTAGTGATAGTGTTCTGTTCTGCACTTTGTTTCTCAGGCATGTCTGCCCTAGCCCTGAAAAGGAAGTCTGCCTCCTTGTCTGCCAAGGAGAAGAAGCAGATCAGGGCAATGAAGAGACAGAAAGCGGTGGCAAAACGCCCATCGTACCACCCCCTACCGCCCCGACGTCCAACACCTCTTTAAACCCCGCCTCCGAAGCGAGACCAGAAGCACCTTCAGCCGAGGATACAGTCGTTGCTGCTGCTGCAAGGCCTCAAACATCCCAAGTCATATACTTGGTGGCCATATCTGAAGCTGGACTGTCCGGGGGCCCATCACCAGTGACACCAACTCAGTCCACCTCAAGCCTGCGCCGGGGCCCAGAGATGCCACCACATTTATACAACTTGTGCAAGTGGGCATATAAGGCCGTTCCTGAGGCTAAGGTAGATGCGATGGTGAGGGCTCCAAGACTGTCTCTGCTCAATACACTAGGAACCTTCGGAGCTAAGGTATGCCCGTTGCCGAGGCCATTATACGTGTTTTTATTCTACTTGTGTGCTGATTTCATGTTCTTGGATACCTCGCAGATTGCCTTCGGGTGCCAAGCGTTGCACGAGGAGATGACCCGAGACAGGGGCATGATCTCCGGCTTCGAGGGTACCTTGGCAGCGACAAAACGGACTTTGGACGAGGCGCTGAAGTCCAGAGAGGAGGTGAAGAAGGCTTTGGAGGCTCAGGAGCGTGAGAACGCCTTATTGCGAGCTGAACTGTCGAACAAGGAGAGGGTGGAGACCAAGCTCAATGCTCAAATTGAGTAGCGGAAGGTCGCCGGAGAGGCTCTGCAGGTAGAGCTGACAAAAGTTCGATCTGATCTGGAAGTCAAGATTACCGAAGCTGACGAAATGTTCGACTTTGGTTATGAGAAATGCAGGATGACAGTTTAAGGCCGTAATTCAGATCTGGACCTCTCATTTCTTGACTCTGAGGAGGAAGAGACCGATCCCCCGACGGCAGTTGAGCCTACAGCCGACCCTCCCCTTTGAGAGTTTTGCCTCCCTTCTTTTTTTTTTTTTTGCCCATGTGTTGGGGCTTTTGAACACATACTTTTTTGTTGTATTACCGATCCTGTTGAGGTCGTATTGCTAAATCACATTTGATAAATCTTACTTGTCTGTTTCATATCTATTGAGTTTAGACTTGTGACTTATCTTATTTGTGGTTTGCTTTGATTGTTCACCCAGTGTGCCGCCCCCCTTACTCCGTGGTCGAGCAAGTTAGCTCATATCGGAGTAACATAGTAAGGTGTGGGTTAATATAGGCAAAGGCAATTGCCAGTTCATGTGCTTTGATCGTTACTGATCTTAAGCGTGTACACAAAGCTTCGGGCTGTGTTAGCCTCATGCTTATGTGTCTTTTCCCTTGATGGGGATATAACTTAGAGAGAGAACTCGGCAAGAGTAAGTACTTAGCTTTTTATTGATAATAGGTCTTCAGATGTTCTGCATTCCATGGATGAGGTAGGGATCCGCCATGCATATCCTCGAGCCAGTACGTACCCAAGCGAACTGACTTTATAATTTTATATGGACCATCCCAGTTCGGATTGAACGCGTTTGCGATCTTGTCTTTTTTCTCTTTCATATTCCTTCGTAGAACGAGGTCACCCACTCTGAAGCGTCTTTCCTTGACTCGTGAATTGTAGAATTTAGCGGTGCGCTGTTGGTAAGCTGCAATTCGGATTTAAGAGGCTTCTCGGACCTCTTCAATTAGGTTTAGGTTCATCCGAAGCTCAGCATCGTTCTGATCGGATTGAAAGCGGCTAACTCGATTGGTTGATAGCCCGATCTCAACTGGTACCACAGCCTCAGTTCCAAATGCTAAGGAAAATGGGGTTTCGCCTGTCGTCGACTGGGCTGTGGTTCGATATGCCCATAATACCTTAGGGAGCTGCTCTACCCAGGCCCTCTTACATTCACAGAGCTTTGTCTTCAGGTGACCCTTGATAATCTTGTTGATTGCCTCGACTTGTCTGTTGGCTTGAGGATGATGGGGGGACGAATACACGTTCTTTATGCCTAAGTGTCGGCTGAACTCCCGAAACTTCACATTGTCGAACTGAGGCCCGTTGTTGGTGATGATCATGTTCGGAATGCCGAACCGACATATAATTGACTTCTAGATGAAGTTTGTCATTTTCTTTTCCGTAATTGTGGCGAGCGATTCTGCTTTGACCCACTTTGTAAAATAGTCAACGGCGACAATCACATATTTGACTTGCCCCTTACCGGTTGGGAGAGGACTGAGATGTCAATTTCCCATTGTACGAAAGGCCATGGCCCGGATATAGGAGTGAGTTCTTCGGGCGGCAGGTGAGGGACTGGGGCGAACCGTTGGCACTTGCCACACCTCTTGACCACTTCTCGGGTGTCTTTCTGAATGGTCGACCAATAATATCCCTGACGTATCACTTTCTCTGCTAGTGCTCGACTTCCGAAATGGTTTCCGCATATGCCGAAGTGAATTTCTTTCAAGACATAGTCGACCCGTCAGGTTCGAGGTAACAGAGGCAAGGTAGAGAAAAGCCCTTTTTAAACAATATATCATCGATCAGCGTATATCGAGTAGCTCTATATCGTATTTTTCGTGCTTCGCTCTTTTCTTTGGGTAAATCACCATTCCGCAAGAAACGGATAATGGGGTCCATCCAGTTAGGCTCGGTCGAAACCGAAAATATTTCTTTGGATTCTTTGTGGGTTATACTTCGGCGGGGGAGGAATTCAACGTGAACCGTCCTTGTTGTCTGTTGCCGACGCTAGCTTAGCTAGCGAGTCCGCATTGGTATTCTGGGTCCTCGGGACTTGAACGACTTTGTAATAATCAAATCGGGCCAGTAGCTCTTGAGATTTCAGCAAATATGCGGATATCTTCTTTCATTTCACTTGATATTCGACGGTCACCTGCCCAACCACCAATCGTGAGTCACTGTGTACTTTGACCCTTCGGACCCTGATCGCCGAAGCTAGCCGTAACCCGGCTAGGAGGGCCTCATATTCGGCTTCATTGTTAGAAGCTTTGAAGCCGAACCTCAGGGCGTGTTGGACTTTTATCCCGATGGGAGAAGTCAAAATTATTCTGGCCCCACATCCTTGGGAATTTGACGACCCGTCGACATATAATAACCATGTAGGTGTTGTTGAGTCATCTTCTGGCAGGGATTCTGCATCTTTTCCTATAGAAGATGTACTGGATTCATGATTGGGAGGGTTACTGGGAAGGTTGGTAAGTTCGGCGATGAAATCAGCCACTGCCTGACCTTTGATGGCAGTACGAGGTCGGTACTGTATGTCGAATTCTCCGAGCTCGATGGTCCAACGAGCGAGGCGGCTTGAATTTTTCGGATTCTGTAACACTTGCCTCAGTGGCTGGTCCGTCAGTGCGGCTATCAGATGTGCTTGAAAGTAAGGTCTCAATTTTCTCGCTGTTGTTATTAGCGCTAAAGCCAACTTCTCTGTGCTGGGGTATCGAGTTTCTGCATCAATGAGTGCTTTGCTGACGTAGTATACCGGCCTCTGTGTACCTTGGTCATCGCGGACTAAGGCCGAGCTGATTGCTGCTGGGGAAATAGCCAGATATAGCAGTAGTTCTTCTCCTTGCATAAGCTTGGACAATAGTGGAGGCGATCCGAGGTATGCCTATTTTGGAAGGCATGCTCGCACTCTGATGTCCAGGTCATCTCGTTGAATTTGCGGAGTTGTTGAAGAACGGGAGACATCGGTCTTTGGCCCTAGAGACGAACCGATTAAGTGCTGCGACTCGCCCGGTGAGGCGTTGTACTTCTTTCATGTGGTTGGCGAGCTCATTTTGATTAATGCACGAATCTTCTCCGGGTTGGCTTCTATTCCCCTTTGATTTACCATGAAGCCGAGGAACTTCCCCGAGCTCACCCCGAAGGCGCATTTGCTGGGGTTGAGTTTCATCCCGTACTTTTTCAAGATACCGAACATAGTGCGGAGGTCACCGACGTGGTTTTTCGACTTTAGCCTTTTAACAAGTATATCGTCCATGTAAACGTCCATGGTTTTATTGATCTGCTCGACAAACATTTTGTTGACTAAATGTTGGTACGTAGCTCCGGCATTCTTGAGTCCGAAAGGCATTAGTTTATAGCAGGAAAGGCCTCGCTTTGTAACAAACGCTGTTTTTTGCCTGTCGGGAACGTACATCTGGATTTGATTATATCGGGAGTATGCATCCATGAAACTGAGTAGCTCGCAACCTGACGTCGCATCTACGAGCTGATTTATTCTGGGCAGTGGGAAGCTGTCTTTAGGGCAGGCTTTGTTCAGATCAGAGTAGTCGACACAGACTCTCCATTTTCCATTGGCTTTTTTCACTAAAACGACGTTGGCGAGCCAATCGGGGTAATGGATCTCCTAGATAAATCATGCCTAGCATAATTTTTGGATTTCCTCTTCAATTGCAGCGTATCTCTCCATGTTGAAGGGTCGTCATTTTTTGCGGATCGGTTTGAAGGTCGGATCGACGTTGAGTCGGTGGACCATTACTTCGGGGCTAATCCCTGGCATATCTTTATGAGACCATGCAAAAACATTTGCATTTTCTTTCAGAAAAGTGGTCAGCCATCTCTGAATGTTGCCGCTTAGTTGGGATCTGATCTTAACGATCCGGGTTGGATCGTCGTCTGATAGTGGGATCTCTACTAACTCTTCGGAGGGTGATTTGTGCTCCTTTGTTTCTTCTCTAGGATCCAGTGGGGTTGAGCGCGAGACGGCTGAAACCATATTTTTATTCTTTCCACATAGGTTTAGCTCGTAGCATCAGCGAGCTTCCTGTTTGTTCCCTTTGACCACATCGACTTCGTCGTCGGTTTCGAATTTCATGGCTAGATGATAGATAGAAACGCAGGCTTTTAGAGCTCAAATGATGGGTTGGCCGATAATCGTGTTGTATACTTATGGAGTGTTGACGACGAGCAAATCAACCATGATCATCTTCTGGTTAGGCTCCTCCCCTGCCTTAACCGAGAGGGTTATTTCCCCTCCAAGCATAATGCAATCCCCTGTAAATCTAGTCAAGGCAGTTTTGACCGGTCTTAACCTGAATCGGTCAATCTTCATTCTGTCGAATGCCGAGGCATATATGATGTCTGCCGAGCTCCCTGTATCTACCATCATTTTGTGGAGCTTTTTGTTAGCGACCACCATCGACACTACAAGGGAATCGTCATGTGGGTGCAGTATTCCTTGGACATCTTCTTCGGAGAAAGTTATCACGTGATGGGTGACCTTTGCAATTTTTAAGGGTCTGTTTGTCAGATTTATTTGTAGCCCCGGCTCGGATGTTCTGCCCTGTCGCACGTAGGCTTTGCGGGCGTTATCAGAATCCCCGGTAGTAGGCCCGTTGAAGATCATATGGATTTCTTCCACGAGATTGTTATTGATTGGTTCTCTGTCGCCACCTTCCTGATCTGTGGCCCTCCGGTCTTCATGACGCTGGGCAATATATTCCTTCAAGAAGCCCTGCTGGATGAGGGCTTCTATCTGTCGATTTAAGTCATAACAATCCGCCGTGTTATGTTGTGGTCCTTGTGGTACAGGCAGTATTTGGACCTTGATCTTTTGTCGGGGTCGGTTTTGATTTTTACAGGTCGTCCAAACAACTGTTTTTTTTTCTCGGCTAAGAATACCTACTCAACAGTTGTTTTGAGTGGGGTGTATTTTTTGAATCGCAGGACCGAAGCTTTGGCTCCACGGGAAGCACTGCTTAGGTTTGGCGACCTCCGATCAGGCCTATGCCTTTTGGAGCCACTTTCTTCTTTGCAATATTTTCTTTTGTGCGACGACCCCTGAGCGTTCACTAACTCCTCTGCATTGAAATGTTTGGCGGCCTGGTGAAGGAATTCGGCTACGGATTGAGGAGGCTGTTCCCCGATCGACCAGAGGAATTTCTTTATCACGCAACCCTCCTACCATTGTATGCAGTAACACATCTTGAGATAAGTTCTATACCTGAATTGCCTCGGCGTTGAATCGTGAAAGGTAGTCTTTCAGCGATTCGTTATCTTTTTGCTTGACCGCAGCGAGGTGGGTAAAGTGTTTTCTCGGATCGGTACTCTCGATGAATTGAGTTGTGAATGCTCTGCTTAATTCGGTAAATGAGGAGATGGATCTTGATTTCAAATTACGGAACCACGTCCACGCTGAGCTGGTCAAGGACAATGGGAAGGCCTTACACATGATATGTCCTTTGACTCCGTGGAGTTCCATTCGAACTTTGAAGTTCTCGAGGTGCTCGGCTGGATCTCCAACCCCGGAGTATTGTTTGAGCTGAGGGATCTTGAATCCCTTCGGAAGAGGTTCGTTGTGAATTTCATCGGTAAACGGAGATTCAGATGAATCTACGAGGATGTCAGCTGCGGTCGGTGCTCAGGCACGTTGTGCTCTCTGGATATCCCCCATTCACTCCCAAAGCTCTTTCAGTTAGGCCTCTAGTGGGGTGATATTATCATCTACCCGATCTTGGCCTTGGCTTGCCTGAGCTGATCTTCTTTCCTCTATTCTGTGTCGTAGATCATTCGCAGGAAGTTCCATTGCTGATCGAAGTCTTGAGCCTGAAGCACGACTCACGACCTCATCTTCTTTGGGTCGTTGACGATTTGGGGTCGATTGTTGAGGTTGAAGGCTTTGCCGAGGCAGCCGAGGTTCGTGGCTGCCTTTAAGAATGGGCGGAGGTCGAGCTAAATTGGTCAAGAGGGCCGTAATCTCATTTAGCTATTCATCAACATGCCTGAATCATCGATCTACCCCCCCTAAGCGTTCTGCGACGCCACCAACTTGTTCTTCCAGGGTGGACAATCTGGCCCCGCGATTACGGGACCTCTGTCGTCCACTTAGAAGATTGAAATGGCGGGATGAACTCCCAATGTGAAGGGTTGGAGTCTCCGGGAGGGGTCCTTCATTTTCAGATTGTGGCTCATGGGACGGTTCGACATTAGCGGGAGCTTTCCCTTTCCTGTTGCCTTTTCCACCAGCCATTGATTCCTTCTTTTAGACGGGAGAGTTTCTGTGTTATTGTTTTAGATGGAAACAACTTTATCAGTCATTTCCCACAGACGGCGCCAGCTATTGTCGACGTTTTCTCGTAACAACCGAGACGCAGGTGTAAACAACTACTGATTGATCGAAATTGGAATACGATCAATATAGATGGCTTGGATTTTGATGACGCTCCCTACAAAACCGAATTCAAGGCTAAGAGGTGGTCGGGTCTCTGCAGTTAGTCCTCCGATGCCTAAGTTACTCGATCTTCCAGAAGGATAATTGATTTGACCGCAAGGATTCATTCTACCTATAATCGAGGTGTCCTTCTTTCTTTATAGCAGTTGGAAGAGATTTCTTAGGCTGAAACTGTGGCCGATATCGTGTTGAGTATCTAGGCGGATATCTCAGAACTTATATCTCTGATCTTTAAGGATCGTGATCTTCACTTTCCGTAACGGGAGAAGGGATAAGATCGGCTTTTTTAGCTTTGCTGACCTTGGCAATATCCGAACTGAGCTCTTAAGGTAAGTTAGCCGGATCAGCTTACTTACTTTATTTTTACCTCGGTTAGAGCATACCGAGGTCTTGTGTTATGCTCGGTTTAACCAGATTTTCACCCACAACAGGGGGTAGATCGACGATTCGGGCATGTGAATGAAAAGCTAAATGAGATTACGGCCCTCTTGACCAATTTAGCTCGGCCTCCCCCCATTCCTGAAGGCAGCCACGAACCTCGGCTGCCTCAGTAATGCCTTCAACCTCAACAATCGACCCCAAATCGTCAATGACCCAAAGAAGATGAGGTCGTGAGTCGTGCTTCAGGCTCAAGACTTCGATTAGCAGCGGAACTTCCCGCGAATGATCTACGACACAGAATAGAAGAAAGACAATCAGCTCGGGCAAGCCAAGGCCATGATCGGGTAGATGATAATATCACCCCACTAGAGGCCGAACTGAAAGAGCTTTGGGAGCGAATTGGGGATATCCAGAGAGCACAATGTGCCCGAGCACCGACCGCAGCTGAAATCCTCGTAGATTCGTCTGAATCTCCGTTTACCGACGAAATTCACAACGAACCTCTTTCGAAGGGATTCAAGATCCCTCAGCTCAAACAATACTTCTAGTCACCGTCTGACCAGGCCGCCAAACATTTCAATCCAGAGGAGTTAGTGAACGCTCAGGGGTCGTCGCACAAAAAAAAAGATCGCAAAGAAGAAAGTGACTCCAAAAGGCACAAGCCTGATCGGAGGTCGCCAAACCTGAGCAGTGCTTCCCGTGGAGCCAAAGCTTCGGTCCCGAGATTTGAAAAATACACCCCCTCAAAACAACTGTCGAGCAGGTATTCTTAGCTGAGAAAAATAAACAGGTGTTTGGACGACCTGCAAAAATTAGAACCGACCCCAACAGAAGGTCAAGGTCCAAATACTGCCTGTACCACAAAGACCACGAACATAACACGGCGGATTGTTATGACTTAAAGCGACAGATGAAAAACCTCATCCAGCAGGGCTTCTTGAAAGAATATATTACCCAGCGTCATGAAGACTGGAGAGCCATAGATCGGGAAGGTGGCGATGGAGAACCGATCAATAACAATCCCTTGGAAGAAATCCATATGATCTTCGACGGGTCTACTACCGGGGATTCTGGTAACGCTCGCAAAGCCTACGCACGACCGGGTAGAACATCCGAGCCGGGGTTACAAATAAATCTGACAAACAGACCCTTAAAAATTCCAAATGTCGCCCATCATGCAATAACTTTCTCTGAAGAAGATGCCCGAGGAATACTGCACTCACATGACGATTCCCTTGTAGTGTTGATGGTGGTCGCTAACAAAAAGCTCCACAGAATGATGGTAGGTACAGGGAGCTCGGAAGACATCATATATGCCTCGGCATTCGACAGAATGAAGATTGACAATCCAAGTTAAGATCGGTCAAAACTGCCTTGACCGGATTTACAGGGGATTGCATTATGCCTGAAGGGAAAATAACCCTCTTGGTTACGACAAGGGAGGAGCCTAACCAGAAGATGATCATGGTTGATTTCCTCGTCATCAACACTCCATCAGCATCCAACGCGATTATTGGTTGACCCATCATTCGAGCTCTAAAAGCCTGCGTTTCTATCTATCATCTAGACATGAAATTCGAAACCGACGACGGAGTCGGTGTGGTCAGAGGGGATCAACAGGAAACCGATGCTACGAGCTGGCCCTACATGGAAAGAATAAAAATATGGTTTCGGCCGTCTCGTAGTCAACCCCACTGGACCCTTGAGAAGAAAGGAGCGCGGATCACCCGCCGAAGAGTTAGTAGAGATCTCACTATCAGACGACGATAGACCCGAATCGTTAAGATCGGATCCCAACTAAGCGACAACATTCAGACAGGGCTGACCACTTTTCTGAAAGAAAATGCAGATGTTTTCGCATGGTCTCATAAAGATATGTCAGGGATCAGCTCCGAAGTAATGGTCCACCGACTCAACATCGATCCGACCTTCAAACCGATTCACAAAAAATGACGACCATTTAACACGGAAAGATACGCTGCGATTGAAGAGAAAATTCAGAAATTACGCCAGACAGGATTTATCCAGGAGATCCATTACCCTGATTGGCTCGCTAACGTTGTTTATGAGCTACACAAAGCTTGCCCTAAAGACAGCTTCCCTAAAGACAGCTAATGGAAAATGGAGAGTCTGTGTCGACTCCTCCGATCTAAACAAAGCTTGCCCTAAAGACAGCTTCCCGCTGCCCAGAATAGATCAGCTCGTAGATGTGACGTCAGGTTATGAGCTACACAGTTTCATGGATGCATACTCCTGATATAATCAAATTCAGATGTACGTTCCCGACAGGCAAAAAATAGTGTTTGTTACAGACCGAGGCCTTTATTGCTATAAAGTAAAGCCTTTCGGACTCAAGAATGCTGGAGTGACGTACCAACGTTTAGTCAACAAAATGTTTGCCGAGCAGATCGATAAAACCATGGAAGTTTACATGGACGACATGCTTGTTAAAAGCCTAAAGTCGGAAAACCATGTTGGTGACCTCTGCACTATGTTCGGTATCTTGAAAAAGTACAAGATTAAACTTAACCCCAGCAAATGCGCCTTCGTGGTGAGCTCGGGGAAGTTCCTCGGCTTCATGATAAATCAAAGGGAATAGAAGCCAACCCAGAGAAGATTCACGCATTAGTCGAATTAAGCTCACCAACCACAGTGAAAGAAGTACAATGCTTCACTGGGCGAGTTGCAACACTTAATCGGTTCGTCTCTAGGGCCACAGATTGGTGTCTTTCGTTCTTCAAACAACTCCGCAAATTCAACGAGATGACTTGGACATCAGAGTGCGGGCATGCCTTCCAAAATCTCAAGGCATACCTCAGATTGCCTCCACTATTGTCCAAGCTTATGCAAGGAGAAGAACTACTGATATATCTGGTTGTTTCCCCAGCAACAATCAGCTCGGCCTTAGCCTGCGATGACCAAGGTACACAGAGGCCAGTATACTACGTTAGTAAAGCACTCATTGACACATAAACTCGATACCCCAGCATAGAGAAGTTGGATCTAGCACTAATAACAACAGCGAGAAAATTACGACCTTACTTTCAAGCACATCCGATAATCGTACTGACGGACTAGCCACTGAGGCAAGTGTTACAGAAGCCAAAAAATTCAGGCTGCCTCACTTGTTGGGCCATCGAGCTCAGAGAATTCGACATACAGTGCCGACCTCGTACTGCCATCAAAGGTCAGGCAGTGGCCGATTTCATCGTCGAACTTATCAACCTTCCCAATAACCCTCCCGATCATGAATTTGGTACGTCTTCTACAGGAAAGGTTGCAAAATCCCTGCCGGAAGATGACTCAACAGCACTTACATGGTTATTATATGTGGACGGGTCGTCAAATTCCCAAGGATGTGGGGCCGGACTAATTTTGACTTCTCTCGACGGGATAAAAGTCCAATACACCCTGAGGTTCGGCTTCAAAGCTTCTAACAACGAAAATGAATATGAGGCCCTCGGGTTACGGCTATCTTCGGCGATCGGGGTCCGAAGGGTCAAAGTACACAGTGAATCGCGATTGGTGGTTGGGCAGGTGACCGCCGAATATTAAGCGAAAGGAAAGAAGATGTTCGCATATTTATTGAAATCTCAAGAGCTACTGGCCCGATTTGATTATTACAAAGTGTCCCAAGGACCCAGAATACCAATGTGGACTCGCTAGCCAAGCTAGCGTCGGTAGCAGACGACGAGCTTAGAAGGACGGTTCTCGTTGAATTCCTCCCCCGCTGAAGTATAGCCCACGAAGAATCCAAAGAAATATTTTCGGTTTCGACTGAGCCTAACTGGATGGATCCCATTATCTGTTTCTTGCGGAATAGTGATTTACCCGAAGAAAAGAGCGAAGCACAAAAAATACGATATAGAGCTGCTCGATATACGTTGATCGATGATATATTGTATAAGAATGGCTTTTCTATACCTTGCCTCCGTTGTCTCGGACCTAACAAGGCCAACTATGTCTTGAAAGAAATTCACTTCGGCACATGCGGAAACCATTCCGGAAGTCAAGCACTAGCACAGAAAGTGATACGTCAGGGATATTATTGGTCAACCATTCAGAAAGACGCCCGAGAAGTGCTCAAGAGGTGTGATAAGTGCCAACGGTTCGCCCCAGTCCCTCATCTGCCACCCGAAGAACTCACTCATATGTCCGGGCCATGGCCCTTCGCACAATGGGAAATTGACATCATCGGTCCTCTCCCAACCGGTAAGGGGCAAGTCAAATATGCGATTGTCGCCCTTGATTATTTTACAAAGTGGGTCAAAGCAGAACCGCTCGCCACAATTATAGAAAAGAAAACGACAGACTTCATTTGGAAGTCAATTATATGCCGGTTCGGCATTCCGAACACAATCATCACCGACAACGGGCCTCAGTTCGACAATGTGAAGTTTCGCGAGTTCAGCCGATACTTAGGCATAAAGAGCATGTATTCGTCCCCCCATCATCCTCAAGCCAATGGACAAATCGAGGCAATCAACAAGATTATCAAGGGTCATTTGAAGACAAAGCTCGGTGAATGTAAGGGGGCCTGGGACAGAGCAGCTCCCTAAGGTATTATGGGCATATCGAACCACAGCCCAGTCGACGATAGGTGAAACCCCATTTTTCTTAGCATTTGGAACTGAGGTTGTGGTACCAGTTGAGATCGGGCTATCAACCAATCGAACTGACTGCTTTCAATCCGATCAGAACGATGCTGAGCTTCGGACGAACCTCGACCTAATTGAAGAGGTCCGAGAAGCCTCTTAAATCTGAATTGTAGCTTACCAACATCGCATCGTTAAATTCTACAATTCATGGTCAAGGAAAGACGCTTCAGAGTGGGTGACCTCGTTTTACGAAGGAATATGAAAGAGAAAAAAGACAAGATCGCAAGCACGTTCAATCCGAACTAGGATGGTCTATATAAAATTATAAAGTCAGTTCGCTTGGGTACGTACTGGCTCGAGGATATGCACGGCCGAGCCCTACCTCATCCATGGAATGCGGAACATTTGAAGACCTATTATCAATAAAAAGCTAAGTACTTACTCTTGTCGAGTTCTCTCTCTAAGTTATATCCCCATCAAGGGAAAAGATACATAAGCAGAGGCTAACATCGCCCGAAGCTTTGTGTACACGCTTAAGATCAGTAACGATCAAAGCACATGAACTGGCAATTGCCTTCGTCTATATTAATCCGCACCTTACTATGTTACTCCGATACGAGCTAACTTGCTCGACCACGGAGTAAGGGGGGCGGCATATTGGGTGAACAATCAAAGCAAACCACAAATAAGATAAGTCGCAAGTCTAAACTCGATAGATATGAAACAGACAAGTAAGATTTATCAAATGTGATTTAGTAATACAACCTCAGCAGGGTCGGTAATACAACAAAAAAGTATGTGTTCAAAAGCCCCAACACATGGGCAAAAAAGAAAAAAGAAAAAAAGGAAGCGAGGCAAAACTCTCAAAGGGGAGTGTCGGCTGTAGGCTCAGCTGCAGTCGGGGATCGGTCTCTTCCTCCTCGGAGTGAAGAAATGAGAAGTCCAGATCTGGATGACGGCCTTGAATTGTCATCCTACACTTCTCATAACCAAAGTCGAACATTTCGTCAGCTTCGGCAATCTTAACTTCCATATTGGATCGGACTTTTGTCAGCTCTGCTTGCAGAGCCTCTCCAGCGACCTTCTGCTCCTCAATTTGAGCATTGAGCTCAGTCTCCACCCTCTCCTTGTTCGATAGTTCAGCTCGCAATAAGGCGTTCTCACTCTCCTGAGCCTCAAGAGCCTTCTTCACCTCCTCTCTGGACTTCAGTGCCTCATCCAAAGTCCGTTTTGTCGCTGCCAAGGTCTCCTTGAAGTTGGAGATCATGTCCTTGTCTCAGGTCATCTCCTCGCGCAGCTGCTTGGCACCCGAAGGCAATCTGCGAGGTATCTAAGAACACGAAATCAGCACACAAGCAGAATAAAAACACGTATAAAGGCCTCGACAACGGGCATACCTTAGCTCCGAAGGTTCCTAGTGTGTTGAGTAGAGACAGTCCCGGACCCCTCACGATCGCATCTACCTCGGCCTCAAGAACGGCCTTATATGCCCACTTGCATAAGTTGTACAAATGCGGTGGCATCTCTGGGCCCCGGCGCAGGCTTGAGGTGGACTGAGTTGGTGCCATTGGTGATGGGCCCCCGGACGATCCAGCTTCAGATACGGCCACAAAGTCTATGACTTGGGATGATTGAGGCCTTGTAGCAGTAGCAACGACTGTATCCTCGGCTGAAGGTGCTTCCGGTCTCGGTTCGGAGGCGGGGTTTAAAGAGGCGTTGGATGTCGGGGTGGTCCGATGGGCGTTTTGCCACTGCTTTCTGTCTCTTCATTGCCCTGATCTGCTCCTTCTCCTCGGCAGACAGGGAGGCAGACTTCCTTTTCGGGGATGGGGCAGACATGCCTGAGAAATAAAGTGCAGAATAGAACACTGTCAATACATTACAGATGTTGATATAGAAGCCAAAAAAAAAAAAAAAAAGCTAGATCACTTCTGGGATTGATGCCCACGTCTGTTAAAGTCTCGTAGGAAAGAAGGATCTTGATGCTGCGGAAGCTGGGGTCTAGCTCCCACAAGGCAGCAATGCGTTTCTCTTCCTCTGAGCTCAGGCTGGGAGGGCTTCCACGGACTAAAAAAAAAAGAGAGAAAAACAAAGCCTGGTCAGATTGTTTCAAGCAAATAAGTACCAAAAAGTACACAAAGCAGCAGCCGACCCGACCTGGCTCCGAGAACCAATTGCGCACCAGTGATCTGGAGACTTAACTTCAGGTCGGGAACCTTCCCAACCCTTTGTGACAAAAAATAACTCCTCCTTCCAGCCATGAACCGAGGAGGGCTGATCATCAATGAGGCGATGGCCTTTCCTACCCCGTGGTGACATATAGTACCATCCCTTCGAATCAGGATGACACTTCAGCTGATACAAATGCATCAGTTCAGCTACAGACGGATCTGAACCATGGACCTGGCGCCATAAAGCAATTCAGCTGATCAAGGTCCTCCAGGAATTGGGAGGCAGCCGACCCGGAGCTAAGTTGACTCTAGAAAGACACTCCCTTATAATAGGGAGCAAAGGAAGACGGAAACCAGCCTCGAAAAACTGTGAGTACATGGTTAACTGATCACCAGGAGGACGGGTCGGAAAATCATCTAGGTCTAGTAAACGAAGATCAATAGAACCCGGAATACAATATTCCGACCTAAGCTTAATCAGGTCGGATCGGGTAAGTTTTGTCCAGATTAGGTCAGCGGGATAATTTGAAGACCTATCTGCTATTAACTATTGGCCCAATGTGCCAACAACAGGAACCTCATATGAAGTAAAAGTAGATGGAGTCTCTGCAAGTAGAGTTCTCCCCCGATTGGACTTCGAGAGGAACTTTCCTCCGAGCCAGACATTGTTGCTCTAAAAAACCAAAACGGAGAGTGAAAGGAAATGAGAAATGTGGACAGAAAATCAACGTACCGGATCACGCTCTGGAATAGAGATCGACCAATTAAAATCGGTTTCAAATAATGGATTTAATTGGCTAGAGCAACTGTGAATGAAGGAAGAAGAATACGCAATGGCAAGGAACAGTGTAAGGAAGGAAGGAAATCTCTGAAAATCCCTCTAAGTCCTGTATTTATACTCCCCTAGTTGACAGCACCTGAATCCTGCATCCACCACGCGTCAATCATTTGCAGCCTCAAAAAGCGAACCAACGCGACCCTTGACATGCCCTGCCACGTGTCCACTCGCTCATTGGACAAATGAATTTTGGCCGTCTGTTTGGAGATATGAAGTCCACGCATCTCCATCTCATTTGTCCGCCACAGAAAAAGCCTGCCGCGTCGTACAACCATCATTGTATTTTTTTCAAAATTCGAAATGACGCATTAAATGCGACTTTGCCGCCAAAATGTAGTCGACCTTACCCACTCAAATATGCTCCCGAGCTAAAAGGATCTTCCTCGGAGGCAGGGGGCAACTGTTGTGGGTGAAAATCTGGTTAAACTGAGCATAACACAAGACCTCGGTATGCTCTAACCGAGGTCAAAATAAAGTAAGTAAGCCGATCTGGCTAACTTACCCTAAGAGTTCAGTTCGGATATTGCCAAGGACAGCAAAGCTATAAAAGCCGATCCTATCCCTTCTCCCGTTACGAAAAGTGGAGATCATGATCCTTAAAGATCGGAGATATCAGTTTCGAGATATCCGCCTAGATACTCGACACGATGTCGGCCACAGTTCCATCCTAGGAAATCTCTTCCAACTGCTATAAAGAAAGAAGGACACCTCGATTACAGGTAGAATGAATCCTTGCGGTCAAATCAATTATCCTTCTGGAAGATTGACTACCTTAGGCATAGGAGGACTAACGGCCGGGACCCGGCCACCTCTTAGCCTTGAATTCTGTTTTGTAGGGAACGTCATAAAAATCCAAGTTGTCTATATTGATCGTATTCCAATTTCAATCAATCAGTAGTTTGCTACACCTCCGTTTCAGTTGTTACGAGAAAATGTCGACAACACCCCCCCTAAGCATTTTACGACGCCACCAACTTGTTCTTCCAAGGTGGACAATTTGGCCCCGCGATTACGGGACCTCTGTCGTCCACTCAGAAGATTGAAATGGCGGGATGAACTCCCGATGTTAAGGAGGGGTCCTTCATTTTCAGATTGTGGCACATGGGATTGTTCGGCGTTAGCGGGAGCTTTCCTTTCCTATTGCCTTTTCCGTTAGCCATTGATTCCTTCTTTCAGACGGGAGAGTTTCTGTGTTATTGTTTAGATGGAAACAACTTTATCAGTCATTTCCCACAAACGACGCTAGTCGTTGTTGACGTTTTCTTGTAACAACCGAGACGGTGGTGTAGACAACTACCGATTGATTGAAATTGGAATACGATCAATATAGACGGCTTGGATTTTGATGACGTTCCCTACAAAACAGAATTCAAGGCTAAGAGGTGGCCGGGTCTCGGCCGTTAGTCTTCCGATGCCTAAGTTAGTCGATCTTCCCGAAGGATAATTGATTTGACCACAAGGATTCATTCTACCTGTAATCAAGGTGTCCTTCTTTCTTTATAACAGTTGGAAGAGATTTCCTAGGCTGAAACTGTGGCCGATATCTTATCGAGTATCTAGGCGGATATCTCGGAACTGATATCTCCGATCTTTAAGGATCGTGATCTCCACTTTCCGTAACGGGAGAAGGGATAGGATTGGCTTTTATAGCTTTGCTGACCTTGGCAATATCCGAACTGAACTCTTAGGGTAAGTTAGCCGAATAAGCTTACTTACTTTATTTTGACCTCGGCTAGAGCATACCGAGGTCTTGTGTTATTCTCGGTTTAACCAGATTTTCACCCACAACAGCCACCACTTCTTCAAATTCCTTTAAGTGTAAGTATGGGCTCTAAGAGTCTAGCCCATGGAACTTTGGTAGGAGTTGAATTATACCCGGCTTTATATCAATGTTTCCCCCTGTTGGTGGTAAGACCACGCACGAGGGTGTAGTTGTACGGGCCGGTTGTAGGTAGTCCTGTAAAGATCTCATTGGAGGAACATTGTGTACCTCATTCTCTCCTACTCCCTCTTGCTTTGCATTTGTAGTTGGAGTAGGGGGGGAGGATTCCTTAAAGGTGTTTAATCCATACTCCCCAAACTATCACAATGCTCTTGGTATTTTCGGACTCGTTTATGGACTGATAATGGTCCAACTAGACCACCTTCGGATTGGAGATGATTGGTGTGGTCACGTTCCCAATGGGACATAAACCACACAACTAAAAACTAAACTAATCCTACGTCCTAAACAAAAAACAAAAAACATATCCCTGATTCGCTTGAACTATGGAGGAATTCCTACAAAAAAAAAAAAAACTTGTTAGTTCTAGGAAATCAGAAAAACCTATCTACTTCTACTTCTACAGCCACTAAAACAATCTAGAACCGTTTACCTAAACTCCCCGGCAACGGCGCCAAAAACTTGGTCGCTCGCCTCAAGTGCAAGGTTGCGAGGTAGTAATAATTCTCGGTAAGACCGAGATCGATCCATAGGGAAAGAAGTAAATAGTTTTAAACTATTCCAGCAACTATGATTTAAGTGATTTGGAGATTCAATTAAGTAAACTAAAACAGTAATTTAAGAAAATTTGAAAATAAAGAGAGAACTAAGGTATTGAGGATCCACTTGTAGCAATCCATGTTAATTCATTCATTCAAGCATGAAACACAACTAGAATTGAAGTCCTATCTCTCATCTAGTCGGAAGATAAACCATTGAAGCACAATAATCCCATTCAAGTTCTAGTTCTAATCAAGCACATAGCATTCAAACATGTAGCCTTTGGAGTAACAGCCATGCCAATGGACTATAGCTTGCTCAAGGGTTACTACAATTCAAATCTAATCAAACAAACATAACAATCTCAGAGAATTGCAAGGAATCCATGTCCGAGGTACATGAACTCTCATAAAACTTCTAAAAATATTAACTTTTATTCAAACTAGAATAATAAAAATCGAAACTTAAAGTAAAGGTACTTGAATCAAACTGAATTAAACATGAGATTAGCTACAAGCTTCACCTCTCAGCTCTAGCTGAGAGTTTCTAGTCGAGCATTGTCATACTACAACTAGAATCGAAAAGAAAAACTAAATAAAAGCATGAAAAACTAGAAAATCGGAATCGTCGGAGTTGTGGACACTCCACTATGCTCTCCATCACTTCCCATGACCTCCAATCTCTTCTAGGATAGCTTAAGGAGGATGTAGAGGTCCCTTTTTATAGCACAAATCCGTCTTTCGCTTGGAATCTTCTAGAATTGCGTAACTACTTACGCAGCTTATGCGGACAGGTCCGATTGATCGGAGATACCTACAATTGATCGGACTGTTAACTTCGATTGATCGAAAGTCGGCTGATTGATCGTAAAAGAGTCCAGAGAGTTGCTATTTTCTGCCACTTATTTTGATTGATCGGACATGTTTCCGATTGATCGGACACCTCTTTCCAATTGATCGGAGGTGTTCCGATTGATCGAAAATATGTCCAGAGAATTCTGGTATTTCTGGTATGTACGATTGATGGTCCGATGGATCGTACACCCATCGAAAACTCCTCTGATTGATTGGACACCTATCGGCGATCCATCGGAACTGTTGATTTCTTCATTTTCTTTTGTTTTCTCTTCGAATCTTCTTTGCTTCTTTCTCCCATCCTGTGGCACTTAGTTCTTTTGATCTTCAATGCATACAAAGTGACTCTTTTAACCATGAATTGGTGAAATCTCCTTCTCATTCCTACAATCACAAAAACATGTATTAGATTAGTCTTTAAACATGAAAACCATGTATATAATGTGATGTAATGGGTCGAAAAATGTATAAATTGGAGGCTCAACAGGCTTCCTCAAACTTGGAATCATTCATTTTCGTGGTCATTGATTACTTTACTAAGTGGATGTTCACAACCCTATGTGGAGGGTCGCGATGCAGTAATAATTCGATAAGACCGAGATCGTCCTCAGGGATTTATGTAGGTGTTCACAAAGTTCTCCAAAATAATTTAGAATTAATTGGGATTGGATTAAGAAACTAAATTTGAAAACTTGAATTGAATGGGCGATATAAAACAATAAAGTAAAAAGGAATAGAATCAATATGCTAAAAACATTAGAGCACCAATGATCCACTTATAGCTAATTTCAATGAATTAATTCAACTAGGTTTCAACTTATCTCAACTAAAATTAGAGTTTCATCTTATCTAGCCGGAATATGGAGCGGTTAAATCACAAGATCAATTTGAGATAACTAGAATATTCATCAATAATAGTTCCCTCTTTCTAAGTTAGGTATTGGGCGTAGGGAATTCAATTGCTTGAACTATACAGTCCAAACCTTATTCAATTCAAATAAAATCATAACCATATCCTTCCTTTAATACTGTCACTAGATTAAAGGCAGAATCACATTCCGAATTTTAATCAAACTATAATTGATAAACAATTCCATTCATCTCAAAATTCATAAAAGTATGAACTTAGGTTTAAAATAGTTCCCACCTTAAGATCCACGTTATAGAGTATAGGGAATTCAATGCATCTACCATGCCCATAGTCTATGGTAGATCAATGGACTATTAGGTCTAAATAATGCAAAACAATTAAGAAACTAGTTTTAAAACCTCTAAGCGTCCAATGAGCATAAAGTCATCAAAAGATCAAAGAAGAACTAGAACTAAAACTTTTGTCAAACTAGAATCAAACCATGTTCATCATTAAAGCATAAAAAAGAAAACCTATATGGAATCAACTCATAAAAATAAGCTATAAGCTTCACCTCTTAGCTCTAGCTAAGAGGTTTTAGTTCATCTCTAACATCATTAAATTAAAATCTCTGAGAAAAAATAAAAAATGAATTAGAACTAGAAGAAAACTCTAAAAACTTGAATTAAAACTCATTTTTCAAGCCTCCAAATCCTTCTCCACGTCCTTGATTCCCTAGAAGAGAAGAGAGCTCTCATATTTATGTTAACGCCAAAAAATGGGTGACAAATGATTAGGATGATTCAACGGTAGATCTTTTCTTAGACGATAGGCCTCTTGATAGACGGTGTAAATTTGCAGCCACAAAGATAAGATGTGGGGTCGCCGATCGTGCTGGTTAAGGACCCTCTGATGCTTAAGTCAGTAATGACCCGTGAAGAATCACAGAATTACTATATGTATCGTTGTGTATTGCATACCTTCGAGCTTTACCGTAGGGTCCTTTTGTAGATTATGGATGTTTATAGGTCATTTGTAATCTACGACATCATAGCCATAGGCCCCCGTTTTGGGATATTTATTTAGATGATATTATGTCCAGATGAGGCTTCCTAATTGGAAGGAATTAATCATGAGCTGGAGATAGACGTTAGAGATCCTATGTATCTCGGGATTCAGAGTTATCTCATTTTGATAGCTAATGACCCTGCTTGGTATATTCCCAATGTACCGAGGCCTTGGGGTTGACAATCTTAGCTGCTTGGATGTAATAAGAGTTCATAGGATGAGCACATGTGGTCTATCAATTGCCGAATTGTCAAAGGCGATTAACTCTTGTAGATATCCAGAGGCTGCTGCTCTGGAGATTTGCAATTGTACCGAGGAGACGTTCTCAGAATACTCAGAGGATAGTGATATCCTTTGCTTGTTGACCTGGGTAGTCATTTATTGAGAGAGTCAGAGCCGGGGGTTTGGCCCTTTTTACTAAAGCGTTACCGATGCTTATGATCGATTGGCTTAGGTGGGCCACGGATATACGGTCATAAGTATTCCACGTCATCATTCATGGACATGTTGTAATTACCCATAACAGGAGCCCCCTAAGTTTCGTGGTTAGTAAATTTGGGCTTGGAACTTTTGATTCATATCCTCAGTGTTTTTTAGAATGGCCATACCTTAAAGTGGGATCGAGCACCGCCTTCGAAGAGATGAGTGATGCGTCATTTAATGCCGTAGGGCGAAACGTCGCAATCATTCCTTTTCGTACAAAAATGTTGTCGTGCCTTAATGAGGCGTGTCGTTTCACGTCCTTCAAACGAGCGGGGAGATGCCATGTGTCAAGACTGTGGGAGAGAGAATGATTCGTCATGATTGCTTATAAATATCTCTTCCCCCTTTTCAATGTGTAAAAAAAACCCTAGTGTTTTTAGTTTTCTCTTCCTTCAAATTCTAAAACTTCTACAACTTGTCTTCAAGCTTCAAATTTCTTAATTTTTCTTCTTCCTTGAGGTATCGTCTGTGTTGAGCTCTGAATTGTGCATATTTTCATCACTCATTATGCATGTTTTCTATATTTAAAAAACCTATCTAATGCATGATTTGTGATTGTAGGAATAAGAGAGAGACTTCATCATTTTGATGTTAAAGAACACTTTTTAAAGCACTTTGAAGACAAAGGAAGATGACCCAAGAGTTGAAGAGAAGAAGCGAGGAGACAATAAAGAAGAAAGAAGAAATCAGAAAAAGAGGTCTGATCGGTTTTGACTAGTCGGCCACCTTGCTGCCCCTCCTCTGGACCTTGCTGGACTGAAACAGGTGGTTCGAACCAGTCGTGACCAGTCGGCCAGATAGGTTTGCAGAAAATAAAAAACTTCTGTTTTGAGCTCTGAATTTCTCTACACAACTGCGTAAACCATATGCAGATTCTCGAAGATTCTTCGATGGTGGAGCTTGAATGCTATAAAAGAACACCTCTAGGCTTGTCTAAACTCACTGTTGAGCATTGAATTGTGCCTATCTAGACCCCATTTCATCATGTACTAACATGCTTCAAATTGTTAAAGTAGCCATCTTATGCATATAATTTTGTTTGCAGGTAATGGAGCGAGATTACATAAGATTCAACGCTAAACCAAAGAATGTAGAATGATGAGGAATCAAGTTTGGAACATGCCAAAGCAAGGAGGAAAAGATCAGCGAAGAGCGAAACTTGAGCGAACCTAAAAAGTGTAGAAATAGGGGAGTTCGGGCGCCTTAGACACAAGGTCAGGCGCCCTAACCCAAGGAAAATTTAACAGAGAACTCGTTGAAAATTGTCCAGTATGTTCAGGTGCCAGTTCGGGCGCCCGATGAAGGGAGTTTGGGCACCCGACATTGTAGGCGCCGAAATCCGTTTTGCAAGCAACAATGGCGGTAGTCCGATTTTTCTTATAAAAGGACCTCTCCACCCTCGTCCTAAGACATCCTAGGAGAGGCTTGGATGTGCTGGAGGTGGAGGATCTCGACGTGGAGCATCTCCAACTCGATTTTCTTAGATTTCTTTATAGTTTTTATGTTTATTTTAGTTTTTCTTTTATTCTCTAGTTCAATCATGTCTTAGATTGGCTAGACCTTAAGGTGAAGCTTTTGGTTTATTATTAATGGATTGATGTAACCTAGGTCTTGTTTTGATGATTTACTGTGGAACAATGAGTTGATTTATATTTGAATGAAGTTCTAGTTTAAGATTTTCTTAGATCTCTTGATGTCTCTTGGCTCATGGGATGCTTGGTGAATTTAAATCTATTAACTTACTTGTTTGCAGTGTTTAGACTAGTGCCATTCTTTGATCTATCATAGACTTCGGCCATGATAGATGCTTTCATTGCCCTGTCTTCAATGGTGTGATCGTAATGAGGGCTATATCAAGCCAAAGTTCTAAATCTTTTTGAGTTGATCTAAGATAGAAGTTTTGCTGCTTGATTTTGGTTTAATTAAAGTTCAAATCATTGGTTCCAATCAAGACTAGTGACAGGATTTGATGAAAGCTATGATTATAAACTTAACTAGATTGAAAAGAGGATTGGGCTATACAATTGGGTGTGCCCAATACCTGAGCATTATCATAGGACCAAATCAAGGAACGAACATCTGTCTTAGTCCGTTATGTGATTCAACTACTTTATATTTTGGCCGAATAAAGATAAGACTTCGATTTCGGTTGAGTAACTACAAGACCTAGTTGAGTTAAGACATTAACAATAACAAAAAATGGATCCTTAGTAGCTCTAGCATGTTTTCATTTTTGAATTTTTTATTAGTAGAATTTCATTTACTGTTCTTTTTAATCTCACCCACAATCCTAAATCACATAAAACTAATTAGAATCGGGTCAATCACCCTCCCCGTGGATCGATCTCGGTCTCATCGAGTTATTAATACATCGCAGCCTTGCACTTGAGGCGAGTGAACACTCACCCTAGAAGAGTTCTACAGCAGTAGGAGGTGGAGAATCACGAATTGGGAGTTCTACAACTCTTTCTACCTAGGATTTCTCTAGTTTTTCATGTTTAGCTTAGTTTTTCTATTTTTTTCTAGCCTAATCATCTCCATGGTTGGCTAGACCTCTTAGCTAGAGTGAAGAGGTGAAGCTTGTAGTTATCTTTAATGTTTTAATTCGTTTTAAGGTTTTAATTTCGTATTTAAAGTTGAACAATGGCTTGTTTATGTTTGGATGGAGTTCTAAGTTTGTTTATTTTTTTTATCTCTTAATGGCTCATGTAATTGAAGATTTAAGCTTAAATTCTTAATTGTTTTGCAAGATTTATACCTATATACTTTGTTTGAGGAATCGAATTCACTATGCTCTAGAACTTGGATCTTAATGTGGAAACTTGAAACCAAATTTCTATCTTTTGATGAATTCTGAGATATGTATTGAACATCATTGTGATTTAATTCAAGTTTAGATTGTAATATTAGTTAAATCTAGTGATAGGATTTGATGATTATCATAGTTGTTATCTAAACCTATTGGAAATAGGATTGGCTTATGCAATTAAGTGTGCCCAATGCCTAACCTAAATTGAGGGAATCATGTTGATGAACAACATATATTTTGGACTGTTTTGATGTAGTAACCACTCCATGTCCCAACTAGATAGGATTGGATTCCGATTTTAGTTGTGTAATCGAGAAACCTATACAGATTATGCATTAAGGATAATTGCAAGTGGATCTTTGGCGCTCTAGTGCTTTTAAACTATTTCATTCTTTTTACTTTGCAGATTGCATTATTCAAATCAATATTCAAATTCCAAATTTAGTTCACTTTAATTCAATTTTAATCAGAGTTGTTTGAAGAAATTTTATGGATTCCTACTTGATCTCTGAGGATGATCTCAGTCTCTACCGAATTATTACTACATCGCAACCTTGCACTTGGGGTTGGTGAACAAGTTTTTGGCGTTGTTGCCGGGGATTTGATGGTGTTTACAGAATTTCTAAAAATAACTTTCAATTAAAATTTTTAGGAATTTCTTTTAGATTAGTTTCTCATACTAACTTAGTTTTATTTTCAATATTATAGGAATTTCTCTTAGAACCACAAATCAGGTTGTCCTTCTAACCTTATTCTTCTCCTTCTTATTCTATTCTTATTCTTGTTTCTCTTTAGTAGAGTGGGTGGAGATTTCTTTTGGTCGGCCTAGCCGCCTTGGATCATCCTATACTTAGAGATTTCTGTTCTCAACCTATTCCTCTTTCTTCTTTTCTGTTTTTTCTCAAGATTCAAAGAGTGGGTGGAGTGTTCTCTTGAACCTCTATTGACCAGGAGAAATCATTCTCTGTCTTTGCTTGTGACTTTGCCACCACAAGCATTGTGCTTTGGTCTTTGAGAGAAGTTAGGAAAGTAGTAAGAATTCTTTTTCTTTTTCTGAATTTGCATGCCCCACTGGGTTCGTGATCATAATAATCATTTAATAAGTGAAGGAGGAATTGTTGAAGGATTGATAGAGAACCACGTGACAAGAAACATTTGAACTTTTCAATTTTTTTTGGAAGTATGACTGAAAATCAACCCGATCCAAGGGCTAATCAAAATCTAGCCCAAAATCAAACGAAAACGGGAGAGAATGAAGTAGGGAATTCTCCTCAACCAGGGGCTCTATGTGATTATTTATAACCAGTGAGAGCGAGCACACCCTCATGCATAATCTTTCCATATAATGCAAGGGATATAGATCTCAAACCTGGAGTAATCCAACTCCCCAAATTCCATGGACTTGACAATAAAGTTCTTATCAACATCTTAAGGAATTTGATGTAACGCCCCAGATTTTCGAGATTTATTTGAAACTTTTTGAAAATTCATTTTTAATTTATTTTTTTTATTAATTATCGTACATTTACCGTTGATTTGCGAATAGCGGGACATCCGTAGGAGATCCGATAGGGGACCCTTTACAAAAGTTGCTTAGAATGATCCCATAAACATCGTAGAAAGATCAGATTTCAAAAATCACGCACTTTTCAGATAATTACGAAAATGCCATTAGTTGAGCTTAAGTTAAGATGCTATTTTTAAGTATTATAGTTTCTGACGATCACTTTCACGTAAAATCCTGGATTTGAACTTTTGGGAACATATTAACCATACATATCAAATTTCAGCCCTTAAATCATAGTAGAAGTGGTCCAATTGACAAATCAGCCCTTAACTCTTGATTTTCATGTCCATCGAGTGAGGAAAGTAGATGGTTAGTCGTAGTCGAATATTTCTCTTCATATGAGTGACTTGGATCGTCTTTATCATGGACCAATAGTGTGATTTGAGTGCCCCACCTTGATAAGTCTCTTTCTTATGGGCGAAGTTATCCCGTTCTAGAAATTAACGAGTTACCAACTCTTTTTAAATCTGAACCTTTCAATTTACTCACTTCTCACCATCAATCGCTTCTCAAATTTGGACCACTTATTATACTCATATGACTACGAGTTTACACAAAGTTTGGACCCCGATCTATAATCCTACACCGTTGAACCACAAAGCCAGCACCTTCCTTTTCCGCCAAAAATTGAAATTTCAGATCTAGGCATTTCTCACCATCAATCAACTACTAAACTTTGTACAATTGTTTGCCTATCATGACTACATATTTTCTCAAAATTTAGGCCCTGATCATCAAGCGCAGACCGTTAATTGAGATCTAGCCCATTTTAGCACCCGTTAGGCCATTTTCAAGGATCGGCTAATCTAGAATGTGGATCATCAAGAAATTTACGTATTCTGACTCTACTCTTCGAGCTTGATAAGATGAACGGATTGGAATTGATCATAGATCATCTGAATATTGAGATTTGAGAAACCCACCTCAAGAAGTTGTTACACAAGACCTCGCGTGCACATCCCTCTCCATATTTCTACAACGCACCTCCAAGTCCTTCTCCTAACCCTAGCCTCCATGCCGTAGAGAAAGAGAGAGAGAGAGAGAGAGAGAGAGAGAGAGTAAAAGAAGAAGAAGAGAGTTCTTTCTCATATTTTTCCAGCGGCTAGGATCTTCTACAACCCTCTTCTTCTAAGTTCATCCTAAGGTGAGGATTTTCCTTCAAGCCTTTCATTAATAATATCATAATTATCATAAGTTTCTTTTGTGGCATGTGAAGTTGTTTTGTTTTGAATTACTTATCCATATAACATGCAGTTTGATGTGAAATTTGTAATAAATATCATTATATAATGATGTGATTCATTGTTTAGATTTTTGACTAAGAAGCATGTGTATTTGTGTTATATATCTTTGTGAAATCTATGCCCTTATTTTCTTAGTCCATGTATTACAAGTAATATTGATTTTCATATTGTGATATGAAATATGTGTATAAGATCATCATATGGACATCCCATTATTGTATACTCTTTGTCCCTAAGTTGGTAAAATTATTCGATGTAGAGAGATGGAACCCATGAGAGGTGTCCATGATGAAAGAATATCTCTTGACTTAACTGAGAGAATGAATTGCTTGTTTGTCAATGGATCCTTAGATGTATATGATGCTTGATTGGATCCATTTACATTACATGGGTATTTTTATGAATTTGGTCATGATGTACAACATTAGCTTTTTGGGACATGATAAAATCATAAAACGGGACAATGAGTGGACACTAATGGTATACAAATTCTCATGAGCCAGGGTTGGTGCTATGGACACTAATCCCGTGCTGTCGGCCTATGCTGGGTTACTTGTGACTCCCCATAGTGACCATTGAGTTTTATTTAAATTGGTTGTATGCGAAAACACTTAAATAAAGGTGAAACTAAAGTCATGCATTCACTTGGCTCCATGTGGGTGTACGGAGTTGAGAATAGGCTAGAGCGTCCTACTTCTCCCGTACACTGTCACGTGTAGATTTGGGCTATGAGCGTCCCGTTTCTCACGTGGTCGGGCAAAACTATGGGCTTGTGCGTCCCAGGAACCTCTGGTGACTAGTGGCTAGCATGAAGTCGTAACAGGGAGTCTCCCACTTCATGTATTGTGATTCTAGCCAGGGTGCCTTAGCCAGAGCATGCATCCCATGCATCGCATTAACAAAGATTTTTACTTGATTGTTTTGTTTGAATAAAGATATTAATGTATTGCGTAACTCTGAGTTTTGTACATTATTATTATTGATTGTCTTGGAGGAAATATTCCCCACTATGATAGCGTTTAACGCTATCCCAAACACAATTTAGATGATGCAGGTGAAGATCCAGGTATTGAACCCGATTTTTAAGGAAAAGAGTTCGATGGTTCGTACGATCACATGGCGGATGACGATGTTAGAGAAACATAATTGATGTTATCATTTATTAAATATTTCTTTTGAGTAGTTGATACATTTGTGGAATTGTAATAAGTCTTCAAGAGAAGACATGGTTTTGTATTTTAATTAATCAGTATGGATATTGGTTGGTTCCCTTATTTAAACATTGATGATGACGTAGTAAGTTTAATAGAATAAGATGATAATTGTTTCCGCCATTGTGCTTGAATGCTATATTTTATTATTTGACAAATTAATTATTCCATAAATTACTTGGGAATTCGGCCGTCGTGTTATACACGAGAGTCGAAAATCTCGGGTCGTTACATTTGATGAGGTGATAGCCACATTACACTTTACAAATGTATCAAATGGCATTGTGAGACTTAAGCTATTTCCCTTTTCTCTTAAAGAAAAAGCAAAGGCTTGGCTTCATGCATTAAGGCCAAGATCAATTGGTATGTGGGCTGAAATGACTAGGGAATTTATTAAAAAGTTTTTAACAACTCATAAAACCTGCGCTAAGGTGCTTTATCATGAATTTCACCCAAAAAGAGGAAGAAACATTTTTCTAATGTTGGGATAGGTTTAAGGATCTATTGAACACATGCCCACATCATGGCTACGAAAGTTGGCTGGTAATAAGCTTTTTTTTCTATGATGGACTGACTTCGCGCATGAGCCAATTTGTAGAGATGATGTGTAATGGGGAATTCATGAATATGGAAGCCGATGAAGCATGGGATTATTTTAATATTTTGGTTGAGAATACGCAATCATGGGATACATCTAAGCCAACAAATTCCAAGACAATCCAACATAGAGAAAAGAGAGGTATCTATGTTCTTATAGAGGAAGATAATATAAGTGCACGTGTGGCTAGCCTCACAAGGAAAGTTGAGGCCATCTAATTGAAGAAAGGAGAAACGATTAAACCAAATGAAGTTATTAATAATGCTTGTGGTATTTGTGCTATTAATTTACATGAAACACAGGATTGTCCTACAATTCCTACGTTTCAAGAAGTTTTACAAAAACAGTTAAATGTCATAAATAGTTAGCAACAACCATTTAGTGCTCCAAATTCAAACACGTACAATCCAAGTTGGAGGAATCATCCCAACTTCAGTTAGAGGAATGCACCAACTGCGAATTCAAACAACAACTCTCAAGCACAACCTTTGCTAGGCCCATCCCTAGTGATCACATCCAAGGCTACGCTTGAGGAGATGTTGGGTGCATTCGTGTTGGTTCAAGCTGAGTATAACAAGACTAATTCTCTAAAATCAGATGGGTTTATGCAAGAACAATTAAATATTCAACCAAAATACATCTCAGGCCATTAATGAATTGAAAAACTTAATGACAAAGTTGAATTTCATCTTAGTTTTAGGGAGAAAGGCACACTTCTTGCCCAACCTCTCCCTAACCCAAAAGCCCAATTCGAGGTACAACATCTTAGATCATCCTCCTAACATATGGAGCATGTTAAGCCTATCACCACCTTGAGGAGTGGCAAAACAATTGAAAAGTCTAATCCGATGAAGGACCCAAAGCCTAATGATCCGGTAATTGCCAACAAGGATGATGGACCTAACAATGACTCACATGAGAAAGAGCCGAAAAAGCAATTCAAGCCGGTTGCTCCTTTCCCTCAATGGTTGATTTCACCCAAACCTCTAGATAAAAATCTGAATATTTTGGAGGTTTTTAAGCAAGTGAAGATCAACATTCCGTTGTTGGATGCCATAAAATAAATACCATCTTATGCCAAAATTTTAAGGATCTTTGTACGTTTAAGAGGAAACACAATGTGAATAATAAGTACTTTTGACCGAGAATTTGAGTGCCATCATTAAACAAAAAGTGCCCAAAAAATACAAGGATCCGGGTAGTCCAACCATATCATGCATTATAGGTGACTACCGGATCGAACAAGCCTTACTCAATTTAGGGGCAAGTGTTAAGCTCATTCCATACTCGGTCTATGAACAACTTGGTTTAGGTGAATTAAAACCCACCAAAACCACACTACAACTCGCTGATCGATCTATTTGTATACCGAGAGGAGTAATAGAAGATGTGCTTGTCCAAGTTAATAAGTTTTACTACCCAGTGGATTTTATTATCTTGGATATAAATCCTGTCATTAGTGCAGTACTCAAATTCCCGTCATACTTGGCTGCCATTTCTTAGCCACTTCAAATGCAATTATCAGTTGTAGGAATGGGCCTGTACAAATGTCCTTCGGAAATATGACACTTGAGCTGAATATTTTTTATTTATGCAAGCAACCATGAGATGGTGATGACGAGGTCCACAAAATAAATTTGATTAACTCATTCGTAGAAGATACATCCCTCCTTATGATATTGATGACACCATTTTAGCCATTGCCCTTAATCGAAAACAAGCCTCTTCCATCTAGTATCAAGGCTCTGAAGCTCAACCTAAAACTATTACTTACGGATCTGAAATACGCTTAGTTAGGTTGGGATGAGACATATCTGGTGGTGATTTCTTCCCACTTAGATGAGGAATAAGAGAGTAAGTTGATCACTACTCTAAAAGAGCATAAAAATGCTATAAGGTGGACAATTGCGGATGTAAAAAAGATAGACCCCCTGATTTGCACTCATCGCATACACCTTGGTGAAAATATGAAGACATCTAGGTAATCACAAAGACACCTCAATCCAAACATGGAGGATGTGGTTAAGGCCGTGGTGTTAAAACTATTGGATGTGGGTATCATCTACCCAATATCCGATAGTCAATGGGTGAGTCCAACTCACGTTATGCCTAAGAAATTCAGGATTACCATTGTAGCCAATGCCGATAATGATCTCGTGCCAACCAGGGTCACTACTGGTTGGAGAAAGTTAATTGACTACCGGAAGTTAAACACAGTCGTGAGGAAAGACCACTTTCCTTTACCTTTTGTAGATCAAATCTTAGAAAGGTTGGTAGGTTATTCTCACTTTTGCTTCCTCAATGGGTACTTAGGATACAACAAAATAGAGATCGCCCTTGAGGATCAAGAGAAGACGACATTCACATGTCCATTCGGCACTTTCGTTTATCAAAGGATGCCATTTGAACTGTGTAATGCCCTTGCCACTTTTCAGCGATATATGTTGAGTATTTTTTCTAATATGGTGGAGAAAATTCTTGAAGTTTTTATGGACAACTTCTCTGTGTTTGGTTATGACTTTGATGAGTGCCTTGGGCACTTAAAAACTGTTTTGCAAATATGTGAAGAGAAGAACCTAGTGCTGAATTGGGAGAAGTGCTACTTTATGGTTAAAAAAGGAATAGTCTTTGACTCCTTGGTCACATTATTTTGTCTAAGGGAATTGAGTTGGACGAGGCTAAAATTGACATTATCTCTAACCTTTCACCACCCAAGAGCATACGGGATGTACGGTCCTTTTTAGGACACGTTGTATTTTACAAGAGGTTCATCAAGGACTTTAGTACTCTCTCGCGTCCTTTATGTAACCTCTTTCAAAAGGAAACCTCATTCGAGTGGAATGAGGAATGTTAAAATGCCCTTGTCAAACTTCAAGGAATGTTGACGTGTGCTCCTATAATGCAACCACCCGATTGGAGCCTTCCTTTTGAGATCATGTGCGGCGCTAGTAGTTACGTTATTAGGGCTGTGTTAGGTCATAGAAAAGAAGCCATACGTCATCTACTACGCAAGTAGAACTCTAAACTCGGCTCAAGCAAATTACACCACTACGAAAAGGAATTCTTATCCATAGTATTTGTTTGGACAAGTTTAGGTCCTACTTGATAGAATCCAAGATCATTATATTCACTGATCATGCCGCACTTAAGTACCTTCTTTCTAAGAAGGGTACTAAGCCCTGCTTGTTGCGATAGATCCTTCCACTAAAAAAATTTGATCTAGAAATACGACATAAAAAGGGAGTAGAAAACGTTGTGGCTGAGTATCTCTCTAGACTTGTCCTAATCGATTCCACTTAGACGATTGCGATTAATGACATGTTCCTTGATGAACAACTTTTTAAAGTCTCCCAATTGCCATTGTATGCAGACATCTAACTATCTTGCTACAGGTACAATTCCAACACAATGAAAAAGCAAGAAAAGGATAAATTCTTTTGTCATCCTTAGATTATAAGGAGATGTGTTCCGGATCATGATCAACACAGTGTCATCTCCTTTTGTCATTCTCAGGCGTGTGGTGGCCACTTTTCGGCTAAGAAGGCCATCACAAAATTTTACAATGTGGGTTTTATTGGGCGACCATGTTCAAGGATACACATGAGTTTTGTAAGGTTTGTGAGCCTGTCAGAAATTGGGAGGAATATCCCATCGAAATATGATGCCACTCAATCCCATCATAACCATTGAAATATTTGATTGTTGGGGCATCGATTTCATGGGTCCATTTCCCTCATCTTTTAGAAATTTATACATTTTACTTGTCGTTGATTATGTTTTCAAATGGGTTGAAGCGGTTTCATGCCGGAACAATGACCATAAAACAGTCATTCGATTCTTAAAAGAAATCATCCTTTTCTAGTTCGGAATGCTTCAAGTCATTATTAGTGATGGAGGGTCTCACTTTTGTAATCGACCATTTGAAGCTTTAATGAGAAAATATGGTGTTACTCATAACGTGAGCACTCCCTATCACCCACAAACAAGTGGGCAATCTGAGATATCCAACGGGGAAATCAAACATATTCTAGAAAAGAAAGTAAACCCTGATCGCAAGGATTGGTCACTTCGACTTATTGACGCACTCTGGGCTTACCGTATAGCTTTCAAGACCCCCATTGGAATGTCACCTTATAGACTTGTCACTTGCCCGTGGAGTTGGAACATAGGGCATATTGGACGATAAAGAAGATAAATTTCGATTCTGACAAAGCGAACTCGCTGCGCAGGCTTCAATTAAACAAACTTACAGAACTCCGTAACGAGGCATATGAGAACTCGAGAATTTACAAGGATAAGATAAAGGTGTTCCATGATAAGAACATCCTTTGTAGGACTTTCACGATTAATCAAAAGGACTTTTTGTATAATTCTCGGTTACATTTATTTTTGAAAAAATTGAGATCTCGATGGACCGGTCTCTTCATTGTTAAAACTGTTTATCTATATGAGACTATCGAGCTTTTGAATCCAAGGAATGACAACATCTTTAAAGCTAATGGTCAACATTTAAAGCTGTTCTTTGAGAACTTTCTTTCAAAAGGTATGTCCATACCTCTGACCAATCCCATATACCAGGATACTTGATCTCCTAGCTTGACGGAGGTATAGAGTAACTTAGGATTAGGATTTTTTTTTTTACTTTATTTATTTTTAGTAGGTTTTTTAGATGGAGGTAGATTTCTAGCTTTTACTCTCTCAGGTACTCTTATCCTCACTCTCCTTTATTTTTGTCATTGCTCTCATGCCATCACATATTGCATATCTTGTTACATTGAGGACAATGTAAGATTTGATTGGAGGTGAGATTCATATTCTAGTATTTTGTAACATTTCAAGCAATCATTTAGAGATTTTTCGATTTTCTGAACTTTCAAAACTCTCATGGAAAACTTTATTTCTGTACACTTTAGATGATACGAGTATAAAAGGAAGAGAGATGAAGTGATTTGATTTTGAAATCCTTGAATTATCTTAGATATAGTAGTTTTCTATATGAATTTTCCTATTGATTTGATTGATAGAATTTTGAACACTTTGAGTCTAGTTCACATTACACGATTTTCATGATTGAAGGGGTTATGTAGACTTGTAGATCGGTTAGACTAAGATTTAGAGTGTTGAGGAACCAAGCCGGGGAACTTTGTCCATCTCATAAGATAAGGAAAGAAAGTTTTAGATATGGATTTCTAAAAATCATATCTCATGTTTGATTGTGAAAAGAAGAAGAAAAAGAGATTTTATTAAAAAATTGTTGAATTCTGAAAAGGGCTACCTATCACCAACTAGGGAAAGGTCCAATATAACCTAAGCTGAAAATAGGAGGTAGTGTGAAAGCCGTCGAAGGAATGGTAAGGCAAATTCTTATTAGAGGCTTGTTGTTGATCTCTACACTCTTAAATCTTTAGTTTAGTTGATCTATGAAGAAGGTAATCCTGGAAATTCATGAGATGAACATTCACTATGCACACTAGACCGCACTTGTTCGGATTCTTCTATTTATCAATCAATTGGTGGGGACTCTATGTGAAACACTTATTATGTTTAGGGAGTTTAAGATTTCAATTTCTATCAATATTTGTCTCTGACTTTTGTACTTATATGTCTTGAAGTTTATAGAAGATTAGTTTCTAAGAGAGAGAGAGAGAGAGAGAGAGAGAGAGAGAGAGAGAGAGAGAGAGAGAGAGAGAGTTGGGTTTTGAAAGATTGATTTGTTTCACGCATGTTTTTCTTGGGACTAGCAAAATGATGGTTGGG
Organism: Liriodendron chinense; assembly: GCA_003013855.2. Taxonomy (NCBI): domain Eukaryota; kingdom Viridiplantae; phylum Streptophyta; class Magnoliopsida; order Magnoliales; family Magnoliaceae; genus Liriodendron; species Liriodendron chinense. The sequence goes on along the minus strand of ML058492.1, from coordinate 1,267,008 downwards.
GTGTGTGTTGAGCTCTGAATTGTGCATATTCTAACCCCATTTCATCACTCATTATGCATATTTCTATATTTAAAAGACTTATCTAAGGCATGATTTATGATTGTAGGAATGACAGACAGACGTCACCATTTTGATGCTAAAGAACACTTCTTAAAGCACTTTGAAGAAAAAGGAAGATGAGCCAAGAGTTGAAGAGAAGAAGTAAGGAGAGAAGAAAGAAGAAATTAGAAAAAGAGGACCGACCGGTTGGCCACCTTGCTGCCCCTCCTCTGGAGCTTACTGGACTAAAATAGGTGGGTCAGACCAGTCGTGACCGGTAGGCCACCTGCAGAAAACAGAAACTTCTATTTTGAGCTCCGAATTCTACATGACTGCATAAACCATACGTAGATTCTTGAAGATTCTTTGGTGGTGGAGCTTGAATGTTATAAAAGAACACCTCTAGGCTTGTCTAAACTCACCCTAAAAGAGTTCTATAGCAGTGGGAGGTGGAGAATCGCGAATTGGGAGTTCTACAACTCCTTCTACTTAGGATTTCTCTAGTTTTTCATGTTTAGCTTAGTTTTTCTATTTTGTTCTAGTGTAATCATCTCCTTGGTTGGCTAGACCTCTTAGCTAGAGCTAAAAGGTGAAACTTGTAGTTATCTTTGATGTTTTAATTCGTTTTAAGGTTTCAATTTTGGATTTAAAGTTGAACAATGGTTTGTTTATGTTTGAATGAAGTTCTAAGTTTATTTTTCTTTGATCTCTTAATGGCTCATGTGATGTTTAGAATATTTAAACTTAGATTCTTAATTATTTTGCAAAATCTAGACCTGTACGCTTCGAGGAATCAAATTCACTACACTCTAGAACATGAATCTTAATGTGGGAACTTCAAACCAAAATTCTATCTTTTGATGAATTCTAAGATATGGATTGAACATCATTGTGATTTGATTCAAGTTCAGATTGTGATATTAGTTGAATCTAGTGGCAGGATTTGATAATTATCATAGTTGTGATCTTAACCTAGTGGAAATAGGATTGGCCTATGCAATTGAGTGTGCCCAATGCCTAACCTGAATTGAGGAAATCATGTTAATGAGCAACTTATATTTTGGACTGTTTTGATGTAATAACCACTCTATGTCCCGACTAGATAGGATTGAATTTCGATTTTAGTTGTGTAGTCGAGAAACCTATACAAATTATGCAATAAGGATAATTGCAAGTGGATCCTTGGCGCTCTAGTGCTTTTAGACTATTAAAATTCATTCTTTTAGTTTACAAATTGCATTATTCACATCAATATTCAAATTTCAGATTTAGTTCACTTTAATTTAATTTCAATTAGAGTTGTTTGAAGGAATTTTATGAATTCCTGGTTGATCCCTAAGGACGATCTCGGTCTCTATTGAATTATTACTACATCGCAACCTTGCACTTGGGGTTGGCGAACAATCTGCCTCTTTTCTGTTGAATCTTTCTTTCCCTCTTTCCCTGCATACATGGCTAGAAATAGACGCGTTGCCCAGACTTTTGAGTCGGAGGTAGCGGAGCCATTAGGAGATCATTTTGAATCTTCTTGTTCAAATATCCTAGCGCAAAAGACTCGATCTGATGGATATGCCGTTGATTCCTTTCCTTCGAGGCTCACGCAAGGGAATCTAGAGCACATTTGTCGAAAATATAGTATTTCGAACTTCTTTTCCATTTGTCTTCCTTGCCCGAGCGAAAGTCCAAGTAATCCTCCTGTGGATGAAGTGGGTATTTATAAATACCTGTTTAAAGTTGGTTTCAGGCTCTCGTTACAGCCTTTGGCAAGGGAGATACTGATCCGATATCGAATTGCACCCGGACAGCTTTCCCGGAATGGTTGGAGGGTAATATATGCCATTTACTACTCTGGAAGAGGGAGAGAACATTGGGGATTTAACCCCTGATGATTTTCTAAAGATGTTCTGGTTGAAGAAGAACCCTGTGTACAGTGGCCTGTACTATCTGAATTTTTGGCATGGGTCGAACTTCATTGTTGGAAAACCATCCATCAACAAACAGTGGATGGACAAATGGTTCTTTGCCTCGGGTTCTTGGGAAACACCCGAGACGGAGGAGTCTCCGGGCCAGGGGAACGTGCCCTGAGCATTTAAGTCTTTTATATCAATTTCTACCTTTCTTTTATTCCGAGCAATAAACTCTGAGGATTGACCTTCTTCAGTCTTTTCTTTTGCAATGAATTCTCCTCAAAAGACAAACTTACAGGGAAGAATTCAGGAAAAGCTGGTCACGACCAGAAGGGTACTTGAGCACCATTGAGACATTGAGTTCCTCCTTGATTACGATTCTTTAAGATGAAGCGGGCTCATTCCCGGTATCCTCCATAATCTTGTTTTTTGTGATTTTTTTATGAGTTTCTCTAACTGTTGTGAAATGGAATTTGAGTTTTTCTTGTTCTTTCGGTCCATCGCCGACATGGTCCCTCCGCTGGAAAAAACGCAGAAGAGGTCCATCGCCGACATGGTCCCTCCTCTGGAAAAAACTCAGAAGAAGAGGAAGTCAAAGGGGGAATTATCTACTACCTTGACTCAGACGCCACTACCTGCTAGTGGCCCCTCTCAACCTACTAGGGTCACGCCGCATTCCCAGTGGTCTCCATCTCAGCCCCCATAATCTACAAAGTAGCCTGCACGATCTACAACACGACCTCCCTCTGCGACTTTGGTCCCATCTAGGACTCAAACTTCTAGAGTTCATTAGGCCATGGAGTCATCTATGCTTGCATAGGCTGTTCAAGGGTCTGACAGACCCCCTTCTGGTTCTTTTGCGGTTAGACCCTCGTTCAGCCAAGGGGTCACAACTTCTAGCGGGGTTAGATGTTATCCAGTCCTGGACCACTTATGGCATCTCTATTGGTTCATGGTCGAGCAAATAGGGGGAGAGCATCTCGAATCGACTAGGATGCTTACTCCAGAGGATAGCGTTACTCGTGCGAGAGTGCTAACTATCCATGTAATCAGAACATGCCATTTAATCTTGATGAAGAATTTCTCTAAGTCAAGGAGAAAACCTTGTTGGAGGTGAAAGTGGATAGTCTTCAGACAGAGAAAGCTGAACTCGAGAAGAATCTTCAAATAAAGGAAACTGAGTTTGAATAAAAACTTCGAGGTGAAGGGGAGCTATGGATGCCTTCAAATCCTCAGCATTCCTTCGTGAGGATTGGGTCCGACTATATAGTTCTGCTGGGAGCCGAGCACTCATGACCTTCACCTAAACGTTTCCTGAGCTTGACTTATTGAAGTTTAATGACATCGAGGCAGAAATTTTCACAGAGGAGAGTGCAGCCAAGGTGGAGGAGGAGACGACCATTATGATTGAAACCCTAGACACCGGGGAAGAAGTTATGAAGAATTCTGTGGTAGTAGAACCCGGCCCTTCAGCTGCTACGCCCTCCAAGCTCACCGCATCTGCTGGAGATACTGAGCCCCCAATTGCTAGTGATCATATAATTATCGAGTAGTAGCTTATATATTTTTTTATATACATTGTTTACACTGCAAAATTGCCTTTGTGTTCATGGGGGAAAACAAGAGTCACATTCCAATATTAAATAAGAGAGATAGAAAAGTATTCATCACTTCATTTTATTCATTTACTGAGTTTTTCATAAATTCAATATTTACATTATCCCTTGATTCTAGAATAGATTATATATTATACATAAACAAAATATGTTCATAAAGTAATTTGGGCAGAGCTTTATTCTTCTTTCATCTTGTCCAGATGACAGGGGAATGGCCAAACCAAGACTTTTAGGATTGTTCTTCTGCTCATGAGTGAGGTGAGTCAATTAGACTAGGCTTCGTTCCTTTGTGATCTTCATAGAACTCCATGATGTTCCAAAGTGATAGTATCACCCAACACATCTAGGGATTGCACCAAGTGTGCTCAACCTGAAGGGAAAGAGATAGGCCTTCTGCTCCACGTTGACATCATCTATCAAGACAACCACTTACAGGGATTGTACTAAGTACGCTCGACCCGAAGGGAGAAAGATAGGTCTTCTGAGTCATCTATCAAGACATCCACTTACGGGGAATTGTACAAAGTGTGCTCAACCTGAAGAGAGAATGATAGGTCTTTTGAGTCATCTATCAAGACATCCACTTTTGGAGATTGTACAAAGTACACTCAACCCAAAGGAGGAATGATAGGTCTTATACACAAAAGAAAAAGCCTTCAAGTCTGAATTCCTCTCTCTTTATATTCTTTAAAAGCTCCAAACTAAGCCTTCAAAGCCAACTTTTTGCCTTCGAAGTCTCCTTATGCGACGGCCTGAAACTGTCGGGAAACTGCTTTACGTGATGGCTTGGAACCGTCGGGAAACTGCTTTACACGACGGCCTGGAAACGTTGGGAAACTACTTGCCGCAGATCACGGCAAGCCATCGGGAAATAGTCTTATAGCCATCAGGAAACCTTTAACAGTAGCAATGTCTTCTCCCAATCCTCAACTTCTTCAATTCTCTCATCATTCTTTCCTTTCTCGAGGATTGCAATTAATGCATTCAACTCAGGAAGGAGAAGATACACGAGTCTTCTTCTCATACCTCTCGAACCCTTGGAGCAAACTCTGAATCCTGACAAAGCGAATGAATGCAAATGAGAACCTGTGGGGGGGTATTTATAGGCAAAGGGGATCATTTTCGCGTAAAACACTTCAAATCTGGCATCAGCTTGCCGTGGGTCATGTAAAGCTCATGAGCTTACCACGGGTCGCGTAAAGCATGTCTCTGTAGCAACCTCATAACTTTCTTCTGCCAACCTTATAACTTTCTTCTATCAACCTCATCATATCTGATCATTTCTTTCGAACCTCATCATTTTCTTCTGCAAACCTCACATATTATGTTAGTGCACTTTTCTGTGGAATACTAGTGCACCTTGTTTGTCAATCACTTAGGTCAGATGAGTCTAGTGTTGGTTGAGCTTAATGAAGACAAAGACCGAAACTCAAGTGGACTTGTTGCATCAAGGAAGAAGAATCAGGTAAAAGAGAGCCTTGAACCTAGACTAAAACCTCAACCTCAACCTCTAGATGACCATGACCCAAATAGGAATTCTTTTGTCATCTTAGATTGGCCTTAGGTGTCCCAAAATATCACCAATAGATGGGCCATAGGGGTGCCCTTGCAACTGTTCAAACAGTGTGTAAGTAAGACTGCCTGACCGGTCGGTTAGTGGGAAGTATGGGACAACAGGTTTTTTTTACTGCTCCCAGGCCTATCCGACCGGTCTTGACTGGTCAAACAGTCCCAGTCCAGAGACAGCACTGCTGTATGTGCAGGCCCTTAGGACCGGTCGGCAGGTCTGGTTCGACCGGTCTTGACCTCGAGACTAGCCATCTTTTGCCCGTTTTGTGTCTGTTTGGACCTTCTTTATAAAAAGGCTTAGGGTGTTTTTTGAGCAATGAGGAGGAATTTTGAGAGGATTGAAGCCACAATTATTGGAGACCATTTGAGACTCATTCCTAACCTATGCAAGGCATCTTCCTTGTGCTTTAACACAAGATTGGAGCATTCCAAACTCATGAAGAAGATGACTTCATCCCCTCTTGATCTCTAGAGTTTGGATCTTCCTTGATAGTCATATCCTTATCCAAATCTCTAAGATAAGATCGTTGTAGGTGAGCAACTCTAGGCAACCCATTCCTATTAGTTATAGAGTTCTTAAACCTACCCTCCTATCACCTTGGGCATCTCAAAGGCATCACAAGTGAGGTGATTGATCAAGTGTAGCTAAAGCATTGGCGACGCAACGGCAACACGATCGGGGGAGCAAGTGAAGCTGATTGAAGCACGGGAGAGCGGAGATCAAGCAACCTAACCGACGCTGATCATGGGGCTCATCCGACAAGGTTGTCTTTGTTGAGAGTCCATCCACTCAATTTCTTGTGGGAGTTGAGTGTAGAGTTTATTTGTTAAACTCGAATTAGGATCATTTGCTGATCCTTAGCTTGTTTGTTGAGCCTAAAACTCTAGGATGTTGGCCATTCCTTGTCTTGTTTGTCGGCCTAAAGACTAGGGCCTATTTGGAGCCCCTTAGCTTATTTGCCAGGTCTAAATAAGTCTCCAAGGGGGAGCCTCCGACACAGGAGTGAATGTGTGTTTGGGTTGACAATTAGCCTTGTCCAAAACTCTGTTTATGGTTGAGAGGTGAACTGGTAAAATCTCCCTGTAAAGGTTGAGAGGTGAACCTCGTATAAAACCTCCGATAGTGAATACCGGTGTGCTCAATGTGGTTGAGTACTTGAACCGGGAGTGGAGTAGACCCAAAGTCGAACCACTATACATGCTCATGTTTGTGATTGTATTGAACACATTATTATCTTAGCTTTGCAAGTTTAATTGTTTAAATTATGAATGCTTGATAGGAATGTATGCTAGACACTAGATAGGCACATCCACACACAAGATGTACTTTCACTAGTTGTGTAGACTTGAGCTCATTGATCCATTCTCATAAGTCTACGTAGGTTGCATAGATTAGGAGCTTGATTAGTTAAATCATTTGATTATCTATGCATGCTTAGACTAGGTAGTTTATTGCTTAAACCATATGCTAGTCTTGTGATTGTACCCACTTAGGCTTGGAAGCTGAAGTGTTCTTGCTTACTTAGTTTAATTTGTTAAATTGTGTAAGTAGGCGAAAAGAATTTCAATAGGTCTTAATCACCCTCTATAAGACTTAGCCATAATTCTAGTTGCTCTTTAAGCTTTCGCACATACGAAGGTGTCGTGTTAGACTACCGACGTAATTTCAATTGGTATCAGAGAGGGTTGCTCTTCAAGGACTTAACTGTCTAGAGTAAAATCCAGTACCGGAGCACCAACATGATGTCTAACTGAGATGGGGGTACCACCAACCGTCCATCATTCTTTGACAAGTCCAACTACGCCTATTAGAAGGCTAGGATGAGGATTTTCTTACAATCCATGGACTGTCCAGTGTGGATAAGCACACAACGTGGATATGCATTGCCCATTGAACAAGTGGAGTTTGATGGGAAATGCATTGTCATTCCCAAAGATGATGAAAAATGGAATGACAGTGAGAAAACTCAATACATGGAACATGCTAAAGCTCTCAATGCGATTTGCTGTGCGGTTTCCCTGGAAGAATTTCGCGCATTCTCACATACACAACCTCTAAAGAAGCGTAAGACATACTTGAGGTTACCCATGAGGGAACTATCACAGTAAGACGCTCGAAGCTTCAGCTCTTAACCACCAAATTTAAAAATATTAAAATAGAAGTGTTTGAAAATTTTATGGAGTTTTATACACAACTATCTGATATTTGTAACTCCATGTTTACCTTGGGGGAATGGGTTCCGGAAGGACGTATATGTAGAAAAATACTTAGGTCCCTCTCGGAGAGATTTAACACCAAAGTAGTAGCCTTAGAGGAGTGTAGAGACATAGACAACATGAAAATAGAGGAACTCATAGGTTCTCTACAAACTCATGAACTACATTTTAAGGCCCCCTTTAGAAAGAAAAGCATCGCTTTGAAAACTTCCCACAAACACTTCCAAAAGAAAATTAAAAGTGAGTCGGAGGAAGATAGTGATGATGAAGAAGATGAGGAAGATAAGATTAATAGAAATTTAGAAGATTCCTCAAATTTGATAGAGGGAGTAGCAGTGACAAGAAGGATGAAAAATATAAAGGAAAATCATCCAAACCCAAATCTATCCGTTGTTATGATTGCGGTCATTGTGGGCTTATTGCCCTGGATTGTCCAAAAGGGCCTAAACCGAAAGGTAAAAAGGCAATGACTACCACTTAGGATGATACAGAGGAGTCCGAATCCAAATCTAATGACTCCACAAGTGATGGGAGCCAAAATATAGTGAGAGCTCTCATGGCTTCCACCACTACCTCTCTTCCCCCTAATCTAAGAGAGGATCCTGACCGCTATCCCTTCTAGGATAAGGAGTTCCCAACCCCTCACCTCATGCTACATTTTATTAGGGTGTTGAGGAAATTAGTTACACTTAGGCCTTTCAAACCAAACATAGTTAGTAATGGTAGCTAGAAAGTGATTTTATAAGAATATCTGAGGATTTGAGTCTCATTTTAGTGTATACGGGCAAATCAGAGGATTCAAGACTCATTAGCCCAAATTTGGTAGTTTAGCCTTGCTTTTATTTTGTATATGTACTGCTAGACTATCTCACTGATTAGATTAGCTAATGATGTTAAATTTATGCTTATTGTATGTAATCTTTGCTTAGGATTGGTCTGATATACCATTAGGGGAGGTTTGATTGATTGGGCTTTAAGTCCTTATGCTTTTATTACAAATGTATATCTTTGACCAATTATGCATGATTAACTATGCTTAGATAGTTACATTTTCTTGTTAATCATGTTCTTTATCATGCTCCATGTTTTAAAGTTCATGCACCATATACTCTCCTTGTTAGCATGTGCTTATTGTATAACTATGACATATTATCTACTCTTACCTTAACCTTAATTGATATATCATTAAGGGAGAGAGAATAGTTTGTCAATTGCTAACAAAAAGGGGGAGAAAGATCAATTCCCACCAAAACTAGTTTGCTATATTTTGTGATGCAAGGATAGATAGGTTATGGGGGAGAAAATTGAAGAGAACCTATTTAGTTAGGCATTCAAGAGTCATGTATTTATTTCGTTATCAATGTAATCTTGTTCATGTAATTGTTTTGGTAAGTTAGGTTTTTGTAAGTAGTTGACAAAGGAGGAGATTGTTAGTGCACTTTTTTGTGGCATACCAGTGCACCTTGTTTGTCAATTACTTAGGTCAGATGAGTCTAGTGTCAGTTGAGCTTAATAAAGATAAAGACCGAAGACTCAAGCGGACCTGCTGCATCAAGAAAGAAGAATTAGGTAAAAGAGATGCCTTGGTGAGCCTTGAATCTAGACCAAAACCTCAACCTCAACCTCTAGATGAGCATGACCCAAATAGTCATTCTTTAGTCATCCTAGATTGGCCTTAAGTGTCCCAAAAGATCACCAATAGATGGGCCATAGAGGTGCCCTTGCAATTGCCCGACCGATCCGAACCATGCCTGACCGGTCGGTTAGTGGGAAGTATGGGATAGCAAGTTTTTTTTACTGTTCCCAGGCCTATGAACGGTCGGCTGGAATGGACCAATTGGTATTGACCGGTCGGATTGACCCAGTCTAGAGATAACAACTGCTGTGTGTGCGGGCCCTTGGGACTGGTTGGTAGGTCTGGTTCGACCGGTCTTGACCGGTCAGACCGATCCCTCCTCAAGACAGCGTGCTCTCTGTCTTGCCTAGCCTTTGGCTGACCGGTCTTGATCGGTTGGGACAGGTTAGGACTAGCCATTTTTTGCCTGTTTTGTGTCCATTTGGACCTTTATAAAAAAAGGCTTGCGGTGTTTTTTGAGCAATGAGGAGGGATTTTGAGAGGATTGAAGCCACCATTATTGGAGACCATTTGAGGCTCATTCCTAACCTATCAAGGCATCTTCCTTGTGCTTTAACACAAGAATGGAGCATTTCAAGCTCATGAAGAAGACGACCTTCATCCCCTCTTGATCTCTAGAGTTTGGATCTTCCTTGATAGTAATATCCTTATCCAAATCTCTAAGATGAGATCGTTGCAGGTGAGAAACTCCAGGAAACCCATTCCTATTAGTTGTAGAGTTCTCAAGCCTACCCTCTTATCACCTTAAGGACATCTCAAAGGCATCACAAGTAAGGTGATTGATCAAGTGTAGCTAAGGCATTGGTGACACAACGGTAACACGATCGGTGGAGCAAGGGAAGCTGATTGAAGCATGGGAGAGCGGAGATCAAGCAACCCAATCGGCGCTGATCAGGGGACTCATCCAACAGTCTTTGTTGAGAGTCCATCCACTTAATTCCTTATGGGAGTTGAGTGTAGAGTTTCTTTGTCAAACTCGAATTAGCGTCATTCACCGATCCTTGGCTTGTTTGTTGAGCCTACTCTAGGGATGTTGGCTGTTTCTTGGCTTATTTGTTGGCCTAAAGACTAGGCGCTGTTTGGAGCTCCTTGGCTTGTTTGCCGGGCCTAAACTAAGTCTTCAAGGGGGAGCCTCTGACACGGGAGTGAATGTGCATTTGGGTTGAGAGTTAGCCTTGTCCAAAACACTATTTATGGTTGAGAGGTGAACCGGTAAAACCTCCATGTAAAGGTTGAAAGGTGAACCTCATTTAAACCCTCTGATAGTGAATGTTGTTGTGCTCAATGGGGATGAGTAGTTGAACCAGGAGTATAGTAGACCCAAAGTCGAACCACTATACATGCTTATGTTTGTGATTGTATTGAGCACATTGTTATCTTAGCTTTGCAAGTTTAATTGTTTAAATTATGAATACTTGATAGGAATGTATGCTAGACACTAGATAGGCACATCCACACACATGTACTTTCACTAGTTGTGTAGACTTGAGCTCATTGATCCATTCTCATAAGTCTACATAGGTTGTGTAGATTAGGAGCTTGACTAATTAAATTATTTGATTATCTATACATGTTTAAACTAGGTAGTTTATTGCTTAAACCATATGCTAGTCTTGTGATTAGACCTACTTAGCCTTGGAAGCCGAAGTGTTCTTGCTTACTTAGTTTAATTTGTTAAAAATTGTGTAAGTAGGCGAAAAGAATTTCAAAAGGTCCTAAACACCCCCTATAGGACTTAGCCATAATTCTAGTTGCTCTTTAAGCTTTCGTGCATAAGACAGTGTCGTGTTAGACTACCGACGTAATTTCATATTGCTCCTTTTCTTCTAAACTTTATTTTGTCCTTTTCTCCTTCATTTTAAACCTCAATAAATGCATTTTTTATGCCTCATCATACATCCCTGTCTGTATTTGCTTTTAAGGTGTTTTTGGAATACAGAGAACTCTTTCCTTTCTTGAGTAGTGAAAGTATATTTCTTGTAGTTAGATGACTCTCTTTTTATATTGAGTAGATAGTGCTTGATTCATTTCGAGCAAGCAAAGATCGTCTTGTGAGTACATCCAGTGGACCAAGCATTTTGTATTTAGTCAGTTTGTCCGAGCAAACTGTGCTTGGTCGGGGGATGTCCTTGTTAGGTTTTTCCTCCTTTAAATAACTTATGTTGTTAACCAAGTCTATGAATTTACCCCTTTTTAAGGGTAAAGGGTTCAGTAGGGAAACGTCATGCATTTTTCTTAGGGCCTCGTATCCTCTAGGAATAAGGGCAACTAAAAATAATATATTTTTTTATTGGCAAAGAATCGTTTAAGAAAATGGAATAGAATCCTCTATTATTTACTTTTCACATTCCATAGTCATCGGATGACTTGTCCTTTAATATTTTTGAGGTAGTAAGTCCCGGGTCAGACAATTCTCACAATCTTGTACGGTCCCTCCTAATTCGGCCTGAAAGCCCAAGGAGTCGGATCCCTGGTGTTTAGGATAAGTCTCCTGAGCACAAGATCTCCGTTGCAAAAAGGTCTGTCCTTTACTCGAGAATAATAATACCGAGCCACCCTTTGCTGATAAGCCGCGAGGCGAAGTTGTGCTTGATTTCGACACTCCTTAAGCATGCCGAGTTGGAAATTCATAGCTTCCTTATTCTGCTCTGGATAGAAATGCTCGGTTCGAAATGAAGACATTACCAAAAGCGAGAGAGAATGGGGTCTTTCCTGTGGAGGTTCGAATAGTTGTTCAATATGCCCATAGAACTTTAGGCAACATTTCAGGCCAGGCACCTTTCCGTTCCTCAAGCTTGGTCTTTAAGTGATGCTTGATGATCTTGTTTACGGCCTCTACCTGCCCATTTTCCTGGGGGTGGTATGGCGTAGTTAGGACATGTTGGATCTTCCACTCTTCACAGAACTCCTTGAATTTCGTATTGTCGAACTATTTCCCATTATCTGTGATAATTGTATGGGGAATTCCAAATCGACAAACAATAGACTTCCAGATAAACTTGGTGATCTATTTTTTTGTATTGTTGCCAGTGGTTTAACCTCCACCCACTTGGTGAAATAATCCACGGCAATAACAATAAACTGTAGTTGCCCCTTCCCTTTAGGTAAAGGGCCGATGATGTCAATACCTCATTAAGCGAATGGCCAAGGCCCTGCCATGGGGGTGAGACTTGTGGGGGGACAATGCGAAATTTCTGTGAAACATTGACACCTGTCACAATTTCTCGAGAACTGGATAATGTCAACCTTCATTGTGGGCCAGTAGTATCCTTGTCTGATTGCCTTGTAAACCATTGATCGACCTCCCAAATGGTTCCCGCACACTCCTTCGTGAATTTCTCTAAGGACATAGTCAGCCTTGATGGGTGCAAATACTTCAGATGAGGTAAAGAATACCCTCTTTTATACAAGCTTCCATCCTTTAAAAAGTACTTCGGAGCATGAAATTTTAGACTCCGAGCTTCCTTCTTGTCGTCGGGAAGTCACCCAATTTGGAGATATTGAACAATAGGATCCATCTAGCATGGAGTCTAGTGGATCGAGAATGCTTCTGCAACCTTATTGGCCATAATGTTGGGCTCAGGCAAATGCTCGATGGGAATAGTGTGAGCAAGATCATCATCGGACGCAGAGTCGAGTCTAGCTAGAGAATTGGCCATTTTGTTACTTTCTCTAGGGATCTGGATGAGCTCGTACGTCTGGAATTCTTTTAGAAAATTGAGGGAAAGGGTTTGGTAGGCTGTCATTTTCTCATCTCTAGCTTCAAATTCATCGGTAATTTGGTTGACTACGAGCTAAGAGTCACTGTGTACTTTTAAACTGGGAATCCCCATTACTCTGGACAAATGGAGTCCCGCCAAAAAAACTTTATATTTAGCTTCATTATTGGAGGCTGAGAAACCGAAACGAAGTGCATATTCACAAATAGGGACCACATCAGTGGTTCTGGAGGAGGTGAGTGCTCTAAGGAGATGAGAAATTGGAGGCTGATAAAGGCTCTAGCAACGTCTATAAGGCAAAGTATGTGAATTCTGCGATGAAATTTGCAGCAACTTGCCCTTTAATTGTAGTTTGTAGGCAAAATTTTACATCATGCTCACTTAATTCGATGGCCCACTTTGCCAATTTCCAGAAGCCTCATGTTTTTGTAAGACCCACCTCAAGCGCTGATTCATGCGGACCACTATGGTGTGTGCTTGGAAGTATGGCAAAAGCTTTTTTGTTGAGTTAATTAAGGCCAAGGCCAACTTCTCAATCTCTGGATACCTGGTCTCAGCATCTACCATTATACGACTAACATAATAAATCGACTTTTGAATGCTAGGCGCCGAAGTATGTTTTTCCCCTGCCAAGAGCCTACTGAAGGATCCACATTGGAAAGGAACTACGAAATTAACAACATTTGACCATTTGTTGAGCTCTGAATTGTGCATATTTTAACCCCAATTTATCACAAATTATGCATGGTTTACATGTTTAAAGACTAATCTAATACATGTTTTTGTATTTACAGGAATGTGAGAGGGACTTCACCAAAATTATGATTAAAAGACACTTCTAATATGCATTGAAGATCAAAGGAAAGAAGCAAGAAGAAGAAGGAAAGAAAAGAAAAGAAACCACCTTGGTCGATTGATTGGTTGGCTTTACCGATTGATCGCCAGGGTGGTCGATTGATCTATTGACCTGACCGATTGATCGGCCACTATGCGTGTACTACTGAACTGAAAGATGGACCTCCCAAACTGATTGATCGCTCATGAGGCAGGAATTCCAGAATTGTTACTGGACAAAAAAGAGCCCCACCGATTGATCGCTCAACCCCGGGCGATCAATCGCCCGAACCATCAGAAGTCCTAAATTTGAAGAAATTACTGTTGAACTCTTTGGACACTTTTTGGATCGGGCGATCAATTGCCCATTCGCAAAATACAGTTTTTATCGTTGGATCGCAGGTGCAATTGATTGCCCAACCCAAGCGATCAATCGACAATGTGCTAAGTCCAGAAAATTTTAAATCTGGCCCGATTTTCTCTGCGCAAGTGCGTAAGTTTTACGCAGATTCTCGAACATTCTTTGATAGTGGGGCTTGAAGGCTAAAAGGACTCCTCTACTTCGATCTAAAGGCATCCTAGAAGAGATCGAAGGTCGCGGAAGGTGAAGGAAAAGCTTCGTAGAGTGTCTGCAACTCTGCCGATTTCGGTTTTTCTAGTTTTTCATGTTTCTCTTTTGTTTTTCCTTTAATTCTAGTTGTAGTATGATAATGCTTGGCTAGAACCTCTTAGCTAGGGCTAAGAGGTGAAGCTTGTAGCCAATTTTCATGTTTAATTCGTTTTAATTCAAGTTTACTTTACTTCAAGTTGGATTTTTTAGTTCTAGTTTGAATAAAGTTGGTATTTTTTTATTTTTTATGAGAGTTCATGTACTTCGAACATGAATTTCTTGCAATTATCTGAGATTGCCATGTTGGGATTGATTAGATTCAAATTGTAGTAACCCTAGAGCATGCCATAGTCTCTTGGCTTGGTTGTTACTTCGAAGGCTACATGTTTGAAGTCTACATGCTTCATTAGAACTAGAATTCTGAATTTCCAGATTTGAGTGAAGAATGTGTGTTGAATGATTTATTTTTCAATTAGATGATAGATAAAACTTTGATTCTAGTTGTGGTTGTGTTTGGATGAACGGATTGACATGAGATTGCTATAGTAGATCCTTAAAGCCTCAGTGCTCTTTTTCATGTTCTCGTATTTTCTCTTTAAGTTGTTGTTTTAGTTCGAGTTCTCATAATTGAATTCCTAAACTGTTTTAATTAAAGTTGCTGGAATAAATTAAGATTGTTTACCTAATTCCCTATGGATCAACCTTGGTCTCACCGAGTTATTACTACATCGCAGCCTTGCATATGAGGCGAGCGAACACCATTCGCCAGTAGACCCATTCATTCAGCAACATGATTAGAAGCCAAAAGTGTTTTGGCATCAGTGACTACAATTCCAGAAAAGGTAGCTGTACATTGAGCATTGGCGCACGCAGCCTGTAATTTTTTAAGTATGAGAACAGATATCAGTGAAGAGATCACTTTCAGTTAGAGCATGATTGGGCAAATAATGTACATTTGAAGAAAATTATACGTCACGGGAAGGCTCACCAAGTCACAATTATGATAAGTCCAAGATCATCTAATTCCGAGTTGTAACGAAGAAGATTGAGTTGTTCATCGAAGATCGTACATTATTGATATAATTGATCACTTGTGGCTCACTTTTGAAGATGAAAGAGGCTTCTAAAGGTGATCATGATATTTTCATTGCCTAGATCATTGAAATAGCTTTTCGATGAGTATAAGAGCATCCAAATCGAAGAAGTTATAGCCATTTTCGTGGAGACGTGCAAGTGTAGAAGAACATGAGCTTGGCCTGAAATCCTAAAAAATTCTAAGTCTGGAAGCTGCTTGTTAAGCCTTGAATTATGCATATTTATCCTTAATTTCATGCTTTAATTATATAAAATAATGAGCTTAAAGAATAACTTTAATGTGTTTTTGTAATTATAGGAGCAAAAGAGATATATGAATAAAATTTGCTCAATAGAGAACAAATGGAGAATCAAGATCAACCGTCCATCATCCAGAAGGTGGACCAACTTCATCCATCCAGTGTGCTTTCAATAGCAGAGCTCCAATGTTCATCAGGTGGATAGTTTCCTCAAGCATCCATCAACATCAGTGGATCCCACCAGCATCTGACACGTGCTGGCCCAGTTCAAATCTCATCTGTCCATTGATCCAGTTGGTGTATGATCATCCAAGCTCAGCACCTGCTCCAAAAGCTCCACTATGCACAACAACAGCTGGACCGCATCACATGTATCAGCTTGGAGAGTCTCCATTTTCTTGTCCAACTGTCTAGAAGGCAGACCCCACTTCCCATAAGAAAGTAAACCCACTTCTCAACACCGAGCCAATAGCCGTTAGAAAAGATAGCTAATGGATAGCATCCAAGCAAGGTGATCAGCTGCCCATTTCCATTCACTCGTCTGCAAGGGGGACTGACCACACTTTCAATCACTGTCTAACTACAGCAAAATCCTCATCAGGTCCACAAATCCAGTAGCTAGATCTCTCCACTACTAGCCACCATCCATTGTCCAACAATAGCACGTCTAGATGGCGGGACCCACAATATTCAGACGTGCAAAACTCCTACAGTAACTCATGTCCAAGCAGCTACACCCAGTAATCCTACGTCCATAAATAGAAAAGAAAGAAAAAAGAAACTCAAAGAGAAAATTAGAAACAAATAGCTGCCATTTTGGTTCCAAACAAAAACAAGAACAGCATGTTGATCCCATTTTAGGATATTCGGCCCCATTTGTGGGGCCCATCTTGATGATATGTGAAAATCCGTCCCATCCATATTGAAGAGGAGCTCGATGCCGACAAAACCCAAGTGTTTCGTGTCGATCAGAGCTATGGATTGACCGTAGTGGCCAAAGCAATACAAACTGTCTAGAATGTTTCCTGATTCCGCCTACTCAACTCTGGGGTAGTCCAGGTGGCCCACCAATACTGATATGAAGAATCCAAGCTGACCATTTTTTAGAGCACATTGATATATAAATAATCACAAAGTTTCAGGTCAAACGGATGTGTGGTTTGATCATACCGGTTGAAGAAATATGGACCATCCAGAAAGATTCCAACTGCGCAGATTTTATAAAAAGCTCTTAGTGTTTCAATTTGTGGACCACATTCTGGAATTGTTTTGGACAATCTAATCCATCTATCATGTAGACGGGGAAGTTTTTTACCAATTTTTAAAATTTGAGACCAATCCGACCGCTGTACAGTCCGTACCGTTGATCGCAAGGTGATTGGTTCTGTGAGTGTCTGAATTATGCAATTTTGAGGGACGGTCTCTAATCTGATTGGCGGGCCCATTTAGAAGATAATTTTAGAAATCTAAAGCATCAGTGAGGAAGTTCATATGTCAGGGAAGCTACATATCAAATTTCAAGGCAATCCGACCATTGGTTAACCCGTGCCAAGCAAAACAAAATCGCATACGTTACTTTCCTATTGTATACATTATAAATATGGAGTTTTCCTCTCTATTCTAGGTGTCAAGGACGTGGGAAGCAAGGAGAGCAAGACCAAGGAGGCTTCCAAGCCTCTCTTTTCTAGTTTTTCTTCCTCTTTTAATTGTTATTTTTAATGGCCCTTAGCTAGAGCTAAGAGGTGAAGCTTGTAGTTATTTAAGATATTTTAATTTGTTTTTAAGGCTTTGAGTTAGATTTTCATGTTGAACAATGATTTGTTTAAGTTTGAATGAAGTGTTAAGTTAGTTTTTCTTAATCTTATGATGATTCATGGATGTTTGGAAGAATTATGCTTAGATTCTTAATTGTTATGCAAGATTTAGACCTATACGCTTCGAGGAATTGAATTTAATACGCTCTTGAGCTTGGATCTTCATGTGGGAACTTCAAATCATAGTTCTACTTTTCTAGAAAATCTGAGATATGTGTTGAATGTCATGGTGATTTGAATCAAGTTTAAATTATGATATTAGTTGAATCTATTGACAGGATTTTGATGTTTATCATAGTTGTGATCTTAATCTATTGAACTAGGATTGGCCTATGCAATTGAGTGTGCCCAATTCCTAACTTGAATTGAGGGAGTCATGTTGATGAACTACACATGTGTTGGATTGTTTTGATGTTATAACCGCTCCATGATCCGGCTAGATAGGATTGAATTCCAGTTCTAGTTGTGTAATTGAGAAACTTATATGAATTATGCATCAATGATAGCTATAAGTGGATCCTCAGTGCTCTAGTATTCTTTTTAGATTGTTAAATATCATCTTAAGTTTACAGATTGCTCATTCCAAATTAGTTTGATTTAGTTCAATTTCAATTAAAGTTGTTTGAAGAAATTTTGTGAATTCCTAGTTAATCCCTATGGATCGATCTCGGTCTCACGATCGAATTATTACTACATCGCATCCTTGCAGCTAAGGCAAGTGAACACTGGCTAGAGGGACATGCACCCAGAGCTCCTTTTCCCCCTCTCCAAGAGGCACATGTGCCTAGGGCATGTCTACATCAACTCGAGGCTTTTCTACATGCGCTCGGAACCCCATCTGCTCGATTCCTATTGAATCTGCACCTAGGATTCTTGGCTATAAATAGCTCGAGCCCCAGATGATTGTTCACTCCCCAAGTATAGGGTTGTGAAGTAGTAATAAATTCGGAAAGACCGAGTATCGTCCCTCAGAGATTTATATGTGGATATTCTCAGAATTTATCTAAAATAACCTAGAATCGAGATCATATTAAGAACTAAATATGGAAAATAAGGATTTGGAATAAAACAGTGAATATGAGAGGTAATAATAATTTAAAAGGCACTAGAGTGCCAAAGATCTACTTTGATTATTTTCAATGCATCAACACAACTAGGTCTCTCACAACTCAGTCGAAATCAAATTTTTGTCTCTATCCAATCGGAATATGGAGCATTTTAATCAACATTATCTAAAATAGTTGCTTGTTCATTGATTTGATTTCCACAATAATGTTTAGGTATTGGGCACACTTAATTGTATAAGCCAAGCCTTCATCCAATCTAGTTAAGCTCATAATCATAGCTTTCATCAAATCCTGTCACTAGACTTGACTACAACCAATAATTAGACATGAACTTCAATTAAATTAAAATCAATCAGCAGAACAACTATTTCAGATTAACATAAAAGATTAGAACTTTAGTTTGAACTGGTTCCCACATTAAGATCATGATATTGTACACAAGGTAATCAAAGAGTCTATCATCTTCGGAGTCAATGATAGATCAATGAATTACACAAGTATAAACAATGCAAAAAGGTAAGCTACTAGATTTAGATTCACTAAGAAATACATGAGCCCGAAGTAATTAAGAGATCAAAGAATAAACTAAATTAGTACTTTATTCAAACTTCCTTCAAACCAGATTCATCAATTAAATCTTAAAAAGGAAACTTAGGTTGCACCAATCCATAAAAAATGAATCAAAAGCTTCACCTCTTAGCCCTAGTTAAGAGGTTTTAGTTCTTCTCTAACATCCTTGAACTAGAAGCCTAAAAAACATTAAAAAAAAAAAAAACAACTAGAAACTAGAAGAAAATAGAAATGAATCCTTCTCCCAAACCTCTTTGATCTTCCCCACGTCCTAGCATGCCTTGGGAATGAAGAGGAGGTGTCCTTTTATAGCACAAATCACCCACCAACGAAGAACCTTTGAGAATCCACGTAATTATTTCGCACTTACGCAGACGATTCTAATTGATCAGACTTATCTCCGATTGATTGGAATGGAAATCTGTCCAGAGACTTATTCAAAAATCTATTTTTTTCGATGGGACTCCGATTGATCAGAGTTAATTCCGATGGATCGGAATTCTATCAAGCAGCAACTTAGGGTCATTTTTTGAACTTTCTACATCTTACTTTTTTAGCCCTGCAGCTCTGCAATTTGCTTTTTCTGGACAATTTAGGACTTTTAACATGATTTATTCAAGGTTTTTCTTCTCTTCTTTGGCTCATCAAAGCTTGGTCTTCTAGTCACTCCAAATCCTCCAAATTAGCATTAAATCCATGACATCTCTCTCTTTTCCTATAAACATAAAATAAGCATAAATTCTTAACTTTAACAACTTAAACCATACAAATATGCTATGAATTAAGGTTAGAACATGTATAATTCAAGGCTCAACAATGACCTCAGTGTGTGGAGAGAGCTGAGAGAGAAGCTGTTGAGAGAGAGGGAGGGAGAAAACTCTGAGAATGTTCTAAGCCTGGGGAGCACATGCACCCAAGACCTTATGGGGAGATCCCACATGCGCCCCAAGGCCTTATGGGGAGATCCCACATCAGCCTTCTCCTTGAGGCAGGTCGAAATTCACTAAGTCTCAGGGGAACATGCGCCTGATGCGCCCCCCCTTCCTTCCCACATGCGCCTGCTTCAGAGTAAGGCTGAATTACGCTAAGTGTGAGAGGCACATGTACCTCCCCTTCTCTCTCTATACGTGTCCATCCTCTCTTCACATGCACCTACCTCCATCTTACATGTGCCTGCATTGCGCATG
Organism: Liriodendron chinense; assembly: GCA_003013855.2. Taxonomy (NCBI): domain Eukaryota; kingdom Viridiplantae; phylum Streptophyta; class Magnoliopsida; order Magnoliales; family Magnoliaceae; genus Liriodendron; species Liriodendron chinense. The sequence goes on along the minus strand of ML058492.1, from coordinate 1,246,889 downwards.
CCTGTACTGCACATCTGCACTACACTGCACCGCATACCTAAAACCTGCACACACATTGCACACCTTATTTACATAAAAAATGTTTAGGTAAATGTCATATTTTAATTTACTTTAAGTTATTTATCTAAATAAGGAAGTACCACCATTTGGATTCAATAAAAAATACTAAAATAAATAAATTCTCAACAATAAAGATTTTGATTTTCTATTCCAAGTACAAATCGCAACTTTTTGGCACTCCTTGAAAAGTTCGTCTTTTAAACAGAGGAGTTTTCTTCAAATCTAAACTGTTCAAAAAATCTAAAATACCCTAATTAGGCTAAAACACTAAAGAACAGTGAAATATTCATGATAGATTATGGCTAATCTATGAGCAAATCAATGATACAGATTTTTACTTAGAATTTTCAGACAACGATGTGACCAGAACATCACTTTAGTGCAAATCCATACAAAAATAGATCTGTGATTAGATAATATTGCTTGCTTCATGCATCAACATTTATCTTACTTAATCTATCATTCATCTATTCTTAATCTAGCATTCATCTTTCTTAATCCATTACTCATTTTGCTTAATCTAATATTCATCTTACTTAATCTAGCATTTACCTTACTTAACTCGACATGTATTATACCTCACATTGCATACATACTATTTTATTCTCACATACATTCATTCTTACATGAAATAAATTCTATTGTATCCATCACATACAATCAATCTCATATGATATACATTTTATTGCATTCATTGTGCATCAAAGATCCCTTGCCTTGTTACAATGTCCCGCACATTTATGTATGCGTGAGTAGGTTCTCTACTTGGCTTTCATTGCGTATTAGCTATCAGCAAAGGTGTAGGATTACAATCGCTTCTGAAGACGAGTCAGAAGACTTCGACATGATTCGACAACCGATTACGGGAACTTTGTATCGATTATGTTCATTGCACAACTAGAGTTTAGCCCGGATTGAGCCTCCAGACTAAATAAAAGGGATTCTGGTTACTATTAGAAACCATAACCAAAGAGTTCCGAATTACTACAAAACATTTGCTATGAATTGTTATCTCAAAGCTAATCTATGTACAACCCATCCAAAATGGGATCTGCTAGTTGAGCTGATCAGGTAACAACAGTCGAATTGTGTGTCTTCCAACAGTCACTTGTTCATACAACAGGCACAGGCCCAGAGCTGCACGACTCGACTAAAAACCCTTACTGCATCTCAACTTGGATCACCCAAAAGAATAATGGGACATAGGCATCTGACTTGTCCCAAATGATGGCTCAGTCCATAACAAAATTACACAGGTCTCTGCGACCGCAAACTCAAAGACCATAGTCCCCGATGACTTAGTCACTTGCTCAATCTATCCGGGCCTTTTCTCAAATAGTCCATCTGTTGTACAACTATCATTCATAGTGGAGCTTTGTCACTTTATGCCATGGTTTTCTCCCGCAAGGGTTTTCACATAAAAATATTTGTGTTCTCTGTGGCGTGCATGGTTTATATTTATGCTTCCTTATTCACTTTATTTAACTTATTCCTGATGTGCATACATTTGCTATTGCCTTTTAATCAAGGGTGATCATCCATTGATGTAATTAAGGGCCTGTGCCAGATTACAGCCTAGATTGTACAAGATCTCATAATCTCTAGAATAAAATTCGCCTTACGATACCTTCTGTTGTGTATTTTGTGGATGCTTGTGATTGTCTATGAATGTTTTCGATACTCAAAACCCTAGAGTAACAATACACAAGAAAACTGACTTGTAACTTTTTTCTAGTTTTAGCAAACTGGTGACTTTGTTGGGGATTGAACATACTAGAATCTCTAGTTAGTTCTGATAAAGAAACCTTCTGAGATCAACATTTGCAGACACGAATGTACACATGAGGAAGTTACCACAAGGAGAAATGTTCGGCGCCTTCTCGAGCGCCAAAATGGCGACTCTCAATGGGAACGTTCTTCCCTTCATCTTTAAGGCAAAAGCATCTAAAATCAAAGTTTTCAAAACTTTCAAAAATCTTAAAATTTTCAAAAATAGTGTAAACATGTATATTCCTACTATGTATTTAGTTTCATGTCTAACTTTTATTGCGACTGGTAAGGTCGTGCACTTTCCACATTTAATTGTAGAATGTTCTAATGGATATGTGATTGTGCAGTGAAAACTAGCGAAAATACTAACCCTAAGAACATGAGAAATGACGTTTGTGCTTATTTTTCTAGCCACTGGAGGATTTTGATTACCACATTCTGCTATAACAACACCAATTGCTTCCAAGTCTGGCTAACAGCTAGCTTAAAGCCGTAAACAGCCAAAGGAAATAAAGAAAGCATCAATATAAGCTCCATACTAGAAGACCACTGTGGTCAAGGCATGCCACAACATAAAAAAAGCAATGACAACTAACATAAGCTAGCAGGGCTTCCATAGCTAACCAGACTACTACAATGAGGCCATAGAAGTTCACATGTTCAGTTAGGAGCTTCCCAACACTCTTGGAAGTGATCCACCCAGACAGGGGGCAGATCAAGTCAACTATGTAGAAAACAATCACAAAAGCAAGAGATGAGATTGTCATCAGGACCAGTCAGATGAAATCGAAGCCAATTTGTGAGGAGCGGCCAATACAGGTCACGATGGTGTAGGTAATTGAAGGCGAATAGACAATTAAACAAGATGTTGAACCGCTAACGATCAGGAGCAGATCAATGAATTGACTCAAGCTCAGAGTGATTTATCGAGGTGAGTGAAGGTGATCTGAGATGCCTTAGCCACCCCGATCGCACAGAGAATAGCTCGTAGTGTCGTTTCGCTCACTCGACAGTTGACGGAAGAATCACAAGGGGCAGATCAAGCCAGTTATATGAAAAATAGCTGAAGAGACGGTATAAACGATCGTCATCAAAGCCATTCTGACAAAACAAAAGCCAACCTAGTCGGTTTGCCAGGCAATTCGGATATGATCAGGGTGTTCCAATAACGTTACCCAATGTAGCCAAAGTAGAGCGGGCGTACGGCACGGGTCCTACTCATTGGGAGTGGATATAGCATCAACTTCTAATGACACAAACGGGTGCGAGGTTCATGCTTCTTGGCCTTTATCGGAAGACTGGCAGTCCTTACAGTTGGCTGAGATGGTGGGTGCATCAATATGCTCTGATTCGGAATAACAACTCTGTTGATGATCCAATCTAGATTCCTCCTCCAAGACTGACAGAGGTCTTCGCTAATGGATTGGGTTATTTTAGAGATTAGGTTGAAGCGTATTTGTCGTCAAGTATTAGGCATAAAACTTCTCTGAGTGTGTCAATTGATCATAGTAAGGAGGATACGGCATTGGATGGTTGGCATACTTTCAGAGTACCTTTGGTGAGATGGTCACAAGAAGCTGGGTTCATATGTCTCCTGGTGATTAAAGGTGATAATGATGACAATCAGTTAATTAGTGAAGAGGACCCGACGATGACCGAGCCGGCAAATGAAATATTAGACCATGTTGGCGTGAGAGAGCAGGTTGGGCAGATTGGAGAGGATATTCTGTAAGGGACTGCCATGTCGGTGAATGACACAATTGTGTTTGCGGCCTCTGATACTCCTAGTGTTGAGGATATGACGGAGTCGCCGGTGGCAACTGAAGTGATCAATACTGATAGCGATACTACTGAACTTCTGGATGTGACTTCGACGCTACTAACTGAGATCATTGAGTCATTCGCTAACACGATGATACATACTACGGGCTCCTCGAAACCTGTCGTCGACTCATCTTCTGGTATGGTTCTTTCATAGCTTCTTAGTGCATTCTTTTTCTGTACTTTTCATTTCATTGCATACTCGCTTTGTTTCTTTTATCGCAGTTATTGCTAGTTCTGATGTTACTACTCACGGATCATTCGACATTCCTTGTTTCTATCATTTAGACTGTTTCGGGCAGAGCATACTAAGAGGTCTACTGTCCTGTATTTCAAAGGTGTTGGCTGAGCCGTATGACTGGCATACACTAGGAGCTGGAGTGAAGACATTGGAAGCCTTTGCAGGGGTAATCAGGCCTAATGTGTCTAAAATAGTGTGCCGCCTTTCTTCTTTTGAGGATTGAACCTGACCCTATGCCCGAAGAGAAACGGTGAGTGCCGTCTTCTTTGTAGCCTGTCGTAGAGTAGCGAGAACACTCGACAATAGGTGCTAAAATGAATTTGGCGGATAGTGAGACTCAACATCGCGGGCGTATTAATCGTCTTGCTGATGTCAGATCCAAGATCATGCGGTTGCAGACAGAAGAAGTGGGCATAGATCTTGAGGTTGCTCGTCTTGACCTTATCGTTAATCAGAACAGTATTGAGGTCGCACGGCTCGAAAACGAAGGAGAGGCGACATGCAAGCAAGTAGCAGATTTAGAAACTGAACTTCATGACATCCTGGATCCTGCGCTGGTACTAGCGGAGGCAAAGGATATCATGGAAGCTACACGGAAAGAGGTGATGCAGTTAGTAGCAGGGTGCCTGAGGAAGTTGTAATTTTGTTCTTTTGCTCTTTACAGTTATTGTCAGATAAAAGTAATGTTAGAAATTTATTTTGAATGCTTAACTGATACTCGCATATGATGTAATCGTCATTGGAACTATTAATTGCGTGCTTCATGATTTAAAGTAATGACAATGATTCTTTTTCTAAACTACTACTTGGTGGTGTTTATCTGAGACTAACATGCATAAAATGATGTGTTGTGTATGAGTTTAATATGAACTGAGAATATTAAAGCATAAATGGAAAAATATGTAAAAATAGTACTTCCCTTTTACTTAACATGTGCATCCTTAGATTATCGCTTTCAAAAGATGTCCGTGTCATAAATCCAAAATTTTCATCCAGCTCCTTGTTATCAAGTTTATCTATTATCCTTCTTAACCTACCCCCAGTCATTTCTTCCTGCAGACTATAGTTTCTCATCATATATTGGGGCTTGCCCCCAGTCATTTTCTTCTATAAAATCGAGTTTCTCATCATATATTGGGGTTTGCCTCCAGTGTATTTGGCTCGTCGTTTCGCAAGACTAATTCCTTCTGATAGAAGATGTCTTGTGCTTTAGAAATCCACATAGAATACTCATCTGATCATAATCTTTAATCGCATATTCTTGTTGCAGAATTATTCATAAGAGAAAGCCGCCGATATTCTCAAGGCGAAGTGATACATAATAGAGTGTCCTGATCATTTTCATATAAGGCCGTATGTATATACGTTTAGGAAATTCCGGATTTTGATTTTTTCTCATATAGAGTAGAAGAATATCACGATAATGGCGAAGGGATTCATGATAGAATATGAAAGCCGAATATACATAGCGAGACGTTCTAATCATCTTAGTATAGGACCAAGTGTGTATGTATACAAGATTGATAATAACCGAATATCCCGATCATCTGCATATAGAACCCTATGTATAAGAGATCATTAACTCTGCATTGCTCTCCTACCAAGCAGAGTGATTCCAGAATACCAGGATACTAATAAGAGAACCTGTGACGAAGATACAATAATATGAGGACGTTGTGCTTCGTGTAGACTTTCTATGAGATATTTTCTTCTGATTCGACTGGTTTGATAAGAATAAAATGAGTCAGTTGATGATTCATGGAGTCGATTCTTTGACATTCTTTGACCATGGTACCTGTCATCAAAAGAACCTATACGATCATTTTATATTCATATGTGTAACAGTATGATGGGAGTGAATGTGTGAGTGAGCATAAAATATAGCATATGGATGAAATAGATGCATAAACGAACATAAGTATATCCCTATCTACTTTATAATTTGTCAGAACTGCTCATAGGCATTCATGACTATTCAAATTCGTGAAACAGAGTATTCAAGTGAATGTTTTTCCTAGGTGATATCTATTGGAATCGTACTAGTCGGGGCTCTTCAGACCCTTCAATCTTCCGACTGACGATGCCTTGATTTATCATCTTTTGTACCTTTCCTTTCAGGATGAAGCATTGCTCGGTCTTATGGCTTATGCATCTGTGATATTCGTAGTAGTTAGGGTCATTCACGCATGCCACTTCAGCTGGTCAAATAGGTCATGGGAGTCGCAATTCTCCTTTTTTGATTAACTGCTCCATAATTGGGACAAGGTCCTCAACGTCAAATGTATACGATCCATTCTTTCTGTCTCGCTCACTGATTGTTATGTGTTGCGACCTTTGAGGCTTTTTGCCCTTGTCTTGTGTCTTCATTACAATAATCTCTGCCTCATGTCCCGGATTTAGTCGTTTTCAGTTCCTAGGGTTCTTTCTTGCGTCAACCCATGTCCTCTTCCTCGTTTCATGTCTTAACTTTTTTGCTTAGGACTGTGCCTTCAAAACGGACTGCTCTATCATGCGAACCTCTGCAGCCAGGTTATGAAGGGTGAAGGAGATGTTGCTTAGCAGTTTGTATGGGATCATGGAGTCTGAATCCAACATCCGCGCATTCGTGTGTTCGGGATAGGTCTGCTGTCTCAGTACAACCGGTTTACGTACTGCAGCCGGTGCTTCTTCTTCCAACTGTCGGATAGGCGGAGCAATACTGGGTGTGGCATTCTGTGAGATCAAGGTGGCTAGAGCCTCCTGAACTTCTCCCATCTGCCTAGATAACTCCTTGTGGGCTTGGACCAACTCGCTGACCTGTTCTCGGATTGTTGACAGCTCGACGTCTTGTCCTGCCAGCTCTCTTTCTTCAATGGTCTGCACCATCGTGACTTGTACCGGTCTTTCATTGTGAATCAGTGGTGTCATGGGCGTTATCGACACTATGTCTAACATAACCCGACTGGTCTCTTCTGTCTTTAGCTTAATAGTACCTTGGTTGATCAGTCTTTGCACTTTCCCTTTCAAGATGAGGCATTCTTCTGTCTCATGTCCTAGGATCCGATGATACTTACAATAATTGGGGGCATCTACTTGCCCTACTTCATCTGGTCGGATTGGTTATGGCAATTGCAACTCTCTTTCTTCGACCAGTTGTTCCATTAACGGAACGAGATCTTCCAGGTCAAACGAATAACGCCCGTCTACCCTGCCCAGCCCGACGATCATCATCTTTTTCGGTCTTTGTGGCCCTTTATCTTTGGACTGAGTTTTTGTTGGCTTGCCTTTAATCTTATGTTCTGAATGCGAGCGTTTTCAATCTTTCGAAGCCTTGCTCTTGTCGACATAATTTGACGCGGTTGTCCTTCCAACTTCTCTTCTGGGCTTCTCTGCTTTGAACTGCGCTCTAAATGCGGCTCCTTCCAACAGGTGGACCTTCATAGCCAAATCTCGGAACGTCGAGAAGTTATGCCCGGATAGACTGAACAAAATCATTGCGTCCATGGCCTGCATGCACATCTTGACCTCCTCAGGCTTGCTAGGCAATTCTCGGCACTGCGCTGCTATGGTTCCTTATCTATCAATAAACTTCTCGACTGACTCTTCTTGCCCCTGACGGACTAAGGCTAAATCTATCAGTGAGACTTCTTGCTCGGTGGAGAAAATTTTGGAGATGAACAACTCTTGCATCTGATCCTAGGACTTAACAGACCCTGTAGGTAATGACATGTACCATTGGAACGCTTTGCCAGTGAGCGTAGATCTGAACAACCTCAGACAATACTGGGGATCTGTTGACAGATTGCCCAACACTGTCATGAACTGAGTCATATGCTCCTTCAGTGACTTTCTGCCGTCGAATCGGGGGAAATCTGGACTCTTGAAGTTATGGGGGAAATAGAACGTCATCAACTTCGGGGGAATACGACACTCGATAAACATACTTTCCTCTCTTCTCCTTCTCTTTCTCCTGACGCATCAGGTCCGCGACTGTTGGGATAACTCTTCCCTTGTGGCATGAGATGGTTGCAATGGTACACGCTCGAACGCAACACTTCACGGGCGAGCTTGTGGTTTGGTGGCAGCTGGCTCTTCCGTTGCCCCCTGTGATTCCTCCACAGACTGTCGAGTGGGAATGGCTGGGCTCCTGGTTGCCCCTTGGGTAACTACAGCCAATAACGATTCTTTCATCTCTCTCATTTCTCTGGCGGTGTCCTCTTGGACCTGGATGATTTCATCTATTTGTTCTTGGATTGGAGGCAGCTCTGTGTCTCGCTCGCTCGTCTCCCCTTCAACTACTTGCACCATTGTGGCCTGTACTTGTTGTGGCCTTGTCCTAGTCATGGTGGCTTTAATAGAGCATGTCTTCATTGTTATCTCAATCGATCGTCGAACAATGGATCTGTTCGGTATCTTAGCTAGCTGCACTGTCCTTGGCATGGTCGGGAAGTTAGTAGTGACGAAGGAGAACTTTGGCCTGTATGACACAGTAGCTTTGCTGTTACTGTGGGCTTCATCTCAGCAAACCGGCTTCCACTGTTTCTTGGCGTTGACATGTGCCTTCACTGTCTTCATTTCGATTGAGTTTACCTTCTCTTCTCTTCAGTTTTTTTCGATGATCTGCAATTCTGCACAACTTGCCATCTGACTTCAAGGATCGTTGCTTCTGCTGCTGTGAGATGAGGGAAGTGGAACCCTCTAGATGCCAGAAATATCATTGTGGTTGCCATTTGTGTAGCTTTGTTAATTAGTTCTTCTCTCTCTCTCTCTCTCTCTCTCTCTCTCTCTCTCTCTCTCTCTCTCTCTCTGCATAATTATACACGCATTAGAATATTTCGCACCCTTGAAAAGTAGAGAAGATGTGACCTTACCAATCACGATATGGTTCAATGATAGACAAAAACATACAACCCATATGCGTGCTACGCGAAATTTAGAAATTCCTTTTAGAAACTTTTTTTTTAAAAATTCTTTTGCCTTAAAGATGAATGGAAGAACGTTCCTGTTGAGAGTCGCTAGTTTGGTGCCCATGAAGGTGTCGAACATTTCTCCTTGCGGTAACTTTTCTTACGTATACGTCTGTGTTTGTAAAAGATTTATCTTAGAACATTTCTTTACTCAGATATAACCATCCAAGCATAAACACAACCAGAATTGAAGTTCTATCTCTCTTCTAGTTGAAAGATTTATCATTCAAACACAAACAATCCCCACTTAAGTTGAAGAACAAAATTCTAATCTTAACGAAGTACTTAGAAGTCGAATATGTAGCCTTTAAGGTAACGACCATGCCAATGGACTATGGTACACTCAGGGATTACTACAATTCGAATCTAATCAATCCAAACATGATAATCTGAGAGAATTGTAAGGAACCCATGTCCGAAGCACAAGAACTCTCATAAAACATCCAAAGATACCAACTTTTATTCAAACTAGAACTTAAAATCCAACTTAAAGTAAGGTACTTGAATTATAATGAATTCGACATGATTACTACCCACAAGGTTCATCTCTTAGCCTTAGCTAAGAGGTTCTAGCCGAGCATTATCATGCTTCAACTAAAAACAATGAAAAACTAATTAAAAGCATAAGAAAACTAGAAAAACCCTGATTGGAGGGGTTGCAAATGCTCAATGATGCTCTCCTTCAATTCCCACGAACTTAGAATTCTTTTAAGATACCTCAGGAACGTGCTAGAGGTGCCCTTTTATAGTAAAAGACGGCCACCGACTTGGAATCTTCTGGAATTGAGTAACTCCTTACGCAGCTGTGCAAACAGGTCCGATTGATCAGAGATCCCCCCGATTGATTGGACTATGATATTCGATTGATCGGACGACAATCTGATTGATCGTAAAAGTGTCCAAAGAGTTGTTATTTCTGTCGCTATTTTCGATTGATTGGACATGATTCTGATTGATCGGAAACCTCTGATCGATTGATCAGAGATCCTCCGATTGATTAAAATTATGTCCAGTGAGATATTCAAAATTCGATTTTTCTGAGAAGTTCGATGGGTGGTCAGATTGATCAGAGATCTATCGACACATCCTTTGATTGATCGGGACCTATCAGCGATCCATCAGAGCTTGTTGTTTCTTCATTCTTTTCTACATTCTCTTTGGACTTTCTTCGTCATTCTTTGGCCCACCTTTGATCACCAACAAAAGGCTTCTAAGTGAGTCTTTTAAGTATCAATTGAGTCAAGTCTCTCTCTCATTACTACATTAAAAAAACATGCATTAGATGTGTCTTTTAAGCATATAAACCATGCATATAATGTGATGTAATGAGTTAGAAAATGTATAAATTAGAGGCTCAACACACCCCTCAAACAGCATTTTGCTAGTCCCGAGCAAAAAAAGTGTGAAACAATCCCTTTCTCTGAAAACTTAATTCTCTTGGAAACTATGTAGACTTCAAAACAATAAGTGCAAAATTAGAAAAACTAAATGATGAGAGATTGAATTCCTAAATTTTCCAAACACAATAAGTGTTCGCATAGAATCCCCATCGATTTATTGACAAATGGATGAATCCAAACATGTTGATCTAAGAGTGAACAGATCAACCAATTACCTATGACAGAAATTTTTCTTACTGTTTCTTCGACGGCTTTTACACTACTTCCCATTTCCAGCTTTAGTTACGGGTAGACCATCCTCTGGTTGGTAATAAGTAGCCCTTTTCGGAATTTTTCACAAATATTCAATAAATATTTATACTTTCTTTTTCCTTTCTCTTCTTTTCCTCATATATTAGATATGATTTTTCGAAATCCATATCTTTCGTTCTTTTCTCTTATTTTCACTTGAACAAGGATTGACAAAGTACCCCAGCTTGGTTCCTAAACACTTCAAATCTTCAGTATCACCTATCTACAAGTCAAGTAATCCCTTTAAATCATGAGAATCGTGTAATGTGGACTAGACTCAAAAGTGTTCAAATGTTCTATTGATCAAATAAATAGGGAGATTCACATATAAAACTATTATGTTTAAGATAATTTAGAGATTTCAAAATCATATCAGTTCATCTTTCATCCTTTCATACTCATGAATCTCAAGTACATAGAAACAAAGTTTTCTAAAAGAGTTTTGGTGTTTCAGAAAATTGAAAAAACTTCTACACAACCTTGCTCGAAATGTCCACAAATTGCTAGATGAGGAATCTCATCTCACCCCCAACCAAATCTTACATTGTCCTCAATGTAAAAAGATATACAATGAGCATGAACATGAGAACAACGGTAAAATAACAGAGAGTGAGAACGAGAGTACCTGAGAGAGTCGATCATGGAAGTGTACTGTTCGCTCGCCTCAAGTGTAAGGCTGCGATGTAGTAATAAAACTCGGTAAGACCGAGGTTGATCCACAGGGAATTAGAAACAACTTTCAAACTATTCCAGCAACTCAGTTTGCAATAGATATGAGGTTTAATTGGAATACTTATGCTAAAACAGTAACTTAACAAAAACCAGTAATTTAAAGTACTAAGGATCAACTTGTAGCAATCCCATGTCAATCCAATCAATCCAAGCAAGATACACAACTAGATTTGAAGTCCTATCTCTCATCTAGTTGGAAAATAAAGCATTAAACACATTCAATCCCATTCAAGTTGAACTTCCAAGTTCTAGTCCCATTCAACACATGAAGACTTCGAAATCATAGCCTTCGGAGTAACAGCCATGCCTATGGACTATGGCTTGCTCAAGGGTTACCATAATTCGAATCTAAACAAACACCATATGATAATCTCAGAGAATTGCAAGGAATTCATGCCCGGAGCACATGAACTCTCATAAAACATCTCAAACTATCAACTTAAGGGACTAAAAAGATTAAAAACCCAAACTTGAATTGAAATTACTTGAATTAAACTGAATCAAACATGAAAATTAGCTACAAGCTTCACCTCTCAGCCTTAGCTGAGAGATTCTAGCCGAGCTTTGTCATACTACAACTAGAACTCATGAAAAAAACTAGAAAACATAGAAAAACCGGAGTTTGGAGGGTTGCAAACGCTCCACGACGGCTTCCTCTCTCTAGCACCACGTCCCTTGGCTTCTATCATGCCCTAGGAAGAGCCCCTAGGTGTCCTTTTATAGTGAGGACGCTCGGTTGCGTCGGAAACATCCAAAAATTGTGTAAGGTTACGCACTGCGCAGAAAATCTCGAAGCCGGAAATAGAAATTGCCTGATTTTTAGCATCGCCGACCGGTCGGACAACCCGTCGGACCTACCTGTTTAACGGTCCAGGGAGTGCAGATGGGGGGCCGACCGGTCGGATTGGGTTGGCCGACCGGTCACGACCGGTCGAACCTGCTTATGGTCATTGGTCCAGCGTGCTTCCAGAGAGTTGGCCGACCGGTTGGCCGACCGGTCAAGACCGGTCGGACCAACTGGTCCTTCCAATGGTTTCCAAGGGTGTGGACGACCGGTCGGACCAACTGTTCTTCTTCTTTTTCTTCTTTTCTTTATTCTCTTTTCTCCCTCTTTCTTCTTCCTTCTTTGGTCCACCTTGGACCTTCATTCACAGGTTCTAAATGGACCCGTTTTAGTCTCCATTTGAGTGAAGTCTGCTCTTATCCCTACAATCACAAAACATGCGTTAGATGGGCCTTTTAATCATGAAAACCATGCATATAATGTGATGTCGTGGGCTATGCAATGTATAAATTGGAGGTTCAACATCTACATTGGTATTAAAATCTACTAAAGCAATTAAAAACAAAAAAACAACTAAACCTAATCTACTCTATACCTCCGTCAGACTAAGAGATCAATCATCTTGATACACAGAATCGTTCAGAGTGATGGACATGTGTTGAACCTCCAATTTATACATTTGTCAACCCATTACATCACATTATATGCATGGTTTGCATGCTTAAAAGACCCTTCTAATGCATGTTTTGTAGGATTGAGAGAGAGACTTCACTCCATTGATGCTTAAAAGACACATTTAGGAACCTTTGATGAAGACCCAAGGTGGGCCAAAGAAAGAAGAAAGCAGGGAGAGGAGAGAGAGGAAGAAAGAAAGAAAGAAATTGTGAAGAAAGGAGGTCCGACCGATCATGACCGGTCGGCCAAGGGAGCCACAACCGGTCTTGACCGGTCGGTCACCCACCTACCCCTTTGTATAGGTCGCTGGACCAAGGACCAGTGTGGTCCGACCGGTCAAGACCGGTCGGCCAGTGTATTTTGTTGCTGAAATTCAGCAGCTTCTCATAGAAGCTCCAAAAATCATGCAAGTGCGTAAGTATTGCGAAATTCTGGAGGATTCCGAGGCGGTAGAGCCTCTCCACTATAAAAGGACACCTAGGGCTCGTTCCTAAGGCATCATAGAAGATCAAGAACTTTGTGGGAGGTGAAGTGGATCATCATGGAGCGTCTACAACTCTCCCAAATTCAATTTTTATGCCTTTAGTTAGATTTTCATTGTTTCTAGTTAAAGCATGATAATGCTCGGCTAGAACCTCTTAGCTAAGGTTAAAAGGTGAAGCTTGTGGGTAGGTATCATGTGGAATTCGTTTTAATTCAAGTACTTCATTGAATGTACTTTATTGAATTTTAAGTTCTAGTTTGAATAAAAGTTAGTATTTTTGGATGTTTTATCAGAATTCATGTGCTTCGCACATGGGTTCCTTAGAATTCTCTAAGATCATCATGCTTGGATTGTTTAGATTCGAATTGTAGTAACCCCTTAGCGTACCATAGTCCATTGGCATGATCGTTACTTCGAAGGCTACTTATTCGACTTCTATGTCCTTCATTAGAACTAGAATCTTATTCTTTAACTTGAGTGGGGATTGTTTGTGTTTGAATGTTGAATCTTCCAACTAGAAGAGAGATAGAGCTTCAATTCTAGTTGTGTTTATGCTTGGATGAATGAATTCACATGGGACTACTACAAGTGGATCCTTGAGGCCTTAGTTCCGTTTAAATTACAGATTTTACAAGTTATTGTTTTAAGTTAGTTAATCAACTTGAATTCCTAAATTAATTGAATTTGAAGTTGCTGAAATAATTAGAATTGGTTTACCTAATTTCCTGTGAATCGACCTCGGTCTTACCGAGATTTATTACTACATCGCAGCCTTGCACTTGAGGCGAGCGAACAACTTTTTGGCACCGCTGCCGGGGAATCTGGGTTAAACGATTCTAGATTGTTTTAATAGCTATAGAAGTAGAAGTAGTTAGGGTTTACTGTTTTCTTAGGATTAGTTTTTCTGAAATGTAGAACTAACAAGGTTTGTTTTATTTTTGTAAGAGGTTTTTCTAGTTCAAGCAAATCGGGTATTATCCTTCCTACTTGAACTCTTTCAGTTTTCATTTTTTATTTTCAGATTTTGTTTTTAGGACTTAGAATTAGTTTAGATTTTGGATTGTGTGGTTTATGTCCGGTTGGGAACGTGACCACAACAATCGTCTCCTAACCAAAGGTGGTTTAGTTGGACCACTCTCTATTCATAGACGAGTCCGAAAGTTTGTAGCAAATTGTGAAAATTTGGAAAGTATGGATCAAACTCCATTAGGGAATCCTCCCTACCCTACTCCAACCACTAATGCAAATCATAAAGGAGTAGGAGAGAATGAGGTGCATAATGCTCCTCCAATGAGAGCTTTACCGAACTACTTACAACTGGCCCGAATAACTATACCCTCTTGCGTGGTCTTACCAATCACCGGGGGAAACATTAATATAAAACCGGGGGTAGTTCAACTTTTGCCAAAGTTCCATGGGTTAGATTTTGATAGCCCATATCTACACTTGAAGGAGTTTGATGAAGTTGTTGCTACCTTGCAATACAATAACGTTTCAGAGGATGTCATTGAACTTAGATTGTTTCCTTTCTCATTGAAAGAAAGAGCCAAGAGTTGGTTCCATTCTCTTAGACCGCATTCGATAGGGTTATGGACTGAGATGACTCGAGAATTCTTGAAAAAGTTCTTCCGGCTCATAAAACTAACACCTTCGAAGATCTATAATGAGCTTTATGAGAAAAGAGGGTGAGTCGTTCTTTCAAAGTTGGGAACGGTTTAAGAAACTCTTACTTACTTGCCCACATCATGGATATGAAAGTTGGCGTATTATCAACTTCTTTTATGATAGATTAAATTCCAACATGCGCCAATTTGTGGAGATGATGTGCAATGGTGAGTTCATGAGCAAAATCCAGATGAGGCATGGAGTTACCTAGACATGTTGGCCGAAAGTGCCCAATCATGGGATACCTCGGACAAATCTAGTAACTTTAAGCTTCCTCAATAAAAAGAAAAAGGAGGGATTTACATCCTTAAGGAGGAAGATGATGTGAATGCAAGGATAGCTAACCTCACAAGAAAAGTCGAGGCTATGGAACTAGGCAAAAGTGAAGTTTCTAAGTCCATGGAAGTTATTGAGAACATATGTGGAATTTGTGCCACTAATATACACTCTACGCAAGATTGTCCTACAATTCTTGCATTTCAAGAGTTGTTACAAGAGCAAGCAAACGCCATATATGGTTATAAATGGCCTTTCAACCGACCGGTAGGTAACACGTACAACTCTACTTGGAAGAACCATCCAAATTTCAGTTGGAAGAATGCTCCCACGGGTAATCCTACCAACGCTCAAGGAGGGCCACCCATGCAAAACATGGCCCCACCTCAATTCTTAATGGAGGATGCTCTAAAAGCGTTTATGTAAGGGCAAACGTAAATAAACCAAACGAACCAATAAATGTTCCAAGAGCTTAAAGTCTCGGTTGATGAGATTAAGGGACGCTTGAATGCTAGGGAAGGGACCTTTCCGGCCCAACCTCAGCCCAATCCTAAACAAGTACATGAAGTAAGCATCCCTAATCTTCCCAACCAACATATAGAGTAGGCAAAATCTGTCACCACTCTTAGAAGTGGTAAACAAATTGATAAATCTATCCCGGTGAAGGCCGACAAGCCTAATGATCGGGTAAATTCTGAGATGAGGATTGATCTAACTCATCCCAACAAGAAACGGAACGCGTTTACAAGCCCGTAGCACCATTCCCTTCAAGATTGGTTGTCCAAAATCTCTCCCAAACTCTCATGATATTTTAGACATTTTCCGACAAGTCAAGATCAACATTCCATTGCTTGACGCTATTAAACAAATTCCGTCCTATGCCAAGTTTCTAAAGGACTTATGCACAAGTAAACTTAAATACAATGTGTAGTAAAAGGCCTTCCTAAATGAGCAAGTGAGTGCCATTCTCACTCAAAAGACCCCCAAAAATTGAAGGATCCCGGTAGTCCCACAATTTCATGCATCATTGGTGACTACCGGATTGAACGTGCATTGTTAGACTTGGGGGGCAAGCGTGAATTAAACCCACCAAAACCATGTTGCAACTCACTGATAGATCCATCCGTATACCGAGAGGGATAGTTGAGGATGTATTGGTCCAAGTCGATAGATTCTACTACCTGGTGGATTTCATTGTTTTGGACAGGCAACCGGTTATGGATACTAGCACTCAAATACCGGTGATTTTAGGTCACCCATTCCTGGCTACATCAAACGCAATTATCAATTGTCGGAATTGGATAATTCAATTTTCCTTTGAAAACATAACATTTGAGGTGAATGTGTTCCATTTGGGTAAAAGGCATAGGGATGTTGATGATGACGAGCTCTTCAAGGTAAACATGCTCAAATCCTTCGAAGAAGAAGAGCTCCTCTAACTTGAAGCACTAGAAAGCTTGGAGACATGCTTGGCACATTTAGAGGATCCCAAAGACCCCATCATAAGTGAAATTATGCAAGCATTGAATATTGAGAAACCGGTAGTTGATATTAGATGGTGGAGGCCCCATTTTGAAAGATTGCCACCAACCACATCAAAGCCTCTACCATCTAACATTAAACCACCGAAGCTTGACCTTAAATCATTGTCATCCGAGCTTAAATATGTATACTTAGGTCAAGAAGAAACCTTCCTAGTCGTTATTACCTCTCACCTAGGAAAAGACGAAGAGCTCAAGTTGATCAAGCTACTTAAAGAACATAGGGGAGCCTTAGGATGGACAATAGCAGACCTCAAAGGGATAGATGCTTTGGTATGTACACACCGTATACACCTCGAAGAGAATGCAAAATGACTAGACAACCTCAAAGAAGGTTAAATCCAAATATGATGGAGGTTGTCAACGCCGAGGTGTTAAAGCTACTAGATGTGAGTATCATCTACCCCATCTCGAATAGCCAATGGGTGAGTCCTACCCAAGTTGTCCCTAAGAAGTCCGGTATTACCATTGTAAGAAACACCAACAACAAACTTATACAGACTAGAGTGACCACCAGTTGGCGTATGTGCATAGATTATCGGAAGCTAAACATGGTCACTAGGAAGGACCACTTCCCTCTCCCATTCATGGATCAAATTTTGGAGAGGTTAGCGGGTCACTCCCATTGTTGCCTCCTCGATGGCTATTCCAGCTACAACCAAATTGAGATAGCCCTGGAAGACAAAGAGAAGACTACCTTTGCATGCCCATTTGGCACCTTTGCATACCGAAGGATGCCATTTGGACTATGTAATGCACCCGCCACATTCCAACGTTGCATGTTGAGTATTTTCTCAGACATGGTGGGTGAATTTCTCGAGGTTTTCATGGATGATTTCTCTATTTCTGGTTGTACATTTGAAGAGTGCCTCGATCACTTGAAGTTGTTCTTAACAAGGTGTGAGGAAAAGAACCTTGTCTTAAATTAGGAGAAGTGTCATTTCATGATACAAAGAGAAATAGTCCTTGGACATATCATCTCATCTAATGGAATAGAGGTAGATCGGGCCAAAATTGATATCATTTCTAACCTACCACCACCCTAGAACATATGCGATGTGCGGTCCTTTCTTAGACACGCTGGCTTTTATAGAAGGTTCATAAAGGATTTTAGCCATATCTCTAGGCCCTTATGTTGTAACCTTCTCCAAAAGGAGGACCAATTTGAGTGGAGTGCCAAATGTCAATTAGCTTTTTCAAAGCTAAAAGACATGTTGACAACTGCTCCTATCATGCAACCACCAGATTGGTCCATTCCTTTTGAGTTGATGTGCAATGCGAGTGATTATGCTATTGGGGCGGTGTTACGACAAAGGAAGGACAAGAAGCCCCACGTTATTTACTATGTGAGTAGGAGCTTGAATCCCGCCCAAGTCAAATACTCAACTATGGAGAAGGAGCTCCTAGACATTGTTTTTACCTTGGACAAGTTCAGGGCGTACTTGATAGGATATAAAGTTATAGTTTACACGGATCATGTGGCGCTGAAATACCTACTTTCTAAGAAGGATGCTAAGCCCCGTTTTCTTAGATGGATCCTACTCCTTCAAGAATTTGACTTAAAGATCAAGGATAAGAAAGGAGTAGAGAACGTGGTGGCGGACCATCTACCCCACCTAGTTTTACCGAATTCTATTGACAAATCACCTATTGAGGACTCATTCCCTGATGAGCAACTTTTTGTTACTACGCATCCACCATGGTACACTGATATTGCAACTATCTTTCCACAGGTGCGATGCCGACTCATTGGACTGCACAAGATAAACAAAATTTTTCAAGGGAAGTGCGCAGATTTTTCTGGGATGAACCTTCACTTATTAAATATTGCCCAGATCAAATAATTAGGAGATGTGTCCTTAATGATGAACATAATTCTGTCATCTCCTTTTGTCATGATTAAGCCTGTGGGGGTCATTTTTCTGCCAAGAAAACCACTGCAAAAATTCTGTAATGTGGTTTTTATTGGCCCACTCTATTTAAGGACACCCACGAGTTTTGCAAAGCATGCGAGCGCTATAAAAAACTAGGAGGATTATCCCATCAGAATATAATGCCTCTTACCCCAATTCAACTTCTTGAAGTCTTTGACTATTGGGGCATTGATTTCATAGGACCGTTCTCCTCATCTTTTGGACATGTCTACATATTGCTTACCATAGACTATGTGTCTAAATGGATAGAGGAAATTCCATGTAGAACCAATGATCATCGTACGGTTCTAAAGTTTCTTAAAGAAAATATATTATCTAGATTTGGAACGCCTCGAGCCATCATAAGTGATGGCGATTCTCATTTTTACAATAGGCATTTCGAAGCCTTAATGAAGAAATATGACATTAGACACAGTGAGTACCCCATACCGCCCACAGACAAGTGGGCAAGCTGAAATTTCCAATCGAAAAATCAAGCAAATTTTGCAAAAGACGGTGAGACCGGATCACAAAGATTGGTCACTAAGATTAGACGATGCTCTATGGGCCTACCGTACCGCTTACAAGACCCCAATTTGAATGTCCTCCTATAAACTTGTCTATGGGAGAGCTTATCACTTGCCTGTGAAACTTGAACACAAAGCCTATTGGGCAATTCGGGCAATATACTTTGACGTTGACAAGGCTAGCTTACTTCATAAACTCCAATTGAATGAGCTTGATGAGATCCAGAATGATGCGTATGAGAATTCGAGGATTTACAAGAGTAGAATGAAGGCCTTTCATGATAAACATATCTTTCGGAAAACTTTCCATGAAGGTCAGAAAGTGCTCTTGTACAATTCTCAACTTCATCTTTTTTCGAAAAAATTGAGATCTCGATGGACCGGCCCATATATTGTTAAAGAAGTCTTTCCTCATAGGGCTGTCGAGATAGAAAATGCAGCAAATGGTAACTGTTTTAAAGTGAATGGACAACGCCTTAAATCATTTGTTGAAAAATTTGATTCAGAGGACATGTCCATCATTCTGAATGATCCTGTGTATTAAGATGATTGATCTCCTAGTCTGACGGGGGTATATAGTAAATTAGGTTTAATTTGTTTTTCTGTTTTAAGTGCTTTATTAGATTTTGATACCGGAGGTAGACTTCCATGATCTACTCTCTCAGGTACTATCGTTCTCTCTCTCTCTCTCTCTCTCTCTCTCTCTCTCTCTCTCTCTCTCTCTCTCTCTCTCTCTCTCTCTTTCCCATTGCTCTTATGTTCATGCTTATTGCATATCTTTTACATTGAGGACAATGCAAGATTTGGTTGGGGGGTGAGATGAGATTCCTCATCTAGTAGTTTGTGGACATTTTCGAGCATTATATGTTGAAATTTTTTTTAAAATTTTTTGAAAATTCAAAACTCTTTTAGAAAACCTTATTTCTATGCATTCGGGATGATATGAGTATAAGAAAAGGAGATATGAAGTGAGTGATGTTGCAAGTCTTGAACTACCTTTAATATGATGGTTTTATATGTGAATTCCCCCTATTTATTTGATTGATTGAAAATTTGAACACTTTTACACCTAGTTCACATTACACGATTTTTATGGTTTGAAAGGATTGTGTAAATTTATGGATTGGCTAGACTTAGATTTGAGATGTTGAGGAACCAAGCCGGGGTACTTTGTCCATCCTTGTCCATGGGAAAAGAACGAAAGATATGGATTTCTAAAAATCTTATCCAATGAAGGAATGAAGGAAAGAAATATGGGTAGGATTGAAAATATAGTGAAAAATTCCGAAAAGGGGCTACCTACTACCAACCGGGGGAAGGTCTACTCGTAACCAAAGCCGAAAATGGGACTATGAGTGAAAGCCGTCAGAAGGATGTTAAGGCAAAGTCCTGTCATAGGCTTATGGTTGATCTGTACACCGTTACTTCTGTAGTTTAGTTTATCTATGAAGAAGATAATCCTGAAAATTCATGAGATGAACATTCACCATGCACACTAGATTAAAATTGTTCAAAACTTCTTCTATTTATCAATCAATCAGTGGGAATTTCATATGAACACTTATTATGTTTTGAGAATTTAAGGTTTCAACTTCTATCACCTAATTTTTCTAATTTTTACATTTGTATGTCTTGAAACGGATAGAAGCATAGTTTCTAAAGGAGAGTAGGATCTTGGAGAATTGAACTTGTTTCACGCATGTTTTGCTTGGGACTAGCAAAAAGATAGTTGGAGGGTGTGTTGAACCTCCAATTTATACATTTTCCAACCCATTACATCACATTATATGCATGGTTTGCATGCTTAAAAGACCCTTCTAATGCATGTTTTGGGAATGTAGGATTGAGAGAGAGACTTTACTCCATTGATGCTTAAAAGATACGTTTAGGAACCTTTGATGAAGACCCAAGGTGGGCCAAAGAAAGAAAAAAGCAAGGAGAGGAGAGAGAGGAAGGAAGAAAGAAAGAAATTGTGAAGAAAGGAGGTCCAACCGGTCTTGACCGATCAGCCACCCTCCTACACCTCCGTATAGGTCGCTGGACCAAGGACCAATATGGTCCAACCGGTCAAGTCCGATCGGCCAACAGGTCGGCCCCCCTCTTGTGCTCTCTGGACTCCCCCTAGACAGGTCTGACCAGTCAAGACCGGTCGACCGGTTGGCCTTGACTGGTCAACACTGGTCGGCTAGTGTATTTTGTTGCTGAAATTCAGCAGCTTCTCACAGAAGCTCCGAAAATCATACAAGTGCGTAAGTATTGCAAAATTCTGGAAGATTCTAAGACGGTAGAGCTTCTCCACTATAAAAGGACACCTAAGGTTCGTTCCTAAGGCATCATAGAAGATCAGGAACTTCGTGGGAGGTGAAGAAATCATCGTGGAGCATCGACAACTCTCTCAAATCCGGTTTTTTTAATGATTTTAGTTAGTTTGTCATTGTTTCTGGTTAAAGCATGATAATGCTTGGCTAGAACCTCTTAGCTAAGGCTAATAAGTGAAGCTTGTGGGTAGGTATCATGTTGAATTCATTTTAATTCAAGTACTTTATTGAATGTACTTTATTGAATTTTAAGTTCTAGTTTGAATAAAAGTTGGTATTTTTGGATGTTTTATGAGAATTCATATGCTTCGGACATGAGTTCCTTGTAATTCTCTGAAGTTATCATGTTTGGATTGTTTAGATTTCAATTGTAGTAACCCCTGAGCGTACCATAGTCCATTGGCATGGTCGTTACTTCGAAGGTTATATATTCGACTTCTACGTGCTTCATTAGAACTAGAATCTTATTCTTCAACTTGAGTGGGGATTGTTTGTGTTTGAATGTTGAATCTTCCAACTAGAAGAGAGATAGAACTTCAATTCTAGTTGTGTTTATGCTTGGATGAATGAATTCACATGGGACTACTACAAGTGGATCCTTAAGGCCTTAATTCTGTTTAAATTATAGATTTATTGTTTTAAGTTAGTTTATAAACTTGAATTCCTAAATTAATTGAATTTGAAGTTGCTGGAATAATTAGAATTGGTTTACCTAATTCCCTGTGGATCGACCTCAGTCTTACTAAGATTTATTACTACATCGCAGCCTTGCACTTGAGGTGAGCGAACAACATGTCCTCTGAATCAAATTTCTTAACGAATGCTTTAAAGCATTGTCCGTTCACGTTAAAACAGTTACCATTCGCTACATTTTCTATCTCAACAGCTCCATGAGGAAAAACTTCTTTGACAATATATGGGCCGGTCATTGAGATCTCAATTTTTCGGAAAAAAATGAAGTCGGGAATTGTACAAGAGCACTTTCTGACCATCATGGAAGGATTTCCTGAAGATGTGTTTGTCATGAAAGGCCTTCATCTTACTCTTGTAAATCCTCGAGTTCTCGTAAGCATCGTTCTAAATCTCGTCAAGCTCATTCAATTGGAGTTTGCACAGCGAGCTAGCCTTGTCAACATCAAAGTTCAATGCCTGAATTGCCCAATAGGCTTTGTGTTCAAGTTCCATAGGTAAGTGACAAGCTTTCCCATAGACAAGTTTACAGGGGGACATTCCAATGGGCGTCTTGTAAGCGGTATAGTGAGCTTAAAGAGCATCGACTAATCTCAGTGACCAATCTTTGCGATTCGATCTCACCGTCTTTTCTAAAATTTGTTTGATATCTCGATTAAAAATTTCAGCTTGCCCACTTGTCTGTGGGTGGTATGGGGTACTCACCATGTGTCTAATGCCATTTTTCTTCATTAAGGCTTTAAAGGGCCTATTGCAAAGGTGAGAACCACCATCACTTATGATGGCTCGAGGCGTTCGAAATCTGAAAAGTATATTTTCTTTATGGAACTTTAGAACCGTACGATGATCGTTAATTCTCATAGAATAACCTCTATCCACTTGGACACATAGTCTACGGCAAGCAAAATGTAGACATGTCCAAAAGATGAGGGGAATGGTCCCATGAAATCGATGCCCCAACAATTGAAGACTTCGAGATGTTGAATTGGGTTAAGGGGCATCTTATTCCGATGGGACAATCCTCCTAGCTTTTGACGGTGTTCACATGCTTTGCAAAACTCGTGGGTGTCTCTAAATAAAGTAGGCCAATAAAAACCACATTGTAGAATTTTTGCAGTGGTTTTCTTAGCGGAAAAATGACCACCACATGCTTGATTATGATAAAAGAAGATAACAGAATTTTGTTCATCATCAGGAACACATCTCCTAATTATTTGATCTGGGCAATATTTAAAAAGTAATAGTTCATCCCAGAAAAACCTGCGCACTTCCCTTAGAAATTTTCATTTATCCCGCGCAGTCCAATGAGTCGGCATCACACCTGTGGAAAGATAATTTGCTATATCAGCGTACCATGGTGGATGCATAGCAACAAAGAGTTGTTGATCAGGGAATGAGTCCTCAATAGGTGACTCGTCAACGAAATTGGGTAGGACTAGGCGAGATAGATGATCCGCCACCACGTTCTCTACTCCCTTCTTATCTTTAATCTCTAAGTCAAATTCCTGAAGGAGTAGGATCCATCTAAGCAAGCGGGGCTTATCATCCTTCTTAGAAAGAAGTTGTTTCAGTGACGCATGATCCGTGTAGATTATATCCTTGGATCCTATCAAGTATGCCCTGAATTTGTCCAAAGCAAAAACATTGGGAAGGAGCTCCTTCTCCGTAGTCGAGTAATTGACTTGGGTTGGATTTAAGGTCTTACTCACATAGTAAATAATGTGGGGATTCGTATCCTTCCTTTGTCCTAATACCGCCCCAATAGCATAATCGTTCGCATCGCACATCAACTTAAAAGGAATGTTCGCTCGCCTCAAGTGCAAGGCTACGATGTAGTAATAAATCTCGGTAAGACCGAGGTTGATCCACAGGGAATAAGGTAAACCAATTTAAGTTGTTCCAGCAACTTCAAATTCAATGAATTAAGGATTTCATATTTATAAACTAACTTAAAACAGTAATTATAAAAATTTGTAATTAAAGGGAACTAAGGCTTTTGAGGATCCACTTGTGATAGCCTTCATGTGAATTCATTCATCCAAGCATAACAAAACTAGAATTGAAGTTCTATCTCTCTTTAATTGGAAGATATGGCATTCAAACACAAACAATCTCTACTCAAGTTGAAGAACAAGGTTCCAGTTCTAATGAAGCCCATAGAAGTTGAATACGTAGCCTTCGAAGTAACGACCATGCCAATGGACTATGGTACGCTCTAGGGTTACTACAATTCGAATCTAATCAATCCAAACATGATAATCTTAGAGAATTGCAAGGAACTCATATCCAAAGCACATGAACTCTTATAAAACATCCAAAAATATCACTTTTATTCAAACTAGAACTTAAAAATCAAACTTTAAGCAAAGAACTTGAAATAGAACGAATCCAACATGATAACTACTCACAAGCTTCACCTCTTAGCCTTAGCTAAGAGGTTCTAGCCGAGCATTATCATGCGTCAATTAGAATTCAAATAAAAATTACACAAAAACATGAAAAACTAGAAGAAGAAAAAAACCCTAATTGGAGGAGTTGTGGTCGCTCCACGATGATCTCCCTTGCTCCCCACGAACTTAGAACTCTTCTAGGATACCTTAGAAAGAATGCCAAGGTGTCCTTTTATAGGAAAAACCACGAACCGCCTCAGATTGCGTAAAAACTTACGCACATATGTCGGTGTCTGACGCTGGTCGGGCGCCCGGTCAGGTAGTGGTCGGGTGCCCGACCATGCTTCAATTCGGTCAACAACTGTCTGGTTAAATCTCTTTTGAATATCGGGTGCCTGGTCAGGTCCAGAATTGTCCAGTATCTTCAACATATTATCATCCAATTTCGGGTGCCCGGCCATGTTTTGGTCAGGCACCCGGTGGCCTTCTAATATGCATGCTGCACTCTTCTTTCTTCTGGCCGATCCAAGTCTCTCTAGTGTGATTCTTCAGAGCTTCTTTCAAATGTCTTCAATGTGGTTCCAAATGAGCCTTGTAACAACAAATTCATGACTTCTCTCTTTCATTCCTACATACACAAAACAAGCATTAGATGGGTCTTTTTAAGCATGCAAACCATGCATGTAATGTGATGTAATGGACGATATCATGTATAAATTGGAGGCTCAACACACCCCACCAACCAGGTTTTTGATAGTCCCGAGCAAAATATGCGTGAAACACGTTCAAACCTCCAAAAACCAATTCTCTTTCAGAAACTATGTTTCTATCCATTCCAAGACATACAAGTGTAAAATTCAAAAAAATGAGGTGATAGAAGTTGAAACCTTAAACTCTCAAAACATAATAAGTGTCCATATGAAATTTTCGCTGATTGATTGATAAATAGAGGAACTCGAACAAATTCAACCTAGTGTGCATAGCGAAAGTTCATCTTATGAGTTTCTGGGATTATCTTCTTCATAGATCAACTAAACTATGGATCCCAAGGTGTACAGAGCAACAACAAACCTATGACAAGAATTTGCCTTACCGTCCTTCCAACGGTTTTCACACTACATCCCATTTCCGGCTTTGGTCACGGGTAGACCATCCCCCGGTTGGTAATAGGTAGCCATTTTCGAAATTTTCCACCTTTTTCTCCATCATGCCCAATTTTCATCCTTCCTTTTCCTTTTTCGTTTACATTAGATAAGATTTTTAGAAATCCATATCTTTCGTTATTTTCCCATGGACAAGGATACCCCAGCTTGGTTCCTCAACACCTCAAATCTAAGTCTAGCCAATCCATAAATCACATAATCCCTTCAACCATGAAAATCGTGTAATGTGAACTAGGTGTAAGAGTGTTCAAATTTTCTATCAATCACATAAATAAGGGAATTCACATATAAAACCATTATATTAAGTGTAGTTCAAGACTTGCAACATTTATCACTTCATATCTCCTTTTCTCATACCCATATCATCCCGAGTGCATAGAAACAAGGTTTTCCAAACGAGTTTTGAATTTTCAGAAAATTCAAAAAAAAATTGCACATATGAAGCTCGAAAATGTTACAAACTGCTAGATGAGGAATCTCATCTCACCCCCAACCAAATCTTGCATTGTCCTCAATGTAAAAAGATATGCAATGAGCATGAACATGAGAGCAATGGTAAAATAAAAGAGAATGAGAACAATAGTACCTGAGAGAGTCGATCATGGAAGTCTACAACTCTAACAACTAAATCCACTAAGCAAGCAAAACTAAAACAGAAAAAACAACTAAACCTACCTACGCTATACCTCCGTCAGACTAGGCGATCAATCATCCTGATGGACATGTCCTCCGAATCAAATTTCTCAACAAATGGTTTAAGGCGTTGTCAATTCACTTTAAAACAATTACCATTTGCGGCATTCTCTATCTCAACAGCCCCATGAGGAAAAACTTTTTTAACAATATATGGGCCGGTCCATCGAGATCTCAATTTTTTTGAAAAAAGAAGTCGGGAATTGTACAAGAGCACTTTCTAACCTTCATGGAAGGATTTTCTGAAGATGTGTTTGTCATGAAGGGCCTTCATCCTACTCTTGTAAATCCTTGAGTTCTCATAAGCATCGTTCCGGATCTCATCAAGCTCATTAAGTTGGAGTTTGCGAAGTAAGCTAGCCTTGTCAATGTCAAAATTCAATGCCCGAATTGCCCAATAGGCTTTGTGTTTAATCTCCACAGGCAAGTGGCAAGCTTTCTGGGACATTCCAATGGGGGTCTTATAAGCGGTACGATGAGCCCAAAGTGCATCATCTAATCTCAGTAACCAATCTTTGCGATCCGACCTCACCGTTTTTTTTTCAAAATCTGTTTGATTTCCCGATTGAAAATTTCAGCTTGCCGACTCGTCTGTGGGTGTTATGGGGGTACTCACTTTATGCCTAATGACATATTTCTTCATTAAGGCTTCAAAAGGCCTATTGCAAAAGTGAGAACCACGTCACTAATGATGGCTCGAGGTGTTCCAAATCTGGAAAGTATGTTTTCTTTAAGGAACTTTAGAACCGTACAATGATCGTTAGTTCTACATGGAATGGCCTCTATCCATTTAGACACATAGTCTATGGCAAGCAATATATAGACATGTCCAAAAGATGAGGGGAACGGTCCCATGAAATCAATGCCCCAACAGTCAAAGACTTCAAGATGTTGAATTGGGGTAAGAGGCATCATATTTCCTTGGGATAATTCTCCTAACTTTTGGCAACGATCGCATGTTTTTCAAAACTCGTGGGTGTCCTTAAATAGAGTGGGCCAATAAAAACTACACTGCAGGATTTTTGCAGTAGTTTTCTTGGCGAAAAAATGACCCCCATATGCTTGATCATGGTAAAAGGAGATGATACAATTATGTTCATATCAGGGACACATCTCTTAATTATTTGATCTGGGCAATATTTAAAAAGTAAAGGTTCATCCCAGAAAAATCTGCGCACTTCCCTTAGAAATTTTCATTTGTCCTGCGCAGTCCAATGAATCGGCATCGCACCTGTGGAAAGATAATTGGCTATGTCAGCGTACCATGGTGGATGTATAGCAACAAAGAGTTGCTCATTAGGAAATGAGTCCTCAATAGGTAACTCATCAATGGAATTAGGTAGAACTAGGCGGGATAGATGATCCGCCACCACATTCTCTACTCCCTTCTTGTCTCTGATCTCCAAATCGAATTCTTGAAGTAAGATCCATCTAAGCAAACGGGGTTTAGCATCCTTCTTAGAAAGAAGGTGTTTCAGTGCCGCATGATCTGTGTAAATAATGACCTTGGATCCTATTAAGTAGGGCCTTAATTTATCCAATGCAAAAATGAAGGCTAGGAGCTCCTTCTCCATAGTCGAATAATTGACTTGGGCGGGATTTAAGGTCCTACTTGTATAGTAGATAACGTGGGGCTTCTTATCCTTCTTTTGGCCTAGCACCACCCCAATAGCATAATCGCTCGCATCGCACATCAACTCAAAAGGTTCGGACCAATCCGATGGTTGCACGATAGGAGTGGTTGTCAACATATCTTTTAGCTTTGAAAAAGCTAATTAACATTCGGCACTCCACTCAAATTGGTTCTCCTTTTGGAGGAGGTTACATAAGGGCCCTGAGATATGACTGAAATCCTTTATGAACCTTCTATAAAAGCTGGCGTGTCCAAGGAAGGACCGCACATCGCGTATGCTTTTGGTGGTGGTAGATTGGAAATTATATCGGTTTTGGCCCGGCCTACCTCTATTCCATTAGACGAGATGATGTGTCTAAGGATTATTCCTCTTTGTACCATGAAATGACACTTTTCCCAGTTTAAGACGAGGTTTTTCTCCTCACACCTTGTCAAGACCAACCTCAAGTGATTGAGGCACTCATCAAAGGTACAACCAAAAATAAAAAAAATCGTCAATGAATACCTTGAGAAATTCACCCACCATGTCCGAGAAGATACTCAACATGCATCGTTGGAATGTGGCGGGTGCATTACATAGCCCGAATGGCATTCTTCGGTATGCGAAGGTGCCGAATGGCATGTAAAAGTGGTCTTCTCTTGGTCTTCTGGGGCTATTTCAATTTAATTGTAACCGGAATAGCCATCTAGGAAGCAATAATAGGAATGACCCGCCAACCTCTCCAAAATTTGATCCATGAATGGGAAAGGGAAGTGGTCCTTCCTAGTGACCGTGTTTAGCTTTCGATAATCAATGTACATACGCCAACCGGTGGTCACTCTAGTCAGTATAAGCTTGTTGTTGGCGTTTTCTATGATGGTAATACCGGATTTTTTAGGGACAACTTGGGTAGGACTCACCTATTGGCTATCTGAGATGGGGTAGATGATACCCACATCTAGTAGCTTTAACACCTATGCTATGACAACCTCCATCATGTTTGGATTTAGCCTTCTTTAAGGTTGTCTAGTCATTTTTGCATTTTCTTCGAGATGTATACGGTGAGTACAAACCGAAGAGTCTATCCCCTTGAGATCCGTTATTGTCTATCCTATGGCTCCCTTATGTTCTTTTAGTAGCTCGATCAACTTGAGCTCTTGGTCTTTCCCTAGGTGAGAGTTAATAACAATCGAGAATGTTTCTTCTTGACCTAAATATACATATTTAAGCTCGAATGGTAATGGTTTAAGGTCAAGCTTCGATGGTTTGATGTTAGACGGTAGAGGCCTTGATGTGGTTAGTGGTAATCTTTCAAAATAGGGCCTCTACCGCTAGTACCAACTACCGGTTTCTCAATATTCAATGCTTGCACAATTTCACTAATGATGGGGTCTTTGGAATCCTTAAAATGTGCCAAGCATGTCTCCAAGCTTTCTAGTTGTTCAAGTTGAAGGAGCTCTTCTTTAAAAGATTCGATCATGTTTACCTCAAAGGGCTCGTCGTCATCAACATCCCTATGCCTTTTGCCCAGGTGGAACACATTCACCTCTAATGTCATGTTCCCAAAGGATAATTACATCACCCCGTTCTAACAATTTATCATTGAGTTTGATGTAGCAAGGAACGGGCGGCCTAAAATTACCTGTATTTGAGTGCTAGCATCTATAACCGGTTGTGTGTCCAAGATGATAAAATCTACCAGGTAGTAGAATTTGTAAACTTGGACTAGAACATCCTCAACTATCCCTCTCGGTACACGGATGGATCTATCAGTGAGTTGCAACGTGGTTTTGGTGAGTTTTAATTCACCAAGACCCAATTGCTCATATCCCAACTACGGGATCAAGTTTACGCTTACCCCCAAGTCTGGCAATGCACGCTCAATCCGGTAGTCTCCAATGATACATGAGATTGTGGGACTACCGGGATCTTTGAATTTTGGGGGGGTCTTTTGATGAGAATGACACTCACTTGCTAATTTAAGAAGGCCTTTGCTGTACATTATATTTGCGTTTAGTTGTGCATAGGTCCTTTAGAAACTTGGCATAAGAGGGGATTTGTTTGATGGCATCAAGCAATGGAATGTTTATCTTGACTTGTCTAAAAATATCCAAAATATCATGAGATTTTGGGAGAGATTTTAGAGCAACCAATCTCGAAGGGAATGGTGATACGGGCTTATAAACGCGTTCCGTTTCTTGTGGGGCTAAGTTAGATCCATCCCCATCCTTAGAATTTACCGGATCATTAGGCTTGTCGGCCTTCACCAAAATAGTTTTGTCAATTTGTTTACCACTTCTAAGAGTGGTGACGGATTTGGCTTGCTCTCTATGTTGGTTGGAGGGATTAGGAATGCTTACTTCATGTACTTGCTTTGAATTGGGCTGAGGTTGGGCCGGAAAGGTCCCTTCCCTAGCATTCAAGCGTCCCTCAATCTCATGAACCGAGACTTTAAGCTCTTGGAACATTTGTTAATTTGATTGATTGATTTGTGTTTGCCCTTGGATAAATGCCTTTAACGTATCCTCCATTGAGAATTGAGGTGGGGCCATATTTTGCATGGGTGGCCCTCCTTGAGAGTTGGTAGGATTGCCCGTGGGAGCATTCTTCCAACTGAAATTTGGGTGGTTCTTCCAAGTAGAATTGTACGTGTTACCCACCGATCCATTGAAAAGCCGTTGATAACCATATGTGGCATTTGCATGTTCATGTAACACCTCTTGAAATGCAGGAATTGTAGGATAATCTTGCGTCGCGTCTATATTAGTGAAACAAATCCCACACGTGGTCTCAATAGCTTTATTGGACTTTGAAACTCCACTTTTACTAAGTTCCATGGCCTCAATCTTTCTTGTGAGGCTGGCTAGCCTTGCATTCACATCATCTTCCTCCTTGAGGATATAAATCCCTCATTTCTCATTTTCTTGAGTAGGCTTGGGGTTGTTAGATTTATCCGACGTATCCCATGATTGGGCATTCTCGACCAACATATACAAATAACTCTAAGCTTCATCTGGATTTTTGCTCATAAACTCGCCGTTGCACATCATCTCTATGAATTGGCGCATATTGGAACTTAATCCATCATTGAAGAAATTTATGATTCGCCAACTTTCATAACCATAATGTGGGTAAGCAAGTAGGAGGTCCTTAAACCTTTCCCAACATTCAAAGAATGATTCACTCTCTTTAGCCGAAAAATTCATTATGGCTCTTTGAAGGGTGTTCGTTTTATGAGCCGGGAATAACTTTTTCAAGAATTCCCGGGTCATCTCGTTCCATGACCCTATCGAGTGTAGTCTAAGAGAGTGAAGCCAAGTCTTGGCTCTTTCTTTTAATGAAAAAGAGAAAAAGTTTAAGTTTAATGGCATCTTCCGAAACATTAGTGTATTGCAACGTAGCCACCACTTCTTCAAATTCCTTTAAGTGCAAATATGGGCTTTTAGAGTCTAGCCCACGGAACTTTGGTATAAGTTGAATCACACCTGATTTTATATCGATGTTTCCCCCGGTTTGTGGTAAGACCACACACGAGGGTGTAGTTGCACGGGCCGATTATAGGTAGTCCCGTAAAGATCCCATTGGAGGAGCATTGTGCACCCCATTCTCTCATACTCCCTCTTGATTTGCGTTTGTGGTTGGAGTAGGGGAGAGGATTCCCTAATGGAATTTGCTCCATACTTCCCAAATTTTCACGATGTTCTACAGATTTTCGGACTCGTCTATGAACGGAGAGTGGTCCAACTAAACCACCTTCGGATTGGAGACGATTGTTATGGTCACGTTCGCAACGGGACATAAACTATACAATCCAAAATCTAACTAAACTAAATCCTAAAATCTGAAAACTAAAAGAGTTCAAGTTGGAAAAATAGTACCCGATTTGTTTGAACTAGAAGAACTTTCTACAAAACAAAACAAACTTTGTTAGTTCTATAATTCAGAAAAACTAATCCTAAGAAAACAATAAAACCTAACTACTTCTACTCTATAACAACCAAAACAATTTAGAACCGTTTAACCTAGCCTCCCCGGCAACGGCGCCAAAAACTTGTTCGCTCGCCTCAGGTGCAAGGCTGCGATGTAGTAATAAATCTCGGTAAGACCGAGGTCGATCCACAGGGAATAAGGTAAAGCAATTCAAGTTGTTCCAGCAACTTCGAATTCAATGAATTAAGGATTTCAGATTTATAAACTAACTTAAAACAGTAATTGTAAAAATCTGTAATTAAAGAGAACTAAGGCTTTTGAGGATCCACTTGTGATAGCCCTCATGTGAATTCATTCATCCAAGCATAACACAACTAGAATTGAAGTTCTATCTTTCTTTTAGTTGGAAGATATGGCATTCTAACACAAAAAATCTCAACTGGTATGCTCTAGGGTTACTACAATTTGAATCTATCTTTCTTTTAGTTGAAGAACAAGGTTCTAGTTCTAATGAAGCCCCATAGAAGTCGAATATGTAGCCTTTGAAGTAAGGACCATGCCAATGGACTATGGTATGCTCTAGGGTTACTACAATTTGAATCTAATCAATCCAAACATGATAATCTCAGAGAATTGCAAGGAACTCATGTCCGAAGCAGATGAACTCTCATAAAACATCCAAAAATATCACTTTTATTCAAACTAAAACTTAAAAATCAAAACTTTAAGCAAAGTATTTGAAATAGAACGAATCCAATATGATAACTACTCACAAGCTTCACCTCTTAGCCTTAGCTAAGAGGTTCTAGCCGAGCATTATCATGCTTCAACTAGAATTCAAAGAAAAACTACACAAAAACATGAAAAACTAGAAGAAGAAAAAACCCTAATTGGAGGAGTTGCGGTCACTCCACGATAATCTCCCTTGCTCCCCACGAACTTAGAACTTTTCTAAGATACCTTAGAAAGGATGCCAAAGTGTCCTTTTATAGAAAAAACCAAGAACCGCCTCTGATTGCGTAAAAACTTACGCACATATGTCGGTGTCGGATGCTGGTAGGGCGCCCGGTCAGGTAGTGGTCGAGCGCCCGACTGTGCTTCAATTCGATCAGCAACTTTCTGGTTAAATCTCTTTTGAATATCGGGCGCCCGACCAAATTGTGGTCGGGCGCCCGGTCAGGTCCAGAATTGTCCAGTATCTTCAACATATTATCATCCAATTTTGGGTGCCCGGCCATGTTTTGGTCGAGTGCTCGGTGGCCTTCTGATATGCATGCTACACTCTTCTTTCTTCTGGCCGATTCAAGTGTCTCTGATGTGATTCTTCAAGGCTTCTTTCCAATGTCTTTAATGTGGTTCCAAAGGACTCTTTTAGCAACAAATTCATGACTTCTCCCCTTCATTCCTACAAACACAAAAAAAGCATTAGATGGGTCTTTTAAGCATGAAAACCATGTATGTAATGTGATGTAATGGGCTATATCATGTATAAATTGGAGACTCAACAAGGGACAGACTAATCCGGTGGTTACATGATGGAGCGGTTGTGAACATGTCTTTTAGCTTTGAAAAAAGCTAATTGACATTCGGCACTCCACTCGAATTGATTATCCTTTTGAAGAAGGTTACATAAGGGCATAGAAATATGGCTGAAATCCTTTATGAACCTTATGTAAAAATCGGTGTGTCCAAGGAAGGACCGCACATCGCATATGATTTTGGGTGGTGGTAGATTGGAAATGATATCAATTTTGGCCCGGTCTACCTCTATTCCATTGGATGAGATGATATGTCCAAGGACTATTCCTCTTTGTACCATAAAATGACACTTTTCCCAGTTTAAAACAAGGTTCTTCTCCTCACACCTTGTCAAAATCAACTTCAAGTGATTGAGACACTCATTGAATGTACAACAAAAAATAGAAAAGTCATCCATGAATACTTCGAGAAACTCATCCACCATGTTTGAGAAAATACTCAACATGCATCGTTGGAATGTGGCGGGTACATTACATAGTCCGAATGGCATCCTTCGATGTGCGAAAGTGCCGAACGAGCATGTAAAGGTAGTCTTCTCTTGGTCTTCCGAGGCTATCTAAATTTAGTTGTAGCCGGAATAGCCATATATGAAGCAATAATAGGAGTGACCTGCTAACCTCTTTAAGATTTGATCCATAAATGGGAGAGGGAAGTGGTCCTTCTTAGTGACCGTGTTTAGGTTCCAATAATCTATGCACATACATCAACCGGTAGTCACTCTAGTCGGTATAAGTT
The DNA here is from genome assembly GCA_003013855.2 of Liriodendron chinense. Taxonomy (NCBI): domain Eukaryota; kingdom Viridiplantae; phylum Streptophyta; class Magnoliopsida; order Magnoliales; family Magnoliaceae; genus Liriodendron; species Liriodendron chinense. The sequence continues at coordinate 1,212,692 of ML058492.1, read as the reverse complement.
CGTCGTTGGCGTTCTCTACGATTGTAATACCGGACTTCTTAGGGACAACTTGGGTAAGACTCACCCATTGGCTATTTGAGATGGGGTAGATGATACCCACATCTAGTTGTTTTAACACGTTGGCCTTGAAAACCTCCATCATATTTGGATTTAGCCTCCTTCGAGGTTGTCTAGTCGTTTTTGCATTCTCTTCAAGGTGTCTATGGTGAGTGCATACAGAAGAGTATCCCTTTGAGGTCCGCTATTGTCCAACCTATGACTCCTATATGTTCTTTGAGTAGCTCAATCAACTTGAGCTCTTGATCTTTTCCTAGGTGAGAGGCAATAACAACCGAGAATGTTTCCTCTTGACCCAAATATACATATTTAAACTCGGATGGCAATGGTTTAAGGTCAAGCTTCGGCAGTTTGATATTAAACGATAGAGGCTTTGATGTGGTTGGTGGCAATCTTTCAAAATGAGGCCTCTACCAGCTAGTGTCAACTATCACTTTCTCACTACTCAATGCTTGCACAATGTCACTAATGATGGGGTCTTTGAAATCTTCAAAATGTGCCAAGCATGTCTCCAAATTCTCTAGTGGCTCAAGTTGGAGGAGCTCCTCTTCTTGAAAGGATTTGAGCATGTTTGCCTCGAAGAGCTCATCATCGTCATCCCTATGGCTTTTGCCCAAGTGGAACACATTCACTTCCAATGTCATGTTCCCAAAAGACAATTGCATCACTCCGTTCCGGCAATTTATGATTGCGTTTGATGTAGCAAGGAACGGGTAGCTTAGAATTACCGGTATTTGAGTGCTAGCATCCATAACCGGTTACATGTCCAACATGATAAAATCCACCAGATAGTAGAATTTGTCAACTTGAACCAATACATCCTCAATTATCCCTCTCGATACATGAATGGATCTATCAGCGAGTTACAACATGGTTTTGGTGGGTTTTAATTCATCAAGACCCAATTGCTCATATGCCGAGTACCGGATCAAATTTACGCTCACCCCCAAGTCTAGTAATGCACGTTCAATCCAGTAGTCACCAATGATACATGAGATTGTGGGACTACCGGGATCCTTAAACTTTGAGGGGGTCTTTTGGGTGAGAATGGCACTCACTTGCTCATTTAAAAAGGCTTTTTGCTGCACATTATATTTGTGTTTAGTTGTGCATAAGTCTTTTAGAAACTTGGCATAGGAAGGGATTTGTTTAATGGCGTCAAGCAATAGAATGTTGATCTTGACTTGTCAGAAAATCTCTAAAATATCATGAGAGTTTGGGAGAGATTTTGAAGCAACCAATCTCGAATGGAATGGTGCGACGGGCTTATAAATGCATTTTGTTTCTTGCGGGCTGAGTTAGATCCGTCCTCATTCTCAGAATTTACAGGATCATTAGGCTTGTCGGCCTTCGCCGAAATAGATTTTTCAATTTGTTTACCACTTCTAAGAGTGGTGACAAATTTGGTTTACTCCACATGTTGGTTGGGAAGATCAGGGATGCTTATTTCGTGTGCTTCTTTAGGATTAGGCTGAGGTTTGGCCGGAAAGGTCCCTTTCCTAACATTCAAGTGTCACTTAATTTCATCAACCAAAACTTTAAGTTCTCGGAACATTTGCTGATTTGATTGATTGATTTGCGTTTGCCCTTGTATAAACACCTTTAGAGTATCCTCCATTGAGAATTGAGGTGGGGCCATGTTTTGCATTGGTAGCTCTCCTTGAGGGTTGGTAGGATTGCCCATGGGGTTATTCCTCTAACTGAAATTTGGGTGGTTCTTCCAAGTAGAGTTGTACATATTACCTACCGGTCCATTGAAAGGCCGTTGATACCCATATGTGGCATTTGCTTGTTCTTGTAACACCTCTTGAAATGCAGGAATTGTAGGACAATCCTACGCAGAGTGCACATTAACGGCACAAATTCCACATATGTTCTCAATAACTTCAGTGGACTTTGTAACTCCACTCTTGCTAAGTTCCATGGCCTCGACTTTTCTTATGAGGTTGGCTAGCCTTGCATTAATTTCATCTTCCTCTTTAAGGATGTAGATGCCTCCTTTGTCCTTTTGTTGAGGAGGCTTGAGGTTACTAGATTTGTCCGAAGTATCCCATGATTAGGTATTCTCGGCCAACATGTCCAAGTAACTCCAAGCTTCATCTGGATTTTTACTCATGAACTCACTGTTGCACATCATCTCTACAAATTGACACATGTTGGAACTTAATCCATCATTGAAGAAATTTATAATTCGCCAACTTTCATAGCCATGATGTTGGCAAGTAAGTAGGAGGTCCTTAAACCTTTCCCAACTTTGAAAGAATGACTCATTCTCTTTAACCAAAAAGTTCATTTTAGCTCTTCGAGGGGTATTTGTTTTATGATCCGGGAAGAACTTTTTCAAGAACTCCCGAATCATCTCATTCCATATCCCTATTGAATGCGGTCTAAGAGAATGTAGCCAACCCTTGGCTTTTTCTTTTAATGAAAAGGGAAAAAGTTTAAGTTTGATGGCATCTTCTAATACATTAATTGCAAAGTAGCCACAACTTCTGTGAATTCCTTTAAGTGTAAGTATGGGCTCTCTAAGTCTAGCTTATAGAACTTGGGTAGGAGTTGAATTACACCTGGCTTTATATCAATGTTTCCCCCAATATTTTGGGAGAATCAAACACGAAGGTGTAGTTGTACGAGCCGATTGTAAGTAATCACGGAAGGATCTCATTGGAGGAGCATTGTGCACCTCTTTCTCTCCTACTCCTTCATGATTAGCGTTTGTAGTTGGAGTAGGGTGAGGATTCCCTAATGGAGTTTGATCTATAATTCCCAAGTTTTCACGATGTTCTATGAATTTTCGGACTCGTCTAAGAACGGAGAGTGGTCCAACTAAACCACCTTCAGATTGGAGATGATTGTTGTGGTCACATTCCCAAAGGGACATAGACCACACAATCCAAAATTTAAATTAATCCTAAGTCCTAAGAATAAAATCTGAAAAATAAAATAAAAACTGAATTTTAAAATAGTTCAAGTTGGAAGGATAATACCCGATTCGCTTGAACTAGAAGAACTTCCTACAAAATGAAACAAACATTGTTAGTTCTAAAATTTAAAAAGACTAGTCCTAAGAAAACAATAAACCCTAACTACTTCTACTTTTATAACTATTAAAACAATCTAGAACCTTTTAACCAAGATTCCTCAGCAACGGCTCCAAAAACTTGTTCGCTCGCCTGAAGTGCAAGGCTGCGATGTAGTAATAAATCTCGGTAAGACCGAGGTCGATCCATAGGGAATAAGGTAAACCAATTCAAGCTATTCTAGCAACTCAAATCTCAGCAATTATAGGATTCAAATTTGAAAACTAACTTAAAACAGTAACTTGTAAAATCTTTAATTTAAACGGAACTGAGGCCTTGTGGTAGCCCCCATGTGAATTCATTCATCCAAGCATAAACACAACTAAAATTGAAGTTCTATCTCTCTTCTAGTTGGGAGATTTATCATTCAAACACAAACAATCCCCACTTAAGTTGAAGAATAAAATTCTAATTTTAATGAAGCACGTAGAAGTCGAATATGTAGCATTCGAAGTAACGACCATGCCAATGAACTATGGTACGCTCGGGGATTATTACAATTTGAATATAATCAATCCAAACATGATAATCTTAGAGAATTGCAAGGAACCCATGTCCGAAGCACATGAACTCTCATAAAACATCCAAAAATACCAACTTTTATTCAAACTAGAACTTAAAATCCAACTTAAAGTAAAGTACTTCAATTAGAACAAATTTAATATGATTACTACCCACAAGCTTCACCTCTTAACCTTAACTAAGAGGTTAATTGGAGGGGTTGCGAACTCTCCATGATGCTCTCCTTCAATTCCCACGAACTTAGAATTCTTCTACGATACTTCAAGAATGTGCTAGAGGTGCCCTTTTATAGCAAAAGATGGCCACTGACTTAGAATCTTCTGGAATTGCGTAACTCCTTACGCAGCTGCGCAGACAGGTCCGATTGATCAGAGGTCCCTCCGATTGATTGGACTATGACATTTGATTGATTAGATGACGATCCGATTGATCGTAAAAGTGTTGAGAGAGTTGTTGTTTCTGTCGCTATTTTTTATTGATCGGACATGATTCTGATTGATCAAAAACCTCTGATTGATTGATCGAAATTATGTCTAGTGAAATATTCAAAATTCAGTTTTTCTAGTAAGTCTGATGGGTGGTCCGATTGATCGGAGATCCATCGGAACATCCTTCGATTGATCAGGGACCTGTCAGTAATCCATCAGAACTTGCGTTCCTTCATTCTTTTCTGATTCTCTTTGGACTTTCTTCATCATTCTTTGGCCCACCTTTAATCACCAAAAAAAGGCTTCTAAGTGAGTCTTTTTAAGTATCAATTGAGTGAAGTCTCTCTCTCTCATTCATACATTCACAAAACATGCATTGGATGGGTCTTTTAAGCATGCAAACCATGCATATAATGTGATGTAATGGGTTAGAAAATGTATAAATTAAAGGCTCAACATCTCCGTGGACGGGTGACCATAAGAAGATACATTATAGTTATTAAATGGTACAACACAGTGTCATTAACCGTCTCCGTGGATGGGTGACTTTCTGGAAGACACATAATAGCTACCAAATAGTATAACATAGTGTCATTGACTGTCTCTGTAGACGGGTGACCACTTAAAGACACATTATAGCTGTCGAGTGGTACAACATAGTATCATTGACCATTGCTGTGGACGGGTAACTTTTAGGAAGACACACCGTGATTACCTTAGCTACTCAACTGACGGACCCCGCTTTGGATGGGAAGTACATCAACTGGTTTTAGCGATAGTAGTTCATAATGAAGTATTTCGGATGTTTTGGAACTCTTTGATTACGATTTTCGATGATAACCATAGTCCCTTTGATTTAGTTTCATATATCAATCCGGAATGAATAAAGTTCATGCAATGGATACAAGGAACACAAAGTAAATATACTTGATCGCATACTCGAGAGAAGATTGCACTTATGCTTGATGTTTAGTGCATCAGGTGAATTATGCACTAGATTTGGTTAATATGCTTTACGAATATCTTTTATTCAACCACGTCATTGTTAATGTCTCAAGTGATTAGGTTACTCAGATAAGCTGTGTCGAGCTATATTTCTTTGAGAAGTTTAAGTTCAATGAGTTGGATTGCACATTTCTGGTGCTCGAAATGGCTAAGTATTGGGGCTTATATATGCTTGTTTATGCCAATAATCGATAAATGGTGGGGATTAGTGTCCTACAAGTGCTTAATTTAGTTACGGTACGATAGGAGGATGTTAAATCCGACTTGGCATTAGTGAGATTGCACTTAATTCCACTTGGTGTCAGTCGATCTTTGAGCCAACATGGCACTTCCCAGGGCCGAAAAATGACTAAGTATTGGGCTTGTTTACTGCTTAATTAGCATATTCGATGATTAAGAAAGTGAATAATGTCATTGTGGTGCATTATTACGGTATTTCATACTGTGGAGAAAATAAGTCTCCTTCTTGGCATCGGTCCAATTCCGCTTAGTTTAACCCATTTTCGATTGATTTATAATTTTTCAAGGGAATTTTTAGACTTGCGAATTTAGCTAAGTGTTGGTCATTTTGATCAAATTGCTGATTTGGTCCACTTAACATCGACCGTTGGGAAATCCGGTCCGAGGGATGGATGGAGCTTGGTGATGTGTGTCTAGGAGCGATAGTGCGATGGAGAGGCGGGCCACATTGAAGGTGGACCACATCACGGAGTCCCAGGGTCTAGTAAGACCGTCCGTGTGACTTTTGCTCTGGGTGATGGGCACCCCCCCCCAAAGGACAGGTACCTTTTCGGAGACCGAAGTCACTGACGCCAAAGCACTTTAAGCCTCTTATCGGGCTATGAAATGAGTGAGTTAGAATACAGGTGATCGATTGCTGTGAATTTTGGTAGTTCCTTCCCAATTTGGACCCTCCCTATTGGCTCCAAAAATAGGGGCAAAACACAATTCGGCGCGCGTAGGTAAAGATACGCGCCATGCGACTTTCAAACTTGTTAGTTAAGGGTTTTCGGGCATTCCGGATCATTTAACGGCAATACGCATGTCCAGATACAGTTCAAAATATCATTTATAGGTTTCAGACCTTTTCAATCAGCTCTTGACAGGGGCAAAACGTACTTCACGGTGAATAGGTAAAAGTATGTATTGTATGACATTTAAGTTCGGGAGTTAAGGGTTTTTGGGCATTTTGGATTATTTGGCGGTAATACGCATGTCCAGTTCCCTTTTAAAATAGCATTCATAGGCTTTCAGGTCCTTTTAGTCGACTTCACACAGGGCGAAATGCGTTTCGAGGTGTGCAAGTAATAATACACGTTGCGTGACATTCAAACTTGTTGGTTCGGGTTTTTAGGGCATTCCGGATCATTTGGCAGCAATACGCATGTCCAGTTCCACTCTAAAATGGCATTCTGATCACATTTTTCGAGTGTTTTTGGATCTTAAAATCAATCTGAATCATCGTAGATGGACTGTCGTATGTTGCTTAGTCATAGGTGCAAATTTGAGCCCCAACAGTTTCTTAATTCTTTTTTAGCTGTAATTTCTTCCACATCTAGGCTATCTTCCATTGATCTTCATGGTGTTCAAAGTGGGTCTTTTAACATCAAATCCATGAAATTTTTCTTTTCTTCCTGAAATCACAAATACATGCGTAAGATGGGTCTTTTAATAGTGCAAACTATGCATAATGTGTGATGACTTGGGGTCTAAATATGAACAATTCAGAGCTCAATAGTGCACAATTAACTTACCTTCTTAGTGATCTCTAGGCATCTTCACACATTACATGTGCTACCCTGCAACTCCAAGTTGAACAATTTGAAGTGCAGACTCAACTTAATGTTCCATGAGGGACATCAAGCCCACTAAGATGAACGAATTTTCTTAGTTTCGAGTTCGTTGGCCTACTAATGAGTGGTCTTGAGCTTGTTTGGTTAATCCGATCATTTTTTGGATTATTTGAAGCGGTATTTCTTATGCACGGTAAGCAAGGTCTTGATTAAGTAGATTCGTCATTTGGCCTTTATGTGATTAGTGAAAATGGCGATTTGGCCCTAATTTGATTCTTAGGTTAAAAGAGTAGTTTAGTCTATTTGGTATATGTACACGAGAAAATCAAGATTCAATCCCTAGTTATCCTAAATTTAAGTAAGGACCTGTTTGGTAAAACTTATTTTCAGTACTTGTCACTGAAATAAGGTATTTTCAGTGATTTTCTTGGTTCAGACTGTTTGATAAATTATAGAAATTAAGTGCTTAATCTGTATTTTCACTGAAAATGTGGTATTTTTTTAAGTTCCCTTCTGCTGACTTAAAACTTAAGACTGAATGCGGTAAGTGCTTCTCATTAAAAAATTTGGTCATTTTTTGACGAAGAATGACATACATGTTTTTATAAATGAAAAGTTTACCCATTTTACAGGAATTTTCGTAAAAGCTCTAGAATGACATGTGAGAATACTTGGCAAAGTTTCTTGGGCCCCCTTATCATTATGTGTTATATCTACACGGTCTATCCATTCTTTCAGATTAGTTTGGGTCATGAGCCCAAACAAAACTAAGGTAGATCTAAAGCTAAAGTGGACCATAGCACAAAAGGCAGTGGGGACCGAAACATCCACCATGAAAACATTCCCAAGGATCACCATGATGGTTATTTGCCATCCAACCTGCTCATAAGGTCACACAGACTTGGATGAGGGGAAAAGACAAATATCAGCTTAATCCAAAACTTTTGTGGCTCTCGAGAAGTTTTCAAGGATAAGCATTCAATCCCCACTTTTGTGGTCCACTTGGCTCTTGATCTTCCTCATTTTTAGGCTCCTGCCCTAAAATGAACTGACCAAATGAATGTACAGTGTGAACATAAAACATGCATCATGATGGTTACGTAAAAATTTGCCACGTCAACACAATTATGGACCTGACAAAGGAGCAAATTAAGACGGGACTTGCTGTGAAAGCCTTTGCAGGTAGTTTCTGCACTGGGATGCTAGGTGGGCCCACCATGATGTTTGTGAGAAATCCACCTTGTCCATCCATTTTGCGAGATCATTTTAAGACTTGCATTAAAAAATAAGGTGGATGAAAAACTTAAGCCGACCACATGAGAGGAAACAAGGGGTATTCAACAACCATCATTGAAACATTTGTAGGGCCACAAAAGTTTTGTATCAAGCTAAGTTTTTAGTTTTTTCACTTCATCCCGGTGAAAATGACCTTGTAAACGATCTGGATAGCAAATAAACATAAAGGTGGAGTGTGGGACAGTTTCAACGGTAGCATTTCTTTTCCTAATTTGTCGATTCTTTTTTTTTGTATCCGACTCATTTTTAGTAGGAAATCCATGGATTAGGTGTTACCCAGTGGATGTTAGCGGGTGTTACCCTGACCGTAGCACCTAACCTTGGTACTAAACTTGATGTATGTGTTGTATATCCATGTGGCCCATCAATTTTTCTAAATCATTTTATTTTATGGTCCCAAAAATAAAGCAGATCCAAATCTCCAATGGACCACATAGTGGGGATTGAATGCCACCATTAAAAAATTCTTGAGGGCCACGAAAGTTTTGGATCATGCTGATATTTGTGCTTTCCCTTCATCCAAGTCTATGTAACCTTATCAATAGGTTGGATGGCAAATACACATTATGTTGGGCTTAGGAAATGTTTATTGGTGGATGTTTAATGACCACCATTTTTTGTGGTATGGTCCACTTAAAATTTGGATCTACTTCATTTTTGCTACCATGCCCTAAAATGAGCTGGGAAAACTGATGGGTGGCATGGATATACTACATGTCAAGGTGGGCCCAACAGCTTGGATGGAAAATAAACATAATAATGGGTCCTAAAAAGTTTTTAAAGATGGGTGTTTAATTTTATCTACTCGGCTTCATTTAATAAGGGGGAATATTAAATTTTTATTAGATTGGGCGTAGGTTTGCCAAATTTGAAGACATGACAATAACAAATTTCACTCATACTCTACAAAAGATAGAAATTGACCGTATGGTCAATTATGACAAATTGCCAATTTTCAGACATTTCTAATTTATGTTTACTAAACAAGTTTTGTGAAAAAAGTGTTTATTTTCAGATATTAGGACTTTTTTCAGATAAATTACCAAACAACTTTCTCAGTACTTATAAGTACTAAAATTCAGCACTTTTAAGTTTACAGCACTTAAGTTAATTTTCAGACCTTATCTTCAGTTTACCAAAACGACACCTAAGTCTTAATTAGGTATGGTTACCTTGATTAGATAGCAGGGGGTCGTCTATATCTAAGCCATAGATAATCAGATCACAAGGCTAGGTCTGATTTAAGTGATCGGGTGCATTTTATAACTTCTTAAGAATAATTATTCGGGTGTGTCGATTCTCTAACAGTAACACCTGTGTATATGCTAGGATCGAGTATGGTGAATACACAGGGTGTTACGGATTCATCAAAACTCAATTTGATCAACAGTTATCAACCAAGGACCGAATCAGCATGGAAAACCTAGACACCGTTGACCGCCATTTGGCAAACCACACCTGCAACTCGACTTTGAAATCGGAGGTAGAGCAAGGTGTTTATAACCTTCTCTAGAGAGAGAGTTTTAAATTTACATGTGTTGAGAGAGAGAGAGAGAGAGAGAGAGAGAGAGAGAGAGAGAGAGAGAGAGAGAGAGTGCTCTCATGCATGACCCACTAAGTCACACCAATTCGGATGTTGAGCAAGCCCCATTTCCACCAAGTTCAGATAGATCCCAAGGCCCTGCTTGATTCACAGATCATCACCAGGTATGCCTCTTCCTTTAAATTAGATCGTTCATCAACACTTTGCAACAGTTGAACCTACCCTTTTTACATTGCTAGAAATCAAACCCTTCCATGGTCAATCGTGGTTTTTATTTTTTCAAATCTAGACCAGATCTCACCCTTCAAGTTGTTTTAAACCAATCAACATCTAGATTTTCGGGTTTAATACGTCAGATTGAATCAATAGAGATCTAACAATCCAAAGCATAGTATAAAAGAAATCTAACACCCTAAATTAGGTTTGTGATCTATCCTGATTAAAAACCTCCGCTCATATCAAGTACCAAGTTTAGATTTCCTCTTCGTATGTAATGTTGTGAATTGTTGTGCCCTAAATTGCATTGTATGTGCTACCATTCCAAGTAATACTTGTGGTATTCTAAATTGCTTGGTATGTGTCGTTGTTTCAAGTCATACCTAAAATTATATTCTCCTTATAATTATACTTTGTGAAGTTATTTGATTATCGTTAGGTGTTCATTTGATTATTTGGTACATTAAGTTTATTTGCTTATTATTATAAGATGTAGTTTTCTTTCATTTGATTATTTGTTATGTTAAGTTTATTTTATTGTTGTTGTAGATTAATTGCATTTTATTACCGTTAGGTGTTTAGATTGAATTTAATTCATTATTATTATGTATTGTAGAATGGATTCAAGTTATGGGCGTCCTGCCCTGAAATGATCATGTGTCATACAGGTGTTCTTCCCTAAAAGGATCATGAATGTGTTATGGGTGCTCTACCCTAAAAGGATCACATTGACAAGTGCTCTACTTTGGCAACGTCCAAAAGGATCATGATTTATTTTGTTTATTTTATTTGAATTTGTTATCATGATTTAAACTGTTATTATAGAAATGTTAATGCTCTCCTATATTTAGGATTGTAGATGCATAAATATAATATAGGCGCTCATATTCGCGGGCCACGGTCCCCGGTAGGTATGAGACTATTTGGGATCAAGAGTCTATCATCCTGGAATCACTTCGCATGTTAGGTATGAGACTGACGTGGGTTGTGGCACTTCGTGTGAGGCCCCTACTGACCCATAATATTACGCACTACGACTTGACCTTTCGTTACGTATTATTTTGTAACACGCCTATGTATGATAAGTCATGCTGACTTTACTCATTGTATTGAATTGTACTTGATGCCAATGTAGAATTTTCGATTTGGGAATGATGTGACCCTACGAGCCATTAAGCTCACACCCCCTTAGATAGTTGTGCAAGTACATAGTTCGAGCAAGCTGGGCATTACTGAAGGACTTTCTTTTGTTTATTTTATTCAGCAATTAAATTAAAAAAAAAAAATGAAACAATTTTCTTTTGAATACTAATGTAAAGACTCAAGGATTGATTAATGAAAATTTATTTTAATGAAAATGTGTATTTTCCTTTAGTAGCTCAGACTGCCTATGGAATGAATGTAAATCGTGTTAATTGAATACGTCTAGAATTCGAATTCAAGCTTGGCCAACTCGAGTACCGAATTTCAAGACGTGACATCTTCTATGTTCATTTCAAACCAACCGGATACAAAAATTTCAATGTTGCGCTCTCGAAACTACAGACCTACTAGTGAGTTTTAAGATCCTTGCAAACCAAGTTGAAAGTTGGATGAAAATGGCACTTGTGGGATGCTTTACTAGAGGGTTACAAGAAGAGATTGGGGTTGAGGTTCAAATGTTCTAACACATTACTTTAATGGGCACAGTTGGATTGTGCACATGCAAGAAGAAAAAATTCCAATGACTTCATCGTATTAAAGGAGATCCAACCGACACCCAGCACGACCCTAATGATACCACTCTGATTTCTTTTATGTATGATTGATTTGATTGACCAACCCATTACAAATTTGATTATGTTTCCTCTGAAGGTAGCAACCATCCTTAGTAGTATTTCATGTGCTAGAAAACTAAGAGTTGTGTGGCGCTTAGGGTTATTTTATCCCCATTAAAATCATGTGCATCATGTGCATTTATTATAGGTCTTTACACGTGGCACTCCTCCCTGGTTGCACGAAGGTTGCTGACTGGGCAAGGTGGCATTTGGACCACTTGGATCCTTTCATAAGTAGCTCAATCGAAGCTTTTAGAGCCACGAAACTGTTAAGAACAATCAATTTAAAATTTAAAAAAATTGTTTTCATTATTTTTGTAGTTTTATTGTTGGTTTTCATCTCACGCTGAAAATGGTTTTCATCTATTATTGGACTCTTTGGCTTATTGTTTGAATTGGGATCTATGGGTATGTCATGGGAGCAACCTCACAAATGCATGTGCAAGGGTCATGGCCATGGTCGTGGTTGTGGCAAGGTGAGGTGAGGTGCGGTGCAGTGTGGTGTGGTGTGTCTCAGACTCAACCTATTTTATTTGTCTCTGCATGAGTACGTGTGGGCAGAAAGATTCCATGCATTGACACAATCATAAATGAGCTGACAAGCACCGACATATCATTAATGTGCCACCTACATGCACTTCAAGCCCCAACGATCTTATCTCTCTATAAAGGCTTCTATTTTCTCATTCCATGGACACTGGAAAAATCTTTCTCCTCTCCTTCTCTCTAGTTTTCCTCTAAGTTTCTATCTGTAAACTTTTCTTTACAAGCTTAAGGTTCATGTGGCTGAGATCATGTGTGCACTTAATTAAAGCCATCTATCTTGGGGGGGGGGGGGGGGGGGGGGGGGGGGGGGGGAATTTGTCTTCAGGATAGTAACTGTAACGTGCATTAGCTCTCCAGATAAATCTTTTATCATTTCTTACTTGTGATTTTTCAGATTTTCTGCTTAATCTCTTCATTAGATCCAACAATTTAAAGATAGATTTCTCTTTTAAAATCTTGACCTCTATGACAACTATTTCTAAGAATCCTAGAATCAAGATTTCTTATGTGAAGAATTTAAGAAATGACGGCATAAAATGGAGTTCTATCTTACCACCTTCAAGTAATTCAAATGGAAGAATAATGACTACCTTGAAATTACGTCAGGTGGTCTAACATGACACCAATGTATACCCATGCAAAAACTTAAAGAGCAACTAGAATTATGGCTAAGTCCTAGTGGGGGGGTGATTAGGACCTTTTTGAAATTCTTTTTGCCTACTTAACAATTTTATCAAATTTAAACCAAGCAAGAATACTTTGGCTTACAAGCCTAAGTGGGTCCAATCAATAGACTAGCATATGATTAAAATAATTAACATCCTAGTCTAACATGCATTGATTAACATATGATTAAACTAATCAACTACCTACTCTATTCAACCTAATTAGACTATAGAGGATGGATCAAATAAGCTCAAGTCTACTCAAGGAGTGAAAGTACATCATGTGTGTGTGGATGTGTCTATCAAGTGCCTAGCATACATTCCTAATTAAGCATTCATAATTAAACAATTAGAAACAATGAATAATAAGAAATGTGCTCAAATACAATACAAACACAACGATGTATAGTGGTTCGACTTTGGGTCTACTCTACTTCCGGTTCAAGTACTCAACCCCTTTGAACACATCGGCATTCACTAGGAAGTTTAAATCTGGTTCCTCCCAACCAAAGTGTTTTAAATCGGATCCACCAAACTAGAAAGTTTATAGGTTCCTTCCAACCTACATGTACACACTCGTATTGGTGGTTCCCCTTGAAGACTAGTTTAGGCTCTACAACCAAGCCAAGGTCCTACAACCAAACCTCAATGGTTTTAGGCTCTACAACCGATCCAAGGTTCTACAACCGAACCTAACATTTATTCCTGTCGTAGGCTCCTCAATTAGAGACTCAATCGACCCTACAACTGGGTCTAGGTCCTACAACCGAACCTATCAAGTTTGAAGACAAACTCTACACTCAATTCCCTATAGGAAGAGAGTGGAACCGGACTCTTACAATTGACAACTTGTCGAATTGAGCCCCTTTGTTGCACTGCTTCAGGTTGCTTAATCTCCTCTCTCCCGTGCTTTAACCAGCTACACTTGTGCTCCCCCAATGTTGTTGCCAATGCTTCACCAATGCTTCAGCTCCAATGATCAATCCCCTTGCATATGCTCTTCTTGAGATGACCAAGGTGGATGAGAGGTAGATTTGAGATCTCTACACCTAATGAGAATGGATTGCCTAGAGAGTCTCACCTAGAAAGATCTCATCATAGAGTATTGGATAGAAATATCACTATCAAGAACAATCCAATCTCTAGAGATCAAAAGAGGGACAAGTGCATCTTCATCATGAGCTTTGAATGCTCCATACTTATGATGAATCACTTATTTCGGTTAAGAATAGAGCACCTAAAGGTAAATAATGGTGGTAGCTTCTATCTCCTCAAAATCCCTCTCATTTTGCCCAAAAATTATCTCTCCTGTATTTAAAGAAAATCTCTAACGGGCAGAAAATGGTCGCTTTGATATATCGAAAAGGGTATTTCGATTGATCGGAGTGATCATCGATATATCGAAATATTTGTTCGATATATCAGAGAATTTGTCTAGAGAAGTATCAAGTTGCTGGACAAAATTCCCGATTGATAAAAAATGGTTTCGATATATCGATTACACCTATTCCGATATATCAAATGAACAATTTGATTAATCGAAGAAATTGTCCAGAGAGTTTGTAAGTTTGCTGGACAGTCTTTCTATATATCAAATTGGCCAATTCGATTAATCGAAGACCTATCGAATTGGTCTCCGATATATCGAAAATTGTTGTTTGGACCTGATTAATTACAACAACTTCCACCTTTTAAATTAGTCTAACTTATCATGTTTTTCAAGGTGTTCTAAGACTAATGATGATGACTAAAGGTATTCCTAATTGGTTCAAGTCATCTAAGAGGTTTTGGGTGTTTTGGTTCAAAGGGCTAGGGTCACCAAGGCATCTCATTTACCTGTTCTTCTTCCTTGATGCTTCTTGTCCACTTGAATCTTCGGTCTTCAGCTTGCCAAGGCTCAACTGACATTACAACACATGGACACCATGATTGATAAATAAGGTACACTAGTATGCCACAGATAAGTGCACTAACATACCTATGTCAAAATTACATTCTCAATGCGATGATAAATGATAAGTATGATATCTATTATCATCGCTTATCTGCCAAAGCTCTATAGGATTGTCTTAAAATGAAATTTAAAACAAAGGATGCTAGAACTAATAAATATGTAGTCAGTCCCTATATTAATTTTCAAATGTTTAATAATGAGTCCGTAATAGATCAGGTGCATGATTAACAAGGCCTCTCAAGTTGTTATGATCATTGAAAAACTTCCACCATCTTGGAAGCAATACAAGAACTCTCTTAATCATAAAAGAAAAGGTATGAGCTTTGATGACCTCATCCTCTATATAGGAATTGAGAAATTAAGGAAGGAACCATGATTGACATTCCCTAGAATTAGAATTTGTAATAAAGGCTCATCTTGCTAAGAGTATCCGAAAGAGTTAAAATAGTCAAAGGTCTGGACCACCAAAGAAAAAGCACCCACATGCCAAGAAGAAGAAAATGGACAAAAATAATAAGAAGAGTGAAGGGTTCTATGTATATGGTAAAAAATGTCACTTTGCTAAGGAGTGTAGATTCCATAAAGGTGACAAGAAAGAGAAAGACCAAGCACATGTTGTCGAAGAATTTGTGGGGATCGTTACCGAAGCGTTCATTGTCTATAACACAAATGAGTAACGGATTAATTAGGAGTCATCAAGCACGTATGCTATGACCAAAGTGCCTTTTTCGCCTATAAGAAGGTAGAGGATGGAAGGGACATTTTCATAGGAAATTCATCCAAGGTACAGACTCTTTTAGATGTTCTTGTTGAGCTCTTAATTTATACATATTCTAACCCTGTTCATCACATTTATGCATGATTTCTATGATTAAAGGACTAATCTAATGCATGTTTGTGATTATAGGAATGAGAGGGAGAAATTATGAATTTGATGATTAAAATGGTCTCATTGGACACTTTGAAGATCAAGGAGAGAAGTCATTGAAAAGGAACCTTAAATAGTTACATTAGAAGATCTGGAATGGCCAGAAAGTAAAGCAAATCAGCGAACACATCAATCGGCCACCGGGCACTATTGGGGTCCAAAAAAGTCGGAACCCTCAAAATAAATGTTATAAGTGTACAAACCATCACATTACTAGATTTAGGGCCAGTACATCAGGAGTTTTAACAAAAAACACAATACGCATCAGACTTGGTGGGGTCCCATTCATTATGATCAAAACCCTCCAAATTTAGGAGGGTAAGTTTAATAAGTACGTCAGCGCATTATTAAATTCACAATAAGTACGTCAACGCATTATTAAATTCATAGCCAGCGCATCATGAAATTCAGTCATTTTAGAAATGAATTTCAGGACGCATGAACCCTCAGCACGTTAGAAAATTCATCTAGCGCATCAAAAAATTCAGACAGTTTTCTGAAATGAATTTCAGGACGCACTAACAACCAGCGTGTAAAAAAATTCAGGAATTTCAGGACGCACTGACCGTCAGCGCATCCAATAAATCAGGCATTTCAAGAATTTTAGGACTCACAGACAGCCAGTGCGTCCCAAAAATTAGCATTTTAACGTAGTCATTTGACGACGCGTCGATCGATTTTATCGACGTGCCGACCGATTTTCTCGATGTGCTACACGTGGCAGCTTCCTATTGGCTGACTTTCGGTATTTTCGGGTATAAATACCCCTCCATTACTGTTCATTTGGATGGATTCAGAGAGAAAGAGAACTTTGTTCGTTAGGTATTTGAGAGACCACCGGAATTCCTTGTCGGAATTCCTTTTTTCCGACCACCGGAAATCTTTTCCAATCACCGAAATTTTTTTTCGACCGATAGAACCCTTCACCGGAAATCCCAACCACAGCAAGTCCAGCAAAGAAATAATTCAAAATTGTATAAGTATAATGGCGCATCACAAAAATACTTTGAATCAAATTTAGCTTATTTTATCAACGCACTAACCCTCGACGCATCAGAAAAATACCCCAGCGCATCAGGAAAATCAGTCATTCATAAAACAAATCATTTTTGGACGCACTGGCCCCAGCGCATCAGAAAAATAGGCTAGCGCATCATGAAAATAACCATCACCAAAACAAGTCATTTTTCGATGCACTGGCCCCAGTGCATCAGTAAAATTAGGCCAGCGGATCAAAAAATACACATTTCAACAAAGTCATTTTTTTTACCCGCTAGCCCCAGCGCATCAATAAAATCATGCCAGCGGATCAGAAAAATCAACACTCTAAACGTCAATTTCAACGCCCCTAAACCTTCATTTTGTGATGTTTTCGAGCCCCGTTTGGGTCTATCTTGGGTATTTCAAGTATTCCGAACACAATGGAGCAGTCAAATAACTCATTCGGGCAATCCAATGAGTAGAATGCAAGCCTTCAATGTCTGATCTAATCCAATACAATGAACGAAGTACTTTCTCAAAGAAGAGCCAAGGCCCAAAATCATATCAACGTATCTATCATTACATGTACTATCATAATATGACCCAGATCCAAGTCCAGACTAAGCAAACGGGACTATGGTTAACACAATAAACCATATCAAGAGAGTTCTAAACTATTACGTGGAATTTGTTAAAGATTGATACTTCAAGAACAGTCGATGCCCTACCCATTCAAACGTCATTCACTGGTTGAGCTGCTCAAGTACATACAACTGCAGATCGGTCTTCCCGCGGTCACCCGTGACAAATGACGGGCACAGGCCCAGAGTCGCACCCCTCGGTTAAAAACCCTAATAGTCTCAGCTCGGATCCCCGGTTAAAACATGGGACATAGACATCTGACTCGTACAAAGATGGATTAGTCCATAATAAAACACAATAAATACAGGTCTCTTCGACAACAAAATATAGGTCTCTATCACCACGAACTCTAAGACCATGGTCCCTACTGACTAGTCTTTGTCTTTTAATCAAGGGCCATTGATCATTCGATGTAATTAAGGGCTTGTGCCAGATCATGGCCTTGAATGTACAAGATCTCGGAATCTCTAACATGATATTTGTCTTGTGATATCTTTTCTCTTGTGTGTGCTTTTGTGAATGCTTGTGATTGTCTACGAATGTTTCCACTATTCAGAACCCCAGAACAACAAAACACCAGAAAATTACGTTTGAGCATTTTTCTAGTTCTAACAAACTGGTGACTTTACTCGGGATCGAACCATACTAGAATCCCTAGTCATATCTGAATATAGAAACCCTCTAAGATTAATTACTTGCAAAACACGAATCTATGCATAAGAAAGTTACCGCGAGGCATAATGTTTCGGTGCCCCTCGGGCGCCAAACTGGTGACTCTCAATGGGAACGTTCTTCCCTTCATCTCTAAGGCAATAGACATTTAAAAGGTTTTCGAACCCACAAACTTCTACAACTACATGTATTTGTCTCCTTCTTGCTTATTTTCATACACCACGATCGATGGGTTCATACTCCCGACCGCATTTATGAACTGTTCTAATGATTTTTATGACACAGCAGAATTAGCAAAATACTAGAACAGACAGAAGAAATGGCATGCTCAATTATCAGTTTGTGCACCTTCCTTGCCACTGGAGGCTTTAGCTTCCCCCGTTCCATCTCAACTACGACAACTACCTCCGACTCAGGATGGCAGCTGGTTAAAACGCGCTGGCAGAAGAAAGAACAGAAGAAAGCAGCCATCTTAGCAACGTACAGGAAGGTGAATGTTGCAAGACCTCGCCCTGTAATCAGGAGACAATGGCAACCAAAATAGGGGCAGAAGATCCTTATCAGCAGTCAGGTCATATCAACTGAGTCCTCGGTGCCTGTAATGACATTTGAACAGTTTCCGCCATTGCCCAGGGCTACACGCGTCACACGTAAGTCGACTAAGACCGCACACATGAAGAATTCCAAACCCACGTTAGTCCTCAAACCAAGACAGAGACAGGTTCAGAAGACACGGCTGGTGCTGATCACAATGGTTCAAGTAGCAGAGGAAAAAGAGGGACCGTATGAAGCAGAAGAATTGCCTACAGTCCAAGATCAGATAGACAGATTAGTTCAGGCTAATCGTGAGACAAATGAACGAATCAGGATTATCCAGGAAGCGTTGACCACATTGATAGCTCAGAACGCTACCAGAAGTCCCGTACCACCTACGCGTCAGTCAGCCGAAGAGTCTCAAGGGGCAGCGGAAGGACCAGCCGATGCCGAACTGCTTACCCAAACCAGGAGAGTTTCAGTAGAGCGAATGCCCGTCCCAACCACGCAAATGTCAAGAGAGGAACTGTCGCAAACAATCATAAGTCTCATGCGGCAAGAGAAAGAGAAGGAAAGAGGACCGCATATAAATATCAAGTTCCATATCTGCTAGAGATAGAAGAAATACCATTTCCAATCAACTTCAGATGTCCGAACATCGAAAAATTTGATGGTAGAAGATCACCAGAGGAGCATGTTACTCATTTCCTTACAGCATTGGGGAATTGGTCAGCCATCCCACAGTACTGTATGCGGCTATTTGGGTCGACGCTGACAGGGAAGGCTTTCCAATGGTACATGTCGCTACCAGCCGAATCAGTGAGATCGTGGGAACAGATGCGAGACAATTTTATATCGAAATTCTTTTCTACAGAAAGAGAAACATCAATAACAGATCTGGCCTTGATCAAACAGAGACAGGTCGAACCTGTAGAAAGGTTCATGAACCAATGGGGGACGATAGCCGCTTAATGCCAAGAGTTACCTAGTGAGAAAGAACAGATGAAGATGTGTATGCGAGCCCTGGACCCAATGATATCATATGGGTTATCTGGGAATAGTTTTCACTCTTTTCGAGAACTAGCCACCAAAGCACACTTGGTGGAAGAAGGTGCAACAAGAGTGAACTTCATGCCCGAAAGGCAAAGGAGAGAAGGAGGAAGGATTGCAGAAACACACAACGTAAACAAGGGCAAAGACATAAGAGATTGGAAGCGACCGGTCGTAGAATCTAAGCCAGACATGAAAGCAGCGCCTACCCAAGATAGAGGCAAGAGGCCTTATGTTTCTCGAGGAATAACAATAGCCGAGAGAGAAAGAGCTAATGGCCCATACACGTTCGATATGGCCGATCTGGTCCCCATCATGGAACAACTAGTGGAAGAGAATGTGATCCGCTTACCAGAACCAGTTCGTCCACACGAAGTTGGAAGGGTGAATGATCCCCAGTATTGTAAATACCATCGATGTCTGAGCCATAAGACAGAAGACTGTTTTAGTCTAAAGGGAAGAATACAAGGGTTGATCAACCAAGGGGTGATTAGTATGAAGTCACCAGAAAAAACCAAGAACGAAACATCTGGGGTAATTTCAGCATTCCCCTCAGAAGAAAACATTCATTTGCACACCCCGTTCCCTGAACTCGAAAAACCCTGGACTTTGGTTAGCAATAGGAGGAGGCTCGAGAATAGATGAAGACTCCTCAACCACAAGAAGAAAGGGATGAGAAAAGAGAACAGTCGAGGGAAGAGCCGACTTATCGAGGCTCAAGTACATTGCGTGATGGTATCATTCACAGAACAGCTGTCAGCAGGAGAGACATCACGGGAAGGCGAAGAGGAAGTCAATGCCGTCACCCTCTGATCCGGAAAGCAACTGCCAGAACGCATTCTACCAGAACGCATTCTGCCAGAACCATTCGACCCAATGCAAGAAGACGAAAATCTAGATGGACCGTCAACAAGGCCCCAAGGGCAAAAGTTGAAAGAGAAAGTTGTTGAAGCCACGTCCAGTCGACCGGAGCCAAGGCAAGGGGCAGCACCGGTAGCATATGATGTCGTGTCACATCTGCGAAAGGTCCTGGCTCGCTTGAGCATATACGACGCCTTATGTCTCTCAAAGGTATATAGGGAGATGTTGATCAATGCATTGCTAGACAATGAAGTCAAAGAAGTGATGATGACAGAGATCGAAGCAGAAATGAATGATCCCGATAAATTCTGGGAAGGAAATGCACTGATTCAGCAAGCGGTGCAAATAGATCACCCCTCTGTAATCACATTCTCCAAAGAAGACCGCATGATTGAAGCGATAGACCACAATCGTCCGTTGATGGTTACAGGGACGATTAGAGACATAGAAGTTAAGCAATGTATGCTTGACGATGGATCCGCAGTAAACATTATGTCATTGAAAATAATACAGAGGTTGGGTTACAGACCGTCAGCCCTGTGTCCCAGCACCATGGTTATTCAAGGGTTTAATCAAGATAGCCAGCGCACTCTATGGTTGATCACCGTAATGCTAGAAATTGAAGAGCTAAAGACGAAGGTAACATGTTAAGTAAACGACGCAGTAACAACATATAATCTTTCTGCTAGGAAGGCCATGGCTCCATCAGAACCGAGTCATTCCCTCAACCTATCATCAATGTTTCAAGTATAATAGAGAGGGAGTTCAGTACAGAGTGGCAGCAGACCCAAAACCATATACGATTGCCGAGTCATTCTTGGCCGATGCCCGGTACTATGACTTGGTCGATGAAAGAGAAGTCATGAAGAAGCCCGATGTAACGCAGAAAGGGCAAGGGGCAAAACCTCAAGTCAACAAATTCAAACATAAAAGCAAGCCTCGATTTATTACTCAGAAAGAAACCGCGAGTCATTCAAAAGAAGAACCTCAAGAGACTACTAAGAAATTTTATATAGTTCCGAAACACTTGCGACAGCCAGGGCAATCCGTCCTAAAGATGATATCGAATCAGCACATGAGTGTGCTCAAATCTAGCTTCAACGTGTCAGTGCCAAAAATAGGAAGAGTTAAGCCTTTTCCAAGGGCTCCTAGCTAGTTTTTTGTACCACCAAGCGCAAATACGAAGAAAGAAATCAAATTTTATTCAGTGCCAAATGAACCTGTGCAGTCTAAGGATGAGGCCGAGAAATCATCCTGTTTACCTCAACCGATAGAAGAAGAAAGATATAGTGAAGTCAGCTGCAATATCATGAAGAACATGGGCTTCTATTATTCAGAATCAGCCCTGAATGGAAGAATGTTAGCACTATTCGAAGAAAACATCAAAGCTTACCAAGGCAGAGAAGAGTTAGGGGCAAAGATAAAGATTAGAAATATCAGCATAATGACAATCAGTCCCACAGAAGAGGTACAGCCACAAGAGGTAGTCGACATCATCTAACCCAGTGCCGCACCTGCACAGCTAGAGGATGGGGGACAGCCCACGATAGATAAGCTTGAAGAAATAAATCTGGGAACCCAGAAGAACCTAGAAATACGTACCCGAGTAGGGATGTCCCAGAAGAAGAAAGGGAGAAATATATTCAACTGTTGAAAGAGAACAAAGATATATTCGCCTGGACATACTTAGAAATGCCAGGGCTCAGTCCAACAATTGCAATGCACAAGCTGGGCATCATGAAAGGGAAAAGGTGGTCAAGCAACCTCAACGACGATTCCATCTAGATATAGTGCTTAAGATTGAAGAAGAGGTTGAGAAGTTAATCCAGGCTGGGTTCATCTGAGAAGTCAAATACCCATGATGGATTTCAAATATCATGCCGGTCAAGAAAAAGAGCGGTCAGATCCGAGTCTGCAAAGACTTTTGGAACCTCAACGAAGCGTGCCCTAAAGATGATTTCCCACTGCCTATCCCAAAACTACTGATTGACAGCACGACAGGATACGTAGTGATGTCCTTCATGGATGGTTACTTGGGGTACAATCAGATCCGTATGGCCCCAGAAGATGAAGAATTGACAGCCTTCCGTATGACATTAGGCATATATTGTTACCGAGTGATGCAGTTTGGGTTGAAGAATGCAGGGGCAACATATTAGCACGCGATGCAAGTAATCTTCCAGGACATGATGCATAAGCACGTCGAATGCTACGTAGACGATCTGGTAGTAAGGTCGGTCAAGCATGAACAACATAGAAAGCATTTGCGGCAAGTGTTTCAAAGATTGAGAAAGAAAAGCCTCCGTATGAACCCGTTGAAATGCGCGTTCGGGGTTTCCTCTGGCAAGTTCTTGGGGTTTGTCATCAGGCACCGAGGCATAGAAATCGACCCGATGAAGATTAAGGCAATCAGGGAGACGCCACCTCTGAAGAATCTCAAAGAGATGAAAAGCTTCCAGGGCCGGGTTGCGTACTTACAAAGATTCATCTCGAACTTATCTAGCCGTTGTCAGCCATTTTCACGCCTCAACAAGAAAGGAGTCAAGTTTGAGTGGGAAGATGCTTGTCAGAAAGTATTCGACTCTGAAAGACCTGCTCGAAAAATCTCTAGTCCTTACAACACCGATCAAAGGAGAGCCACTAATCCTCTACATCGCTATTGGTGAAAATTCACTAGGAGCCCTCTTAGCCTAGAAGAACGAAAAAGGAAAGGAAAGCTCACTCTATTACTTGAGCCACACACTAGTGGGAGCCAAGTTTAACTACTCAGCAATAAAAAAAATATATCTGGCATTGATCTTTGCTGTCAAGAAACTTAGACATTACTGTCTCTCTCACCAGATAACGTTGATATCCAAAGCGGATCCCATCAAGTTTCTCATGAACAGACCCATGTTGTCTAGGCGGTTGGCCAACAGCTCTTCTCTTGTCAGAATTTGACGTGACATACATGCCGGCTCGGGCTATCAAAGGACAGGCAATTGCAGACTTCCTTGCCGCTCATCCGGTACCAAGTGGTGAAGAAATAGAATATGACCTCCCAGACGATCAGGTTATAGCAACTAATGAAGCACGTCATTGGGAAATGTATTTCGATGGTGTAGCCAGAGCGATAGGGGCAGGGGCAGGACTTATATTCATCAATCCACAAGGGGACTTGTTACCCTACTCATTCACGATAGTACCAGCATACACCAACAATGAAGCAGAGTACCAGGCTCTTATTATCGGGTTACAGTTGGCCCTAGAAATGCAAATCAAAGAAATACGTATCTATGGACACTCTAGGCTTGTTATCAGACAACTAATGACAGAATATGAGGTCCACAAGCCCGAGTTATCGCCCTATTGCCATCAAGTGCAGTAAATGTTTGATCAGTTTCGGAACAGCAGTATCTCACATATACCGAGACAGGAGAATGTACAAGCAGATGCACTCGCTAGTTTAACCGCTGCTTTGGCTAACCTTGGGGGTAGCCCGCTTCAGGTAACGATTGAAGAAAGAAGAATTCTGCCGACGACCGCGCTGCGCAGTGGAGAATGGAGTGCCAATCCCATTTGTTGCTTCGAGATTATAGAAGAAGACAATTGGAGAAGTTCATTCATCGATTATCTGAAGTACGGATTTTTGCCAGAAGACCCCAAAATCCGTACACAAGTTAGAAGGCGCACCAATTCATTTATACTCCAGAATGACGTACTTTACAAATGGTCATACGAAGGAGTATTGTTGCGATGTTTAAGCTGGGACGAAGCGCATGCTACATTAAAAGAAGCTCACAAAGGAGAATGTGGTGCTCACCAAAGAGGCAAGAATTTACATCACCGCGTGCGACACATGGGTTACTACTGGCCGGCAATGACGAAAGATGTGATAGAGTACGTCAAGAAATGTCATCAGTACCAAATCCACACGAATATCACACATTCACCACTAGAGGAATTGCATCAGTCAGTAATGTCATGGCCTTTCGCAGCCTGGGGTATGGACATAATCGGACCGATTAGTCCACCATCTTCCCAGGGGCATCAGTACATCCTTGCTGCAACTGATTATTTCTCCAAATGGGCTGAAGTAATCGCCCTAAGAAATGTAAAAGCTAGACATGTCGAAGGTTTCATTCGTCACACCATATTGTACCGACTGGTATTCCTAAGAGAATTACCATAGACATGGAACGCCCTTCAAGAATGCTACTATCGATAAGCTATGTGCGAAGTTCAAGATCAAGCATTGCTATTCATCGCCTTATTATCCTCCTGCAAATGGACTGACCGAGGCATTCAATAAGACTATCGTGAAAATTCTGAAAAAGACAGTGGCAGAGAATAAGAAGGACTGGGACAGACGATTGCCCGAAGCACTATGGGCATATCGGACCACACACCGCACAGCCACTCAAGCTACGCCTTACTCACTGGTGTACGGTACAAAAGCTGTGATCCCGATGGAAATACAGGTTGAGTCACTACAGGTCACACTCCGACACTCCCTGACAACCGAGCACAATGCCAAGATCAGAATGGCCGAACTTGATGATTTAGATGAAAAAGAGACTCGCTACCCAACAAAGGCTCGAAATGTATCAGAAGCAAATTTCAGCCGCGTACGATAAACGTGTCAGGGGCAGATCATTCAAGAAGGGTGATCTCGTGCTAATGATGAAGCGTTCAACACTGACCTAAGGACCGAAAAGTAAATTCGAACCGAAATGGGATCCCGTCTGCATCATCGATGAAGTATATTCCAGTGGAGCCTATTGGGTAATAGATTGCAAAGGACAGGGCATCAATTTGTTGGTGAATGGTCGGTTTTTTAAAAGATATTATACTTGACATAAGCTTATCGTTGTGATTTGTAAACACCCCATTAGAGGGAAAGTGTTATAAAATAGATACCAAAAGAAATGATACCACAAAATGATTAAATCTAAATACTAATAATCTATTTTGTGCTCACACATGTATCAGAAGATTCGTTAAGACTCAGGACATGTTAAGTATGGCGCCCTGTCCTTTTCAAGACGATCGAGAATTGGGATAAGCCCTAAACCAAGACTCGGTCACATCTTTGTTCACATGAGCATAGGTTTGACTCCTAACAGGGGGACGTTCCTTTCCAAATGGCCCAATTTGCTTGCATTCAAACTCAAATAAAATGCCAAGTAGGCTAAAGACACAACATAGATCCAAAACTACAATAGTATACATATTGTTACAATATCCATTACAACATGTTCCAAATTACAAATGAAAATTGATACAGTTCAACCATCTAAAGTTTTCAAACATTGTTCTAACAAGTTAACTGCAAATTCTTCAATCACCTTCTGCACTGTTTCAGCCTCAGCCAAAACTTGGGCAGGGTCGGGAATGTCCTGGAGAGATTGCTTCAGCTCTGTAACCTGGGCCCTTACAGCATTATACTTCACTTCGTGTTGGTCAATGGATGACTGCAGACAAGCCTTCTGACCACTAAACTTCAAAATTTTGAGATGGATGACCAAACGTTCAGTTTGCAGCCGTGCCATCTCATTAACAATCTCCGCAATACGTTCAGTGGCCTCTTGACATCCAGCGTCAGCAACCTACCAAACTTTCCTTACTGCAGCCACATCCGCTTCATGTAATTCAAGTTTCGGAAGAAGAGACCGCAAATGACCGCACTTTCCTCAACGGAAGGGTCAACCCTAAGGTTCCTCGCCTCATTTACTCGAGCCACATCCCTTCTTTGAACTGAGCTACGTGACTGACTATCAAAGAGACATCAATCCCGAGCCATGTAGCATTGAGTTCTAGTGCCTGCAGTGCTTCGTCTAAGATAGACCATTCATCACCATTCTTTAATGAGTCGGCAATATCAGACAGAAGGCTCTTCAGAAGATTCAGTTTGGTCCTTGACAAGCCTTGGAGAGATGAAATGAATACCTCAGGCAAAACCACAGGT
Source organism: Liriodendron chinense (assembly GCA_003013855.2). Lineage (NCBI taxonomy): Eukaryota > Viridiplantae > Streptophyta > Magnoliopsida > Magnoliales > Magnoliaceae > Liriodendron > Liriodendron chinense. Next base: position 1,186,155 of record ML058492.1, on the reverse strand, counting down.
ACCAGGACGTTGACAGGAAAAGCCGTTAGCAAAGAAAAATGACAAACATTAACATACAGAAACCACAGAAGAAAGAAAGCAGACAAAATAGTAAAGACAGGTAGTATACCAGCAGCTTCAGGAACATCGTCGACCGGTGCGCTAGTCGAAGCAACAGGCGTTGATGATGTCGGAACACATTCAGTTACAATTTTCATTGCTGGCTCAGGCAATTTAGGAGAAGAAAGAACGACGATCTCAGGGGCAGTGGCAGCTTGAACTAGTTCAGCAATGGGGGATGCTTCCGTGACAGGCTCGGGCACATTAGCAACATCAGAAACTGCAGCCTCTTGAGAAGAAGGACCAGCCTCCTCAACCCTAATGTCTTCATTATGTGTCGAGGGAGGTACCGCTTCTGCAACATTAGCAGGCCCTGCCTCAGGAGTGGGGCTACGGTTGGTTGCAGCCTCAATGTTAGCAGGGTCGGCAAGGGGAGGATCTTCAGCTTGTACCCCACTATCAAGATCCATAGGGATGGGTTCTATATCTGCTTCGGGAATAGATCTATCATATATCGGCTCATCATCTTCACCCCCCCCCCCCCCCCCCCCCCCCCCCCCCTATAGGGTGGTCTCCACCCAGATCTACTTGAGAGCTCATCTCCCCTTCCTCCCTTGCCCCACTAGCATCATCAATCGGAGTGCTGCTGGCGACTTTGAAGAGTCGACTCCATACCTTTTCAGCCCTATACAGCTTCCACATGTCTTTAATCTTCTTTCCTCCATCGATGACGAGAACGCAATGGGCGGTCTTCACTCGAAGCCCAGACCGCTCAGGAGACGGTTCAGAATCACTATCCTCGAGAATAGAGCGTCTGGATAGACTTGTCCGACTCGCTGGACTCTGATCATAGCCTCCCCGACCACCAGTCGACGGGATCCTTGCTACAACACCACCCTCACTACGACCTTTTCCACTACCCTTGATATTGTCGCCACCTTCACCACCCTAAACATCGCCGCCACCTCCTCCGTCATTGTCATCGCCAACATCTTCATCATTATCACCATCACCACCAACATCATCATCCTCATCATCACCCTCATCGTCGCCACCTTTATCATCATCACCAATATCGTAACGCTCTCTCTGTCCCTCTGTCATGGGACCAACAAGTGGGGAATCCGGATTCTCTTGCAGTGTGACCCTCTGCCCGTAAGCAATCCACCCTTCAAGTGTATGCTCGGGCTTCTCATGATCTATTATCATGAGAAGCCCAGGCCGTCAGTAGGAGCAGGATCGATGATCGGAGGCGAGACAAAGATAGGATCAGCTACGTGCCGATTTATTTCGGATTAAAGAATATTGGTAAGCCACCACCTCATCCATCCATATGTGGCACCAGGAGTGTACTTTGTGCCAAGAACAATGAAGGAATAACCCGACTTGGTGAGCAAGAGTTGCCGCCATATCCATATCAGTGGATCGGCCATGTACCATAAGCTCGTTGTTCTCTCGTCACTGGTTTAAGAGTTTCCAGCACCCCTTAGTCATAACCAAATTGGAGAGCGAATCTGTTCAGATTGTACGGCTCTCTCCAGAACTCAGCCTCCTCCCTCAAAGGTAGTGAACTCGGGCAGATTGATTTAAAAAATGAACATTGATAGGAACCGAGGCTCTCATCGTCATCGAGCAACACTAGATCCTCACTACTGGTCCCAGAGAAAAGGAAGAAGTCAACGTCATCATGACGAGCAATCTTTGATAACTCATCATCGTTACTGATAACACTGCCGAAGGCTCGGTAGATAGAGCATAAAACTTCCGGAGCTAGTGCATAATGATGCCCATTGGCTGAACTCCCCACCACAGCAAAGCAAGAAACTCTTACGCTGTCCTCTTGCTTAGAGCTCGGTAAGGCTACACGGCATAGCCAATACGCCAAGAATCCGACGAGCTCACATGTAGAAGATAATTTGTTCGGCCTCGGAAACTTTGCCTTCATCTTGGCCTCCAAGATTAGCTTATCTTTGCGACCTTTGTCATAGGGCGCATAATCCGAGCTAAGAAGAGAAAGTGAACCATCAGTAAAAGAGAAAAGACAGAATGAAATAAAGGTGCACGACTCAAGTCGAGAAACTCACTTCAGACCGTGGCTGAAGTAAATCAGCCAATCTTCAAAGGGCTCAACAGTCACCAGATTCCCATTGTTCATCTTCCACTTCTGAAAGGCATGTAGCAGAACCGATCCTCTCCAGATAAAATCCTTGAGTTCCATGCCATAAACCCACGGGAAGTAAACTCCGAGCCAACCCTAAAGATAATGCCATCTGCAGAAGGATGAGTTTATTCCGAAGGAAGCAGAACCCTTGTTACTGATAACACTGCCGAAGGCTCGGTAGATAGAGCATAAAACTTCCGGAGCTAGTGCATAATGATGCCCATTGGCTGAACTCCCCACCACAGCAAAGCAAGAAACTCTTACGCTGTCCTCTTGCTTAGAGCTCGGTAAGGCTACACGGCATAGCCAATACGCCAAGAATCCGACGAGCTCACATGTAGAAGATAATTTGTTCGGCCTCGGAAACTTTGCCTTCATCTTGGCCTCCAAGATTAGCTTATCTTTGCGACCTTTGTCATAGGGCGCATAATCCGAGCTAAGAAGAGAAAGAGAACCATCAGTAAAAGAGAAAAGACAGAATGAAATAAAGGTGCACGACTCAAGTCGAGAAACTCACTTCAGACCGTGGCTGAAGTAAATCAGCCAATCTTCAAAGGGCTCAACAGTCACCAGATTCCCATTGTTCATCTTCCACTTCTGAAAGGCATGTAGCAGAACCGATCCTCTCCAGATAAAATCCTTGAGTTCCATGCCATAAACCCACGGGAAGTAAACTCCGAGCCAACCCTAAAGATAATGCCATCTGCAGAAGGATGAGTTTATTCCGAAGGAAGCAGAACCCTTGTTACTGATAACACTGCCGAAGGCTCGGTAGATAGAGCATAAAACTTCCGGAGCTAGTGCATAATGATGCCCATTGGCTGAACTCCCCACCACAGCAAAGCAAGAAACTCTTACGCTGTCCTCTTGCTTAGAGCTCGGTAAGGCTACACGGCATAGCCAATACGCCAAGAATCCGACGAGCTCACATGTAAAAGATAATTTGTTCGGCCTCGGAAACTTTGCCTTCATCTTGGCCTCCAAGATTAGCTTATCTTTGCGACCTTTGTCATAGGGCGCATAATCCGAGCTGAGAAGAGAAAGAGAACCATCAGTAAAAGAGAAAAGACAGAATGAAATAAAGGTGCACGACTCAAGTCGAGAAACTCACTTCAGACCGTGGCTGAAGTAAATCAGCCAATCTTCAAAGGGCAAAAACTACGGAAGCTCCGCGAATAACTCATAACAGGCTTTAGAATAGAAACCCTCATCTACACCCTTCTTCTTCTTTGATAACTCATCATCGTTGGGTGTCCACTCGTCTTAAATTCTGCCACGAATGGGAAGACCAGCTATCCGATACAGGTCCCAGAGCGATATGCTCATTTCTCCGTATGGCAAGTGAAAGGAGTTTGTAATAGAACTCCAGCGAGTTAAGAATCCCTTGTAGACGCATGGCTCCCAATAAAAAAAGCTTGATGTTGCTTAGATAGCCCTCAGGAGACCCACTTGCTTCAAAGTATCTTCATGCTGCCCAATTATCCGGTTGGCCCAAGCCTCATAACCTGGATGAGGACTCAGATGACCTAGGGTCCAGAACCCACCTGTCGGCCAAATCTCGGTCTCGGTCAAAGGACGGAATCTCTAACGCAGGGTCTCATAATAATGGGTTGGAAAGGGTTGGTGGGGATCATGGTTTGGTTCCAAGAATATCATATCCTTCTCCCCAAGGACAGACTGAAGCGTGCATTTTTAGATACGGTACAGTTGAGGAATGTCTCTAGGAAGGACGTCCAAGAGTCAACGCTGTAGAATGAATTAGCGCGACACACATCGGAAGGCTCAATGCTCAGAAGAGAAGAATACCTTTGAAAGCTCTTTGAAAACTGTATATACTGCTTGTGTATGGGTTACGGATCATAAGAGATGATACCACTAACTTGACTGAGGACCAAACGACCTTCATCTTATCAGACTTCGACTTCGCCTGTTTTTCTATATAGACTTGCTTAACACTTTTTCCGGTCGTCTTCGGGCGACCCTGTTTGACAGATTGAGTGGGCACGACGGACTAGCTTCACCCTCTTCTGACCCAACAACTTCGTCGGTCTGGAAACCTTGCAAGGGAGCATACCAGGCATCCAATTCCTCTTGTGTACCCTCATTCGGAGGGGTGGGTAGAATCTTGTCACAAAGGATCTTCCGTTGAATCTCCTTAAACAACGTCAATATGTGCTTGTAGAAGTTGAATTTTTCTGGCAGATGGAACCACTGAGGGTTCTGATCAAATAGTTGTGCCACCTTTCTTGGGCAAAGTACACTTGCGTTTACGTGTCATCGCCTTAGAACCTGAAGGACCAGCCTGGGAAGAACCACCAGCCATGAGTATCTGCACAAGCACACCAAAATATCAGAAAAAGTACAAGTACCAAAAAAGAGTACGTTCAGGTATGCCTAAACTTTAGATGACTTAAGAGACATCACATTCGGTTCAACGTGATCTAAGAATTTTAGACATATAAGGTCTAACATTTCTCAAAGACTATAAACTTATGTACATAACAGTTCGAAAGAGAAATGTTGAACCCTGCATGCCCTAGAACGATAACCCCTAATACCAAGGGAAATGATCCGTTAAGCAATTTAAAACCAGCATGTCATAAGAAATTGAACAACTTTCTACGATACGGGTGCACGCTAGGTTTGACATATTCAGAATCAGCCAAAGTCCGGACATCATGAGCGTTGGCTCGTAGCGCTTCATATATGACCAAAAGGTTCACCAGCTTGCTGACAAAACACGTTAAGTATGGTGCATCAAGTAAACCAAGTGAACTTTGCCTAATTAATATACACCCATTTATAGACTGTATGCGCTAGGTTCGGCACGTCAATAAAATGAACAAATTCATAAGTCCATAAATTAGGACGCGCTGGCCCTAGCGCGCCCACAATTTTTTTTGGAATAAATGCACGCACAGGGCCTAGCGCGTCATCAAAATAATCAAGTTCGAAAACGTGACGTGCTCGTCCCAGCGCGTCCAGTAATTCTACTAATCCCACAAGTTCAAAAAACTATATACGCTACCCCTTTGCGCGTCACTAAAATGGGTTTTCCCGCAAAACACGCGAGTATGCGCTAGGCTCAACGCGTCATGAAAATGGGATATTTCACCAAGTCTGAAAAAAATGCTATGCGCTGGTCCCAGCGCGTCACTAAAATGGGTTTTCCAAGGACGGGAGTACTAGTTGGACTCAGCGCGTCAAGAAAATCAGATGAAAAAACTCATCTAAAAAATGAGGACGCTGTTAACGTCAGATTCTAGTAACAGGTGCCTCCCAAGTGTACGCCCTTCTTTAAGTGAGCTCCCCTCTAAACTTGAAAGCCAAAGAAGAAAACTAAGGGTGGCCGACGCTTGGCCGTTGGCCCTCCGAATCTTAAGTTAGAGGTCACTTGATAGTAAGATGAAGTGTGAGACGTAGGCTTAGAAATTATCTACCTTTATCATCCGTGGGGCCATCTATTTATACAGATCCGGGCGATCCAGTCTGTTACGAAAGCCATTAAGATCACTGCTGATTTCAGGGGATAAGGTGCTTATCTTGTTAATCCTTAGATAAGGGGATGACCTAACCACTTTAGACGTTTATCGGATTATGACTCTTGATGGGGATCCCTCGTGGTTCGGAGCTACGAATAGAAACAAGCCAAAATCGGCCTATACGGGCTGCTAGTACTATAAGATAGGGGACGTCCCTACCAAAGACCAGAGACCAGGGCAGCTCGCATAATGGGAGTGTCCTCGCCCGATGAACAGCGACCAAGGCTAGTCACATAACGGGGGTCTCCCCACTCAACGACCAGAGATCAGGGCTACTCACATCCTGCGACCAGCGACCAGTCCTGCTCATATATTTAGGAATGTATAGGGACGCGTCTATGCGATATACGAGCTGCAACCATATAGGCTCGTTAGTCGAATGATTAGGTTGCGACTTCACGTTGTCAGAGGCGCTCGCAGGTCCTGGGTCTTCAGAGTTCTTCGAGGACCAAATTTATTCTACAACAGATGCCCCCCAAGTCCTTGGCATTGAGAAGTTAAGCGAAGGACTTGTCTGCACATATAACCGCCTAACGTGTTTTTCGGAGGAGAAGCCGTACATGATTGAGCCCACATTTATGAGCGCCAGCTTTCCACAGCTTTTCAACCAGGGGGAAATGAGGTGGCGTCCGCCACGTCTCTCCGAAGTTAATGACCATGCCTGTTCGACTGTCATGCCAAACGAATGGTCATCACGTGTCACCCAAATCTTGAAGAAATGATTGCTTATAAATATCCGAAGCCTGCGGAGGTTTCTTCATTTCGAAGTTTCGTCGAAGATTTCAAAGAAAAGTCCTTCCTTCTTCTCTCCCTGTTTCTGTCTATCTCTAGCGTGACTATCATTTTTTCTTTGAGGTATTCCCCTTTCCTTACTTTCTACCTTGAACAACAATGGTGAGAGATTCTGATGATGAAGCTATCCCTTTGGTGGATGCAACTCCAAATTCCTCTTCCTCAAACAACGCAAGGGTCCCTGCGGGGAGATACTCTGCATTCGGGTATCCTTCGATGATGACGGAGGAACGATTAAATGATTTGTGGGAGAGATACTGGATCCCTGACTCCGTCATTCTCAGGTTACCTAGAGAGGGAGAGACTCCGGATTCTCCACCACCAGGCTGTGTGGTTTCTTATGACTATTTTTTCATTCTTGGTGTGCGTCTTCCTCTTCACCCCTTTATCCGAAACGACTACGTATTTACAAAATTGCCCCCGAACAACTCATCGTGAATGGCTGGAGGGTTGTTTTGAGTGCTTTTGTTCTCTGGAAACAAGCCAGAAATGAGGATTTAACAGCTGAAGAATTCCTTAAAATGTTTTAACTCAAAAAGGCTCCTTCCAGTGAGGGTTGGTACTATCTGTGCTACTGGCACCGAGATAATTATGTTTTGGGAAAACCCACTTCGAATTACCCTGGATGGAGGAGACAGTGGTTTTATGCCGCCGGAAATTGGGAGTCTGACGTAGGGTCCAACCCTGGGGGCCATAAGTGGGTGGATATTCATTTTTCCACAAATTTCTTCGTAGTTTTAACCTCTCATTTACCCAGCTCTGCGTAGGAAGTCACCATGGTGAATGTTGGTGAGAAGAGAGGATTGCTACCCCGTCTGAGAGGTACCACCTTAAAGAAACAAAAGAAGACGACAGCCGGTCTAATCCATCTGGTCGATCGGATGAGCCTGCTCGAGGTTCACAACCATGCGACCCTCTTCCTAAAACTATGACAAGTGCTCCGGTTGTTCCTCCAGAGCCACCGGTCATTGACATCCTTGATAACTCCCCAAGAGGCGATGAGGCGGGGCCAAGTCATCCCACCGGTGAAGGGCATCGTGAGCCTCGTATTGCTCGCGAGTTGGTTCCTGCTCATGAGCCATCTGTTGGTCAAGATGCGAGCACTGCTGGGCTGGTCGTGGCTCAGTCGTCTGGAGTTGGGATGTTCATTATCCTAAGTCACTTGCACCCTATTTGCAAGTTTATATTTGATAACATTACTCCACAGACTTTTGGTACTCTTCCCAAGGATCTCTCTCTGGATGCGGGAGTGAGGATGATCTAGGTAAAAATACTTCAGTTTTAGCTTCTCTCCTCCTTCCTTTTTTTTTTTAGGGATTCTCGTTCCTTAGGTAACACCTTTTCTACTCCTTGAGCAGCGACTGGACCTCATTATACGGATGAGACATGATATTATTAATGCTCGCCGTATCATTAATGAGGCCGAAGAGAAGAGGCTTACTCTAGAGAGGGCGATCCAAGGAAGGGATCAAGTCATCAAATTCCATGAGACTCTGATCGCGAAGATGAATGAGGAGAGAAAAATACTTATTGAAAAGATCCAGGCCTTGACCGACAGATATCAATCATTGAATACGAACTTCGCGAGACTCATGGAGGTGAAGGAGAAGATCGAGAAAGAGAGAGAGATCTTTCTCTAAGACAAGATTTCTCTGGAGGAGCAGCTCGCTGAAAGCAAGTCGCGACTGAAGGAAGTCAACGATAGCTTAGAGAAGGAAAGGTCCACTCTCGTGCAGCTCAAAGATGATTCCATTCATTGGGAGGAGGAGAGAGTGGCTTACGTTAAGATGGTGTCTGAAGAGGGACCCCTAGTGGTCATGGAGTTCCGTACTTCACAGTTATACGATGACAAGCGGTATGAATCATATGATGCCGGCCTCAACTTTGCTTTGAGAGTGGTGCAGCGGATATCTCCATCGTTCAATATGGAGGAATTTGAGAGGGTCGCGGCCGTCGTCGCTGCTAAAGAGAGAGCAGCCGCTGAAAATGAAGCAACGGAAGCTACCCAAGCTACGTGGGTTCCCGAGGTGGGCCCTGAGGTCGAGAGTAGCGCACCTCCTCCAATCGACGGTCGGGAATGAGCACCCCGTTTTTTTGTGTTGATCTTGGTCGCTCCCTTCTTTTTATTATAAAAACAATCTTGATTTTTTTTTTGAATGACTTCAAATAGAGAAAATCATTTTGACTTCTCCTGACAATAAATTATTTGAATGTTAAATGCATAGATACTTAACCCATGAAAATGAGTTAGGCTCAATCAGGGGGTCTTGGTGACCACGTTCGCATGGATATAGACTGATCTATCGATTGAGACTTTGGCTCTACAATAAGTAGAAGATTTGGTTAAGAGAACGTTTGTCTTCTCTTCAGGGCTGTTCTGGTCCAAAGTGGAGCAGCGACCAAGTTATGAGATTTATAGCTGATCAGTCATAATGAAAGAAATTATCTTTATTCAAACGTAATTCATGTGCTTAATACATGAATGTTTTATGAATAATATTGAAGTAGATGCTCCACATGCCAGGGGCGACGTAGTGGTCTTCATCGCATGTCTTCTAGAGAATATGTACCTGATCGTACAATCAAGATTTTATGAAAAGCTCTGGGTTTGACCTTTGCGTTGTGGTAGCGGGCTATACGTTGTTGGTAAGTTGCTACTCGAAATCGGGATACGTCCCTTCTTTCTTCCAAAAGATCGAGATGAAGCCTCAGACCCTTCGTTGCTCGCTGGGTCGTAGTGCTCCATTCAATGAGATGGTACTTCAACTTCGACTGGAACAACTTCTTCGATACCGAATGCTAGGAAGAAAGGAGTTTCTCCAGTCGACGTACGAGTTGTCGTTTTGTAAGCCCACAAGATTTCAAGTAAAAGCTCAGGCCACATACTATACGCTCATCAAATTTAGTTTTCAGATGATGTTTGATAATCTTATTAACTGCCTCAACTTGTCCATTAGCCTGAGGATGATATAGGAAGGTCTGAATACTTCGTATCTTCCATTTCTTGCAAAACTCGGAGAATGCAACGTTATCGAACTGTTTCCCATTGTCAGTAATTATAGTATGGGGGAGCCCATAACGGCATATGATATTTCTCCATATGAATTTAGTGTTCTCTTTTTCAGTGATTGTAGTTAAAGGTTTTGCCTCAACCCATTTGGTGAAGTAATCGACTGCTACAATTGCAAACATATTCTATCCTTTCCCTGTGGGTAATGGAACGATTATATCGATTCCCCATTGGGCGAAAGGCCAAGGGCCATCCATCGGTGTCATTTTCTCAGATGGTATGCGAGGGACTGGGGAATATCTCTGGCATTTATCGCATTTCTTGGAAATTTTGATTGCATCCGCCTTCATGGTGGGCCAATAGTACTCTTGCCTCATTGCTTTATATGCCAAAGACCGTCCTTTGAGATGATTACCACTTGCCCCCTAGTGTATTACATTTAGGACACGATGTGCTTCTTTTGGATGGAGACACCTTAAGTACGGTAAAGTAAAACTTTTACGTAACAATATTCCGTTTTGTGAAGTATACTTGGCAGCACGATAACGAATTTGTCACACAGATTTTCTATCGTCTGGGAGTTGTCCATTTTTTAGGTAAAGGATGATGGGATCCATCCAGCATGGAGATAAATGCAATGTGACCACTTGCTTCGGAGCGACTTGATCAATACTCGGAGAATGGAGATGCTCGACAAAAACAATTCACATCAAATCGAACTTTGGTGTAGAAGCTAACTTTGCTAGAGAATCCGCAAGCTTATTCTTCTCACGAGGAATGTGAATTATCTCATATTTACTTAGTTTAGCAAGCAGGATAAGAACTCAAGATTTGTATAAAGTCATTCGCTCTTCTTTCGCCTCGAATTCGCCACGCACTTGATTAACTATGAGCTGAGAGTCACTGTGAATAAATAGGTTCTTTATCGCGAGCACATTCGCTAATTCGAGACCAACGATCAAGGCCTCATATTCTACTTCGTTATTAGAGACATGAATATCGAAGCGTAAAGCATATTGGAATTGTGATACATCAGGAGCGATTAGGATCAAACCGACTCCACTGCCAGTGGAGCATGATGACCCATCTACATAAAGCGACCAGGGTGCCTGCTCGCTGGTCGTGGGGTCATTGTTGGAGATAGAATCAGTGGGGGTCGAATATGTAAATTCGATAATGAAATCGGCTACGGCTTGGGCCTTAGTGGCGGTTCGTGAGCAGAATGTAATGTCATGTTTGCCGAGCTCAATTGCCCATTTAGTCAACAGCCTAGATACTTTAGGCTTTTGAAGGACTTGCCTTAATGGATGATTCATAGGTACTAATATAGAATGGGCTTGAAAATAAGGTCGTAGCTTTCGAGCTGTAGTTACTAAGGCTTTCCATATCGGAGTATCGAGTCTCTGCATCCACCATTGCTCGACTAACATAATGAACGAGCCTCTTGACCCCAGAGTCTTCTCTTATTAAGGCAGCGCTAACGGCCGTGGAAGATACAAATAAATAAAGAAAAAGCTGCTCGTGTAGAACAGGTTTGGACAAGATAGGAGGCGCGCTCATATATTGTTTCAGTTGCTGAAATGCCTCCTCACATTGTTGGGTCCATTCCCAGTTGGTTTTTGCAGTAGTGTGGAGGAGCTTAAAAAAGGGGAGGCATTTATCAGAGGCACGTGAAATAAACCTATTTAACGATGCAATGCGACTAGCCAATCGTTGAACATCTTTGAGAGTGGATGGAGACTTCATTTCAATCAAGGCTTTAATCTTCTCAGGGTTTGCTTCAATCCCTCGATGACCAACCATGAATTCGAGAAATTTTTCAGCAAAGACCCCAAAAGCACATTTTTCTGGATTTAAATTCATCGAATACTTCCTCATCAGATCGAAGGCTTCTTGGAGATCCGCGAGATGATCATTGGTCACGACACTTTTTACAAGCATGTCATCGACATAAACCTCCACATTCTTGTCAATTTGTGCAGCAAACATTTTGTTGACTAAACGCTGATAAGTGGCCCCTGCATTCTTGAGGCCGAAAGGCATTACTTTATCACAATATAGGCCTCGATCAGTGATGAAGGCAGTATTTTGACGATCAGGTGGATGCATCATGATCTGGTTGTAACTAGAATAAGCATCCATAAAGCTAAGCAGGGCGTGTCCTACTATTGAATCGACCAATTGTTCGATGCGGGGAGTCGGGAAACTGTCCTTCGAGCACGCCTTGTTCAGATCGGAGTAATCTACACACATCCTCCACTTACCGTTGGTTTTGCGGACAAGAACCACGTTCGCGACCCACTCTGGGTAGTCAACCTCTTCAATGAAATTGACGGCCAATAATTTTTCAACCTCAGCTTTAATCACCATTTGTCTTTCAACCGTGAACGGTTGTCAACGCTAATGAATAGGTTTGTACTTCGGATCAACGCTTAGGCGATGGACCATAACATTAGGGTCGATACCTGGCATATCTTTATGAGACCAAGCGAATACGTCTTGATATTCGACCAAGCAATTGGTCAGGTTTGCTCGAAAGATACAGCTTAGAGATGATCCGATGTGGACCTTCTTGGAAGGGTCATCTTTAGATAGATGAATTTTAACTGTCTCTTCTTCAGGAGTTCCTGATTAATGCGCGTCCTCCCTCGGGTCCAATGCTGTTGCTATCGGGGAATTCGATTGGTCTCCTATAATCGTCATGATAGGAGCTGCTTGGACATTTTTTCGATCTTGCACCGCGATTTTAGAGCACACTCGAGCTTCCTTTTGGTTCCCTCGTACTACCCCGACTCCACTTAGAGTAGGGAATTTAATGCATAGATAGAGGGGGTGTAGAGCTGCTCCTATTTTGGTGAGAGAGGGTCGACCCAAGATAGCATTGTACGCTGATTTTTGATCTACCATTAGGAAGTTGATGAACACAGTGATTTTGGCTGGACTTTCTCCGAAGGTGACAGGAAGGTCAATGATCCCTTTTGGTGTTACAACTTCGCCCCCAAAGCCAACAAGAGGGGTGGAAATAGGTTTGAGTAAATTTCTGGCAAGTGCAATTTTATTGAAAGCTTCTATATAAAGGACGTCTGCAGAGCTACCTGTATCCAACATAATGCGATGAGTTAAATAATTTGATACCTTTAATGCGACCACGATGGAGTCCTCATGAGGAAAATGAATTCCTTCAGCATCTTCAAGAGAGAAAGAAACTGGGTGATGGTTAGGACTTGGCGTATCAGATAATTTTTCCAGCCAATAAATGTGTCGAGGCTTCTGACATGCCTTTCGAGCATATGCTTTCCTTGAGGCTTGGGAATCTCCTCTGCAAGCTGGACCTCCAGCAATGGTCCGAATCTCACCTGTAGGTTCCGCGTCTTCCTGTGGAGGATGATGTTGCGGCGACTTTTTTCTTTGTCCTTGATGTGATGAGGTATCGGTTCTTTTAGGAGACCGATCCTGTCACACAACGTAATCCCAGAGATGTCCCTTCCAAATGAGTGCTTCAATTTGATCTTTCAAAGTTATGCAATCTTAAGTATTATGCCCATGATCTTTATGGAAGTAGCAGAACTTCCTCTTGTCTCTTTTTCAGGGTCTGATTTGATCCTTGGAGGCCATTTAACATAAGATTTATGCTTTATCTCCATTAGCACGTTTTCAGGAGACTGATAGTTGCGATATTTACCGGAGTAAGGCTTCTTAGGGGAGCGATCCCGCTGATCACGCCGATATTTCCTACTGGAGGAAGAGATCTCCTTAGACTTGCGTTTCTTCCCTTGTATACTGTGACGAGCCAAAGCGACCTCTTCAGCATTAATGTATTTTTGAGCTTTAGCCTGGAATTCAGTCATGGTTTTAGGAGGGTTTTTATCCAAGGTGAATCAAAATTTCTCACTCGTGATTCCTGCTATAAAGGCAATGAGGCCTTTGTCTTCAGTATAACCTTCAGTTTGGATGGCTTCTGCTGTAAATCGAACTGTGAACTCCTTAATTGTGTCTCCATGTTGCTGCTTTAGATCCAATAAATGAGATGCGGGCTTTTTTGTACGGATACTTCCCATAAACTGAGAGAGGAAGAGATCCGATAATTGGGAAAAAGATTCTATAGACCAAGGTTTTAGGCCACAAAACCATGTACGAGCTGCATCTTTTAGAGTTAAGGAAAAAGCCTTGCACATAATTTCTGAACTATATCCTTCTAGCTCCATGAGATACCTATACGTCTCTAAATGTTCGAGAGGATCACCGATACTAATATATGGAACGATACTACTCGTTCGGTATTTTTTAGGCAAAGGGGATTCCATTTCCTCACGAGTGAAGGGGGGTTTAGCTCGATAGATCAATGCAAAACAGAAGGTGAGAGGTTGGATTGATATCGTTGTTCCATATCGGCGAAACGATCTTCAATTCTCCAAAGATCTCCTTCCCAAGGTAAAGTATAACTCGATGTTTCGACACCAGATTCTTGAGGTCGTCGTTGTCAAGAGGTGCTGGAGTGGATAGATTGTGGATGTTGGACTGGAGTTTGATTGCCGAGGGGCATACGATTTGAAGGAGGATCTCGCTGAGCTCGTGGCTCACCTGTGGAATGCCTAGAAGCTGCCGGTGCAAATTGTAATGGCGGTCCTTCTGGAGGTTGCTACAATTCAGGAAAATGCTAATCAAACTGATTGGATAGGGTTTGAAGTCCAGCTTTGAGGGTGAGGAGTGTATCCCCGACGAAGCGCATAACACCATCGAAGCCACCAGATATATCTTGGATTGGATTTTGCAAAGGTCAGTTGGGCTCCGCCGGAGGAATCCCTGTCAAATCAGCCTGAGGGAGGTTGGGAGTTGGTTCAGGAATGCCTAGCAGGGGTAACATCTGCCTTGAGGTAGAGGGGTGAGTCGTCTTCTTAGGAGGCATAGTGGAGGTGACAATCGGTGATGAGAGCAAATTGAATACAATTCCCACAAACGGCGTCAATTGTTAACGTCAGATTCTAGTAACAGGTCCCTCCCAAGTGTACGCCCTTCTTTAAGTGAGTTCCCCTCTAAACCTAAAAGCCAAAGAAGAAAACTAAGGGTGGCCGGCGCTTGGCCGTTGGCCCTCTGAAGCTTAAGTCAAAGGTGACTTGATAGTAAGATGAAGTGTGAGACGTAGGCTTAGAAATTATCTACCTTTAACATCCGTGAGGCCATCTATTTATACAGATCCGGGTGATCTAGTCTATTACGCAAGCCATTAAGATCACTGCTGATTTCAGGGGATAAGGTGCTTATCTTTTTAATCCTTAGATAAGGGGATGACCTAACCACTTTAGATGTTTATCTGATTACGTCTCTTGATGGAGATCTCCCGTGGTTTGGAGCTACGAATAGAAAAAAGCCAAAACCGGCCGATACGAGCTACTGGTACTATAAGATGGGGGACGTCCCTGCCAGAGACTAGAGCCCAGGGCGGCTCGCATAATGGGAGTGTCCTCGCCCGATGAACAGCGACCAGGGCTAGTCGCATAACGGGGGTCTCCCCACTCAACAACCAGAGACCAGGGCTACTTACATCCTACGACCTGCGACCAGCTATGCGATATATGAGCTACGACCATATAGGCTCGTTAGTCGAATGATTAGGTCGCGACTTTACGTTGTCAGAGGCACTCGCAGGTCTTGGGTCTTCAGAGTTCTTCGACGACCAACTTTATTCTACAACAAACGCGCCAAAGGTAGCGCGTCCAACAGGCTATGGCACGTCCATTTAAGCTACACGCAGGACTATGATGCGTCTAAAAATTTTTTAAAAGTCCCAAGTCACAAATTGTGACGCGTTAAGGGTAGCGCGTCGGAAAAATCGCCCAACCTGAATTTCGTAACACACACGTTAATAAAATGACACGTTGGCAATAATAAATCGACGCGCTGGCGATTTTCTGACACACTGGCAGAGAGCTCGTGTAGTGAAAAATGTGTGAAATGACGAAAATGGCCAAGGTTTCTTCTATTTATAGTAGGACATGGAAATTCTGACGCATCGCAATGGACTGCCGTGTGTCCATCCCAACGCATCGAAGGGGCATCTGTTGGGGTCCCAAAAAGTCGAAACCCTCAAAATAAGTGTTACAAGTATTCAAACCATCAAATTACTGGATTTAGGGCCAGTGCATTAGGAATCTCAACAAAAATCTCAATATGCATTAGACTTCACTAAAAATAGAAAGTTGACACAGGGGTGGGCTCCACCATTCATTATGATCAAAACCCTCCAAATTTGGGAGGGTAAGTTCAATAATGAACAAACACAGCCAATGCATCGACATCCATCGCAAAGCGGGCCCCACAAACCATTATTTTTACAAGAAAATCACAAATAAGTACGTTAGAGCATCATTAAATTCATGGTCAGCGCATCATGAAATTCAGTCATCTTGGAAATGAATTTCAGGACGCACGGACCCTCAGCACATCAGAAAATTCATCCAGCGCATCAAACAGTTTTCTGAAATGAATTTTAGGACGCACTAACAGCCAACGTGTCCAAAAATTCAGGAATTTCAGGACACTGACCATCAGCGCGTCCAATAAATCAGGCATTTTCAGGAATTTCAGGTCGCACTGACAGCTAGTGTGTCCCAATAATCAGCATTTTAACAAAGTCATTTTACGACGCGTCGATCGATTTTCTCGACGTGCTACACATGCTACACATGGCAACCTCCTATTAGCTGACTTTCGGTATTTTCGGATATAAATACCCCTCCGTTATAGTTCATTTCGATGGATTTAGAGAGAGAGAGAGAGAGAGAAAACTTTGTCCTTGGTTATTTGAGAGACCGCCGGAATCCAATGCCGGAATTCCTTTTTTCCAACCACCGAAAATCTTTTCCGATCACCGGAATTCCTTTCCGACCAATGGAACCCTTCACCGAAAATCCCACTTCCGACCACAGAAGGTCCGGCGAAGAAATAATTTAAAATTGTACAAGTACAGTGGCGCATCACAAAAATACTTTAAATCAAATTTAGCTTATTTTATCGACGCATTAACCCTCAACGCATCAGAACAATACCCCATCGCATCAGGAAAATCAGTCGTTCATAAAACAAGTCATTTTTTTACGCACAGGCCCAATCGCATCAGAAAAATAGGCTAGCGCATCATGAAAATAACCATCTCCGAAACAAGTCATTTTTCGACGCATTGGCCCCGGCAGATCAAAAAAATAGGCTAGCACAACATGAAAATAAACATCTCCAAAACAAGTCATTTTTTCGACGCACTGGCCCCAGCGCATCAATAAAATCAGGCCAGCTGATCAGAAAAATACACATCTCAACAAAGTCATTTTTTTGACGTGCTAGCCCCAGCGCGTCAATAAAATCAGACCAGCGGATTAGAAAAATTAGCACTCTGAACGTCAATTTCAGCGCCCCTGAACCTTCATTTTGTGATATTTTCGAGCCCCGTTTGGGTCTATCTTGGGTATTTCGAGCATTCCGGACGCAATGGAGCAGTCAAATAACTCATCCGAGCCACCTAATGAGTAGAATGCAAGCCTTCGGAGTCTGATCCGATCCAATATAATGAATGAAGTAATTTCTCGGAGAGAGGCCACCAGGGCCCAGAATCATATCAATGTATCTATTATTACATGTACTATCATAATATGACCCGGATTCAGGTCCAAACTAAGCAAACGAGGCTATAGTTAACACAATAAATCATATCAAGAGAGTTCTAAACTATTACGCGGAATTTGTTAAAGATTGATACTTCAAGAACAATCGATGCCATACCCATTCAAACGGCATTCGCTGGTTGAGCTGCTCAGGTACATACAACTACAGATCAGTCTTCCCGTGGTCACCCATCACAAATGACGGGCGCAGGCCCAGAGCCGCACCCCTCGGTTAAAAACCCTGACAGTCTTAGCCCGGATCCCTGGTCAAAACATAGGACATAAACATCTGACTCATACAAAGATGGATCAGTCCATAACAAAACACAACAAATATAGGTCTCTTCAACCATACTAATACAGGTCTCTTCGACCACAAAATACAGGTCTTTACAACCATGAACTCTAAGACCATGGTCCCTGTTGACTAGTCTTTTGCCTTTTAATCAAGGGTCATCGATCATTCAATGTAATTAAGGGCTCGTGCCAGATCACGGCCTAGAATGTAAAAGATCTTAGAATCTCTGGAATAAAATTCGCCTTACGATATCTCTTCTCTTGTGTGTACTTTTGTGAATGCTTGTGATTGTCTACGAATGTTTCCACTATTCAGAACCCCAGAACAACAAAACACCAGAAAACTGTGTTTGAGCATTTTTTTAGTTCTAACAGGCGCCCGAAATTTGAAGGAAATCATGCTGAACCGTTGGACGTTTCTGGACCAGACTGGGCACCCAACCAACACATGGCCGGGCACCCGATATTCGAAGAAAGTTTATCAAAAACCCGCTGGATCGATTTGCAGTATGGTCGGGCGCCTGACCAACACCTGACCGGGCGCCCAATGACCGACGTAAGTGCGTAACTTCTTACGCAATCCAAGGCGATGCGTGGTTTTTCTTATAAAAGGGCACCTTGGCATCCTTCCTAAGATATCCTAGAAAAGTTCTAATTTTGTGGGGAGCAAGAGAAATCATCGTGGAGCGATCGCAACTCCTTCAACTCCGATTTTTCTAGTTTTCTATGCTTTTAATTAGTTTTCTTTTGTTTTTAATTCAAGTATGACAATGCTTGGCTAAAACCTCTTAGCTAGGGCTAAGAGGTGAAGCTTGTAGCTAGTTTTCATGTTGAATTTGTTTAATTCAAGCACCTTTACTGAAAGTTTGGATTTGTAAGTTCTAGTTTGAATAAAGTTGATATTTTTAGATGTTTTATGAGAGTTCATATGCTTCGGACATGGGTTCCTTGCAATTCTCTGAGATTATCATATTTGGATTGATTAGATTCGAATTGTAGTAACCCTAGAGCATACCATAGTCTCTTGGCATGGTTGTTATTTTGAAGGCTACATGGTTGAATTCTATGTGCTTCATTAGAACTAGAATCTTTTTTTCTGACTTAAGTGGGATTGTTTGTGTTTGAATGCTTAATCTTCCAACTAGATGAGCGATAGAACTTCGAATCTAGTTGTGTTTATGCTTGGATGAATGAATTCACATGGAACTACTACAAGTGGATCCTTAAGGCCTTACTTTCATTATTTAATAGATTTTTACAAGAGTTACTGTTTTTACTTAGTTTATGAAATCAAACTTCAAATTGCTTAATTCGAAGTTGCTAGAATAGTTTAAATTGGTTTACCCTAATTCCTTGTGGATCGACCTCGGTCTTACTAAGTTATTACTACAACGCAAGCGTTGCACTTGAGGCGAGTAAACAAGTTTTTGGTGCCATTGTCCGAAGAATCTAGGTTAAACGGTTCTAAATTGTTTTATTAGCTATAGAAGTAGAAGTAGTTAGGTTTTACAGTTTTTCTTAGGATTAGTTTTTCTGAATTATAGAACTAACAAGGTTTGTTTGTTTTGTAGGAAGTTCTTCTAGTTCAAGCAAATCGGGTACTATCCTTCCAACTTGAACTCTTTTAGTTTTCAGTTTTTATTTTCAGATTTTTTTTTAGGATTTAAGGTTAGTTTAGATTTTGGATTGTGTGGTTTATGTCCTGTTGGGAACGTGACCACAACAATCATCTCCAAACCAAAGATGGTTTAGTTAGACCACTCTCCATTCATAGACAAGTCCGAAAATCTGTAGAACATTGTGAAAGTTCGAGAAGTATGGATCAAACTCCGTTAGGGAATCCTCCCCACCCTACTCCAACTACAAACGCAAATCATAGAGTAGGAGAGAATGAGGTGCATAATGCTCCTCCAATGAGAGCTTTACGGGACTACCTACAACCGGCCCGTATGACTACACCTTCCTATGTGGTTTTACCAACCACCGGGGGGGACTTTGATATAAAGCCGGGGGTAATTCAACTTTTGCCAAAGTTCCATGGGTTAGATTCTGATAGCTCATATTTACACTTGAAGGAGTTTGATGAAGTTGTTGCTACCTCGCAATACAATAATGTTTCAGAAGATGTCATCAAGCTTAGATTGTTCCCTTTCTCATTGAAAGAAAGAGCCAAGGGTTGGCTCGATTCTCTTAGACCGCATTCGATAGGGTCATGGACTAAGATGACTCGGGAATTCTTAAAAAAGTTATTCCCGACTCATAAAACTAACACCCTTCGAAGATCGATAATGAACTTCATCGGAAAAGAGGGTGAGTCATTCTTTCAAAGTTGGGAACGGTTTAAGGAACTCTTACTCACTTGCCCACATTATGAATATGAAAGTTGGCATATTATCAACTTCTTTTGTGATGGATTAAACTCCAACATGTGCCAATTTGTAGAGATAATGTGCAATGGCGAGCAAAAATCCATATGAGGCATGGAGTTACTTGGACATGTTGGTCGAGAATGCCCAATCTTGGGATACCTTGGACAAATCTAGTAACCTCAAGCCTCCTCAACAAAAGGACAAAGGAGGCATCGATATCCTTAAAGAGGAAGATGATGTTAATGCAAGGCTAGCCAACCTCACAAGAAATGCCAAGGCGATGGAACTTAGCAAGAGTGGAGTTACAAAGCCCACTGAAGCTATTGAGAATATATGTGGAATTTGTGCCACTAATGTGCACTCTGCGCAAGATTGTCCTACAATTCTGCGTTTCAAGAGGTGTTATAAGAGCAAGCGAATGCCACATATGGGTATCAACGGCCTTTCAATGGACCGGTAGGTAACACGTACAACTCTACTTGGAAGAACCACTCAAATTTCAGTTGGAGGAATGATCTCACGAGCAATCCTACCAAATCTCAAAGAGGGCCACCCATGCAAAATATGGCCCCACCTCAATTCTCAATGGAGGATACTTTAAAGGCGTTCATGCAAGGGCAAACGCAAATCAATCAATCCAATCAGCAAATGTTCGAAGAGCTTAAGGTCTCGGTTGATGAAATTAAAGGACGCTTGAATGTTAAGGAAGGGACCTTCCCGGCCCAACCTCAGTCCAATCCTAAACAAGCACATGAAATAAGCATCCTTAAGCTTCCCAACCAACATGTGGAGCACGCAAAATTCTTCACCACTCTTAGATGTGGTAAACAAATTGACAAATCTATTCCGGTGAAGGCCGAAAAGCCTAATGATCCGGTAAATTCTGAGAATGAGAACAGATCTAACTCAACCCCACAAGAAACTAAACGCATTTATAAGCCCATAGCACCATTCCCTTTGAGATTGGTTGCTCCTAAATCTCTCCCAAACTCTCATGATATTTTAGAGATTTTTCGATAAGTCAAGATTAACATTCCATTGCTTGATGCTATTAAACAAATTCCTTCATATGCCAAGTTTCTAAAGGACCTTTGCACAACCAAACGCAAATACAATGTGCAACAAAAGGCTTTTCTTAATGAGCAAGTGAGTGCCATTCTCACCCAAAAGACCACCCCAAAAAAAAAAAAAATACAAGGATCTCGGTAGTCCCACAATCTCATGTATCATTGGTGACTATCGGATTGAGCGTGCATTGCTAGACTTGGGGGCAAGTGAAAACTTGATCCCGTAGTCGGTATACGAGCAATTGGGTCTTGGTGAATTAAAACCCATCAAAACCACATTGCAACTCGCTGATCGATCTATTCGTGTGCTAAGAGGGGTAGTTGAGGATGTATTAGTCCAGGTCAACGAATTCTACTATTTGGTGGATTTTATCGTATTGGACACGCAACCGATTATGAATACTAGCACTCAAATACCGGTAATTTTGGGCCGCCCATTCTTGGCTACATCAAACGCAATCATCAATTGCCGGAATGGGGTGATGCAATTGTCCTTTGGGAACATGACATTGGAAGTGAATGTGTTCCACTTGGGCAAAAGGCATAGGGATGATGAGGATGTCAATGAAGTTGACATGATTGAATCCATCGTAGAAGAGGAATTCGCCTTAAATCAGAATCTTGATCCTCTAGATATTCTTTACTTTGATCCCTTTGAGGATTGGAGCGATAATGACGGTCCTCATGAGATAAACATGATAGAATCTAAAAAGGGTGGGGAGTATTTCCAACCCAATCTACCTGAAAGCTTGTGGACATGTTTGACACATTCCAATGATGAATTCAATTCTATTATTAATAAGACCTTGGAAGTGTCAATTTCTGAAAATTTATTTGACAAGACACCAATTTCTGATTTACACAAATTTATTGTGCAAGAATTAAAAGAATTAGTGCTTGACTTGCCTACAAAAAGGTCGATTTTTGAAAGTGTAGAAGTTGAGGAATTAGGATGATCCCATGATTCAGGATATAGTGCACGCCTTGAAGGAGACTCCTCCGATGCCTAAAAAGCTTCCTTCCACAGAGTGCCAAATTAAAAAATCAATTGTGGAAGCACCGGTGAAATTAGATTATGTGGAGACCATTCAAAATTGTGAGGATGAAGCAATTGAAGTCTCTACATCTCTTTGGTTTGTTTAAACCGAAAAACACCATTTCTGGGATGACCCATATGTGACATAGTTTTTTCCCAGAAAAGATGGAAAAGAGATCCATATTCAATGATTTCCAACCAATGCGATTCTCCTTACCTAGTACATGTAACAATGTTATTGAGAAACCCGCTAAAAATTTTCAGCAAGAATTTCAATGGATTAAAGTGATTAACGTTACCATTGTACTGTCGAAAGCAGGATGGTGGATACTTCTATTGAAAAAACTGTTACACCACTTGATGATCTTGCTCAACTTTGTCCTTTTAGATGTTATAATGATGATTGATTTCCTAGTCTGATGGAGATTCTCTTTCCAAAAGGATAGCTTAGGTTTTGTTTATTGCTTTAAGTAGATTAGGTTTAGTTATTTTTATGTTTTTTTATTGCTTTAGTAGATTTTGATACCAGAGGTAGACTTCCATAATCAGCTCTCTCAAGTACTATCGTTCTCACTTTCTTTTGTTTTACCATTGCTCTCATGTTCATGCTCATTACATATCTTTTTACATTGAGGACAATGCAAGATTTGGTTGGGGGTTGAGATGAGATTCCTCATCTAGTAGTTTGTGGACATTTTGAGCAAAGTTGGTATAAAATTTTCAATTTTTAAAACATCAAAACTCTTTTGGAAAACTTTGTTCCTATGCACGTGAGACATCATGAGTATGAAAGATGAACTGATATGATTTTGAAATCTCTAAAGTGACTTAAACATAATAGATTTATATGTGAATCTCCATATTTATCGATAGAACATTTGAACAATTTTGAGTCTAGATCACATTACACGATTCTCATGATTCGAAGGGATTAGTAGATTTGTGGATTGGTTAGACTGAAATTTAAGGTGTTGAGAAACCAAGCCAAGGTACTTTGTCCATCCTTGGTCATGTGAAACTAAGAGAAAAGAACAAAAGATATTGATTTCTAAAAATCCTATCTAATACATGAGAAAAAGAAAAGAAACGAAAAGAGAAAGGAAAAAAGAAAGTATGGGTATTATTATATATATGTGAAAAATTCTGAAAAAGGCTACCTATTACCAACCAGGGGATGGTCTACCCATAACCAAAGCTGGAAATGGGAAGTAGTGTGAAAGTCGTCGAAGGAACGATAAGGCTAATTCCTGTCATAGGCAATTGGTTATCTGTACACTCTTAGATCTCTAGTTTAGCTGATTTATGAAGAAGGTAATCTTAGAAAGTCATGAGATGAACATGCACAATGCACACTAGACCATTCATGTTAGGATTTGTCTATTTGTCAATAAATCGGTGGGGATTCTATGTGAACACTTATTGTTTGAAAAGTTTAGGACTTCAATTTCTCATCATTTAGTTTTTTCGAATTTTGTACTTACATGCCTACAGTCTATAGAAACATAGTTTCCAAGAGAGAGTTGAGTTTTCAGAGAAGAGGATTGTTTCACGCTTGTTTTGCTCGGGACTAACAAAATGCTGGTTGGAGGGTGTGTTGAGCTTAATTTATACATATTCTAACCCCATTTCATCACATTTATGAATGATTTCTATGATTAAAGGACTAATTTAATGTATGTTTGTGATTGTAGGAATGAGAGGGAGAAGTTATGAATTTGATGATTAAAATGGTCTCTTTGGACACTTTGAAGATCAAGGAGAAAAGTCACTAAAAATGAACCTTGAAGAATTACATTAGAAGATCTGGATTGGCTAGAAAGTAAAGAAAATCAACGAACACATCAATCGGCCACCGAGCGCCCAACCATCACATGGTTAGGCGCCCGAAATTTGAAGGAAATCATGCTAAATCACTAGACCTTTCTGGACCAGACCGGGCGCCTGACCAACACTTGATCGGCCGCCCGATATTCAAAGACAGTTTATCAAAAACCCGCTGGATCGATTTGCAGTATGGTTGGGCACCCGACCAACACCTGACCGGGTGCCTGATGACCGACGTAAGTGCATAACTTCTTACACAATCCGAGGCGGTGTGTGGTTTTTCTTATAAAAGGGCACCTTGGCATCCTTCCTAAGGTATCCTAGAAAAGTTCTAAGTTCGTAGGGAGCAAGGGAGATCATCGTGAAGCAATCGTAACTCCTTCAACTTTGATTTTTCTAGTTTTCTATGCTTTCAATTAGTTTTCTTTTATTTTTAGTTCAAATATGACAATGCTTGGCTAAAACCTAAGAGGTGAAGCTTGTAGCTAGTTTTCATGTTGAATTTGTTTAATTCAAGCACATTTACTAAAAGTTTGGATTTTTAAGTTCTAGTTTGAATAAAGTTGATATTTTTATATGTTTTATGAGAGTTCATGTGCTTCGGACATGGGTTCCTTGGAATTCTCTGAGATTATCATGTTTGGATTGATTATATTTGAATTGTAGTAACCCTAGAGCATACTATAGTCTCTTGGCATGGTTGTTACTTCGAAGGCTACATGGTTGAATTCTATGTGCTTCATTAGAACTAGAATCTTTTTTTCTGACTTAAGTGGGATTGTTTGTGTTTGAACGCTTAATCTTCCAATTGGATGAGAGATAAAACTTTGAATCTAGTTTTGTTTATGCTTGGATGAATGAATTCACATGGAACTACTACAAGTGGATCCTTAAGGCCTTAGTTCCATTATTTAATAGATTTTTACAAGAGTTACTGTTTTTACTTAGTTTATGAAATCAAACTTCAAATTGCTTAATTCGAAGTTGCTAGAATAGTTTAAATTAGTTTACCCTAATTCCCTGTGGATTGACCTCGGTCTTACCGAGTTATTACTATATTGCAAGCCTTGCACTTGAGGCAAGTGAACAATTCTTCATATATCGGACCTTAGAAAGAATCTTGTCTCCAGTTTTACACTTCACAATAATGGGTTTAAGTAATTTTTTTAAATCTAAAAAATATGTAACTCCAAAAATGGTGTCTTTATTGGAAAAGGTTATGTATCTGATGACTTATTTAAGCTTAGTTTTATGAATGATAATAGTACTAGGTCTTTTATGTGCTTGATTGAGTCTCTTGATATGTTGTAAGACCCGTACCTTAGATTGCCCTCCGTACGTTTAGTTTCCGGTGTCGGTACGTCCCGGATGTACCAGATTAGAGAGCCTTGATCGCGACCCTGATTTAGTACCGCAACGACATAAGACCTATACCCCGGCGACCGCGTAAGCGCTGCAATTCCAACGCCGCGCGGCACGCCCCATTGTAATACTCGGTGTGAAAGATCCGTACTTTTGCGCAATCTGAGGTGGGTCGCGCAACGCGTGCGTGGCGTGGGCCCCACTTGCACAAATCCTAAGTACATGTCAAATCAATCTAATCAAGCACCATCACTCTCACCCATACCCCTACTCTACTCACCCCATACCCACCCCATCACTCTCTCACCCAAAAGTCAACTCTCACCCATACCTCCCATACCCCTCTCCCATGCTAACCACCACCACCATCATTTCCCCCCATGATTTCCTCCTCTCTCTCCCCCCCCCCCATACAAGTCCATACGTAGGGGGAGAGGAGGGCTTCTCATTTCAAATTTCAAGAGTTAGAGAGAGAAAGGAGAAAGAGAGAGAGAGAAAGAGATTTGAGAGAGGAGAGAGAAGAGAGAGAAGTAAAGAGATTTAGAAGGAGATCAAGAGAGAGAAAGAGAGAGTTAGAGAGATTGAAGGAGGAGATCAAGCTTGGAGGACCCCGATCATCATCCGGACCGTCCGATCGGCAATCCAACCGTCCAACCATCATTGTAAGTGCAAACTCCCCCCTTTTTCTCTTTTACCTTTCATTTTCTTTCCTTGGGCCCACCTTGTGATGGGTAATGAGATGGATGGGCTGAATCATCCATGAATGGGCCCCACTTGCTAATAAAATAAATAAATAAATAAAAGGGGAAGAAGGAGATGGCCGCTGGACAGACAGCGTCCAGAGGACGCTGCTGCCCAGCAGCGCCTAGCCCCTTTGGGCGTTGACCGTGGGGTCCCCACTCGTGGGACCCACCTTGCTGCATGTATTTGATCCACGCCATCCGTCTATTTCTCCATCCCATTTTAAGGCTGGGTACCAAAAATGAAGTAGATCTAGATCTCGGGTGGACCACACCATAGAAAACAGTGGAGATAAGGATGTCCACTGTCGAAACTCTTTGGGCCCACCGTGATGTTTGTGAGCAGTTTTACCTGTCCAATATTGGACTCTGCGGTTTCCCCATGAGTTGGGGAACCTGATGAACGGATTGGATTATACCTATGTGGGCCCCACTTGAAATAAGCAAGAAAGAAAAAGGGGAACGTCAGACGCTGGACGTTCACAGCGTCACCTGGACGTGTGAATGGGGTCCCCATTCATGGAACCCACCTTGATGTTTATGTTGTATCCACACCGTCCATCTGTTTTCCCAAGTCATTCTAGGGCCAGGGCCCGAATATGAACCAGATCCAAATATTAAGCGGACTGCACCACATGAAACAGTGGAGGTAAGGATGCCCACTGTCGAAACTTCCTCGGACCACTTTAATGTTTGTAGACCAATTCACCTACCCAATATTGGGCTCATTGGATCCTCCACGAGTTGGGTAACCTGATGAATAGAGTGGATCACCCTTATGTGGGCCCCACTCGATCAAAACCATGAAAAAAAAAGAGAGAAAGAAAGAAAAGAAGAAGGAGAGGCGTCGCTGACGCTGGGAGTACCAGCGTCTACGGACGCTGGACTCGCTGCCCAACTGGTGGCCCACTCTATGGGTCCCACCATGATGCGGGTGCTATATCCACACCGTACATCCATTTGAGGAGATCGTTTTAGGGCATGGTCTGAAGAATGAGACAGATCCAAATCTCCAGTGGACCCCACTTGAGAGAAAACAGTGGGGACAGTGACAAACCGTTGAGACCTTCCTACGGCCCACCATGATGTTTATTTGAGATCCAACCTGGTCATAAGCTCACACACGTGTGCAGGAAGGGAAAACAAAAATATCAGCTTGATCAAAAACTTCTGCGGGCCCCTCTTGATGAGATAAAAAAATAAATAAATAGGTAAATAAATAAAGTAAAGAAGAGAGAGAAGGAAGGGGGTGCTGGCCGTGGGTTGGCTGGGCTGCCCAGCAGGTGGCCCACTAGTGGGACCCACCCAGAATGTATGTGCTTTATCAATTACGTCCATATGTTGTTCCAGCTCATTTTAGTGGCTGAGCCCAAAATTTAAGCATATCCAAATGACAAGTGGACCATACCACGGAACAACAACAGTGGGAATAATGATCTCTACCGTTGAAACCTTTCCAAGCTCCACAGTGATGTTTATTTGTCATCCAACCTGTTCATAAGATCATATGGATATGGATGAAGGAGAAAACAAAATATCAGTTTGGTTCAAAACTCTTGGCGCTCATTTGGGTGCCACACTCCAAGCAGCGTGCTTTGGCATGCTGCCCAGCAGGTGGCCCACCCTGTGGGTCCCACCACGATGTATCTGTTTTATCTATGCCGCCCATCTGTTTTTCCATATTATTTTAGTCCATAGGCCCTCCAAGAAAAGATGAGGCAATCCAAAGCTCTGGTGGACCACATTATAGGAAACAGTGGTCATTGATGCCCACTTTTGGAAACCTTCCTTGGGGCCATTGTAATGTTTATTTATCCATCTAACCAAAGGTGATGGGGCCCAACTTTGGGTCCCACCTTGATGAATGTTGGGTATACCTTGTCGTTCTTCTTGGCAGGGGTGTGGGCCTAGTTTTGGGTGGGCCACACGTAGAAAATAAGGGTGATTGAATGCCTACCATTGGAAACTTTACAGGACCCATCTGTTATGTTTATTTGCCATTCTCCTTGTTCATAAGTCACCCAGCCATGGGTCGGGTTCCACACGTGTGGTGTGCAGACCCCACCATGGTGTTTGGTTGCCATCTCACTTGATTAGTGGGAAAGCACAAATATCGGGTTGATCCCAAACTTGTTGGGGCCATTGATGTATATGGCTTCCCCACTCCTTTGTGCGGTTATCCCCAACCACGGGTCCACCTTGTTATGCATGTGTTCTATCCACGTCAACCATTGGCCACTATGGTGCAATATGTATGTTGGCCATCCAATAGGACCGCCTTAATTTTGTGCTTGATCCAAACCATCCAAATGAATGGACCCTAGCATGTTATGTACAGGATGGCCCTTGGGACCACTTTAGTGTGCGTGTCCGAGTGACCGCGTTGTCCATCCCGTGGATTCACCTTGATGATTAGTTGTGTAAACCCATATGAGATGGAGGAAAGATGCAATGCAATGGATGAAGAAAAGTGTGAACAAGTACAATTTACCGCCTGATCGGCCGGCCAACCACAACCACCGAGCGGCCGGCCAAACCCTCCAGAAACAGCAAACTCTCTGGACTAATTTTATGAAGGCTGACCTATGGTCCGACCAGTCGGCTGGCCGGTCGAATGACAGGTCGGCCATGCACTTTCTAAAGCAGATTTCAAATACAGGCAGTCCCATTTTTTATTTTTTGGCCCAGTTTTTGGGGACCCTCCAAAAACAGCAAACTCTCTGGGCTAATTTTATAACCGGTTGGACCACAGGTCGGCCATGCACTCTCTGGGCTAACTTTCTAAAGCAGATTTCAAATACAGACAGTCACATTTTTTTGTTTTTTGGCCCAGTTTCTAAGGTCCATCTTAATGATATTTGGAAATCTAACACATCCATATCGAAGAGGAGCTCGACGCCGAAATAACTCAAGCGGTTTCGTGTCGATCGGTGCTATGGATTGACCGTGGCGGCCAAAACAATATGAACTATCCAGAAGGTTTTCAGAGTTCGCTATTCAACACTGGAATGGTCCAGGTGGCCCATCATTGATGATATGAAGAATCTACTTTGACCATCTTCTAGACCACATCTATATATGAATAACCACAAAGTTTCAGATCAAAAGGATGTGTGGTTTGATCGTACCGGTTGAAGAAAAATGGACCATCCAAAAATATTCAACTGCACAGATTTTATAAAAGGCCTAAGTGTTCTAATTTTCACACCCAATTTTGGAGTTGATTTGTAAAATCTAATCCATCTATCATCTAGAGAAGGAAGGTTTCTACCAATGTTCAAAATTTGAGATCAATCCGACCTCTGTACACTCCGTAGCGTTGAAAGCAAGATGACTGGTTCTGGAGGTATCTGAATTGCATGATTTTGAGAGGCGGTCACTTATCTGATTGGTGGGCCCATTCAGAAGATAATCTTGAAAATCTAAATAATCATTAATGAGGAATATCACATTACAAGGAAGCTACAAATCAAATTTGAAGGCAATCTGACCATTGGTTAAGCCGTACGAAGCGAAACAAAATCTATTATGTTGCGGTACTCTTGCTGTATTATAAAAGGAGGAGCACTCTTCAATTCCAGGGTAGTCAAGGACATGGGAAGCAAGGAGTTCAAGTCCTAGGAGGCTACCTAGCCTCCTACAGCTAGTTTTTCTTCCTTTTCTTAGTTCTAGTTCTAGTTTTAATATGTTTTTTCTTAGTTAACCTCTTAACTAGAGCTAGAGGTGAAATTTGTAGTTGGTTTCAATGCTTTAATTCTTTTATTTCAAGTACTATTTTCTTAATTTTAGATTTTGAACTTCTAGTTTGAATAGAGTTTAGATTTTTAGATGAATTATGCGAGTTTGTATACTCCGGACATGAGTTCCTTGCAATTCTCTGAGATTGTCATGATGGGTTTGTTTAGATTTGAATTGTAGTAAACCCAGAGCATGCCATAGTCTCTTGGCATGACTGTTACTTTGAAGGCTACAAGTTTGAGTTCTATGTGCTTCATTAGAACTAGAAATTTGATTTTCAGATTTAAGTGGGATTGTTTGTGCTTGAATGTTATATCCTCCAATTAGATGAGAGATAGAACTTTGATTCTAATTGTGTTGTGCTTGGATGAATGGATTAGTATTGAACTACTACAAGTGGATCCTTGATGCTCTAGTTCTTTCCAAATATCATATTTTCATGTTTTATGTTAAAAACTATTTTCCTAAACTTCTTGGATTCCAGTTATTGGAGTAGTTCGAATTGTTTACTTCTTTCCCTGTGAATCGACCTCAGTCTTACCGAGATTTATTACTACATCGCAGCCTTGCACTTGAGGCGAGCGAATAGATACACTAATAACCCTGAAGAAGATCACTAGAATGCTGGAAATGGACTACTAAAATACTTGAAAAAGATGTGTGATTCTAGTCTTAGGTACACCAGATATCCAGTTCTACTTGAGGGGTATAGTGATGCAAATTGAATATTAGATTCAATGGAATCTAAATACATGAGTGGTCATATATCCACTCTTAGAGGAGTTACAGTATATTGGAAGCCTAAGAAGCAAATGCATATATTTCAGTTCATGATGGAGTTCAAGTTTATTGGTCTTACAACAGCAAGTGAAGAAGCACAATAGTTGAAGCATATACTTTCGGCTATACCCATGTGGAGTAAACTCATGCTAGCAATTGGGTTGCATTGTGATAGCAAAGCTACCATAGTGAAGGTGAACAATAAGACCTATAATGGAAAATCTAGACATTTACGTCTTAGGCATAACTTAATTAAGCAATTAATCCAAGATGGGATAATTACAATTGATTTATGAGGTCTAAAGAAAATCTAGTTGATTTACTAACTGAAGCACTAGCCAAAGGGTTAGTGATGAGTACAACAAGAGGAATGGGGTTGGGTCCCACTTAAATAAATCACCGGCAATGGGAACCTAACCTATATGACTAGAGATCCCAAGAACTATGTTTAATAGGTAACAACAAGTTGCATTTAGTGATTTGATATTTGCGATTGTTAGAACTAGAAAAATGCTCATTGGCAGTTTTTCCTGTGTTTCGTTATTCTGGGGAATTTCTGAGTATAGAGAAGCATTCATAAACAATCACAAGCAATCACAAAATATGCACGAGAAAGCATCGTAAGGTAAATTTTATTCCAGAGATTCTGAGATCTTTTACATTCCAAGCTGTGAACTGGTCACGAACCCTTAATTACATCAATGGATGATCACTCTTGATTAGAAGACAAAAGTAAATGAATGCATGCATCACAAATAAGTAAAACATTAAAAGAACATAAATGTAAATAAAGCACAATACAAACAACACAATGGCTTTTTACGTGGAAATCCTTACAGGAGAAAACCACGGCACAAAGCGACAAGATTTCACTATAAATATAATTATACAATAGATGGAATATTAGAGAGGAAGCCCGGATAGATCGAGCAAGTGATTTAAATCGTCAAGGATTATAGTCTTGAGTACACGTTCGTAGGGACCAGGTTTCAGATTTCTTATGAATTAAGTCATCGCTAAGACGAGTTAAATCTATATACCATGTTCTTGCGGGTATTCCTAATTGAGAAGTAACCAGGATTTTAACCGAGTCATGTATCATAGTATCACTGACCGTTTCAGTCAGTGAGTGACTTTCCCATGTAGT
The DNA here is from genome assembly GCA_003013855.2 of Liriodendron chinense. NCBI lineage: Eukaryota > Viridiplantae > Streptophyta > Magnoliopsida > Magnoliales > Magnoliaceae > Liriodendron > Liriodendron chinense. The sequence continues at coordinate 1,154,596 of ML058492.1, read as the reverse complement.
GCAACCAGTGTCACTGACCATTTCTGTTGGTGAGTGACTTTCAGGAAGACACGTCATGGTTTCCATATAGTGCAACCAGTGTCACTGACCATTTCTATTGGTGAGTGACTTTCAAGAAGATACGCCATGGTTTTCATATAGTGCAACCAGTGTCACTGCCCATTTCTATTGGTGAGTGACTTTCAGGAAGACACGCCATGGTTTTCATATAGTGCAACCAGTGTCACTGACCATTTTTGTTAGTGAGTGACTTTCAGGAAGACACGCCATGATTTCCATATAGTGCAACCAGTGTCACTAACCATTTTTGTTGGTGAGTGACTTTCAAGAAGACACGTCGTGGTTACCGTGCACAACACAGTGTCAGTATCTGTTACTGTGAATGGGTGACCACCGGAAGGCATATCACGGCTGTCATATGTATAAACACAGTGTCACTAACCGTTTCTGTCAGTGAGTGACTTTCAGGATACATCATGGCTACTAAATGGTACAACGCAATGTCACTGACCATTTCTGTTGGTGAGTGACTTTCAGGAAGATGCATTGTAGCTATTAAATGGTACGACATAGCGTCATTGACCATCTCTATGGACGGGTGACTACTTAAGACACATTTATGGCTATCGGGTGGTACAACGCAGTGTCACTGACCATTTCTATCGGTGAGTGACTTTCAGGAAGACACACCACTCTTACCTTAGCTTCTCAACTAACGAATTCCGCTTTGGATGGGACGTACATCAACCGGTCTTAGCGATGGAGTTCATAATGAAGTATTTCAAATAATTTGGAACTCTTTGATTATGGCTTTCGATGATAACCATAGTCCCTTTGATTTAGTTTTATGTCTCGATCCGGGATGAATAAAATTCATATAATGGATCCAAATGAACACAAAATAAATATACTTGATTGCATGCTCGAGAAAAGACTATACTTATGCTTGATGTTTAGTGCACTAGATGAATTATGCACTTGATTTAGTTAATCTGCTTTATGCACATCTTTATTTCAACCACGTCGTTGTTTGATAATCGATATTTTGAATGATTGGATCATTAGGAGAAGTTGTATCGAGCTTTATTTCTTTGAGAAGTTTAAGTTTGATGGACTGGATCAGCCATTTCTAATGCTTATAAGTGGCTAAGTATCGGGTTCGATAAGCGCCCGTTTATATCAATTTCTGATAAACAATAGGGATCAATGCCCTATAAATGTTAGACTCAGCTATTTTATAGCATGAGGACATTAGTTTTGCCTTTGCATCTTTGAGATCACGGTTGGTTTTACTTGGCATTAGTCGATTTCCGAGCTAACAGGGCACTTCCCAGGGCTGAAAATGACTAAGTACTGGACCTCTTTACGGTCTGGTCGGGGTATTTGGTGAATACCAATCTTGATCATCTCTGAACAATGTTGAATCATATCCATGAGGATCGTAATGATGTTAGATCCATTTTGGCATCAGTTCGATCGCATTTCGTTTCTCTTGGCGTAAGTCGATTTCCGAGACGACATGGTACTTCCCAGGGCTGAAAATGACTAAGTATCGGGCTTATTTACCGCTTAATTAGGGTATTTGAGGAGCCTGAGATCAAATAACCTTGTTTCGATGAATCATTATGATATATCATGTGGTGGAGAAGAGAAGTCTCTCTCTCTCGGGGTCGGTCAAATTTCGTTCAATTCTTCTTGATTTCGGCAGTTTCCTGCTCTTTCGGAGGAATTTTCGGATTTGCAAATTTAGCTAAGTGTTGGTCATTTTTTATCAAATCAGTTATTTGGACCATTTAATATCGACCATTGGGGAATTCAATCTGAGGGATGGATAGATATTACCGCTATGTGTCCAAGGGAGCTAGTTTGATTGGAATGGGGGCCAGATCGAAGGCGGGCCACACCATGAAAAGTCCCCACTCCCTACCAGCGTCTAGGCACACCTGAGTTGGAGTGGGCGCATGTAGCTCTGAGGTGGGCGTATGTGGCCTCCCCCTCAGGCTCATGTTGAGAGAGAAAGAGGAGAGAGAGGTGGGCGCATGTGGCTTTGCACATGCACTTGGCCCCTCCCCATGGGCGCATGTCCTATGAGGACTTAGCATTTTTTTAAGTTTTCTCCGAGCCAAAACCAAAAGGAAGTGGCCTTGGGCACAAGTGGGCAAAGTGGGAAAGAGAGAGAGTAAGAGAGAGAAGTAGGCGCATGTTGTAGAGCACATGCGCCTGCCCTCCTCCCCTAGGCGCATGTCACTTAGCGACTTAAGGAGAAATCTCCCTTCCTTAGCCATTTTTCAAGTTTTCTCGGGCTCTGAAGAGACGAGCGCATGTAACCCTTTCCGGCGAGGATTCTGGCAAGGGTGATGGGCGCATGTTACCTTCTTTAATGAGGATTCCGGTGAGTGATTCTGGTGAGGATTCTACCTCTTGCAGCACTCTGACGATCCTCTTGAAAATGATGAAGTCCCTCTCTCAACAAGTGAGTGGGGTATTTATAGTACGTAATCGGGTATCGGGTCTAAGATAATCAAGATTTGCTTGAGCACATGTGTTTGTGGAGAGGAAGCAGGCGCATGCGCCCATGCAGCCCAACACTTAGATAATTTTCAAAAAAATTAACTTTGGAATTTTGAAAGAGGGAGAGAAGTGCTCCCATGCGCATGTGGTGCAGGCATGGGTGCATGTCTCCTCATGGCATGCGCATGTGAAGAGAGAGTGGTGTATGCATATTCCAACACTTAGATTATTTTAGGATTTTAGCTCCGACAGGCGATCTCTAGAGGACCGCTACCTTTTTGGGGATCGAAGTCACTGACGCCAAGATACTTTTAATCCATGATCGACCTATGAAATGAACAGGATGGGGTGCGAATGGTCATCTGTTGTGAATTTTGGTAGTTCCTTCCCAATTTGGAACCTCCCGACTGACTCCAAATAGGGGCAGAATGCACTTCAGTGCGCGCAGGTAAAGATACACTCCACGCAACTTCCAAACTTGGTAGTTAAGGGTTTCTGGAGATTTCGGATCATTTGGTGGCAATCTGCATGTCTAGTTCCCTTCTGAAATAGCATTTATAGGCTTTTCGTCTCTTAGAGTCGGATCTAGAAAAGGCAGAACGCATTTCGGGGTGCACGGATAATAATATGTACTGCACGATGTTCAAACTTGCTATTTAAGCATTTTTGGGTGTTCTGGATCATTTGGCGGCAATACGCATATCCAGTTCTGCTCTGAAATGTCATTTGTAGATTTTGGTCACAACTGTGTGAGTTAAGGCTGCATTGGCGTTCGATCGCATTTTCCAGGTATTTTCCAATCTTGGAATCGATCCGAATCGTTGTAGATTGACCATCGTACATTGTTTTATCATGGGTGAGATTTTGAGCCCAACAAGTGCCCCCCAGTGTGCTGCAATGGATGCTTACGTCACGCTAGTGCGGTGCACCGGTCCCAGGCTCAAGTATAAATAGGGGACTCACTGAGTCATTTAAGCATTTTCTAGTTAAGAAAAGTGAAAGTTTCTGAGGTGAGAGAATTCCTTATGAGGAAGTGGGCGCATGTGGCCTAGGCATGGGCACATGTGGCCTCCCAACTGTTAGTGGGCGAATGGGACTTTACTACCAGGTGCATATGGACTTTTCTAAAATAATGGGAGCATGTTCTTCTGGCATGGGCGCATGTTGGCCTTGTATGGGCGCATGTTGTCCCTCTAGATGGTGGTGAGCACATGTCCACCTCTCCCAGGCGCATGTTAGACTTGTTTTGTGGAGGTGGCGCATGTGATATAGCATATGCACTCGGAATCTCTCTCAAAACTCTCATTTTCATCAATTGTAAGGTGGGCGCATGTGAGAGGGCACATGCGCCTAGGGCTCCACCTTGGGCGCATGTAGTCCCACTACTTAGCCAAATTTCAAGATTTTGGCACTTCTTTTGCCCTTGGTGAAAAACTCATGCATCTAGCTCCATTCTCAGCCAAATTCGATGTCGTTCGTGGCTACCTCGCTTAATGCTTAAACATGATTAGGGCTTGGTGCTTAGGGCCCATAATATGCTGCTTATGTTGGTCTTTTACGGCTTGTAACTGCTCATTTAAATGGCTCTGTAATATGTACTTTCGAGCAGGTGCATATGCATAACTTGGGGTTAGTGCAAATTCGCACGCACTCCAAGTGTACATGCAAGGTTGGTATTATATTTGTTGGGCTACGATATGTGTGAGCTTATTTGTCGGATGTGTGTTTGAATTCCACTACTCCCTTATTCTTGTGGGTCATTATTTTATGCGTGTGTTTATCTATGTGATTTATTTGTGTGTGCGATTATATTTAAATGATGCAACTTTGTTTCTTATGATGCCTACCTTATTGTGTTGCTGTTGCATCGCTGAGCTTTTGTTTGATGAGTCCGGATCCTCTGTTAAACCCGAGCAGGGAAATCCTGCTCGTCACTACTCTGATTGGTCCAATTCGACCTGACTGTGTCAGAGCTGAGCAGCTCTGACATAGTCAGGCTGAATTGGACCAATCAGAGCAGCAGCAGCAGAGGTTCTCTGTTTGGTTTTAACAGAGGATCCGGATTCTTGTTTGATGTTGTTTCATTCGAGTGTTGTAGTGGATCATGGCAACAGCAGCAAGATTTTCTGTGAGGCTTCCGGGTCGCAAGTTTCTGGTCCTATATCTGCACAATGCGAGAAGAATGGGGTGGCTGAAGACACTGTCGATCCATCTTCGGTAGAGTGTCGTTCGTGTTTCTTTGCGACAATCAATCCTAAAGTGAAGGATTTCTCTGATCGTATTAAGCAGCTTCCCCATGGGGTGCTACTGCATATTTACATGAATAAGACCGCATCTGAGCCTCCGACACAAGGGACTGAAGAAGAATGGTCCTCTTGGTATTGTTAGTTTACTGGTGCTCCGAGTGTTGTCGAGGCGGGTCCTTCTAGTTTGCTTGTCCAACATTCCGAGGATAATCAAGAAGGTCAGAAGAAGAAGGAGAGGCGGAATCGAGGTAAGGAACCGACTAAGGTAGTTGGTCAGGCGGAGCAGTTGACGCAGCTCGTCGATCTGAAGAATGATCGGATGAAGATCGGCTGGGATAGAAACAAAATAGTCTCGACGTGCGGTTTCTTCATTGTAAACCCCTACAACGGCCGGGTCATCACACATGAATCTTATAAGGCACAGGCCCCTCCCGAGCATCGAACCATCCGACATTCAAGGCCCTTTTCAGTTCTATGGGGTTGAAAGGTGGACATCTTCTCCTGAGCAGTTGTTGACTACCTTACTGGTTGACGATGGGAGAGAGCAACTGGTAGGTCTCCCAAGAGAAACAGTTTTCCTCACGCCAACTTGTGATCCTCATGTTGTTTATCCAGCCCATTGTTTTAAGACAATTCAGCAAACGTTTTGGCATATGGACAAGACGATGATGTGGGCAACAAGAAGTTTCCATATGTGAGGCCATCTGAACAAGCGAGTTGGTTATGAGCCGTGGGTAGAAGAGATTTTGGTCCGTCACGAGAGGGTTTTGAAGCAAGTCGGCCTGTATCAGGCTATCGACGTAACCTATAGGCATTTCTTTTGTGATCTAACAATCCTTCGAAGCTTCTTGAGTTATTGGTCTTCTGTTACCAATTCATTCCATTTTCCATATGGGGGACGAGTATAACTTTATGGGATCTCCGAATTATGGTTGGTTTATCCGTAATAGGAGAATATTACCAGGAATACGTCCCAACTGATGAAGCTGTCTTCGTCTCGGCTCAAAATTCCTCGAGATGCTTACCATTCATAGGCTTGTCTGGAGTTATTCGCTGAGTTGTCGCAGTTCGACAATATTACAAAGATTCATTACGACGACTGGTTGATCTACTTCAACCAGAAGATGAAGTAATATTTCTTCCGACACCTTTTGTACTTAGCGTTTTGTAGCTTTTTTTCTTCTGACATGGGACATTTCTTTCTTTTTGAAGCATTGATTATGAAGAATATGAAACCTCGCAGGAAGATCAAGTTGTGATGAAGGAACATTTCGAACATAGATTTCGCAATCTGAATAAGCTTATGCCGACTTGTCAACTAGCGGACTTCTTGGCTTACTGGTTATCGGCGGTTGTGTTGCCTAGTTCTAAGGGTGCTGATGGGGTCAGGGTTTCTTGCTTTGTTGTGGCAGGAGCTCTTGTAAATGGCCATAGATATTCTTTAGCACTACCGGTGTTGTGCAATCTTTATAAGGCTTTTGGCAATATTGCCAGTAACAAATATCAACCCAAGCGAGGCATGAATGTGACTTATTACCCATGGCATTTCTTCTATGGGTGGTTGGGCATATATTTCCCGTGAACATATGCGATGGATCTCTTTCAGTATCTCCACACCGATCACGTGCCTCTTTATCGCTACAAAAAACTTGAAATGATAACGCAGTGATCTAATTGAATCGAGAAGTCATTGACGATGAACGTTCTATGAATACTCTTGATAGGGAGTTTTTTGTGTCTATTCGCACTGCTTCACTTCCACTACACGAAGGAATAGAGTTTGGTGGGAGCCTTATTACCCTAGCCGGTTTGCCAGGCAATTCAAATATGATCAGGGTGTTCCGATAACATTACCAGATGTAGCCAAAGTAAAGTGGGCGAACGACACAGGTCCTGCTCACTGGGAGTGGATATGGCATCAACTTCTAATGACGTGAACGGGTGCGAGGTTCATGCTTCTTGGACTTCATCGAAAGACCGACGGTCCTTATAGTTGGCTGAGATGGTTGGTACATCAGTATGCTCTGATTCGGAACAACGGCTCTATTGATAATCCAATCTATATTCCTCCTCCAAGGCTGACAGAGGTCCTCGCTGATGGATTGGGTTATTATAGAGAGCAGGCTGAACCGTATCTGTCATCAAGTATTAGGCATAAGACTTCTTTGAGTGTGTCAATTGACCGTCATAAGGACGATACGACATTGGACGGTTGGCATACTTTCGGAGTACCTTTGGTGAGATAGTCGCAAGAAGCAGGGTTCACACACCTTCTGGTGGTTGAAGGTGATGAGGATGAAAGTTAATTAATTAGTGAAGATGACCTGACACTGACCGGGCTAGCGAATAAAATATCAGACCATGTAGGCGTGAGAGAGCGGGCTAAGCAGATTGGGGAGTATAATTTGCAAGGGACCACTATGTCGGTGAATGATACAACTATGTTTATGGCCCCTGATGCTTCTGGTGTTGAGGACATAACGGAGTTGCCGGCGGCAACTTAAGTCATCGAGACTGATAGCGATACTACTGAACTTCTGGATGTGTCTTCGACGCTATTGACTGAGATTAGCCAGTCATTCGTTAACGCGACGATATACACTGCGGATTCCTCGGAACCTGTTGTCGACTCATCTTCTGGTATAGCTCTTTCATAACTTCTTGGTATATTCTTTTTCTTTACTTATCATTTCATTGCATACTCGCTCTGTTTCTTTTGTCGTAGTTATTACCAATTCTAATGTTACTACTCACGGATCATTCAACAGTCTTTGTTTCGATCATTTAAACTGTTTCGGGCAGAGCATATTGAGAAGTCCACTGTCCAGTATTTCAAAGGTGTTGGCTGAGCTGTGCGAGTGGCATACACTGGGAGCTAGAGTGAAGGCATTGGAAGCCTGTGCGGGAGTAATCGGGCCTGATGTGTTTAAAATAGTGTGCCGCATTTCTTCTTTCGAGGATTCTGTTGTACAGGTTACTGTGGCTGAATGGGTTGAACCTGACCCTATGGCCAAAGAGAAATGGCGAGTGATGTCTTCTTTACAGCCTATCGTAGAGCAACGAGAACACTCGATAGTGGGTCCTAAAATGAATTTGGCGGATAGTGAGACTCAACATCACGGGTGTATTAATCGTCTTGCTGATGTTAGATTTAAGATTAGGCGGTTGTAGACGGAAGAATTGACCATAAATCTTGAGGTTGCCAGCCTTGACCTTGTCGTTAATCATAACCGTGTTGAGGTCGTACGACTCGAGAGTTAAGGAGAGGCGGTGCGCAAGAAAATGGCAGATTTAGAGACCGAACTTCATGACATCTCGGATCCTGTGCTGGTGCTAGCATAGGCAAAAGCTACAATGGAAGCAATGCAGAAAGATGTGATGCAGTTCATAACAGGGTGCTTGGAGAAGTTGTATTTTTTTTCTTTTGCTCTTTACAGTCATTATCAGACAAAAGCAATGTTAGGAATTTATTCTGAATGCTTAACTACTACTTGTATCTAATGTAATCGACATTAGAACTTGTTAATTGTGTGCTTCACTATCTAAAGTGATAACAATGATTATTTTGCTAAAGTACTACTTGGTGGTATGTATCTAAGATTAGCATGCATAAAATGATGCATTATATATGAGTTTAATGTAAGCTGAGCATATTAATTAAAACGTAAATGGAAAAATGCATAAAAGTAATACTTCCCTTTTACTTAGCCTGCGTATCCTTAGGTCATTGCTTTCAAAAGAGGTCCGTGTCATAAATCCAAAGTTTTCACCCAGCTCCTTGTTATCAAGTTTATCTGTTATCCTTCCTGACCTGCCTCCAGTCATTTCTTTCTGCAAACTTGAGTTTCTCATCATATATTGGGGCTTGCCCCCGGCCGTCTTCTTCTATAAACTTGAGTTTCTTATCATATATTGAGACTTGCCCCCAGTCGTCTTCTTCTATAAACTTGAATTTCTCATAATATATTGGGGCTTGCCCCTAATGTCTTTGGCTCACACTTTGCAAGATCACTTCATTCTGATGAGAAAGGTCTTGTGCTTTAGGAATCCATATAGAATACTCGTCTGATCATAATCTTTAATCACACATTCTTGTTGCAGATTTATTCATAAGAGAAAGTTGCCGATATTTTTAAGGTGAAGTGATACATAATAGAATGCCCCGATCATCTTCATACAATGCGTGTGTGTGTGTGTGTGTGTGTGTAATAGATTCCCAGCCCTAACTTGTCTTTATATAGAGTAGAAGAATATTACAATAATGATGAGGATATTTACTATAAAATATGAAAGCTGAATATATAGTGAGATGTTCTGATCATCTTCATATAGGACCAAGTGCGTATGTATAAAAGATCGATAATAATAGAATGTCCCAATTATCCTCACACAGAACAATATGTATAAGAGACCATCATCTTCATTAAGCAAAGGGATGCCAGAATACCAAGATACTAATAAGAGGGCCTGTGACAAAGATATAATAATGTAAGGATGTTGTGCTTCATGTAGGCTTTCTATGAGATATTTTCTTCTGGTTCAACTAGTTTGATAGAAATATAATGAGTCAATTGATGATTTATAGAGTCAATTCTTTGACATTCTTTAACCATGGTACCTATCATTAAGAGAAGTTATACGAGCATTTTATATTCATATGTGTGACAGCATGATGTGAGTGAATGTGTGAGTGAGTATGAAATATAGCATATAGATGAAATAAATGCATGAACGAACATAAGTATATCCCTATTTACTTTATACCCTATCAGAACTATTTGTAAGTGTTCACGACTATTCAAGTTTAGGAAATGGAGTCCTTGAGCGAACGTTTTTCCTATGTGATATCTATTGGAACTGTGATGGTCAGGGCTTTCTCAGACTCTTTAATCTTCAGACTGACTATGCCTTGATTTATCATCTTTTGTACCTTTCCTTTCAGAACGAAGCATTGCTCGGTCTTATGACCTATGCATCTATGATATTTGCAGTGATTGGGATCATCCACACGTCCCACTTTAGCTGGTCAAACCGGTTTTGGGAGTTGCAATTCTCCTTTTTCGATTAACTGCTCTATAATTGGGACAAGGTCCTCAATGTCAAATGTATACGGTCCATTCTTTTTATCTCGTTCACTGATTGTTATGTACTGTGACCTTTGAGGCTCTTTACCCTTGTCTTGTGTCTTCATTTCACTAATCTCTAGCTCATGCTTTAGATTCGGTCCCTTCCGGTTCCTAGGGTTCTTTCTTACGTCAACTCATGTCATCTTTCTCATTTCATGTCTTGACTCTTCCGCTTGAGACTGTGTTTTCGAAAGAGACTATTCTATCATGTGAACCTCTACAGCCAAGTTACGAAGGGTGAAAGAGATGTTACTTAGCAATTCGTATGGGACTATGGAATCCGAACTCAGTATACATGCATTTGTTTGTTCGAGATGGGTTTGACATCTCATTAGAACTGGTTCCTGTACTACCCCCGGTGCTTCTTCTTCCAACTGTCGGACAGGCGGAGTGATATTGGGGGTCGCATTCTGTGAGATCAAGGTGGATAGAGCCTCCTGAATTTCCTTCATCTGCCTGGATAACTCTTTATGAGCTTGGACCAATTCGCTAATCTGCTCTCGAATCGCTAATAATTCGACATCTTGTCCTGCCAGTTCCCTTTCTTCGACGGCCTGTACCATTGCGACTTGCACCGGTCTTTTGTGTATCATGGGCGCTATCGACACTACGGCTGATGTGTTCCAAGTAGTTTCTTCTTCTTTCATGTTAATGGCGCTGTCGTTGATCATTCATTGAATCCTGCCTTTTAAGATGAAGCAGTCCTCAGTCTTGTGGCTGATCACGTGGGGTATCTGTAGTAGTTGGGATGATCGATCATTTTTGCTTCTTCTAGACACTTGGATTCCAACAACCTTATCAGTTTTTCTTCAACCAACTGTTCCATGATCGGAACCAGGTCACCCATGTCGAAGGTATAGGGTTCATTCGCACGATTGCGTTCTTTTATCGTCGTACATCGTGGTTTTTGAAAACCCCTACCCTTGTCTTGCATTGTTGTCATCGACTTGGCTTCAACTTTGCATTTGGTAACAGGGCGCTTCCGACCCTTCGGACTTTTTCCCTTATCAATATAATTGGACGTTATTATCCTTCCGGCTTCTCTTCTGGGTTTCTCTGCTTTAAACTACGCTTTGAATGTGGCTCCTTCCACCAGGTGGGCTTTCATAGCCAGATTTCGGAACGTCGAGAAGTTGTGCCCGGATAAACTGAACGAAATCATCGCGTCCATAGCCTGCATGCACATTTTGACCTGCTCAAGCTCACTATGTAAGTCTCGGCATTGAGCGGCTATGGTTCGCCATCTGTTAATGAACTTCTCAATCGACTCCCCTTGTCTCTGCCAGATCAAGGTCAAGTCTGTCAATGAGACTTCTCGCTTAATGGAGAAAATTTTGGAGATGAACAACTCTTTCATCTGATCGCAGGACTTAACGAACCCCACAAGCAGTGACATGTACCACTGGAATGCCTTGCCAGTGAGTGTCGATCGAAACAACCTCAGACAATATTAGGGAACTGTTGACAGATTGCCTAACATCGTCATAAATTAAGTTATATGCTCCTCCAGTGACCCTCTACCGTCGAACCGTGGGAAATTCGGGCGTTTGAAGCTGTGGGGAAAGGGAATATCATCCACTTCGGGAAAATATGGTACCCGGTAAATATACTTTCCACTCTTCTCCTTCTCTTTCTCCTGACGCATCAAGTTCGAGACCATCTGGGATAGTTCTTCCCTCGTGACATGAGATGGTTACTGTAGCACGCGCTCGAACGTAACGTTCTTCGGGCGAGCCTGTGGCTCAGTGGCAGCCGACACTTCTGCTGCCCCCTGGGATTCTTCCATCGATTGTCGGGTGGGGATAGCTGGGCTTCTGGTTGCCCCCTGGGTGACTAAAGCTAATAAAGCTTCTTTCATCTCTCTCATTTCTCTGGCTGTGTCCTCCTGGACTTGTGTTAAAACTAGAAAAATGTTCATTGGTAGTTTTTCCTGTGTTTCTTTATTCTGGGAAATTTCTGAGTATAGAAACATTCATAGACAATCACAAGAAATCACAAAGTATACACGAGAAAGCATCGCAAGGTAAATTTTATTCCAGAGATTCCGAGATCTTTTACATTTCAGGAAGTGAACTGGTCACGAACCCTTAATTACATCAATAGATGATCACCCTTGCTTAGAAGGCAAAAGTAAATGAATGCATGCATCATAGATAAGTTAAAACATTAAGAGAGCATAAATGTAAATGAAACAAATCACAAACAATACAAAGATTTTTACGTGGAAACTCTTACGGGAGGAAACCACGACACAAAGCGACAAGATTCCACTATGAATGTAGTTATACAATGGGTGGATTATTAAGGAGGAAGCTCGAATAGATCGAGCAAGTAATTTAAATTGTCAGGGACTATGGTTTTGAGTTCACGGTCATAGCGACCAAGTTTCGAATTTCTTATGGACTAAGCCATCGTTTAAATCAGTTAAATGTACATCCCATGTTCTTTCGAGCATTCCTAGTTGAGAAGCAACCAGGATTTTAATCGAGTCATGTATCACAGTGTCACTGACCGTTTTTCTCGATGAGTGACTTTTAGGATATATGGCATGATTTCCATATAGTGCAACCAACGTCACTGAGCATTTCTGTTGGTGAGTGACTTTCAGGAAGACACACCATAGTTTCCATATAGTGCAACCAGTGTCACTGACCATTTATGTTGGTAAGAGACTTTCAGGAAGACACGTCATAATTTCCATATAGTGCAACCAGTGTCACTGACCATTTCTGTTGGTGAGCGACTTTCAGGAAGACACATCATGGTTTCCATATATTGCAACTAGTGTCACTGACCATTTATGTTGGTGAGTGACTTTCAAGAAGACACGCCTTGGTTTCCATATAGTGCAACCAATGTTACTGACCACTTCTGTTGGTGAGTGACTTTCAGGAAGACACGTCATGGTTTCCATATAGTGCAATCAGTGTCACTGACCATTTATATTGGTGAGTGACTTTTAGGAAGACACGCAATGGTTTCCATATAGTGCAATTAGTGTCACTGACCATTTCTGTTGGTGAGTGACTTTCGAGAAGACACGCCATGGTTTCCATATAGTGCAACCAATGTCACTAACCATTTTTGTTGGCGAGTGACTTTCAGGAAGACACGCTATGATTCCATATCGTGCAACCAGTGTCACTGAGTGACTTTCAAAAAGACACGCCATGGTTTCCATATAGTGCAACTAGTGTCACTAACCATTTCTGTTAGTGAGTGACTTTCAGGAAGACACGTCATGGTTTTCATATAGTGCAACCAGTGTCACTGACCATTTATGTTGGTGAGTGACTTTCAAGACGACACGCCATGGTTTCCATATAGTGCAACCAATGTCACTGACTATTTCTGTTGGTGAGTGACTTTCAGGAAGACACGCCATGGTTTCCATATATTGCAACCAGTATCACTAGTTTCCATATAGTGCAACCAGTGTTACTGACCATATCTGTTGGTGAGTGACTTTCAGGAAGACACGTCATGGTTTCCATATAGTGCAACCAGTGTCACTGACCATTTTTGTTGGTGAGTAACTTTCAGGAAGACACACCGTGGTTTCCAATAGTGCAACCAGTGTCACTGACCATTTCTGTTGGTGAGTGACTTTCAGGAAGACATGCAATGGTTTCCCTATAATGCAACCAGTGTCACTGACCATTTATGTTGGTGAGTGACTTTCAGGAAGACACGCCATGGTTTTCATATAGTGCAACCAGTGTCACTGACCATTTCTGTTGGTGAGTGACTTTCAGGAAGACACGCCATGGTTTACTAACTTGTTTGTTTTATTTTTAGGAATTATTCATAGCTGTGCATTCTTCTTCTCGGGTTTCATCCTTCCTTCTTTCCTCTTTTACTATTCTTTCTAGATTTTCTATTGTTTTTAATTAGAGTGTTATAATACCCATGCATGAATGGACACATCAATATGCTAAAATTCTTCTAGAGGATGAAAGGCAATCAATGCATAATGTTAGGGAACACTCCATGCATGATTATTTACATGAGAACAATGAACGTAAAGTTACATCCGGTAAAACACTTCATAATTATTGGAATGAGAACAATGTATATGATGTTCCAGCGGTTAACACATTGTGTGGGTATTGGAATGAGAACAATGTATATGATGTTCCACCGGTTAAAATGTTGCGCGAGTATTGGAATGAGAACAATGTATATGATCCTCCACCGGTTAGGTCGATGCATGATTGTTTGTATGGTTATGCTTATCAACAACCATACAGTGCCCCATCATACAATGCGAACGAACCTAATTGACGGAACTATCAAAATTTCAGTTGGAGAGATGGACCAACAATGAATGTTAACTATCCCCAAGGGCCCCCTATTTATATGTCTCCACCGAAAAAGACCCTCGAGGATACATTGCAAATGGAAAGCACTTCACAGATCATCAATGAGACAGAAACATTGACTGAGCACATGGAATCACACCTCACTAATGAGGAGGAAAGGACTCCCCTAGTCTAACCTCCGTTTAACCTTATTGAACAACTCGAGGTGCTTGATTTTAGTTCTTTCGATATACTTGTTGAGCGTGACGGAGATACTTTTACCTTTATATACAATGAAGAGATTCTAATGAAAATTGATGAACCTGAGAAATCCGAAAAATCTGAGGGTGATAATATGATTAGTGATGTTCAACAAGATGAAGAGTCAAAGTGTGCTTACGAGCCTATGGTCCCGTTTCCCCAAAGTTTAATCTCTTTTGAGCCTCTAGTTAATAATCATGCCATGGAAATTCTCCAACAAAGTGATTTTGATACAATCCACCAAATTGACATGCCTAATTTCATTGTGGAAGAAGAGTCCTCCTTGAGTGAATACTCTGACTCTTGTGAAGATTGCTTGGATCACTTTAAGGACTCGGACGATCCAATAATTCAAGAAATAGTGATTGCCTTGCAAGATCCTACCCCAGTGCCTGAAAAGTCATTTTCCACTAATTCACAACTAATACAATCTATTGTGGAAGCACTGAAAAATTCTGATCGTATGGAGAAGACACCACCATTTAAAGAATCATTAATTGAAGTCTCTCCATCGCTTTGGTCCTTCCAGACTGAAGTGGACCATTACTGGGAAGATCCATTTTTGATAAACCATTGCCCAGTTAATGCATTAAGGAGATATCTTCTTGATGATGTCTCCTTCACTTGTACATGTGGTGGAAATTTCTATTGGCCCACAATGATTAAGAACACCCATGTACATTGCCGAGCAGGCTATGGATGGTCCTAATGTGAAATTTGTTGAAATACATGATGATCCTGCTCCAATCTATTTCTTTGATTGATCTCCTCGTCTAATGGAGATCCATTTCCCTGCTTTCCTAGTATAAATTAGTTTAGATTAGGATTTCTTGTCTTTGCTTATGATTAGGTATGAATAAACTCGCTCTTTGATAATTCTATCAGGTACTCTCTCACTCACTCCTCATTTTTGTCGTTGCTCTCATATTATGTTGCATATTTTTAACATTGAGGACAATGTCGAATTTAGGTTAGGGGTGGGAATTCCTGCGGAATTTTATTGAGAATGTTGTTAATTTTTTTCTGGTTTTACGTTATTTTGAAGAAGAAAAATTCTATGAATTTATGTGATTTTGAAATAATTTGATTAGTAGAATGAAAAGGCATTTAGTAGTGAGAATGTTTGAGTCTAGAATTTAGTTACTTTAGTGAATTTCAAAATTGAGTTCTTTTCATTAATTTTCCATAAGAAAATGATAAACATTGATTGAGTCATGAATTTTCACAGTTCACATCTAGCTTGCACTACTAGGATTTGGGTTTGATACTATAATGTTGACTTGATGATTGTTAAGATACACACACACACACACACACACACACACACACACACACAGAGTAATTTGGGGCAAGGATTTTCATCCATTACCATTACCATTACAGAACATTACCTTAGTACGAAGTGAGCCTTTTGGAGTCTTCTACTATCGGTTATTGATTTAAAAAAAAAAAAAAAAAAGAACTAGCAAAAAAAAATAGTGGCATCGAAAATGGCTACCTATTGACACAAGAAATGGAGATAGTGTGAAAGTCGTCGATGAAAAAAATCGAAAGCTGAAAAAATATTGAAAGAACAATAGCAAAGTTCGAAATCAGTGACTTAGTTAATCTGACCATTCTCTTCAATCATCAGCGTTAATATGAAAGTAGAAGACTGAACCCCTAGTTGTGTTAAGGCTAGATTTCACTATACACCATGAAACTCAATGTTTAGAATGTTTTTATTGAATCATTAATGCTTTGAACTCGATTAAGTTGTTTACTAAGTAGTTAGAATTTAGGTTTATATATTTTCAAAACCCTATGCCTTTGAAACTCTACTATTTAGATAACATGAAGCATCACATAAATACATTGAACCTTTTCTTCTCTTTATCTTTGTTTTATTAGGAAATAAGAGAAGTCTCGAGATTGTCTCCATTGGTGAAAGCTGTCCAGGATATGATTGATTGCATTGTTTTAAAATATCCTTGGATTATTTTCGCATGTTTTGCTCGAGACTAGCAAAATGCTAGTTGGGGAGTGTGATAAGTACCTAATATTATATAATTAACCCTAGATCTTTAGAGTATTATCATTGTTTTCTTGGTTATTATCTCTCATTAGATATGTTTTTGCCATTCAGGTGATTAATGGAGGCTGAAGGAAATCTGAGCCAATCAGGACGTCTCAGAGCCTTAAAGTGATCAAGATCAAGTGTGAAGCGGTCCTGCAAGAAATTGGGCTGTAAAGATCGAAGATTAGACCAATTGTGCATCAATGCGGGCCACACTTTCATGAGCATCAGATCAATGTCCCTATGGTCCGGCACTATGGAGCCATCTCCATCTCAAATGTGTAGCAAGCACCAAATACCTCCAGCT
The DNA here is from genome assembly GCA_003013855.2 of Liriodendron chinense. Taxonomy (NCBI): domain Eukaryota; kingdom Viridiplantae; phylum Streptophyta; class Magnoliopsida; order Magnoliales; family Magnoliaceae; genus Liriodendron; species Liriodendron chinense. The sequence goes on along the minus strand of ML058492.1, from coordinate 1,137,788 downwards.
GCATCTTTACCGTCCAGACAAGTGGACGTCATCATCACGCACCGCTGCCACCGCATCTCCATTCAACCGTCCAGTTCAGTGGACCCCACAAACTCTAGCACGTGCCAACAACCTGATCTTCAAAGACCAGCAGCCTCCAAGCTTCAGCATCTCCACCTTCATCCGACGTGCAAAGCACACTGTCCATCACCTGGCCCACCTTGCACGTCAGCAACAACAGTGGACCCTACATGATCACGATTCGTTCAGCAATGGACGACTAGCATCAAGTGGACCGTCCATCTCCAGCAAACTCCAGTCGTTCATGCATCTGCAGCATCCAGCTTAAGTGGACCCCAATCTGCGGCTGTCCATTGCTGAACGGATGGTGATCATGTAGGGTCCACTGTTGTTGCTAACATGCAAGGTGGGCCAGGTGGACCACACTTTCAAGGGACGTTTAAGCAGCAAGACTTTTTGGATGTTCTTCACCAGTCAGCATACAACCTTCACACGTGCAAAGGTGGCCAACCTGCATCACACGTGCTGAGCACCAGCAGTGGAAATCATCTCCATTGTCCATCTATCCAAGACAATCCATGGACGGTTCTTCAGCTCCACATGTGTCATCACTAAGGGATGGGCGTCCTTCCTCATCACACATGCATCTCCATGGCCATCTGATGAACATCCAAGCCTCACACGTGCTGCAAATCACGTCCTAGCTGCAGCAAGATCACCACCGTCCAGATCTTCAACACCCATCATCCAGATGATCCAGATGGACCACATAAGCCAACATCAGCCAAATTAATGGCCAGCAAACAGCTCTAATCCAGCCATCAATCGTCCACATGGACAACGATCCAATACCATCCACTCACTGCTCGTGTACATCAGCAGTCCAGCAGGTGGACCACCGGATTAATGGTCAGGATTATCAGAAGCGTTAATCAATGGTTGAAGGAGTTCCAACGTCCTAGCAGCTCACAACAATTCCAACTGATCAACAACATCGTCCATTATCTGGAAGCAACCCATCTTCAATGGACGGTCCAAATTATTCAGATTCTCCATGTCTAACATGTGGACCCAGTCAACTCCAACTCATCATGGAGTTAACTCACCTTGCCATTTTCCATCCTTGGGCCAAGCAAATGCTTTCTCCATCCTCTTCCATCCATAAGCTCCAAACCTAGACAAAACTTTGCTTTAGGTTTGGAGTGACACCTAGGCTTGGAGTGCTTTTCTTGCCACATGTCATCCCAAGCCTAACTCAAAGCCCAAACCTAGAGGAAATTTGCTTGGAGTGCCACCTAGGCTTGGAGTGCCATATAAGCTTCTCAAGAGGCTATAAAAGGAGCACTCCTCTCAGCCATCCCTAAAAATCCCATTCTCTACAACTCTCTCTTCTCTAATCTTTCTTTCTTTCTTTTGTAGTTTTGTGGAAGTTTAGTTTTTCTTTTGTAATAGTCTTCCATTTGCAGAATGGTAGGCTAAACTCCTAGCTAAGGCTAGGGGTGAAGCCTTTGAAGAAATTTGCAAGCTTCGGTTCTTTTAGTTCAATAGTTGTGCTCGAATGTTGGAGTTCTCTTTGGTTGATTAGTTTGGTTATCCACCTTGGCAGACACATTATTGTGCAAGCCCCTTGATCCATCATTGACTCCGGGCATGTTGGATGCTTGGGATCCCTTTCACACCAATTAGCTAGTTCATGATCGATAAAGCCACTTTATCCATCATTGACTCCGGGCATGATGAATGCTTTAGATTCCCTATAGTTATCGAGCTAGTGCAGGTAAAGTCATCGATCTGTAAAATTCCTTAATCCATTATAGACTCCGGGCACATTGGATGCTTTAGATTCCCTGCGATTGATAAACGAGATCTTAATGGTTGGATCGATCAATCAAAGCCTTTTATATTATAAGTATGTATTTGATCGTATGATTTGTGATCTTATCGATTGACTTTTTGGCAAAGTTGTTGATCTATATAATTTCTTGATCCATTGTCAACTCCGGGTACAATGGATGCTTGGGATTCCCTACGATCAACAAACTAGTGCTTCATGGTTAGATCAATCGGTTTAGATAACCATCTTTTATGAAATATACAAGTGGTTTAACAGTTTCATCTTCCGACTGGAATGAATCTTCTTTCGATTCCAGTTGAGTTATAGTTGAACCAATGAATCAAGATTTGTGAACTTATCAAAGGTGGATCCTTAATGCCTTAGCCCCTTTTTTCTATTTTTGTCTTTATACACACAACTTGCTCCACTCTCATGGATAATTCAGATTTTATCTCTCCCACCTAAACTAATTCCTCTAAGTGTTCTTAACCTCAATCCCTGTGGTTCGATCTCAGTCTCACCGAATATTTTACTACTTCGCTACCTGCACTTGGGTGTGCAATCTTCGAATTGTAGCATTGGTGAGTGACTTTCAGGAAGACACGCCATAGTTTTCATATAGTGCAACCAGTGTCACTGACCATTTCTGTTGGTGAGTGACTTTCAGGAAGACACGCCATGGTTAAAATATAGTGCAACCAATGTCACTGACCATTTCTGTTGGTGAGTGACTTTCAGGAAGACACGCCATGGTTGCCGTGCACAACATAGTGTCAGTATCCGTTACTACGAACGGGTGACATTAGAAGGCATATCATGGCTGCCATATGATATAACACAGTGTCACTAACCGTTTCTGTCGGTGAGAGTGACTTTCAGGATACATCATAGCTGCTACATGGTACAATGCAGTGTCACTAACCATTTCTGTTGGTGAGTGACTTTCAGGAAGACGCATTATAGCTACCAAATGGTACGACATAGTGTCATTGACCGAGACTATGGACGAGTGACTACTTGAAGACACATTTATGGCTATTGGGTGGTACAACACAGTGTCACCGATCATTTCTGTTGATGAGTGACTTTCAGGAAGACGCACCACTATTACCTTAACTTCTCAACTGACGTATCCCGCTTTGAATGAGACGTACATCAACTGGTCTTAGCGATGGTAGTTTATAATGAAGTATTTCAGATAATTTAGAACTATTTGATTATGGCTTTCAATGATAACCATAGTCCCTTTGATTTAGTTTCGTGTCTCGATCTATGTTTGCTCGCCTCAAGTGCAAGGCTTGCAATGTAGTAATAATCTCGGTAAGACCGAGGTCGATCCACAGGGAATTAGGTAAACCAATCCAAGCTATTTCAGCAACTGAAATTCAGCAATTATTGGATTCAAATTCAAAAACTAACTTAAAACACTAACTTGTAAAATCTGTAATTTAAACAGAACTAAGGCCTCAAGGATCCACTTATGGTAGCCCCCATGTGAATTCATTCATTCAAGCATAACACAACTAGAATTGAAGTTCTATCTCTCTTCTAGTTGAAAGATATAGCATTCAAACACAAACAATCCCCACTTAAGTTGAAGAATAAAATTCTAGCCTTAATGAAGCACGTAGAAGTCAAATATATAGCCTTCGAAGTAATGACCATGCCAATGGACTATGGTATGCTCAGGGATTATTACAATTCGAATCTAATTAATCCAAACATGATAATCTCAGAGAATTGCAAGGAACCCATGTCCGAAGCACATGAACTCTCATAAAACATACAAAAATACCAACTTTTATTTAAACTAGAACTTAAAATCCAACTTAAAGTAAAGTATTTGAATTAAAACGAATTCAACATGATTACTACTCACAAGCTTTACCTCTTAGCCTTAGCTAAGAGGTTCTAACCGAGCATTATCATGCTTTAACTAAAAATAATGAAAAACTAATTAAAAGCATAAGAAAACTAGAAAAATCCTAATTTGAGGGGTTGCGAACGCTCCACGATGCTCTCCTTCAATTACCACGAACTTAAAATTCTTCTAGGATACCTCAAGAACGTGCTAGAGGTGCCCTTTTATAGCAAAGACGGCCACCGACTTGAAATCTTCTGAAATTGCGTAACTTTTTACGCAGCTGCACAGATAGGTCCGATTGATCGAAGCTCCCTCTGATTGAACGGACTATGATATCCGATTGATCAGACGACGATCTGATTGATCGTAAAAGTGTCCAGAGAGTTGCTGTTCCTGTTGCTATTTCTGATTGATCGGATAGGATTTCGATTGATCGAAGACCTCTGATCGATTAATCGGAGATCCTCTAATTGATCGAAATTATGTCCAGTGAGATATTCAAAATTCGATTTTTCTGGTAAGTCCGATGGGTGGTCCGATCGATCAGAGATCCATCGGAACATCCTCCGGTTGATCGGAGACCTATCGACAATCCATCGGAGCTTGCTGTTTCTTCATTCTTCTCTGCATTCTCTTTGGACTTTCTTCGTCATTCTTTGGCCCACCTTTGATCACCAACAAAAGGTTTCTAAGTGAGTCTTTTAAGTATCAATTGAGTGAAGTCTCTCTTTCGTTCCTACATTCACAAAACATGCATTAGATGGGTATAAATTAGAGGCTCAACACACACCCCAACCAGCATTTTGCTAGTCCCGTGCAAAACAAGCATGAAAAAATTCCTTTCTCTAAAAAATCAACTCTCTCTTGGAAACTATGTTTCTATAGACTTTTAAACATATAAGTGTAAAAATAAAATAAAAAACTAAATGATGAGAGATTAAATTCCTAAATTTTCCAAACATAATAAGTGTTTCCATAGAATCCCCATCGATTTATCGACAAATAGCTGAATTTGAACATGTATGGTCTAGTGTGCATTGTGCATGTTCATCTCATGACTTTCTAGGATTACCTTCCTTATAAATCAGCTAAACCAAATATCTAAGAGTGTATAGATCAACCAATTGCTTATGACAGGAATTTGCCTTACCGTTCCTTCGACGGTTTTCACACTACTTTCCATTTCTAGCTTTGGTTATGGGTAGACCATCCCCTGGTTAGTAATAGGTAACCCTTTTTGGAATTTTTCACAAATATTCAATAAATATCCATACTTTCTTTTTTCCTTTCTCTTTTCTTTTCTTTCCTTTTCTTTTCTTCATGTATTAGATAAGATTTTTAGAAGTCAATATCTTTCGTTCTTTTCTCTTATTTTTACTTGAACAAGGATGGACAAAGTACCCCGGCTTAGTTCCTTAACACCTTAATTCTCAGTCTAACAAATCCACAAATCTACTAATCCCTTCGAATCATGAGAATTGTGTAATGTGATCTAGACTCAAAAGTATTCAAATGTTCTATCAATCAAACAAATAGGGAGATTCACATATAAAACTATTCTATTTAAGATAATTTATAGATTTCGAAATAATATCAGTTCATATTTCATCCTTTCATACTCATGACATCTCAAGTCCATAGAAAAAAGTTTTCCAAAAGTATTTTGGTGTTTTAGAAAATTGAAAATTTTCTACAAAAACCTTACTCGAAATGTCCACAAACTACTAAATGAGGAATCTCATCTCACTCCCCAACCAAATCTTACATTGTCCTCAATGTAAAAAGATATGCAATAAGCATGATCATGAGATCAATGGTAGAATAAAAGAGAGTGAGAACGAGAGTACCTGAGAGAGTCGATCATAGAAGTCTACCTCCGGTATCAAAATCTACAAAAGCAAATAAAAATAAAACAACAAACTAAAACTAATCTACTCTATACCTCCGTATGACTATGAGATCAATCATCCTATTACACAGATCATTCAAAGTGATGGACATGTCCTCTAAATCAAATTTCTCAACGAATGGTTTAAGGCATTGTCCGTTCACTTTAAAACAGTTACCATTCATCGCATTTTCTATCTCGACAGCCTCATGAGGAAAAACGTCTTTAATAATATATAGGCCAGTCCATCAAGATCTCAATTTTTTCGAAAAAAGATGAAGTCAAGAATTGTACAAAGCACTTTCTGACCTTCATGAAAAGATTTTTTGAAGATGTGTTTGTCATGAAAGGCCTTCAACTTACTCTTGTAAATCCTTTAGTTCTCATAAGCGTCATTCCAGATCTCGTCAAGCTCATTCGATTGGAGTTTATGAAGTGAGTTAGGCTTGTCAACATTAAAGTTCAATGCCCGAATTGCCCAATAAGCTTTGTGTTCAAGTTTCACAGGCAAGTGACAAGCTTTCCCATAGACAAGTCTATAGGAGGACATTCCAATGGGGGTCTTGTAAGCAGTACGGTGAGCCCAAAGAGCATCAACTAATCTCAGCGATCAATCTTTGCGATCCGATCTCGCCGTCTTTTCTAAAATTTATTTAATTTTTCAATTAAAAATTTCAACTTGCCAACTTGTTTGTGGGTGGTATAGGGTACTCACTTTGTGTTTAATGCCATATTTCTTCATTAACGCTTCGAAAGGCCTATTACAAAAGTGAGAACCACCATCACTTATGATGGCTCGAGGCGTTCCAAATCTGGAAAGTATGTATTCTTTAAGGAACTTTAAAATCGTACGATGATCATTAGTTCTACATGGAATAGCCTCTATCCACTTGGACACATAGTCTACGGCAAGTAATATGTAGACATGTCCAAAAGATGAGGGGAATGGTCCCATGAAATCGATGCCCCAACAATTGAAGACTTCGAGATGTTGAATTGGGTTAAGGGGCATCATATTCCGACGAGACAATCCTCCTAGCTTTTGACAATGCTTGCATGCTTTGCAAAACTCGTGGGTGTCTCTAAACAAAGTGGGCCAATAAAAATCACATTGCAAAATTTTTGTGTTCAACCTCCAATTTATACATGATCTAGCCCATTACATCGCATTATATGCATGGTTTGCATAGCTAAAAGACCCATCTAATGCTTGTTTTGTGAATGTAAGATTGAGAGAGAGACTTTGCACAAATGATAACTAAAAGAGCATATTTAGGAGCCCTTTGATGAAGACCCAAGGTGGGCCAAAGAAAGAAGAAAGCAAGGAGAGGAGAGAGAAGAAAGAAAGAAAGAAAGAAAGTGTGAAAAGGAGAAGTTCGACCGGTTATGACCGATCGGCCAAGGGAACCACGACCGGTCGGCCACCCCCTGCTGACCTCTCAACATTGCTGGACAAAGGACCAGTTTGGTCCAACCGGTTTTGACCGGTCGGCCACAGGCTCCCCTCTCTTATGCAACTCGCTGGAACAAGACCAGCTTGGTACGACCAGTCAAGACCGGTCGGCCAACAGGTCGGGCACCCATTTGAAGCCTCTAGACTGTCCCCCTGCACAGGTCCGACTGGTCAAGACCGATCGGCTAGTGCATATTCTGCAAGAACTCTGAATTTTCAGCAACTTGCACAGCAAGTTTCGAATTTTGTGCACAGTGCATAAAGGGGTGCGAATTCTGGAAGATTCTGACGCGGTAGAGCCTCTTCACTATAAAAGGACACCTAGGCTCTCTTCCTAGGGCATCATAGAAGTAGAGGAACTTTGTGGGAGGTGAAGAGAGCCGTCGTGGATCATCTGCAACTCTCCCGAATCTGGGTTTTTATGCTTTTTAGTTTGTTTTTCATTGTTTCTAGTTAAAGCATGATAATGCTCAGCTAGAACCTCTTAGCTAAGGCTAAGAGGTAGCTAAGAGGTGAAGCTTGTAGGTAGTGATCATGTTGAATTCGTTTTAATTCAAGTAACCCCTAAGCAAACCATTGTCCATTGGCATGGTTGTTACTTTGAAGGCTACATATTCGATTTCTATGTGCTTCAATAGAACTAGAAGCTTATTCCTCAACTTGAGTGGAGATTGTTATGTTCGAAAGCTATATCTTCCAACTAGAAGAGAGATAGAACTTCAATTCTAGTTGTGTTATGCTTGGATGAGTGAATTCACATGAGGGCTCCCACAAGCATCGCAGCCTTGTGAATTTGTTCACTTGAGGCCTTAGTTCCGTTAATTACAGATTTTACAACTTTTTTAAATTAATTTATGACTTGAACTTCTAAATTGATTGAATTTGAAGCTGTTGAGATAATTAGAATTGGTTTACCTAATTTCCTGTGGATCGACCTCGGTCTTACCGAGATTTATTACTACATCACAGCCTTGCACTTGAGGCGAGTGAACAAGTTTTTGGTACCGTTGCCGGGAAATTTAGATAAATGGTTCTAGATTGTTTTAGTGGCTGTAGAAGTAGACGTAGATAGTTTTTTTCTGATTTCCTAGGACTAACAAATTGTTTTGTTATGTAAGAATTCTTCCATAGTTCAAGCGAATCGGGTAATATTCTTCTAACTTGGTGCTTTTTACAGATTTTTCGATTTTCAGATTTTGGTTAAATTCTTTTTTAGGACTTAGGATTAGTTTTCTTTTGTCTAATATTGGAATATGACTCTGATTTTCTCCATATACACAAAGGCAATTTTGTTGTGTAAACAAAACACATCTCCGTGCAAAAGGATTTCGTCAACAAGAGGGACTTGACTATACTGAGACATTCAATCCCATTGTTAAACATACCTCTATTCGTCTTGTCCTTTCTCTAGCTGTAAAATGGAATTGGCCCATACGAAAGCTAGATGTTCAAAATGCGTTTCTACATGGATTCCTAAATGAGGATGTTTATATGGAACAACCCCAAGGCTTCATTGACCCGGATCATCCCAATCATATATGCAAGCACCAAAAATCCATTTATGGGCTCAAACAAGCCCTTAGAGTGTGGTTTTAATAACTCTTATCTTTTATTGAAGATCTTGGCTTTGTTGGTTCTACTGCCGATCCTTCTCTATTCAGCTATCACAATAAGGGGGTAAGTCTCATCATGCTTATCTATGTTAATGACATAATGACATCATCATAACCAACAACAACATGGACCACTTGTGATGTCTCCTACGCCAATTAGGAACATGTTTTGCGATGAAAGACCTTGGGCCTCTAAGTTACTTTCTGGCCCTTGAGGCCCACTTTACCAAAGAAGGTCTTTACCTCACTCAAACCAAGTACACTGTGGATCTATTGATCAAATGTAAAATGGATGGCACGAAACCATATGCATTACCAGTTGCTGTTGGTAGTAAACTATCAATCCATGATGACGACCCACTCAACAATCCAACGGAGTATCGCAGTATTGTGGGGGCTTTACAGTATCTATCTCTCACTCGATCCAACATTGTGTTCCCTGTTAATCAAGTGTGTCAGTTTATGCATAAACCCACTACCACTCATTAGGCCGCAGTCAAATGCAGCCTACGGTATCCCAAAGGAACTGTCAATCAGGGGTTATTCTTTCAATCTGGGTTAATCAAAGTTCAGGCCTACTCATATGCTAATTGGTTTGACAGTCCTGATGATTGAAGGTCCACAGGTGGGTATTGTGTATATCTCGAACCCAATATTGTCTCATGGAGCGCCAAGAAGCAATCCACAATTTCTCGTTCAAGTATAAAATCTGAATATCGTTCCTTAGCTCATACTGCCCCTGAGATATACTAGATGCAGAAGTTATTTCGTGATCTTCAAATCTTTCTTCCTCATCCACCATTGATATGGTGTGATAACATTAGTGCCATCTCTCTTGTCGCAAATCCTGTCTTTCATGCTCGAACAAAACACATCGAAGTTGATTATCATTACATTCGCGACAAAGTGGTCCGCAAAGAGATTGACGTTCGTTATGTTTCCACCAATGATCAAATCGCGGATATCTTCACCAAAGGACTCACTTCCGCCCGTTTTCAAAAACTCAAGGATAAGTTAATGGTCTGAAAGCAACCCATCAACTTGAGGGGGTATTTAACCAAGCTAGCATATACAACTCAGCTCATGAGTCTGTACAGCAAGAGCACTTGCAATCCAACTGTAATATAATCAACAAAATTGTGAAAAATAAGGAAATGTAATACATTGAACAAAATTTAAGGGTACAATTTTTATTTTTTCGATTATTCAATCATAACCGATCATCAGGTGGGTCATCTAGTCCATTAAAACCAAGGCTTGTGACAATCCATCTATTGGATCATCAATTCTAAACCATGGATCATCAATCCAAACCATTTAAATTGAATTGTAATTGATTTATTACCAAATCCACTATAAAAAAAATAGTTCATTAATGGACGGATTGTCAAATCTTAAGTTGTGAGCATCAGATCACATGATCTATTTAATGATCACCTTTCACTTTGTTCCCTGAAGCATTAGCATTGAAATGATACAAGTCTCATAGTCTGATCATGAGAAATTATCTCTATTGACGGCCTGAAACGTTGATGGCCATAATTATCTGATGATATAGTATGATGTAGTGGACCACTATGCAGTTAAATGATTCTAATATGCTTGTTATATGTAGATCATATGAATCATATGTTTAGATTTATCGTGCATACATCCATGGCCTATCATCATAAAAATAATTTATCTCATTTATTGCATATATTATTTTAACCACTAAGATTTGGCTAGATAGAGTGACCATGGGCCCTCTTGAGTCTCAGTATATTTCATATTCAAAACTTTGTATGTGGTAAAAACCTCTTAAGAAAGCCTTGTATATTATTTTTTTTTAATTCTTGATAAAAAAAAAATTAATTAGCTTAATTGGTTGGAAATTTAAGCATAAAGTGTCTTAATAAGAGATCAAGGGATCAAATATTAGGAATGTTATTTTTCCTTCTAAAGAGATTTTTCTTTTTCAATTTTTAAAAAGAAGTAATGTAAGAGGCCTTAAAGAACCTTAAAGGGAGTAACACCTTTACCTTAAGGGCCTGTTTGGATTCACTGAAATGGTGGGGAAGGAAATAGGGTTTCTCGAGAAACCATCTTTCCACCGTTTGTAAACATCAAAACGGTAGGAAAGGATAGGAAATTCAATTTCCCAGCGCTCTATATTTCCCACAAAATTGGCCTTTTATTTTCTCAGCTAGACCCATCGGAAAGGAAGTTTCCTTTCCCACGCTTTCTTTTCCATAGTAACCCTTTCGGCAATAGCGAATTAAGTGCAACCTCACACATGATGGTGCTGCCCTTACCGTGGGGCTCACCTCAATGTATTACTCCATATCCACACCGTCCATCTGTTTTGTCATGTTATATTAACGCATGAAAGTAAAAATGAAGTAGATCTAATCTCAGGTGGACCACACCATAGAAAACAGTGATGATTGAATGCCCACCATTAAAAACTTTTTGGGGGCCACAAAAGTTTTGGATGAAACTTGTATTTGTTGTTTTTCCCTTCACACAGGTCTGTGTGACCTAATTAACAAATTTGATGGCAACTAAACATTGCACTGGACCCTGAAAACTTTTTAGTGGTAGGCATTCGAACACCATTATTTTCTGTGATGCGGTCCATCAAAGATTTTGATCTCCCTCATTTTTTTGCTCATACCCTAAAACGAGCGGGCAAAATGGATGGATGGTGTGGCTAAAACACATACATCACGGTGGGGGTCACATATCTTTCACACCACCTACCAATATCTTTTCAATTGGCTACCGTATCTCATTGAAATAATTCGTCCATAATTTTCCTAAAATTAAGGGGTTAAATAATTCTCATTAAATGAGTTTCATGCGGCCCTAACATGCACTCCATGTCCAATCCACTCCATTCAGCATGATCATTCCTCAATGTTATGCACTAGGACAAAAAATCAGTTGGATCCACAATCCTTTTGGGCCACACCACAAGAAAATATGTGAGCCACATGGTTGTTAAAGTTGAACCATTGGACACTTTTTCTAACCATCCATCTTTTTTAGATGGTGTACCTTTTTTTTCATAATGTTAGCCTCCTAATCATACATGTGTTGACGGTCATTGATCAAGACATTGCCACTCTATAGACTATAAGTGTATCTTTTCATAGTTAGACAGGGAATGGTGTACAGATTACAACCGAATGAATTTTTCAAAAAAAAAAAATATTTTATCAAACATATGATTTGGAAAAGGATATCAATTTTCCTGAGAAAATATTATTGATAAATGAATAGCAAAAATAGTATTTCCTTTCCCACACTTTCATGGAAATAAAATTTCTTGAGAGATACAATTTCCTTTCCCATCTTTTTCACAAATCCAAACAGCCTTAAAGGAAACCACATTTTCCACGTTTCCCTGGGAAGAGGCCTTAGACGTGTAGTGCATGAGAGAGAGAGAGAGAGAGAGAGAGAGAGAGAGAGAGAGAGAGAGAAGGCGCGATCAACGATCTTCACATCCATCTGCTTCAACTGTGAAAGTATGTCCTTTACCATTTCTCTTAATTATTGAACTTGATCTTACATACATCAAGTGTACCCCCCCATTAACCTTGATGTATGGCAATCCATCACATCAGCCATGATCATGTGGTGGGGCCCACTTTAAAGGGTACCTGTGCGGCCCACCACATGATCATGTGATGATCTTACATATATCCCAAGAAATGTCCAAGGTTAGATCCCAAAGAACAAATATAATCACTTCTATACCAATCCATGCCATACATCAAGGTTGATGGTGGGGTACACTCGATGTATGTAAGATCAAGTTCATTAATTAAGAGAAATGGTAAAGGACATACTTTCACAGTTGAAGCAGATGGATGTGAAGATCGTTGATCGTGACCTCTCTCTCTCTCTCTCTCTCTCTCTCTCTCTCTCTCTCATGCACTACACGTCTAAGGCCTCTTCCCTTCTTATATGCATGAGAGCGAAATGTGGAAAACATGGTTTCCTTTAGGGCCTATTTGGATTCATTGAAACTGTGGGAAAGGAAATAGGGTTTCTCGAGAAACCATCTTTCCCTCGTTTGCAAACACCAAAATTATAAGAAAAGAGGGGAAATTCAATTTCCGACTCAATCAATTTTCCTTCAAAATTGCTTTTTTATTTTCTCACCCATACCAATAAGAAAGGACATTTCCTTTCCTACGATTTCTCATAGCCAACTAGGTGACCCAAGGCGATGTAGCCTTTACCATGGGCTCACCTTGATGTATGTATCCTATATCCACACCGTCCATTCATCTTTTCAGATCATTTGAGTGCACGAACCCAAAAATGAAGCAGATCCAAATCTCAGGTGGACCATATTATCAAAACAGTGGTGATTGAGCACCCCACCACTGCAATGTTTATTTTCCATCTAAACTGTTGATAAGGTTATACAATCTTGGGTGAAGATAGAAAAAAATCACCATAATTCAAAACTTTTATGGCCCATAAGAAGTTTTTAATGATCAGTCACCACTGTTTCATATGGTATGGTCCACTTGAGATTTGGATTTGTTTCATGTTTAAAATTAGGCCCTAAAATGATATGAAAACACAGATGGACAGCGTGGATATAGAATAACATTAAGGTGGGCCCCACGGTAAAGACCGTAATGTCTTAGGTGAGGCCGTTGCGACAACTAATTAACTCCCTGTTTTTTAGGAATTGGATGCGTGATTGTGCAAATCGGCGTTGGAAATGGTTTATAAGACATTATCATGCACGTGTTTTATCCATGCCGTTCATCCATTTTTCTAGCACATTTTAGGACATGAGCCAAAAAATGAGGCAAATCCAAATCACAAGTCGACCACATCATTGTAAACAGTTGTGATTGAATGCCCACCATTAAAAACTTATTTAGGGCCACAAAGGTTTGGATCAAGCTGATATTAGTGGTTTCCCTTTGTAATGGTCTATGTGACCTGATTAACAAGTTAGATGGTAACTAAACATTATGATAGGCCTTAAAAAGTTTTTAATGGTAGGTGTGCGACCAGAATTGTTTCCCATAACATGGTCCGCTTGAGATTTAGATATGCTTCAGTTTTGTGCTAATGCCTTAAAATGAGCTGGAAAAATGGATGGATGTTGTGGACATAACACATACATCATCTTGGGCCCACATGCCATTTCCATCACCAACATTGATGGAATTGGAAGGGTCACACTACCACCGTATCCCACTGAAATAGGTAGCAGATTAGGTGATGCTTTGGCCTCATCTAAGACAGTATAGCCCTTATAGTAGGGTTCGCCTTGATGTATGTATTCTACATCCACACCGCCCATCTGTTTTCCTAGGTCATTTTAGGGCATTAGCACAAAAATGAAGTAGATCCAAATCTCAGGTGGACCATACCATCGGAAACAATGGCGATTGAATGTCCATCATTAAAAACTTCCTAGGGCCTACGGTAATGTTTCCATAATGTTTAGTTTACATCCTTTACAGGGTTAAATAAACCTTGATGAAGGGAAGAAACAAATATCATCTTGGGCCCACGTACGATTTCTAAATCTTTGAGACTTGAAATTGTAATCAAAAGAATTTCTCAAGAAAGTTTTATTTTGCCAAACATATGATTTAAAAATAAAAAAAAATTCTCGTGAAAATGTTGTTAATAAACAAACATGAGAAATAATATTTCATTTCCCACGCTTTCTTGGAAATAAGGTTTCTTGAGAAATACAATTTACTTTCCAACCCTTTCTGTAAATCCAAACAGGCCCTTAAGGTAAAGGTGTTACTCCCTTTAAGGTTCTTTAAGGCCTCTTACGTTACTTCTTTTTAAAAATTTGAAAAAGAAAAAATCTCTTTAAAATGAAAAATAACATTCCTAGCATTTGATCCCTCAACCTCTTACTAAGACACTTTATGCTTAAATTTCCAACCAGTTGAGCTAATTAATTTTTCTTATTAAGAATTAAAAAAAAAAATAATATACAAGGCTTTCTTAAGAGGTTTTTACCACATACAATGGTTTTGAATCTGAAATATATTGAGACTCAAGAGGGCCCATGGTCATTCTATCTAGCCAAATCTTAGTGTTTAAAATAATATATGCACTAAATGAGATAAATTATTTTCATGATGATGGGCCATGGATGGATGCATGATAAATCACAATTTCACATGTACAAAAGGTAAATCTAAACATATGATTCATATGATCTACATATAACAAGCATATTAGAATCATTTAACTGCATAGTGGTCCACTACATCATACTATATCATCAGATAATTATGGCCATCAACGTTTCAGGCCCTCGATATAGATAATTTCTCATGATCGAGACTATGAGACTTGTATCATTTCAATGCTAATGCTTCAGGGAACAAAGTGAAAGGTGATCATTAAATAGATCATGTGATCTGATGCTCACAACTTAAGATTTGACAATTCATCCATTAAATGAACTATTTTTTGTAGTGGATTTGGTAATAAATCAATTACAATTCAATTTAAATGGTTTGGATCGATGATCCATGGTTTAGAATTGATGATCAAATAGATGGATTGTCACAAGCCTTGGTTTTAATGGACTAGATGACCCACTTGATGATCAGTTATGATTGAATAATCGAAAAAATAAAAATTGTACCCCTAAATTTTGTTTAGTATATTACATTATTCCCCTCTTAAAGGAATTTCGGCCCAAAATTCTACGTACCGTATATAAAAATTTCAGGATATCTTTCTCTTATCTCAACTTCAAGTTCCCATGAAGCTTCTTCCTCGTTATGGTGTCCCCATTGAACATTAACCAATGGAATCACCTTATTCCTCAAAACTTGTTCCTTCCTATCCACTATGTATACTGGTCTCTCGATGTAAGACGTGTCTTTGCGAATATCTACGAGCTGCCAATTTATAATATGGGATGGATCTCTCTCGTACTTGCAGAGCATAGATATATGAAATACATTATGAATACCAGAAAGGTGGGGAGGTAAGGCTAACCTGTAAGCAACGGGTCTAACAGGTTTAAAGATTTCGAAGGGTCATATAAAGCGCGGAGCTAACTTGCCTTTCTTCCTAAACCTCGTAACACCCTTCGTAGGTGACACCTTAAAAAACACATGGTCACCTTCTGTGAATTCCAAATCTCTTCTTCTATTATCTACATAACTCTTCTGGCGACTCTGAGCAGTTCGTAACCGTTCTCGGATGATCATTATCTTCTCGGATGCTTTTTCTATCATCTCTGACTTAAGCAATTCCCGTTCCCCTATCTCCAACCAACAGCTAGGAGACCTACATGGTCTACATACAAGGCTTTAAATGGTGCCATTCTGATGCTAGACTGATAGCTATTGTTGTAGGCGAATTCTACCAAATGTAGATGATCGCTCCAATTTTCCTGAAAATCTATAGCACAAGCATGTATCATATCCTCTAAAATTTGGTTTATCCTTTCGGTCTGCCCATCAGTCTGGGGTTGGAAAGCAGTGCTGTAGCTTCTAGTTGTCCTCAGAGATTCTTGGAATGTCTCCCAAAATCGTGATGTGAACCTTGGGTCACGATAAAAAATAATAGACACTGGAATACCCTGCAAACACACTATCTTCTCCATATAAATCTGACATAGTTTATTCATCGAGTACGTCATACCTACCGAAATGAAATGGGCTGACTTGGTGAGATGATCCACAATCACTCAAATCGCGTCATAACCACTTCTCGTCTTCGGTAACCCCGTGACAAAGTTCATGGTTATATGTTCCCACTTCCACTTAACCACTGGTAAGGACTACAACTTCCCTGCTGGATGTTTATGTTCTGCTTTCACTTGCTGACATGTAAGACATCGTGACACGTATACCACTACGTCCTTTTTTATTTTTCTCCACCAATATTGCCTGCGCAAGTCATGATACATCTTTGTTTCTCCTGGATGTATAGTATACTTAGACTTATGGGCTTCATCTAGAATATCTATTCTCAACTCTTCATCTTCTGGAACGCAAAGTCTATTTTGAAAACCTATACCCTCCATCTGACTCGATCTTCCACTCAAAGTCTGGTGTCTTTATCATCTCTGCCACATGATTATAAATCCATGGGTCTGATTTGTGCTTCTATGACTATATTGATCAAGGTTGGATGGATAGATTTGAGAGTCTAACCACTGTATCCGGCATATCGACTTGAAAATCCAAGTCTCACAGGGTCTTCAAGGCTTCTCACTCTTACAGTTTCATCCTAGCCACTAAAGTAGATGGTTTACAACTTAAGGCATCAGCAACTACGTTTGCCTTACCTGGATGATATTGTAAATCAAAATCATAATTCTTGAGGAACTCCATCCATCGTCTTTGTTTCATGTTTATCTCCTTCTGCGAAAAGAGATACTTCAAACTCTTATGATCTAAGAAAAGTTCGAACTTCTCACCATAGAGATAATGTCTCCATATCTTTAGGGCAAAGATGATTGTTGCTAGCTCGAGGTCGTGTGTCAAATAATTCTACTCGTGAACCTTCAATTGCTTAGACGCATATGTTATCACACGGCCTTGCTGCATGAGTACACAACCCAATCCCTTGTGCGAGGCATCACTATAGACAATAAAACCTTCGCCATTAGAGGGTAGGGTCAGCACTGGTGCGATAGTTAACTTCTTTTTCAGCTTGATAAAGGCTTGTCCACACTCCTCGTTCTATACGAACTTCACATCCTTCTTGGGCAGATGAGTCAAAGGTGTTGTTATGCTGGAGAATCCTTCTATAAAGCGTCTGTAGTAACCTGCTAATCCCAGGAAACTACGTATATCTGAGACATTCGTGGGTCTTTCCCAGTTTCAATCTTCGACGGGTCGACTTTTATACCTTCTCAAATAACTACATGGCCTAAGAATTTAACTTCTTCCTTCCAAAACTTACGCTTTTTAACTTTAGTGTACAACTGCTACTCCCGAAGCGTCTGAAGTGTGATCCTAAGGTGTTGCTTGTGCTCTTCTTCAGTCTTTGAATAAATCAGAATATCATCGATGAATACCACAACGAACTGGTCCAAATACGGTTTGAACACATGGTTCATTAGGTCCATGAAGACTACCGGGGCGTTAGTTAACCCGAACAGCATGACCAAGAACTCATAATGTCCGTACCGAGTCAGAAAATCAGTCTTTTGAATGTCCTCTTCCTTGATCCTCAAAAGATGATAATCTGATCGCAGATCTATTTTCGAGAAGTACTTGGCTTCCTTTAATTGGTCAAATAGATCATCTATTCTAGGTAAATGATATTTATTCTTAATAGTAACTTTGTTTAGCTGTCGGTAGTCTATACACAATCTCATTGAGCCATCTTTCTTCTTCACAACCAGAACAGGTGCTCCCCAAGGTGACACACTAGGATGAATAAATCCTTGATTCATCAGTTTTTCAATCTGCTCCTTTAGTTCTTTTAGCTCCACCGGTGTCATACGGTACGGGGCCATAGACACAGGTACAGTCCCAAGCACCAATTCAATACCAAAGTCGACCATTTGACGTGGAGGTAACCTTGTTATATCTTGGAATACATCCTGGAACTCGCAAACTACTGAAATATGGTCCACGAAATCTTTCGACAGATCATTATTATCGTCATTCGTGATCATCGACATTAACAAACCCATAGGTGACTTCTCCTCCCGCTTGCCCAAAAATTGAAATGAAGGTTGTCCGGGTATCTGAAAGGAGATTATCTTCTTTGAACAGTCGATATGGGCACGATACTTCGTCAACCAGTCCATTTCTAAAATTATTTCGAAATCTTCCATATCTAACACTACCAAGTTTATGGGCATTACAGCACCTGAAACCTTAATAGGATACGATTTACATATTCGTCTAATCGTAGATGTTTTACCTACTGGGGTAAATGTCACTAATTTAGTCTCTAAATTCTCAGAAATCAATCCTAATGTTTGCACATATTGCTGAGAGATGAACGAATGAGATGCTCCAGTATCAAACAAACTTTTGATAGGAAAAGAGTAGGTGATCGAATTACCCTTGTCATTTTCTCCGGATGTTCCTTCCATCGGCGGAGTCATAGCGTATGCTCTTCCTTGCACTGGCAGCTGTGCATTCTTGTTCTGCTGCGATTGCTGATTTCCATCATATCGAGGCTGATTCCCTGGCTTCGGCTGCTATAATGACCCGCCTCCTCCGATTTGCGGCTGGTACCCTCCAGGTCCTTTATGTTTGAACGGCTGTTGTTGGTGGTGCTGCTGCTTGGAGCGATGACAATCTTGAGACTTGTGGCCTTCTTTGCCACAATTGAAGCATTTTCCTGAGAATCGACAAGGTGCCAAAGGCTTAGTTGCTGAATTCTTGGGGTTACCACTCTAGTAGGGGGTCAGATTAGAAACTACTTTTCCCTTTCCTTTAGAATCATTCTTCGAATCCTTGCCCTAGTGGAATTGCAGGTTATCTTTTTCCACCACCTAGGCGTTGGCAATCACTTCTGCGTACGCTGCCAGATGCATCGCAACCACATGTCTTCCAATACTCGGTCAAAGCCCCCTTTCAAACTTTCAAACTCTCTTCTTCTCATTGGCTATATACTCCGGTGCAAACTTAATCAGCTCGGTGAATTTTGCCTCATACTCATTTACAGACATATTACCTTGCTCCATGCAAAGAAATTCTAGTTTCTCCTCCTGCACATTCTCCGGGAAGTACTTTTCATCAAATTCCTCGCAGAATTTCTCCCATGTCTAGACTTTTCTTGCCGGGGTAGTCCTCTCTTTTATTTTCCACCACAGATACGCCTCACCTTGTAATACAAAAACAACAAGCTTCACCTTTTGCTCCTCGTTACAACTGATAACATCAAAAAATTTCTCTAATTCCATCTTCCATTCTAATGCTTTAGCTGGATCTGTCTCTCCCTTAAATACTGGGGGAAACAATCGCTTGAACTCTTTTACCAAGCTTTCGGTCCTATCGTGTTCCACAACTTCTTCAGGGTCAGACGACACCCTCTGGTTTGCTTGCATTTGCTAGTTAAAAAGGCTAGCCATCGTCCCCAGGACTCTGACTACATCACTCAGAGTTGGGTTTGGCCCAACCAGTGGCAAAGTTGAGGCCGAAACAGCTGACGCTGCTTGTGTTGCGGGTGTAGATGGTCTTGCATTTGTTCCTTGGTTGGCAGGTGTCTTCTTTGATATTTTGGGTGCCATTGATCTACGAAAAGTAAAGGGAATGTTAAAAAACCAGGGAATGTTCAGAAAACTAGTATGTTCTAAGTTCTTTATTACTAGGGGAGTGTAGCCCTAATACTAATTCTTCTACGTTATCATTTCTTTTTTAACTATCATGCCCCAGGATTTAGTACTAGGGTTGGCCAGGCCCTAGTCCCTCATCCCGAGAAATGACCTACCACCCTAAGTCCAGTGTTCTTTTCAGAACCCAGGCTTTGATAGCAAACTGTAACACCTCAACCTCGGATATCCGAATTCTATCAATTCCGGTATGGGGTTCGAGGTATTAGGTATCATATTATGCTAGAAATCAAACCATAATACGTTCACCCACTAAAATAAAAAGTTTAATCATCATCATGGCATATAAGTAATTATTAATTGTCTCAAAATATCAAATGGCCTTAAGGCTTATGTCTGTACTATATTACTCAAAACATCAATAACTTCATAGATATAAGGACTAAATTCTCTTATTTCCTTCTGGCTCTTCTACCAGTTATTTTGTTGAAATCATTTTCACTGAGACGCTTCCATTATGTCTTTTCCTAGATGGTTTCCATATACAACATTGTGAGCTAGAAGCTCAGTAAGTAATAATAAATTGCATGGTTCAATACATATCATGATTTAATAGTTCATATCTTGATACCAAACTGCATATTTGCATGATTTATAGTTTATTTTAGTTTATAATTTGCATGATTTAAGTCGTAAGCCATCTACTTTAGTGGCTAGGATGAAACTGCAAGAGTGGGAAGCCTTGAAGACCCTGCGAGACTTGGATGTTCAAGTCGATATGCTGGATACAGTTGTTAGGCTTTCAAATCTGACCATCTGTCCAACTCTGATCAATCGAGTCATAAAAGCCCAGAAATCAGACCCATGAATTCAGAATCATGTGGCAGAAATGATGAAGACACCGAACTCTTAGTAGAAGATCGGGTTAGATGGAGGGTATAGGTTCCAAGATAGACTTTGCGTTCCGGAAGATGAAGAGTTAAGAAGAGATATTCTATATAAAGCTCATAAGTCTAAGTATACTATACATCCAGGAGAAACAAAGATGTACCATGATTTACACAAGCAATATTGATAGAGAAAGATGAAAAATGACGTAGCGGTATATGTGTCGTGATGTTTTATGTGTCAGCAAGTGAAAGCAGAACATAAACATCCAGCAGGGAACTTCCAGTCCTTTAATGTATGTATTATGGTTTACTACATGTAAATTTAATGTATTACGGTTTACAATTTGGAGCACATGTTCTATAAGGTTTAGATTTAGAGTATATATAATGATTTCTTAATGATCGTGATCTCTGGTGGGCCCCACATAGAAATCATACTCAATAATGGACCACATCATAAGATCATGATGATTAGTAATAGACTTATGTATAATTGAGCTTAAATGAAAAATTATAATTTTAGAATGCGATGTGAATCCTTATCTTAAGATGTGGTGGTAGGCCCCACGTAGATTGAACATGTTCTATAAATAGGCCCCACATCAATCTTGATGTATAAGGTGAATCATTTTATGGTAAAATTATATACACTATTTGATGATCGTGATAAGATCTCGCACAATCGTGTGTTGGGCCACATGTTAAGAGTGCATAGGAAGTTGGCCTCACTACACTATCATGGGCGATCGATCTAAACCTTGATATTTGAACAATTGATTAGATTGTTTAAAATAACTTCACTGGGACCATGATCCTTAGTGGGCCCCACTAACATTAAAGGCATCCTTAAGTGGGCCCCACTGCATTTACTTGAATGAACAATGGATCTTATCCACAAAAGTGTAGATCCTTATCGAAAATCTTATAAATATTTATCTTCGTTTATTAATCAAGATCCTTAGTTTAATTTTAGATCTGAACTGTTAAAACTTAGATAAAAGATAAAAATGATGACATGAATTGTTAAATCAATGATCGAATTCAATCGAACGGTTGATTAAGGGTCTAATCAACCAATTATGGAATTGGACTTGAGAATAATAAGATCCACCCGACCCAGATCTAGATCGGATTATCTAATAAAGGATTAACCAGGGTCGTTGGACCATAATTGTGAAAAATAAGGAAATGAACGGTCGGATCGGATGGATCTTAACACCTAATTGTTCTAAAGGTTGATCTTGACCTTAGACCCACTTGAATCATGATCTAAACTCATGATCCTTGAGATTTGAGTAAGATTTGGCTAGTGAATGGACCCGATTATTCACTTAAAGTCGCAAGTGGGCCATGTTGAAACCAATGTGATCTAATGTTGACCTTGATCATTAGATCATGAATTAGTTCAATTCAAACCATAGAAAATGTGTCTAAACCCTTGGATATAGAAACCTTGATCCAACCGACCATATCTTAAATCAATGGCTCTAATTGAAGTTTAACGGTCGGATCAGAAGGATCTCGGGCCCAAATGAAAATAGACCCAAAATGAATAGTTTAGATTAGTAAATTATGAACCAATTGTGAGATATGACTAAACCAAATGTGTGGATCGTTAGCTTGATGATTTATTTGTCGAATCAATGGTTAGAATTATGTGTTAACGAATTATAATTAATTTAAATCATGAGGTTAAGTATGAAAGTAACCTTAGTTGCATAACATTTAAAAGGGAACCTAACGAGAACGAAAATCAAGAACCCGTCGACTAGTCAGAAGGGACTCTATACAAGGAGCTCAAGCAAAATAAAACTTTGGGTAAGTACACTACACCAGGATGATATTTTTAGTATGTATTCATGAATCTTATATATAAACTGCTTATTTGATATATGTCATTATCTGAAATGTGATGTTGAAGTTGAATACCAGACAACTCGGGGATAGAAATCCCTAAATTCTTGGGCAAAGTTCCCAACCAGAACCCAAGTTGGTACCAATAGGGCCTCCTCCCAAGGCTATAGCCTAGGGTTGGAGGAGTATAGTCAGCTCTATAATAGACCACTCATCATTGAATAAGTGTTGGTAGGCCAAAAACTGTGCGTAGTCATGGCCCTGGTGATTCCTGAGTATGAATTTGTTTATATGATAGATGACATATTTTGTTGTTAAACTAATAAACATGATATGTATTGAATCATGTAAATTATTATTACTTACTGGGCTTTTAGCTCACAATGTTGTATATGGAAACCATCTAGGAAAAGACGTAATTGAGGCGTCTCAATGAAGATAATTTCAACAAAATAATTGGTAGAAGAGCTAGAAAGAAATAAGAGAATTTAGTCCTTATTTCTATGAAGTTATTGATGTTTTGAGTGATATAGTACAGACATAGGCCTTAAGGCCATTTGATATTTTGAGATAATTAATAATTACTTATATGTCATGATGATGATTAAACTTTTTATTTTAGTGGGTGAATATATTATGATTTGATTTCTAGCATAGTATGATAGTTAATACCTCGAACCTGATACCCGAATTGATAGAATTTGGATATCCGAGGTTGGGGTGTTACACCAATAGTGTTCAGCTCAATCCATGAGCTGTCATACCTTCTTTACATTGAAAATTATATTGTCATATACCATGTATAAAGCATCCAATCCCACAAAATATGATATATGCGATTTTGTAAGGTTTATTTATTTGTTATACCTAGTACAAAGTGAGATAAGGTGATTTCTATGGAAGCGGCACCCTACACTAGCTACCTTGCTAGTGTGAGTACGTGTCAAGCTCAGACGATGATGTCAGTCCTCGAGCACCGTTTACGTACAAACGGTCCATATAAAATCAAGGCAATGTGGGCCTCGCAATGGTGTATTTCATATATCTACACTGTCCATGCATTTGAAGAGATCATTTTAGCTCATGACCCAAAAATTGAGTATCCATATCTCAAGTGGACCACACCACAAAAGTTAGTGGGGACAATGATTCTCACAGTTAAAAAATTCCTAGGTCCCACCATGATGTTTATTTTCCATCCAAACTGTCCATAAGGTCACATGGACCTGGATGATGGGTAAAAACAAATATCGGATTGATCATAAACTTTTGTGACCCCCGAGAAGATTTCGCTGGTAGACGTTCAATCTCCCACTACTTTCTTTAGTGTGGTCCACTTGATCTTTGGATCCGTCTTATTTGTAGGATTAAGCCTTATCACAATGTCCCCAAATGGATGGACGGTTCGGATATAACATGTAAGTCACAGTGGGGCCCACAGAACTTGGTGACATCAATACACCAGCGTGGTGACGTCAATACACCGGCGAGGTAACTGGTGCAGGGTGCACCAGCCAATCCGCTTCCGATTTCTACCCAGAATAAAGGGTATCAAAAGAATTTACAGCGCGCGGTACCGAGAGGTCACTAGCGAATCCGAGTTCAGATTTTCAGGCATGCGCCACGGCACTAATTCTCTGGACTAGTGGACCGTAGGGCACGGGCGCAACTTGGGGGAGACCTTGGAACCAGCAATGTGGGTGGAACCCTGAACCTAGGCCCACCTCGATGTATTCGTTGTATATCCATGCCGTCCATCTGTTTCTTCATATTATTTTAGGCCTAAGTCCCAAAAATGAAGCGCATGAAAATTTTAAGTGGACCACGCCACAGGACGCAGTGCTCATTGAATTGCTACCATTAAAAACTTCCTGGAGTCCTCCGTGATGTTTATTGACCATCCAATCTGTTGATTAGGTCACGTAGGCAAGGATGAAAGGAAAAAATAAATATCAGGTTGATAGAAAACTCACAAAAGGCTTTTAATAGTCATTAACCAGTTTTTCTTATGGTGTGCTCCATCCGAAATTTGCATCTGCTTTATTTTTGGTACCATGGCATAGAATAAGCCGAAAAAGAAGATGAACAGCATGGATATACAATTCATATATAGAGGTGGGGCCCTAGGTTCAGGGTCCCACCCACATCGCTGGTTCCGGGGTCTCACCAAAGTCGCGCCCGTAGGGCACCACTCGCACAACCCGAAAACTCGTGGATTCCCTGCATATACTGAGAGAGAGAGAGAGAGAGAGAGAGAGGGGTAGGAATGGAGGGGAGGAGAGTGGTGGTATCAGCTCTTCAGTTTGCTTGCACGGATGATGTCTCTATTAATGTGGATAAAGCTGAAAGGTATTCCTTCTCTTTCACTCTTCCCTTTTCTTCTACTCTGTAAATATTGCCATCTAATTAATGTATTGACAATCTCTTTTCATGATCCAACTTTATCCTCTTAAATTGATTTCTGTCCAAAAAGAAGAAGAAGAAGAAGAAGAAGAAGAAGAAGAAGAATCCGATACACATGGGATTAGGGTTTAAAATACTGTATGTATGGGTAAAAGACGGTCTTTTGCTCTTTTCTTCCATTGACCAGTGTTTACTGGCCTAGGTCGCGTTGTTCATTGCACATTGATGGTCACGTCCCAACGCATCACATGTGTAGGACACACGAACTGTGCATAAGGTGGGGACTCCACCATGAAGATCACCTGATGCGAGAGTCAGGCCTTGGCCATTCATCAGTCAGGAAGTGTGTATACATTGAATCAGAAACTCTGCAGCTCTGATTTAACTTCTTCATTATTTCTATACAGAATGGTCCGCCTGATGAGTGGACCAGCCTGATTAACCTTCATTCGTGTGCCCGACCTTATGCACGGCTAAGATGGCCGACACACACACACACACACGCGCGCACACACACACACACAGACATGATTTGAAGTTGTCATGCAACTGGTTGTAGGTTATCATTCCTCTTTCATTTTTCTATTTTTCGCATTTTTAGTTCTCAAGTTATCCTTGATTCTTATACCTTTGTAGATGTGAATACTTGTGGTCCGATCCAATCAGGTGGCAGGCCCTACCATGTTTAAGCCTCAGCTCAATAATTATACTGATCCACAGTTCTAACCATTTTGAATTGGAGGACTTGAGCGATAAAGAAAATGGACATTTAAGAAACTAATCCACCCAAGTTCTTCTCTCTCTGTATTTTCCTAGGAAATCTGCCATGTTAGGATGATCCGATTAGTGTGATTTTTTTGGGCTATGCCCAATCTGTGTCAGGCCCATTGTATGGACTGATTGGTTCAATGCATGCCATATTTTCCTAGGAAATCCAACATTCAATGGGGTAGGATAATCCATCATTCTTTTTTTCTTTTGTCTTGTAGTAGCAAAAATTCCCAACACATTGCAAAATGAGAAAAGAAGAGAAAAAAATTAAAATAGACATGTGGTGGTTGCCACCTTTCTGGACAACCTCATTTCCCTTTTTATTGGAGTTGTGCCAATGGTGGTTGCCAAACTATGGACATGTGCCACAATTTGAATAAGGCTGTCTAAATGGAACATTTTGGGTAACCAAATAGGCTCATAGAAATTCATAGCATCTTTCACACTTGTGCACCTGCAATTGTTTAAAGAGAGAGGGTAAGGAAGAGAAGAAGCAAGGGGTTCCGGTCCAATCCAAAGATCTTCCCAAGACCCTTATCTCCTAAAAGGAAATGCTTTTCAATAGTTTTATTGGTTTCGAGGACCTATTGTGGAAGCCAACATCAGATGGTGTCTTCTCTGTTAAATCGGCTTAGAAAATTTTTATTCCCATTAAAGTTGTGTTTCATGTGGTGTTTACTCCATGCAAGATTTCTGTGGATGATGTGGTTTGATTTTTTTTTTTTTTTTTTTTATTTCTTTGATCTCTTGATTCTATCTTGTATTTCTGAACTTTCCTGCCGGATTTCCGACCATTTGTTTCTGTGAAAGTGACTTGGCTCTTCGCATCTGGAACTTCTTTGGAAAGTTGTTTAATGTTCATATATTTCAGATGCATTTTGTTCGTGAAAGACATTCTCATTGCATGTCAGAAGCCTATTTTAAGAACCAGCTTTATGTCTTGCTGGGGATTGCCCATTTATTTATTTTTTTGGGAGATTTGGGAAGTTATGAGATCTCTCTAATATTCATACTTAAGCAATCCCTAGTATTGTGTGTTCCAGTGTGAATTGACCCACTACGAAATATCGTTGGCTGAAATCTCGCATATATTGGCTTTCCCTACCAAGCTTCCTTAGAAATCCTCTCTTCTTAGTTGCCATACCATCGTTAACAACAACCTTCAATGTATAATTTGGCATTTCTATCCAAGCCATAGCTCTTTCCAGCATCTGAGATGCCATTGACACCTTATTAGATGGATGTCCTTGTTGATGCAGTGTTAACATGTCATCTACTCGATGTTGGAGGCGAACCTTCTCCTAGCAACCTCTGTTTATATGGGCATAAGTAGAGTTTCAACCTGGAATTGAAATGGAATAATCATAGATTACCAGATTCTAGCTCCAACCTATATCCAAAATACCATAGTAATTCATTGAATGGATGTGAATGAAGAACTAGAAATTTAGAGTACGCTATGGAAAAAGCGATCTTGCTGATTTTTCTTTCTTTTCAATGTAACTCATCTCGCATAGCACATACAAATTACATAGAAATCAATCTTTTGGATCTGGAGATCGAGATCAAGGTATTCCGTAATGGTAACGGTGGCTGTAACGGCCACCACCGTTACCTTTACGATACGTGCTGTACCAACAATTACAGCTCCTATAACGGCCATTACGGTCTCTTTTTTTTATTGAAAGCAAAACCCAAAAAACTTGTATCAGCTGTTGAGGCCTAAAAAGTTGGCTAAGTTGACCTGCGCGGATGGACATTTCGTCGCATGGAGGCCCTGCGCGGCAGCGGCGCCGGTAGACGGCCACGGCCGAAGGATAAGACGAGAAAAGGGGAGCGCGACGGTGGATCAGTGGAGCAGTGGCTCCGGCAGATGGCCACAGCCGAAGGATAAGACGAGAAAAGGGGAGTGTGATGGTGGATCAGTGGCGCAGCGGCTCCGCTCACAAAGACGAACGCTTCAAAACCATAGCGTGGAGCCCCTATGCGGCAGCGGCGCGGGATCACCTTCCGCGCGGGAAGGTCCTCGCTCCCCAAAAATTGGATGTGAGGCCTCCGCGCTACCTCACCAAAAGATGCGAGCAACGATCCACGTGGCTCCTTATCATTGGTGGGTAATTTGCCTTTCTTGGCTATAAATACCCTCATTTTTTATGCAAAGAGGGAGAACCTTCAGTCATTAACTACTAGGCAATAGAGGGAGCTCGAGTACTTTGCTGGAATCCCAATTTTCGTCACCGGAATCCCCATTCCGATGATCGGAATCGCAATCTCTGAGCACTGGAATCCCATTCCAATGATTGGAATCCCTATTCCGACGACCGAAATCCTCATTCCGACCATTGAAATCCTTGTATAGTCACCGATAGGTAAGAAATTTATGATAAGTGTCACGCCCCAAAATTTGGTACTTGGGTTGATCAGACCCGAATCCGAATTTTAGACCAATGAGGCTATAATAAGTCAAATTTTCATTTCCGTCACATAGTTTCCATTCAATTCCACAGGTGAACCGAGCCAACTAAAGGGAAAACAAATACTAATTATTCTCATTAACTTAATATTCTCGAATGAAACTTTATTACAATGATATTCGAAGTCTAGCATAAAAATAATTTATATTGAAATTCAACTAATTACAAAAATACAATCTTCAATCTTGTCCAGCTTACTCTTCATAATCTAATCCTGCAAAACAATCTAAGGGGGTGTGAGCGTGACAGCTCGTAGGGTCACATCATTCCCACACTTAGAAATTTTACGTAATGCCAAATATAAGTTCAGAATAATTCACATAACAAAACATGTACCAAATGTAACATTCGAAATAAGTCGTTATTCTTGAAACATATATGAACATTATAATCTCAAATTGCTTTTCCTGAAATAATAAAAGTAGAATTTGGGTGGAACACCCGTGTGTGATCCTTTTAGGGAATGACCCACAGCAGAGCACTGGTGTTGATCCTTCAGGGAATGACCCTTGGCAGAGCACCGGTGAATAACTTTAGGGAAGGAATCCCAAGGCAGAGCACCCATGTGTGCATATCTTTTAGGGAATCACCCAGGGCAGAGCACCCATGCCGATCCTTTCAGGAATGACCCCGGGCAGAGCACCCTTAACAAAAGAACATATTGATCCTTTTTAGGGCAGAGCACCCGTAACTCACATCCATTCCATAACACATAATAAGAATGAAATAAATTCAATGGACAATACTCAGCTAAATTCCATTATAATACATATCAAAGTTTAAATGAAATCAACATACAACTCTTGACAAGAATCAAATGAATCCCATCTACAATGCATAGAAAATCAAATGCTAAACCCACAACTCATAATTGAATAAATTGAATCTACAATATGAATAAATAATGAAATCAATCTATATATGAATGTAGGGTTTTCAACTGGGAGATCATCTACTTGATGACGAGAAGAACTGATGTGCTTGATAGACGTCTGATGAAGGTCTGGCCCAACACGTACTATTCCTAGAACCTGCAATATCTGACCTCAGTCAGTGAATCGAATACCACTATCTATTTATATCCAAACCTTGCTGTGTGGAAGAATGTTGACGCTAGATAACACAACAAACACCAATTTCGACGAAGGAGACCAGCTCCAGTGGCGGATCACAGTCTGGCACAGATTTGGGGATTCCATTCCTTCTAGTTAATGGAAATCGATGCCAGGAAGCTTGATAATGCGAAGAAAAGAAGTTTCCAATGAGATTTAGTTGGTGGGTTCTGATCCTTAAGTTTTATGACTGTTGTTCTTAGAAATAGAGAGAAGAGATGCACAATGGCTGGGCTTTGTTGCTAGACAATTTGGGTTTTGCATATGGGACGTCAATATCTCTGAATGGTATAGTTTCCTCGGCTTGGTACACTAGATGGATCCAAGAGACAAGTTGTTCGATGGCTGGAATTGGAGGAGTGGACGGTTTGGATTTTCTAGAGGGCGCAATGCATGGATGAAGGCCATTTTGAGTTTCCATAAGCGGAAGGATGCACTCGAACTCTAATTATATACGTTAATTTGGATATGGTTTAATTGTTGTAGACGCGGAGAGTCATGGAGAAACGGGTTTTTGATTGGCCGTGAGTGAGGGAATGCGTGAAGGATTGACGACCGTATGATATGGAACGGTTGGATGGTTGAGATTGGTGGAAGCTGCACTACACAAATCGTGGAAGGAAGACAGATCGTGGAAGAAAAGAAAACGTTGATATTTTCGACCGCAACATGCGTTGTATCAGCGAGGGTTGTGGAATCTGGATTTTAGCAAAGCTAAGTGGGGTCCATTGTGATTTAGGATGAGAAATCCCAATCATTCATCGGTCTTGCCACGTAGTGTTAGGTAATAAGTAGAAAAACGAAATGGATCAGAGACTCAAGTGGGCTCCATGACAGGTTTTGATCAAAGGAAATCAACGACTGGAGGTTTTATGGAAGGTCCGATATTATGGACGGTTTGGATTGGACAGACAGGTCCCACTGTGATGAATGACATCCAAGGTTGGGTCGGGTCATGCGCGAACTAACGAAGGAAGGAGAGACGGAGTGTGGATATCGGTTTCCACAGAGACATGCCTGCTTGGAATTGATTTTTTTTCTCTTTATTAGTATTATTATTAGTTTTTTACATGAAGTGGAGGGGCAATGGGCCCCACGGAGATGTCTGTAAGAAATCTACACCGTCCATTTGATTTGTCTGATGGTGCTAGGTCCTGGCTAAAAGAATGAGGTAGATTTAAATCTTAGATGGGCCATATGACAAGAAACAGTGGGGAAGGTGCTTATCGTTGAAACTTTCTACGTAGTCTTACACTACGTGCATGATGTGCAGCTGTCTTTTTCTTTAAATTCCTCTTTCAAAAGAAAATAAATGTACCTCGTTGTTGTTTGAAGCCATTACACACGTGTGGGGTGGTTGAGAGAAGTGATGTACACCATACACATTGTTTGCGTCTGGGTGAACTTGTCGTTAAACGGTTCAAATTGGTGAGAGAATAGTTCATTCTAAGTGTTTTTACACGGATGATCATGGGAGTTTATCATTAGAATGGACAATCTAGAGGTTTTGAAATTTGAAAAAGAGTAGTCCATAGGGTTTACTGAGTCATTGGAAAGTAACTGTACGGTTGATTTTGCGAACATGATACTCAATTGTGAGATATGGGGCGTCGGATCTATGGTTATGTGTAGGGATACATGTGTGGTTCTCTTCTTCTAATAATTACAAAACTGCCACCAAGATATGACTTTGGCTCGTGACCCCTGAAAATAGTTCCAATTGTAGTCAAACGTGAAAAGTAATCCAATGGATTCGCTAGGGAATATGTAAGGATCGTCATGATAATTTTTGTTCGATTTTTGGATGGGCCATCATGTAGATTTGGTGAAAAACTTTCAATTGGCAGTCAGATAATGTGAACCAGGAGTGGAGATTAAAGACGTATGGGTCAAATAAGTTGTGTGTCCATTGGTTAAATTTTCATTATGTTTGGACATGTACAAATGTGTTTTTAAGAGTGGTCCAAAGGGCACCCTTTGAGTTCTTGGATAATTCGTTCACACGTGAAGGGTCGATAGATATATTCCAACGGTGGGAATAGTTCTTAACATATTAAGGGTTAAGGTGAACGAAACAAAATTTAGAATCGATGTGCGTATGAACGGATATGATAATCCCAAGATTGGTTTATGATGATAGGGTGGCTGATGGTGAAATGGACGGTCGAATGTCTAAGTCTTCTGATGGTGAAATGGATGGTAAGATGTCTAAGTCTTCTGATGGATAGCAATGTTCAACGGTTGATTTGTTGGTAGATCGAGTATATGATGATACTTTTAAGTCTCGAGGGTTCAAGTGTGTGCACGAGGTGAAAAAAATCTAAGTGTCGTTCTTTAAGGGCACATTTTCATAACTAGATGTACATGTTTCTAAGCACCCGTGTACATATGCGAGCGAAAATTTCCGAGGTATTACAGCGAGACCCTAGTTCCTCAACATCGGCGGCAAGGAAGAAGAGAAGATCGGCAACTGAGCAAAGAAATGGACCTAAGTCCTGGAGTGCGGTAGTGCTGGCATACCAACGCGGCTGCCGCGCAACGGATAATTCGCCTGCGCGTTCGCATGCATTGCCCGTGCACTCGCGTGTGTCGCCGGCACGACCGTTGCGTCCCTGACTGTGCACCAATCTACACCCATTGCTCGCGCACATGGCCTACGTTGCCGTGCAGAGGCCTGGCGCGACAGGCTGCCCGAATTGTCAATTCGATCCTAATGAAGGCTTCTTAAGGCTAGGGCTGTCAACGGATCGGATCATTGATGATCCGTATTTGATCCGATTAAGGATATATCCAACTCGAATCCGATTCGGATCACAAGTATATGATCCGAACCCGACCCGTTTAAATATTTCGAAATCTGTATCCGATCCGAGTATGATCCGACCCAATATCCGAATATGATACAGCCCATGGGCCCGAGCCCAAAAAAACATCAACTTCCGAGCACCTAAGGTGTACAATAGCTGCACAAAGGCATATCAAAGAGCTGTCTGATTACTTAACATGAAATAATAGTAATAATCAAACAATATATATAATCCAATTGAAAAAAGAGAGTCCAAATCACGTTGTGCATATGCATATAGGCATGTGTTTCTCAAAAGATCAATGAGTTGGGCTGGAAGCATAGTGAGAGATCGGCCCTGATCGTGAGACCAAAACGCTAGCCAACATGATCTGGGTTGGCCTAGTTAGCCTGTCGGTGACAGAACTATGCATGGTCTGTGCACCTTACCCTTAGTTGCTGTTGTAGTGTTGTCATGAGAAGGTTAATGAAGGCGGTCATGGTGTAGCTCCATGAATCGGTGTAAACGGGCAGCATGTAATTGTTGATGAAGTCATTGCTACCCAATGCCGCAACATATCGAGCTTCTTGGAAGAATTTCTACCTCCAGCAAGTTGTGTTCCTTGAAACAACTCGATTGCTACCTCCAGCAAGTTGTGTTACTTGAAACAACTCGATTTGCTTGGAGAGTGAAAAATTTCAAATCTGCCCAAAAGGTCATATGTGTTTTTCCTTGTTGCACTGTAAAACTTAATTAAGCATTGTGCACGTATAGGCAATCCATATCATTCATCTTGGTCCCTTCCCTGAGTGGGCCAATCTCCAAAAGTTGGTTAATTGGCAGTTTGATCAATTGATCAGATATGGCTTTTCGGGTATGCCTCATTCTCAGTAGGGCATAAGATGAACGGTCTGGATGTCATGCATGTGTGTCACATGTGCCATGTAAATATCTTGATGGATAGATTACTTACAAATAACTGTCCACCGTCATTCAAGATCCCACCACCCTGAGAGGCATAATTCAGTCCATTTTAGAAATGCTGGTGGTCTTGGAAAGCCCGTCTTGTCACTTGACAAAATTTCATAACAAACACTATAGTGAGAAAAGAGCACCACTATTGCCACCATCATCAACATGCTTCGCCTTGTGTGTCCCATTTCTATCATTGTCTAGGCACACCAAGAGCTTTGTGATATTTTAACATAAGAAGAGTATAAAGGAGAGGGAAACTTGTAAAACCCAAGTTGATTTTGAGTCCAAAACAAGCAAATTGATGGCGTTTGGAAATCAGAATGGGAAACTTATGTTTGTAAAGATGGAGAGAAAGTGGGAAGAATATCCAAAAGTAAAAATAAAAATAAAAATAAAAACCTTACCTTTCAAACTTGTTTTTTTGTCAATCTTTTATCCTCTTGCCACATTTTCTTTTTCTAAAAAAAAAACAATGAAATGTTATTAAAATAGCATTAAAATTAATATTTATACTAAACTAGTTATCCAAATGGACAAACCGATCATTAAACACATTAATCCACATAACCACATAGCTACATAACATAACCACATCCACATACAAGTCCATAAAAGTCATAAACTATATAGTTCGTATAGAACATCATTATTAAATATTAAAAGTCATCAATTAGGTAATTCATCTCCACATCAAGTCCATCATCCATCATCCATCATCCATCAAACCCATCATCGATCATCCATCATCCAAATATGCTCCAAAAACAACCATACCTACAACAAAATAAGCGTGAATTAATGTTGGAATATAAAATAGAGATCCTTTTAAAACAATAAAAATTTATGATTAAGAATTTAAAAATGTACAAATAATTTTTTTACCTCTTTTAAAGAGATGATAGCCCAACAACTTTAAATGGCCTCCTTTGCATGTTTTTTTGACCTAGTACAAGTGGCCTCATTTGATTCTACAAGTCATACATCAAAGCATTGAATAAGATATAGATGCATTAATGAAAATGATAAATTCAATGAATTAAACTTAAATAAATTACTCACCTTTGTTTTTATGAAGTGGTAACCAATTTTGTGTGCATATCAAAGCTTCTACAGTCTCTGGAAGCAAGAATTATGGGTTTGATCAATTACCCTACCTCCTGTACTGAATACTGACTCTGATGCAACTGTAGATACTGGAATGGACAAAATATCATGGGCCATCTTTGAAATTGTCGGGAACTTGGGACTATTAATCCACCACCATGATAATATATTAAATTCCATATCTTGAGGAAACAACCTTTCTTCCAAATGTAAATCTAACTCTGACTTTTCTGAAGATATAAAGCTTCCTCTTTCAGACATCCACTTGCCAAATGCTTTAATCTTTTTGTTTTTTTTTTTTTTTCCTTCTTGAACGTCACTACAAGATAAGGCATTAGCACATTGAGAATCTCTAACAACCAAGGAGGAAGAAGATTGGCCAGCATACTCTAAGTAGAGATTAATTAGAGCATAACGAACTTTACTAATATAGCCATCAGCATGAACACCATAAATTTCTTCATAACTGTAACGCACCAACTCCATCTTAAATCGTGGATCAAAGACTACTGCAATTGCCCATACCAAACTGCATTGTTCCCAATACTTCATAAACTTAGTTTTCATTTTATCCGCCATCAAATGAATATAATCATGCTCGCTTCGTTCCCATTCAAGTAAATTTGTCTAAATTTCACAGATATCTGGAAAAAATATATTAGTAGTTGGGGATTTCGTTTTTGAGAATGTATTTGTGGTATCGTAAATTTTTTCAAACAATCACATATGACACGACCAGTTTTCCACTCATCATCAGACGGATTTGTCTTGTAGTCTCTATCAATTTGAACTAAACGATCAAATGCATCTTTCACCTCCAAAGCACTTTCAAGCATGAGATAAGTGGAGTTCCATCTTGTAGGAACATCCATGCTCACTCCTCTTTTACCTTGCAACTTCACTTGGTTCAATGCATTCTGAAATCTTTGCTTTCTATTGGGAGTCGACTTCACATATGTCACACTATCCCTTATTTTGTGCAATAATATAGATACTTCACGCAAGCCATCTTGAACCATTAGATTAAGTATATGTGCACTACAACGTACATGAAATAATTCCCCACCTAATGGAAGCAATGATCGATCACATAACCCACTCGCAAGTAGTCTTACCATTGCATCATTGGTAGATGCATTGTCTACAGTTATTGAAAATAACCTTTATCAATGTTTCATTATAATAAAAGATCCATGACAGCTCTATTTAGTGTTTCAGCATCATGAGGACATTCCACAACTACGAAACCAATAATTTTCTTTTGCAACTCCCATTCTTCATCAATAAAATGAGATGTCAAACAACAATACCCAATGTTTTGATCTGATGTCCACATATTAGTAGTAAGACTAATCCGACTATCAAGTTTTTCAAAATACTGATAGAGCTTCTCCTTCTCATCATTGAAGATCTTGATAATGTCACTTTTTACTGTATTACGTGAAATAAGCTTAAACAAGGGCTGAAGATTATTTACAAATCTTTCAAAATATTCATGCTCAACAATGTTAAATGAATACTCGTGCTTAGTAATCATCTTAGCAAGATCCATTCGACTTCTTTATTGATCAAACTTAAAATTCTTAAGTCTGACAGTTGACTCGTCTACTGATTTTGATAGCAGTTATTGAGCAATATTGGGTGGTGACCTTCTTGGACATCTTTGAATATGGTTATGTAAATGACTTGTCCCCTTACTACTTGCCCCTGCAAACTTTCTCTTGCAGTGCTTACAGATGGCTGTTACTTCATGATTTCGTAACACCACTTTGTCAAAATCATTCCACACCTTCGAAGTTAATTTTCTTTGCCTTGTATCAGAAGTTGATGAAATATTAACAACATACTCATGCCCATTAATAGAATCAGGATTAGAAGCAGATGTAGGAGTTGAGGAATGAGTGGATAGAGGTTCAGTCATTCTTCAAATAACAATACCTATAAATTAAATATTCTAATTAGAAAATTATATCAATTCACATGACAAAAAAAAAAAAAAAGGATTAACAAGCTAAGAATTGAATTTAAAATAGTTACTCAATGCATGCAACCCTTTTCCAATTAAATTATAAAAGAATTAACCCTTTCTAATTGCTATATACATGTGTTATAGGCACACCTGACGGGGAGAGCGGATTAGGTGAGACCCCGCCCTCACCTAAGAGGGTGTGGCCCTTATCGTGAGTTTACTGTGGGGCCCACCTTGATGTATGTATTGTTTATCCATGCCGTCCATCCGTTTTTTCACATCATTTGAAGGTATTATACCAAAAATTAAGCGGATCCAATTATCAGGTGAACCATACCATGAGAAACAGTGGTGATTGCCCGTCCTACCATTAAAAACTTCTCAGGGCGCTCCTTAATGTTTGTGTAGTGTTTATTTACCATCCAATCTGTGGATAAGGTTAAATGAGACTGGATTAAGGTAAAAAACAAATATCAGATTGATCCAAAGCTCTTGTGGCCCATTAATGGTCAATCACCACTGCTTCTTATGCTATGGTCCACCTGATAATTGGATATGCATGATATTTGGTTTAATGCCCTAAAATCATGTGCATAAACATTTGGACGGTGTGGATACATAATATATACATCAAGGTGGGCCCCACGGTGAACCTACGTAAGGGCCGCACCGTCTTGCGTGAGTCCGGGGTCGCACCTAATCCGTTCCCCCTGACGGGTCTATTGAAAAACAAACTCAAGTTCATATCCATATGTGGGATATGAGCCATCCATTAGATTGGTTCCATTGTTCAAATGGGTTTGGAGAAAAATTAAAGATGTGAGCTACAATTTATGAAAAAATTAATTACATAAAAATTAGGTGAGCAATGTGGCCCATTGATGTGCAGAATGGCTTGATTTTTATGTTGATCATATGTTGGGGCCTACCAATTTCATTGTATGGATGTTATACATGAATGCCATGTTGTCAGGGAAGACAAGTTATTGTGCATGCAGCTGCAAGTGATCAATTCTCATACAATTAGGCTTTAAAATCCATAAAGGATTTTTCGGCCCAACCACATGCTGGTGTATGACTAATTTTGCCCTGCCATCACCAAACGTGGGGATGAAGCACATCATCTGGACCATCCATCTGTTATACAATTGCAATGGATAGGCCACAAGTCAGGACGCAATTATAATTAAAGCTTTGTGATCTCCACTATTGATCCATATATTTCATTCTGCAATTAAGCCTAACAATTTGTATTAGAGCCTCTTATGCATTCATCGTTTCAAGAGATCAATGTCTGACAGATTGATGAACCATTCATGGACCTTCTTGGGCCAGATTTGGATCATCCATTCATGGATTTTCGTGGTTAGATCAGGACCCTCCATTCCTGGATATCAATGGTCAGACCTAGACCATCCATTCATGGACTTTTTAGGCCACACACGGATTGTCCATTTGTGGACTTTCATGCTCAGATCTAGGCCGTCCTTTCGTGAAATTTCAAGGTCAGATGACTCAGATCTAGGCCTTTGGTTGTGCTATTTAGAGGTTCCATGGTGGAATCCGCCATCTCTGAGTAGGATCCATGTAAAATCTATGGTGCCGTGAAAATAGAGGCCAACATTAACACCGCACAATAGGTAAATGATCCTAGCTATGAAAATGGCAACGGCCCGGGGTTTTGGAAAATGGCAACGGCCTGCGACCGGTGACCAACCATCCAAATTTCAGAGAAGGAAGAGAGAGGCAACGGCTCACGATCGGCGACCGGCCATCCAAATTTCAGAGAAGGAAGAGAGAGAGAGAGAGAGAGAGAGAGAGAGAGAGAGAGCTCTGTTCACCTGGCAGATTAGCTACTGAAGTGGTGCGAGACGGCGAGACAGCAGGACAGTGGGACGATGGGAGCAGACCGGAGCAGAGAGGCGAGGAGGTGAGGAGAGTAGAGGTGTGGTGGTGCGTGGGGAGCAGATAGGCGATGGCCGAGGAGGCGAGGAGGAGAGCATAGAGGCGTGGTGCGGTGGTGGTGCATGGTGAGCAAAGGCAGATCGAGAGGAGAGGAGGCGAGGAGCAGTCGAGTAGAGCTGAGGCATTACCGCATTTGGTTAGGGTTTTTTTTTCTTCCTTCTATACATCTCTAATCGGGTCGTTAACGGGCCGGATCAAGGTCGATTCGAATCCGACCCGAATATTAAACGGATCGAAATTTTCTACCCGAATCCGACCTAATGATCCGATTATTGATCTGAATCCGTTTAAATCGGTGCGGATCTGGATCGGATACGGATCATGATCCGTGCCGTTGACAGCCCTACTTAAGGCTAGTTTTGGGTTCCTGGGATTGTCCTGGAGAACAGTAGAGGTCTTGATGACTTGGAACGATCATGGATTGCCCGGTTTACGCATGACACGCGCCTTTAGGCCCACTAAAGCTACAACATAGGCTCTCAAGCCCAACTCATTTAAAATGCCATAATCACGCAATTGCCTCCCGATGCAGCAGTCAAGACAATAGTTCGAATCCATCTTCATATTCCAGGCTGCCTAATAAATCATTGCGGTCAGAATTCTCTTTATCAGCATGCCTGCTATAGGGGACACCCAAATGTAAAGCTCGGATAACGGTAATTACTGTATCCGCAGGGGACTATCACGTATAAACTATTGAAACACAAAAATCACTAAATGACTCGCCCTTGCGAGAATCATGTCAATGCTAAGGGCCTTCACCATTAAGAGTCGTACAGTGCCCTACCCATTCAAAACAGTCTTTGCGAACATGACTCGAGACACCCAGAGTCGTGGCCAATCTTCCTGAGGTTACCTGTCCCAGAGACGGGGCCCAGAGTCGCACTTCCTGATCAGAGGCTAATCAATCATCTTGCCCAGAAATGAAACAATGGGACATAGACACTAGACTCGTAAAGATGGTGCAGTCCATCTTAACACAGTCCAAGCGACCCTCATTGCGCCCCAGGCGGCCCATTCTTTGAAAGACGTAGTCCCCTGCCGTCGGTCTTTTGCCTTTTAATCAAGGGTTATCTGTATGATGTAATTAAGGGATTGTGCCAGATCATGGTTTGGAATGTACAGAACTTCCAATCTCTTAAATAAAATGTCCTCCTTGCGCAATGTCTTTTATGTGCTTGTTCATGTTATTTGTGAATGCCTATGGATTTCTCGATCCCCCAAGTAAAGGAAATACAAAATACAAATGCAAATCAACACCAACGAATTTCCTCGGTCCAGTGAAATTCGCAGTTTAACATCGGCCTTGACATGGACTGGTTTGGGGCTGTGACTGGCCTTTACGATGGTTGTAAAGGTCTTTTCCCGGAACGCGATTGGTTTCTAAGATCACTTCCGGGTCTAGGTCTTTTACTAGTTAGTCCCAGTAAAGCCCCCCAGACGGCGTATTTTTTTGAAACGAGGCCCTCGGTAACGAGACATAAAGACTCTTTTTTTTTTTAATTAAAATTTCATTTTACAGAATAAACCTACAGTCAGACTGAACTAAACGATAAACGAAGATAAATCTACTGAAGTACTCCAAAGAAGAATGATGAATTGTATCAATATCCAGATTATTTTTACAAAGAAGAATGATGAATTGTATCAATATCCGGATTATTTTGTATATATAGGAAGTTAAGTATCCTTTTCGCCTTGACGGGTCTTTTTTTTTTTTTTTTTTTTTTTCCATAACGGCCATCACGACCTTTATGACCCCATAATGTCTAACGGTTGCCATTGTTATCTTTACGTAACGGCCTTTATGACCTCGTAACGACCATTACGACACACCATGGTTGAGATGTTTCATATCTTAGCTAATTTCACCATCAATTTCTTTTCGATTGGACCTGCCTCCATCTTCCTCCACTGGTTGATGATGAATGTTTGATCATGGTGAAGGCTAGCTCCAAAGTTACTCTAGTTTGATATGCTAAATCAACCATATGCCTTAAGATGCAGGCCCATGGCCCACCTAGGCCCATGAAGCTCCATAAGGCCCAATATCTGTTGATTTTTGGACTGTTTATTATAGATTTGGGGCTTAAATCAAGGATTACAATTTACAATTTGTCAAAGATCTGGGGTCTGATTTGAAGAAGTGATTGAAGATATGAGGAGAATGATTGAAGATATGGGATTGATTTAAAGATGTAATTGGGGTTATTTTCAATGTTTGCTTTTACTATTATTAGGCTTTTACCATTTTCGGTAGATTAGATTAATATGAAGTCAACTATGATTGATTTGAAATCAATCTTTTTAGTCAGAGGGGTTCTTATTAGAGATTCAGGGGGCGTTTGGCATCTCTACTCTAATTCAATAAGAGCTACTTTAATAAGCTCTTTTTATTCTAGCTCTTGTTTTACATAAGCCCATTTGGTAAAATCTTCAAAAAAAGCTCTTATTTAAAATAAGCACGTTTGGTAAAACTTTTAAATTAGAGCTTTTTTAAGGGTAGTCAATGTCATTTTTAAAGATTACAACAACTTAAATATAAGAGCAATCCAAATGATTGTTTGGGTGGATCGTCCATCATGTGGGGCTCAACATCAATGCTAATTGTCTTTTATGTGGGGCCCCTCAATGTCCACTGTCCATCACCATCACGTGGAATCCACATTTGATGTGTCCATAGTGTGGGCCCTACCTTTGAAGTGTATTGTCCATCATGTGGGGCTCAATTTTGGTATACCATTCATTGTGTGAGGTGCACCTTCTATATGCATCATCCATCACAATGTTTGCAGTATCGATAATATCGGCCGATATTATCGGTATCGGTAGTCGCCGATAAATATCGGCCCAGTAATAACGTGAAAATTGACTGATTCCTTGGTATCGATATGTCGTGCGATACTGATAATATCGCACTATGTATCGATATCGCACGATATATCGTCATAATATCGGCCCTTTTGCACAGTGGGCTCCAAATATCGTTGATACCTGGACGGTATCGTCCAAGTATCGGTCAGAGACGCCAGAACGTTTTTAAACTTGGTTTTTTGGGAGCAAAAACTTTGTGAGACCTATTTTTTCTCAATTTTCTCCTACTTTACTCTATCGGTCAGACGCGCAAGAGTCCCTCATTTTGTAGAAAAAAATAATTTTTTGTTCGATTTTCTTCTAGTTTCTTCTCCCTATATATATAAAAAAAAAACCATTACAACTCTGCGTAGGGGTCCTAGTTTGTTGGGTCCTAGTTTGTTGAGTCCAGTTAGCTATTTTCTAGATTTTATTGAGTCCTTGTATAGATCTAGCCCATATAGGGTAGCTTGCATTGCGTTGAACTAGGATAGTCAAAGCTGCATTCGAAGGATACTCACTCAGTTGCATCATCCATAGGTATATTTCTCAACTCTCTTGCTTGTTTTACTTTGTCAATGCATTGGTTGTGTTTACATTAATGTCTTGTTACATTTGTATAGCTTATGGAATCAATTTAAACAATAGTTGCATTAGTTCAGTCAGATAGCATATAGCTTAGGATCCTTTTACAAAGGAACTCCATTATGTGGACTTCTTTTTTTTTTTTTTTAAATATTATGATTTAAATGTGTGTATTGAGGTCCATTTTAACAATCCTTGAAATTTCATTGAAAAATTCAATCAATTTCCCAATGTTTCCCCATGTTTCCCAAAAAGTGCGATACATTCCGCAATACAATCAATATTTCCCACCGATACGCGATATGTATCTTTATCCTAAGGGTGCGAAACGTAACGCGATACCGATACTGCGAACACTGATCCATGATATGGCCCACTTTGGATATGGGTCATCCATCATGAGAAACCTTGGATGTGGACCGTCCATTAGGTGGGGGCCCACTTGATGTTAACTATCCATTATGAGGGGCCACACTTTTATGTGAGCCATCCATCATGTGCAGCCCACTCTGTCCATTATGTGGGCCCACCTTGATGTGGACCATTCTTTGTGTGGGGCCCCACCTTCATTATTGGCTATTCATCATGCGAGCTCATATTTGATATCAACTGACCATCATGTGAGCCCACCTTCAATGACCATCATGATCCATCACGTGGATCCCACCTTTGACGTGGACTGCCATTTAAATGGGAGTATGGGACCTACTTGATGTGCATGTTTCGTCATGTTGGGCCGCACTTTGATGTGGGACATCTATCATGTGGGGCCTACCTTTGATGTGAACCTTTCATTACGTGGGCCCACCATGTTGTGGGGCCCCACTTCAATATGAGTCATTCATTATGAGGGGCCCATATTTGATGTCCACCATCCATCATGTGGGTCCTACCTTTGTTGTGGACCACTATCACGTGGGGCCCACATCAAGTAGGTAGTCCATCATGTGGGACCCATTTGATGTCCACCATCCATCATGTAGGTCCCACCTTGGCTGTGGACTGTCCATCATGTGGGGTCCAACCTTCAATATGGGTCATTCATCATGTAGGCCCACCTTTAATGTCAACCTTCCATCATGTGGTCCCACATTCAATATCCACCATCCATCACTTGGATCCTACCTTTGATGTGGACCATCCATCAAATGGGTCCCACCTTTGTTGT
The DNA here is from genome assembly GCA_003013855.2 of Liriodendron chinense. Classification (NCBI taxonomy): domain Eukaryota; kingdom Viridiplantae; phylum Streptophyta; class Magnoliopsida; order Magnoliales; family Magnoliaceae; genus Liriodendron; species Liriodendron chinense. Next base: position 1,094,982 of record ML058492.1, on the reverse strand, counting down.
GGACCATCCATCAAATGGGTCCCACCTTTGTTGTGGACCATCTATCATGTGGGGCCCACTTGATGTTGATAGTCCATCATGTAGGACCCACCTTTGATGTCCACCATCCATAATGTGGGGCCCAACCTTCAATATGGGTCATTCATCATGTGGTCCCACATTCAATGTCCACCATCCATCATGGGGGTCCCACCTTCGTTATGAACCATCCATCATATGGGCCCCACTTGATGTGGATAGTCCATCCATCATGCGAGGCCACATTTTAATGTGGGTCATCCATCATGTGGGACCCACCTTTGGTGTTCACCGTCAATCATGTGGGGCCCAACCTTCAATATGGGTTGTTTATCATGTGGGCCTACCTTTGATGTCAACCTTCCATCATGTGATCCCCACCTTCAATGTCTCCCATACATCATGTAGGTCCCACCTTTGATGTGGGCGTTCATCATCTGGGGCCCACCTTTGATGTGACCATGTATTATGTGGGCCCACCTTAGAGATATTTTAAATAAGAGAAGAGGGCAAGATGTGAATTACTTAAAAAGTTTAAGGACAAATTTGTCAAAAAATTAATTAAAAATGTCTAACCGCTTAAGCTAAATAAGCTCTTAAAGAAAAAGTGACCTCCCTATCACTTATTATTTAAGAGCTTTTTTGCTAGTTTCTAAAAAATAAGCTCTAAAATGAAACCTTTACCAAACGGTCTATTTTCATAATAAGAGCTTAGTTTTTTAGAATAAGCAAATAAGCTCTTTTATTAATAGATTTGCCAAACGCCCCCTCACTTAAGAGTATAAAATGGGAGGATGGCGTAGGAAGTAGTGCTTCCAAAAATATTTCGAGTACTTCTCTTAAGCATTGTAAGAAGAAGTTTGATATTAATAAAGTTATTTCTCCCCCTCTACTCAAATATTCTTGTGAGTGTAATTCTTGTCTACCTCATTGAGTCGATAACTAGATTGCACCATTTTGGTATTAGAGTGGGTGGTGGTTGGGGAACTGCTAACTCTACAGTATCTCCTAATGGCTTTGAAGTAAGTGACATAAGAAGAGTTTGTGCAAGTAATCCAATTGATCTGCGCACTCCCAAAGTGGGTAGATCAACCCACACATGCAGTGGGCAATCTCAGTAATTAAGTGGGGAAGCTTCAGCGTGGTGATAATCTAGAGATTGAAGTTGGAGCATGTGGACATGTAGGGGAAGGTCCAAGGTATTTAAAAACAGTTATGTAACGGCCATTTTGTAATGATAATGGCACCAACTGTTATGGAATACGGGGGTGTAGCAATCACCTCCCAAAACATGGTCGAGTAACGACCGTTACAGCTGTTACATGCGTAATGGTCTAGTAATGACTATTTTTTCTATAAAGAGGCCCATTTGCACTCGATTTTCTATCTCTTTGTTTTTTTTATTCCTAAACTCATTCTAAGCTGAATCCAACTGCTTTTGTGCTATATTTGAGGATTAGAACTTCAAGTCAATAAGGATTTGATGGATCGAAGCTCGAGTGGGCCATTTTAGGAATTTTTAAAATACGAGGTTAATACCTTTTTTTTGTGATTTCTTGTTGGAAATGATAAAATCGAAGGGGGAAACACCAAATCGACATAATCTTGCTAAAATTTCTCTTGATATGGTGTTCCTTTTTTTATTTTTCATTATTTTCGAGAATGGACCATTTTATGAAAGAAAATAGAAGTTTTATTTTTCGATTTTGATGCTTGATGGTTGTAATGCATGTAGAATGCTTGAATGTAGAATAACATGCAATAAATTATATTTGGTTATGCATTTTTTAATTTTTCTACTTTCACACCCATTTTCCATGATTTTTAAAAAATACAAAAAAAAAAGAAGAAAAAAATGTTTTTTTTTATACCAATTTCGATGCTTGATGGTTGCAATGCATGTAAAATGCTTAAATGTAGAGTAACATGTAATAGTTCAAATTTGGTTATGCATTCCAAATTTTTAATTTTTTTTTTCTATTTACAAACTTATAGTCGGCGTAGAGGTCGATCAACCCCACGGAGCAAGATTTTCTTTCTAGTGGTGATTAGAATACTTGACTAGTGCTGGTGGTGTGTGAGTGACAAAATGGTGTACTATAAACTATAATTTTATAATAATAATATTTTTCATTTTTTCTATTTATAACACATTGTTCATTGTCGCCCTCCCATGTAAAGCAATCCAAGGTGAGGTAAAAAATGTGGCGACAAAAAGAGAAAATTGTGACAGATCAAGTTTTCGGTTTTGGTATGAATGACGACCATGGGACATGTACGGACGTGTGTTGTCGAAGACTGGAGGGAAAGAAGGTTGCTTGGAAGTAGTAGTTGCGAGAGTATCCGAATCTTTTTGTGACCAGTTTTCTGGATGCTTGGTTCCCAATTAACTTTGAGAGTGTTTTTGGCAGCGTAGGAAGGGTGTTGGAAGTAGTAATCCAAAGAGATGGGGTTTCTGCAGATCCACGCAGCTTAGCGTTCGTCTAGATGAGCTTGGTCGAGAAGGTGGCAAAACTGTCCTAGTTTGGTGGGAAGCAATTGGGGGTCCAAAAGGATAGGTATGGTCTGGAGAAAAAGAACAAAGAAGTAGAGAGACAGGAAGAGAGGAGCTATATCGGGAAAGGGGGTAGAACAGAGATGGAGGCCTCCAATCGCGATTTGCAGGCAGTGGGTAACAAGCATGGGAATGGGGTTAGGAAGGCCTATAAGGATGTGGTAACTAATTCCGACATCAATGGCGGAAAAGGAGGAGTCTGATGTTTATTTGCAGAAGGGAGTCTGGAGGGAGAAATCAGACGAAGGCCTGGTAGTTTGCGTCCATGAAAAAGTGCTGGAGGAATCGTTAAAATCTTCTTATTATTGTTTTGTGGCTATGGTTCGACTGGTTGTTCCTGAGGAAGAGATTGAAGAATGGCTCCACAACAATAACGGGGTAGAGACTAAAAATAAAGTGGTGAAGAGCAAGAAGCAGTATGCATATCCCTCTGTTCTCAATAGGAAGTCGAAAGCTTCTATAGATCGTGGAATCTTTATACAGACGATAAAGTGAGAAGGATATAGTGGTGGGAGGAATGGTCGGATCTCGACTGGGATGAATGTTGCCCCTATATTTGGAATTTGCCCCTTGAATTCTGGATAAATGAAGTAATCCAGGAAGTTGGAGGATGTGTGTGGTTGGTGGTGGTGATCGACCCCTGAACGCTGAATTGTGAGATGATTCGGTTCATGGGTCTGAATGACGGTATTGGCCGTCATATCGGCCCGGTGGAAAAATGATACGATACAGCGTCGCGTATCGGAATCGGGGCTATATCGGTCTGTACTGGCCCGTATTGGTCATAATTTTTTTTGAAGCAAAAAAAAAAGGAAAAAAATGAGATATTCACGAATCTATTATTATTATTATTATTATTTTTTTTTGTGTGTGTGTTTTGACCATGTATTCAATGGTCTATCGGATCATTCTTTTGATGAGAATGTTGTTTGTCGATTTGACTTGTTGATGGTAAACCAAATGGGCCCTAATTGAACACCAATCAAACACGATTTGGTGAACAATGACCCATGACATTGGAATACAACAAAAGGAAGATGAAAATATAAAAAAGAAAGTGAATGTTTACCCTTCTTTCCGATTTTCCCCATCCACTTCACTTCGATTAGTTGAATCCCATTCAAATCATTTGTTTTGATCCCAAAATAGGTTTAGATCTATCCTAGAATGAGTTTTTAATATTATTTCATGGTTTAAATGAAAAGAAGAACATTCAATATGAGTGAATTTTTGAAAAAACAAAATTCAAATTTGGGGTTTTATGGGCATAACGGCCCTGTATCGGCACCGATACGGGCTGCATTAGCCGATACATTCCGATACGGACCGATACGGTCCGATACAGCCCCGTATTGCGTATCGTATCGGGCCGATACGGATACGATACGGCCGTATCGGCCAATATGATACCGATACAGTTTGCTAGAATTCCTATTAGGAGGAGGAAAATCTACGATATTCCAGGCAAAGTGTTCATTTGAGTAGGGCGGGAGAGGCCGACAGTGAGAATTTGTCAAGAAGAAGAACTAGTGTTAGACATGGCTTCAGTTCAGATGGTAATGCTGGAAGAAGTGGTCGGAGATGAGGGTGTAGAGATTGAAGAGCCTCGCAGAGCACCGTTTGATAATTTTTCAGGGTGTTTGATTCCCATTGAAGCATATGATGGAGCATCGAAAGGAGGTGAGGAGAGAGACACGTGGCTGCATCGGGCCCTTAAAGTCTACTTTGGCAAAAGTCATTAATACATGTTAGAATCAAATGGCTACAAGCCATCCTATTCAGTTGACAGGTGGCAACGCAATAGGGAGAGAGGGCGACACCTGGATCGATGACGTCAACAATGCGTGAGAGGAGGAAGCGACTTGTGTAAAAAGAGATACAAATGGCAGAGGGGATTTTCTTCGCACATGTGGTTCTTTTTACACATGTGGCTTTAAATTTTAATGACCTCATGTGTATAAGGAGTGGATATAAGCAAACCGATAGGGCCCTGGCGTTTTTTTATTGCTGACAAAGAGACTGGGATGAGACAAAGGGCGGGAGAGCTGTTTGAGCCCCCAAACAGCGCTCACCTTCAATGGCGAAGCGAAGCAACAACAATGGATATGTTGCAGAAGGCATTGCATGAAACCCCAATAGCTACAGAGATGTTGGATGCTACGAATCAGTTAGGGTTTCCTTCGGGGTGTGTGGAATCTCAAGAAGCAATGCCGTTAGCAGAGATTAAATGGAGACGAACAGGGGGAAGACATAGCTCAGTGTCAGTGGGGGCTGGGTCGGGAACAATCACGACGAGTCTGAAAGGTAAGGGAAAGAAGATTTCAATGGCCCAAGGGAAGAAAAGGGTTAAGAGGGTCACAAGAGAGAGCTTGTCTGATAGGGGTTACCTTTGGGGACAACCCAGAGGACTACGTCACACATTTTGAGTTTATTGAAGAGAGAGGCTGTCAAAATATGGTGTAGGTGCAGAAGGACATGGATATTCCTCTTCGTCATGTGACATTGGTGGTGGTCTCCTTGCAGTAGGCTACCAACAATTACTAGGCTAGGCGCAGGTAAGAATGGGCAAGTGGTTGTTTTCCTATGAAGATATTAAGTTGGAACATGCGGGGGTTGGGGCGTATGTAAAAAAGGACTTCAAATCAGGGATGAATCAATCTGATATTGTTCCCCATGTTCTTATGAATCTTAATAAGAGGCACACGACCTTCTCCCTCTCCAAATCCCCATCCAGCTTCTTAGGCGAGTCCCTAAAGGGCCTACTTTAGTAGTTAGGGCGAGTAACAAGCTCGATCTGGATCCGAAATGGACTATGGATCTCAATCATATCTGTGAAAAATACAAGGTTCAGATGGCGGCATTTCAGGAGATGAAATTACAGGGCATTGATAGGAATGTGGTGGACTTATTGTGGTCATGTCAGTTGAAGGCTTGGGAATCAATAGACGTAGTTGGGTCATAAGGGGGCAATTTAGTGATGTGGAATTCAAGTCTCTGGTGTATTGAGGATACCTATAAGGAGCAATTTTCTTTATCCTCGCTGATTAAAGACAGTAACAGAGGTTTCAAATGGTTGCTGACTATGGTTTATGGGCTGAATGAACCTAGCGGTAGACATCAGTTCTGGGCTGAATTGGACAGTTGTCGAAATAGATGGTTATGTTTGTGGCGTGTGGGAGGCGACTTCAATGTAATCAGGTTTCTGTATGGAAAATAAAATGGCAGAATTACTCGCAGAATGTGGGATTTTCTGATTGGATTTCAAAAAATGAAATGATCGATCTACCAATGGGAGTGGTGAAGTATACGTGGTCCAATGGGCAGGTTCAACCAATCAAGCCGAAATTGGACTGTTTTCTTCTCTCCCCTGATTACATAGATAATTTCTCATTGGTGCATCACAGAGGTGTGCCAGGACTGGTATCCAATCATTGCTCGATATTATAAAAGATGGATGAGGAGGACTAGCGGCCTATGCCGTTTAGATTTGAGCTCTCATGGTTGGAGGTGGAGGGTTTCTCAGTCTTGATGAAAGAGTGGTGAATGTCTTTGGGGGGGGGGGGGGGGGGGGGGGGGGGGGGGGGATGGAGGATATAATTTATTTTAGAATTTAAAAATGTTAACGAGTAAGATTAATGGCTGGAGAAAGGAAGTTCTAAGTAGGCGAGAAGAGGAATTGATGTCCATATTGAAGGAGATTCATAATCTAGACCTAAAAGAAGAGAGGGGAGAGTTGACAGAGGAAGATAGAGTATGGAGGGAAATCCATTCGGCGAAGTACAATGGAAGACAGAGACGAAGAGATAAAATGAAGACAGCGGTTAAGGGCATTATGATTAAAAGAGGGTGACAAAAATACTAAGTTTTTTTCCATGTTATGGCAAGTGCAAGGGCGAGAGTAAATAAAATAAAATTAGTGGAAGTAGAGGGAGAAAGGTTAGAAGGGAAGACAAATGCGTGCGCGACAATAATAAAGTTCTATAAGAAACTCCTAATGAGGGAAGATTGGGATCGGCCGAAGGTAGATAATCTGTCATTTGATAGAATTTCATGGGAGTTGGCGGATTTGTTAGAGAAAGCCTTTTTTGAAGAGAAAATACAAATTGCAATTGACAAGGGCGGATGGTTTTTCGATTCTGTTCTATCAAAAATTTTGGGAGACTGTTACAAAGGAACTGGTTGCGTTTTTTAACGAATTTCATGCAATAGGTTCATTGGCTTCGGAGCTAGGTGCTACGTTTATCACAGTAATCCCAAAAAAGGAGGGGGCGGTAAGTTTAAAGGATTTTAGGTCTATAAGTCTGTTGGGTGGCCCGTATAAAATTCTAGCAAAATTGTTAGTTGCAAGATTTAAAGAAGTAATTGGCAATGTCATCTCTAAATCTTAAGGGGCTTTTATAGCAGGTAGACAGATAGCGGATGGTGTGTTAGTGGCACACGAGTGCATTGATGTTTACAATAGAAGGGGCAGGAAAGGAGTGGTATGTAAATTGGATATCGGAAAAAGCGTATGATTATGTCAAACATTTTTAGATTACATGTTGGGTTGGCTGGGTCATGGCGGCAAATGGCGTGCTTGAATTCAGTCTTGTGTGTCATCGGTGAGATTTTCAGTTTTGGTTAATGGGTGGCCAAATCGATTCTTCTCATCCTCTAGAGGGCTTCGTCAAGGTGATCCCTTATCTCCTTATTTGTTTGTGGTAGTTATGGAAGCTTTTAGCAGAATGATCGACAAAGTTGCGGAGGAGGAGCTGGTGAGAGGCTTTACTAGACAACTTGGATTTTCAGGTGACACATCTATAGTATGCGGATGATATGCTTTTGCTATGTGAGGTCGAGGAAGAAATGGTAGAGAATCTTCTTATGATCATTGTTTTTTTCGAAGTAGTCTCCAGTCTAAAGTTTAATTTATTCAAAAGCGAGCTATTGGGAGTTGGTCTAACAACGGAAGAGGCATATTATTACGCGAGCTTATTTGGGTGTACAGTGGGTTCTTTCCCGACCACATATCTTGGTCTTCATAGGAAAGCCACTGAAACACTTATGGGATAAGGTGATTGAGAGATTTGAAAAGAATGTCTCAGTGGAGGACAAGGTATCTCTAGGGGGAGAATAACTCTTATTAAGGCGACAATGTCGAATTTGCTGATTTATTTCATGTCATTATTTAAATGTCATGAATTGTTCTTGGCCAGATTGGAAAGAATTAGGCAGAATTTCCTTTGGAAAGGTGTGGAACATTGTTCGTAGTATCGGTATTGCGTTACGTTTCGCACCCTTGGGATACAGATACATATTGCGTATCACTAGGGATATATCGGTTGTATCGAGTAATGTATCACACTTTTTGGGAAACATGGGGAAACATTGTGAAATTGATTGAATTTTTCAATGAAACTTAAAGGATTGTTAAAATGGACCTTAATACACACTTTTAAATCATAATATGTAAAAAAAAAGTCCATATACTGGGGTTCTTTTGTAAAAGGATCTTAAGCTATGCGCTGTTTGACTGAATTGATGTAACTATTGTTTAAATTGATTCCATAAGATAAATGTAAGAAGACATTAATGAAAACACAACCAATTCATTGACAAAGTAAAACAAGCAAGAGAATTGAGAAATATACCTATGGATGATGCAACTGACTGCTGCCTAGACCCACATAGAGTTGCGCGGTGGCTCATAATCATCGTCTCCATCTTGACGGGGTTAGGAATAGCACTGCTGCTCCACAAATTGACAGTATTGTGCCCAGGTCATAATATAATGGTACAAGCTAAGATACTGCCTGACATAACGCTGATACTCATCCTCTCCAAACTGAATCAGTACGCCCATTCGTGGGTACTATGTAATCGTCACAATCTGTGGCCAATATGGATCTGGGATGGGCATAGATGGTGCTCTAGAATATCCATATTGCTCACCATATCCGTACTGTGGCCCATATCCCTGCCCATATGTGGAAGTGAACTCTTGACTGTAGTCGAAAAATGATGTGCCGTAGCTGCTGGAGTTGCTTACCACATATCCACCAGGTCCGTATCCATATCCCTCCTGGGTCTGTGATTCATATCCATACGGTGGCATGGAACTCGAGCTCCCCTCCCTTGTCCGTGATGTAGATCCAGAGTCAAGACGTGCTCGATCCGTAGTGCCACGTAGGCACCCACGACTGTACGTGTTTCTCATAGAAATAGCCAATAGTCGCTACTTTATATCTGTCAGTGGCTGGGTTTTCTTTTTCTCACGCAGCTTCTTTCTGGTGTATGATTTGTTGATTACAAGCCGCTCACGTGGTTCATTTGGACGAGAACCGTGGTCGGTGTCTTGTGTGGCACGATTAAACTCCCTCTCCCCAATGAATGTACTAAGTGGCCTCTGAGACCGACTCCCAGTACGAGACTCGCTCTCGCTGCCACCATCCTCGTCATCATCATCATTGCCCTCCCCATCCCCGTTGCCACTACCATCACCATGACCACCACCATCCCCATCACTCGCCGTATCTAATAATGTCTCGCCGCCACATGACCCGCGTGATAAAGACTATCGCGAGCTCCCCTCCGGATCCCTCGTCAATGGGTCGAATAACTCAGGTGGAGATCTCTGCTGCTGTACATGGGCATCAACATCAATGCCTTGCTCTACTGCCTCCGACTCCACATGTGGCTCCGGTTGCCCATCAGATGAAGGTGCAGCCATACATCTCCCATGACTGCTTGTACGTGTCGTCGTAGGTCTTCATCTCTGCATACTCATCATCAAGATACTTCTCCATTATCTCACAGGGAGTGGGGGGCAACACACCTTCACCCGCTCAATACACTTTAGTTATCATATTCTTGAAGTGCGTGCTACCTGCTGCATTCGCAAGAATCTGATCGTATATAAAAAATCTAACAATAAACTTTCCAACATTCTTTCTCACACCCCCCCCCAACTAAATATATCTTTTAACTCCTTTTGCGTCCCCCCAACCCCCTTATACATCATCGGTTCTAAAGGAGGATCCAGCATCCATATACTAGCACCACGTGTCATCCCAAAAAAACCTTCCCTACTACTGCCCTCAGCCCTAAACCCACTCACAACCCCCTCCCCCCCCCCCCCCCCCAAAAAAAAAAAAAAAAAAAAAGCTCATGAGTAGACCCCTCAAATCTAGGCCTGCTTGCCTCCATCCTCCTCATTTGATTACTCTCCCAACGTCCTCGGATCGATTCCTCAACCGCACGTCTATAATCTCCTCATCTAGATCAATCACATCTTTTCTACCATATGGTGGCCGCTAGGGGTGTCAATGGACCGGGTTGGCTCGTCGGGCTTTCGGGCTTGGCCCGCATCGGGCCGGTTTGGACTGGATTTTCAATCCCAATGTCCGGGCTCGGGCTTGAGTTTTAAGCCCGTTTTGTATTCGAGCCGAGCTTAGACGTCCAAAACCTGATAGCCGGGCCCGACCCGATTGAGTTTAATACACATTCAAAATTCAAACTCCATTTTAACTGTTACACAAATGACTCAAACACGATTCTAACTGTTAGGCAAATGACTGAGAGGGAAAATGCTTAAAAATACATTCACCCCGTGTGACTGAGAGGGGAAAACGATTTTACCCAGAAGTAATTGATGGTTGGGGTGGGCTCCACCACGTGTTCATGGAAAATCCACCCGACCATTAGGTTTTTCATCCCATGTTAGGCCTAGATCCCAAAAATGAGTCCCGTCCATATTTCAGGTGGATCACACAATTAAAAAAGGTGTACAGGATATTGCTCACCATTCAAATTGTTTTCCTTTGTTTGACCCATATGAATAATGGATGGGTCTGGTACTTCGGCCCCATGCCTCAGTTTTGGTTTTCTATCCGACGATTTGAGTGGATTTTCTATAATCATCACAATGGGCCAGTATATATATATATATATATATATATATATATATATATATATATATATATATATATATATATATATATATATATATATAGAGAGAGAGAGAGAGAGAGAGAGAGAGAGAGAGAGAGAGAGAGAGAGAGAGAGAGAGAGAGAGGAATGTTCACCTCAAAGGTGGAGGTCTCTCTCCCAATTGTTTTTTCTTGGTGGAGTTCACATGAATATTAGATCATTCTTTTTTTTTTTTGGCCATATGCCTGTGATAAAGTTTATGGGAAAATTGTCTGAGTGGATCTCACATAAACATCATGGCGGGTCTTGATGTATGTATTCTATATCCACACCGTCCATCTATTGTTTTGAGATCACATTAGTGCATGGTTCGAAAATTAAGTAAATCCAATTTCCAATTTCCAATTGGACCAAATCATAGGAAACAATGTTGATTGAGCAACCTGCCATTAAAAACCTCATATGGCCTAGCTTAATCTTATTGATAAGTTTAGATAAACCTGGATGAAGTGAGAAGACAAATATTAGTTTGATCCAAAACTTTTGTGGCCCATTAATGTCTAATCATGATTGTTCCAATGGTATAATCCACCTGATAATTTTATCTTCTTCTTTTTTGGGACAATGCCCTAAAATGATATGAACAATACGTATAGACGGTGTGGATACAAAATACATACATCTAGATGGCCCCACAGTGAGGACTGCACCGTCTTTGGGTGAGGCCAAGTCTCACCTTTGCTCTAGTTTTCTTCGTACGCAGCTTCGGTGGATGCTTTCAACACAGAAAGGATGTCCACCATTATTTTCCATGGGGCCCACCATAATGATCTAGTAAAATCTACTCCGACCATTCCACGCCAAACCAAAACTTAAGACCAAGGGCCAAAAAACAGTCCCATAAATTATTCAGGTGGGCCACAAAAAGGGAAATAGTTCGGAGGGTGGGTGTAGACCTGTATACTATTTTTCAATCGCGTGGTCCACCTTAAACATGGACGAGGGTGAGTATTGGACCCTAGGCCAAAAATGAGGTGACACATTTTGTGGTTGGGGTGGATTTCAAATAAACACCATGATGGCCCACTTGAAATAGCAACCCCAACCGGTTAGACATCTGGTTAAAAGAAACGCAGCATCTTCCTCCTCCGATGATCCATTTTATCTCTCTCACCTCCACCAACCTATCATTCCCATCTCTTTTCTCCGACCCACTCCTGCCATTCCTTTTCGCTTCAGCCAAGCTCTTGTCACAACCCTGCCCTTAGAGCCATTTCAGCAGTGGGGCATTCCGCCGTTCTAGCAGCGATGTGCCCGACCATGGAAAAAGGTTCGACTCTTTTTCCTGTTCTGTCTCTTGGTTGGGGGTCACCGAATCACAGATGTACACTGGTAGATGCGGAGCCCACCAAAATGTAATTTTACAAAATTCTTCCGGGCTCGGACTCAGGTTGGGCTCAGGTCGGGCCCTGTAAAATTATTTCGGGCAGGGCTCGGGCTAGATATTTTGGCCCGTCATGGGCCCGGGCCGGGTTTGGGATTAAGTTAAATAATGCGGGCCGGCCTTGGACAGAGCATGGCCCGGCCCTAACCCAGCCCATTGACGCCCCTATTGGCTGCCCCAACTCCTCCCTAATCTCCCTCTCTCTTGCAGCCCTGTCATGCTTTATCTTCACATTCTTCTTTAGGGTCGCCCTAATTTCCTCCCTCACATCTCTTGGACATTTGGGGCAGTCCTTAACATTTCTAATAACTCCCTGCTAGATGTTCCTTCAAGCGTGTTACCCCACCACTCTGTGACACAAGGCCACATAGATTACATATTGCCCCATGTCGGTAATCGGGGACAAAGCGACCATATATCCATCCAATATCCTGCTATCTCCCTCCTCTACCTTCTTCTGACATGGTTTATCTGTAAAAGAATATATTATTAGGAAACAAACTAAATAAAAAAATTGGGATAAATAAATTAATTAATTAATTAATGCAAGATTAATAAATTAATCTTCCAAATCAGTTAATCAGTACTTCCACATCCATAATTTCATATTTCCACTCCAACAATACTCTCAATTTTGGGGGAATTGGCAAATTTCGAACTTTCCCAATTTCTCCCAAATCAGGCCACATACACTCAAATCATCAAATTAGAGTGTATGTGATGTTCGATTAGTTCTATAATAGTATTTATTCACAATTAGGAGTAGATTAACAGTGGTTACAACAACAAAATTCAGAAAAAATAAATAATTATGTATTTTTTATTAATTATTGATTAAAAAATTAATTAATTACTTTGAAATCTGGGAAAAATGTTGCAAATCGATAGATCAGCCCCTTTACATCCTTAAAATGTTGTTTCTGATCCAACATTGCAAGTAATTTGGGTGAAATTGAGAAATTTTGAATTTCCCCCAATTCGGCCCTCAACTATCAAATCTCGAAAGCAAAAGTTGTAATGCTAATTCTCCATGCAAAACATGAAGAATCAAGCATTACAAGTGATTTGCAACAGATTTTATTTAGCACTCACCGAGTTCAAGAGAGGGCCAACTTCGGATTTCCTTTGAAATCACTGATTTCCTCTCAGATGGTTGCAGGGGAAGGACCAAAATCTACCTAAGATTGGGTTGGAGAGGAGAAACTAGATGAAAATTGAAGAAAAATGATTTCCCCCCCTAAAAAAACGGCACTCTTGTGCGGTTGGACGATACTTGGACGATATTGTCCAGGTATTGTCGATACTTATACCCACTAAAGGAGTTTTTGATGATATTTTGACGATATACGTGATATATTGCACGATATTATCAATATCGGCCGATAATATTGTCGATAAGCTGGAAACTACAATTTTTTTGTTATTCTTTCATGGTTTCGTGTCACTGATCGTCGATATCGATACTATTGGCCGATATATCGGCTGATAGTATCGATACTGCAAACACTGGTGTGGAAGATAAACAAAAGTTCCATCTTATGAAGTGGGAGGTCGAATGCAAGCCTTGGGAGCAAGGGGGTGCCGAGTTAAGAAGCTTGGAGGGAGTTAGTGTAGCCTTATTAGGAAAATGGGCATGGAGGTTCGGGGTGGAAGAGGGTTCATTATGGAGGGAGGTGGTGGCTAGGAAGTATGGTTTAGATGAGAGGGGATGGTGGACTCGATCTTCGTTGTTATATAGGGCATCTTGGGTTTGGAGGGATGATGCGGACATCAGAGGTGCACGCTTTAGAGTGTACCAGATGAGGCGACGTCGCAGATCGAGTGTTGGAGCAGACGAGTTGATGTGGATGGACGCTGGGCCCATTGGGCCCATTTTCTGACGCGTTACGAGTACGCGAGATGCAGGATCGCGCAGGAGCATCAGGACCGCTGGACCATGGAGCGGATTTTACGTTTAGGCGCTTTTCTGTTTATTTCCTTATTTCTAGGCTTTAGTGTCGTTATTTACTTTAGGCGTTTTTATGTTATTTCTTTGGTTTGCAGGCACTTTAGTGCACTTTTTTTTTATTTTCGTAGCTTATATATACTGTGAGAACCCTATTTCGAAATTATTGAATGAATAGAGAATTCGTGAGTTTCTTCCTTTTTGTTTGAGAGATTAGGGTTTCAGGATTGGCCCTCGGGTGTTGAGGATTCCACCCCGGAGTTTCCGTTTTCTCTTCTCTCTTCTTCAAGGTGCGAGGAAAGGTAAGCTTCTTTGATTCCTAATTCGTACTTCATGAGAACCTATTGCTTTTCGACATCTCTCGTCCTTTTCTGAAACCCCCCCCCCCCCCCCCCCCCCCCCCCACTTTTTGGTACGATCGAAAAGAGGGATGCCTAGCCACGATAACCGGATCCAAACTTGACTGTGGACTGGTCTATGCTAGATCTGGGATATCCTCATATCCCTAGATCCTCCCTGTTTTACGATTTTACATGGTTTTATGCGAAGGGGCATGATTCGGACGGACGGATCTCATCTTCGTGTTGAGATTTGTTAGTTTCCTCTGATTGAAAGTAGCTAGTTTCGTAATTTTATTATTTGAATATTTTCCAACTGAATATTCATGCATCTAGGGTTAGGTCATCGCATGCCCCTGCATCAAGGGAGGTAGTGTTGATAAAGGGAAGATGTGAGAGGGTATTAGGTTCTCACTAGGAAATGGGTCCAAGATTAGGTTTTGAGATGATATTTGGGTGGGGACCAGAAATTGAATGAGGTGTTCCTGAGTTTAGCAAGGTTGGTATTGGGGGAGGATTTTGCGGTGGTGAGTTGTTTTTCTATCCAAGGAGAGGTAGTTATCTGGGCCCCGTTGTATAGAAGGAATTTAGATGATGAAGAGTTCGAGGAATCGGTCATTCTGTTGCTGTTGCTCTCCAAGATGAGACCAGTATTATCAGAATCAGACTCGTTGGTATGGGAAAAAAAGGTCGGTGAAATTTTCGATAAAATCTTTCTTCAAGATGCTAAGTGGAGGTTAGTTAAGTGATGAGGTTAGCCTGTCTGCTTTTGTTTGGCGATATGGTGTGCCTTTAAAGCCACCTTTACATGGCTAATAGGGAGTAACTAGGTCCTCACAGTTGTTAACCTGCAGAAAAGAAATATGATCCTTCGAAATGTGTGTCATACGTTTCTAAGATGAAGAATCGGTAGATCATTTATTCATTCACTGTGGCTTTGCATGGCAACTGTGGGAAAAGTTTTTCGATCTTTTTGGAGTATCGTAGGTGTCACCAAAATCTATTGGACTATTTTTTATGATGTAGTATGGAGGCTTCTTAAGCAAGTCGAGGTTAATTGATGCAGGACAGCCCTAATCGTGATGCATGCTCATGAACATATGTAATCCAGCGGAAATAAATAGCAATAATAATCTAAAATTCATCACCTATCATCATAAATTAAGAAAAGCATAAAAGAGGCATGCAATGGAGCGGGCCATCATCACAATCACGAAGTAAGAAATTCAAATAATGCATAGGTTGGATCCGGCGAGGGATGGAACCTCCCGATCTTGCATGGTCTTAATCCAAATACCAAATGTGAATCACTAGTCCGAGGGATCGAGGGATTTCTCGGATTAGGGATTTTGGAATTTGAGAAATAGGGATTTTGTATAAAATCTCAAATCTAGGATCTAGAAGTTATAAGAGAATAGAAATAGAGAAAGAGGAAGTAACAAGTTTACCTTAGAAGAAGTTGGAGGGGCACAAGAAGAAAAGAGAAGAATGAGATCAAGAAAGAAGAAGAAGCACCATGAGAGAGGGAAAGAGGAAGGAGGCAACCAAAGGTTTGCTCTTTTTCATAAATCAACAACTAATAAAAAAGGTTTAGGGCAACACTCTCATAAAATTCGGAATTAGCATAATAACCAAAATACCCCTACTAACAAAATTTAAAAAAAAAAGACATTTGCATGAAAAAAACGTACGCACACTCACCCAAAACTCAAATGAGTAAAAAATGCATAAAATAAAATCAAATCTAAGATGTCCAATGGACTCCAATGATGGTGTGATGAAAGTGGGCCACGACGAACTAACGGTTCGATCACATCATCATCACGATCCAACGGTCCGATCATCTCCTCCAAGCAACTCACACATGTCTTCCCAATGTGGGGTCTTTTCAAATGTCTCGGACTACATGTGTAAGGTCTTCAATGCTCCTCAAGTCTTCACGAACAATCCAGACCCGTCATCATCGAGCCATAAAGATATAGGTGTCACTCACCTCCTACGTTGATAAACCCTAAAGGGCCTGATGTCTGCATCATTAACAGTTTGGCGATTTGTTTTACTTCCAGGGATCTGGTTTATATGGCTGGAAAGGAACAACTGAAGTTTTAGGAATGGATTGGGTAGAGTAGAGGAGGTGTTTCATAGGGCAAAACTGCATGTAATAGAATGGGCTCTTGCTTCGAAGGCTGGTGGAAGGTTCCCGGAAAGTTGTGCGAAGCTGCAAAAGGTCTTGGGTGGTATCTGTATAGTGTAATCCTTGTATATATTGGTTGTGGCCTTTTCTTCAATAAAAAAAATGTGTTTCTCTGTGTTAAAAAACACATTGTCCATTCTTCAATCCATTAATTTAATATGTTACTTATATGGTATCTTTATATGACATCAATCATTGTCTCATTATAGCTCATATTATCTTATTTATATTGAATCATTGATAAAATATATTTAGAAAATGAAATATAAGAGTTTTGCAGCCAATCGAAGCCTGTCAAGTTCATAAAATCAACAGACAGGCTGAGAAATTTTTATTTTACCAAAGAGTGGACCGTTATGCCATCATAAATGTGTTTAAAACTAGGAAAGAATACGTATTTGCAATCCTATAATTAAATGGATTTTTTTGCCCCAAGATAAAAAATCCAACCGTTACAGGGGGCGTAACACGGCCATTGGAAAAAAATAAAAAAATTGGAAAATACATAACCAAATTTGAACTATTGCATGTTATTCTACATTCAAGCATTTTACATGCATTGTAACCATCAAGCATTGAAATTGGAAAGAAACCAATTTTTTCTATTTTTTTTTGCATTTTTCAAAAATCGTGGAAAATAGGTGTGAAAATAGAAAAAATAAAAAATTGGAAAATGCACAACCAAATCTGATCTACAGTTTATTCTACATTCAAGCATTCTGCGTGCATTACAACCTTCAAACATCAAAATCGAAAAAAACAACTTCTGTTTTCTTTCATAAAACAGTCCATTTTCGAAAATAATGAAAAATAAAAAAGCACCAAATCAAGAGAAATTTCAGCAAGATTATGCCGATTTGGTGTTTCCCCTTTTGATTTGATGCTAACCTCTTTCTTGAAATTCCCCAAAATGGCCCACTCGAGCTAGAATTTGATAAATCGTTCTCGATTTAAAGTTCTAATCCTCAAAGATGGCACAAAAACAGTTGGGTTCAGCTTAGAAAAGAAAAAAAAAAAAAACCAAAGAGGTGGAAAATTGAGTGTAAATGGGCCTCTTTATAGAAAAACAATAGCTGTTACGACATTATTGGACTGTTACGCATGTAACGGCTGCTAGTCGACATTTTTTAGGATGCAACTATTACACCCCCGTATCGCGCGATGGCTAGTGCTGTTACCGTTACGTAACAACCGTTACCCTTTTTTAATATCTTGCTCATGTAAGTTCCGTAACTTGTTTTCATAACATCCTCTTTAAGAGTCATCAGTCCCCACAAAGACGTGTGTCAACTGTATAACACATGTTAAAGAAATAAAGAAAAGAATAGACACATGCCAAAGAAATAAAGGAAAGGAGATTTTAAGTTTTTGATAGATAGAGGGATGTTCAAGTTCCATTAAAAATAAATAGGCTTCTATCATTTTTTTGGAAGGTAAGCAAGCTTTATTTATCAACCAAGAGATGCCAAACGCCAATTACAAGCAGCAAAGACAAATGTAAAGGTCTAAAGGCCTGAGAAAGAGCAAAACAGGGAGCTGAACAAAGGCTAAGAAAAGGAAAACATCAATTCCAATGCTACACGGTCCAACTAAGCCATTCTCTCCAACCTCATATCAATTCCAATGCTTTAATATCACTATTAGTAAGCTCCCTCTGACTTGGACAACTAACATACAATCTGATGGACCTTTTTAAGCTAATAGATTCCTCGCTAATCTTGATTGCAGCAAAGTCCTCACACAGCCTATGACATTGCATTACTTGCATGCAAAATCTCCAAGGGGTTGCAATGGGATTAGATATAACACGAATCAATTGGTTAAATTCAATCTGACTCTAGTAAGAATGGAGCTGCTACCTGCTATGCTATAGGATTCATGAAGGACCTCAAGGAATGAGTGAAATATAGCGCTACCAACCGTGTTATGGACCCATTTTCTTTGCAATCAGGGTCATTGTTCCCAAGGATGAAGAACAGGTTGGGGCTAGACTTTTGTGAAATAGAGGCCACCATATCCTGAAAATTTGGAGTGTGCTCCTCACACCATTCCTTAAATTTGATAGATCAATTTTGATTGTAATCCACCTGTCTTCTAACTCATTTAGTCAACCTACAATCCAGAAACTCCAAAGAAGCACAGAAATTACTACTGCCAGTAGCATCATGATAGTTCGAGGATAACAAAAGCTTAAGCTGAACTTCTTCCAAAATCATCTGCCATAAAACATCATTAGACCAGGAGTTACCCCTGAGAGTCGGTAGTTCCTTCGGTCTACAGATTGTAATGGCAGCATCAAAGACCAGTCTTGCGGTGTCCAACTAAATGGATTTCCACGAAAATTGTGAATTGACTGGTGGAAATAGTCCTCCAGACTGGTGTCAGAAATAAGAGAGCATCTAAGTTTGCAAAGAGCTTTGTCCTGAAGATTAACAGAGCAATTACATGTGAGGAAGAGATTATTGACTGACTCATGCGTGCGGTGGCAAAGAATGCATGCGGGGCAGACTTGTATGCCCAAATGAATTAGTTGGTCTATGGTCTTCAAGTTGTTCTGGATGGAAAACCAGAGAATGAAGGCATGTTTGGGAATCCGAAGCTTGAAACAGACGCGTTTGATGGGTCTTGAAAGAGACAAATCAGAGTATGCCTTAAACTTGCCTGAATAATCACTGTTCCTGGCATTAGCATCCTCTAGGAGGAAGCTCAACCCTTCTAATATCTGCACATATCATATGCTAAGTAGTGAGGCGGACAGTGAGATTCCATCTTTCCTCTATGAAATCTGCAGCTTTCAGGTCTTTGCCAAGACCAAGGTTATAAAAATAGCTCTCGCCAATTTTGTCATGCAAGCTTCCATATTGAGGCCATGGATCATATGAAATGAGGTATTCTGACCAGCTTCAATAGGATAAAGATATCATGAGCTTGACACCACTTCTCATGCTTCGATTAGCTTTCCAGCTGGTAGAGGTGTTTGTAGCCACTTCCATTTTATGTATTCAGCTCCCATCCAGCTAGCCCAAATGCTATTACTTCCTACAAGGATTTTCAAAAGGTGATGCATGCATCATAGATGCTTCATTCCATGTGCGCAGATTACGGATACCCAACACGCCGACATTAATAGGTTGACAAATGGTTTCTCAATTGACAGTGTGAATAGACCTTCCATTCCAATCCAGCCCAAAAGCTCCCAGTAATCTTATCGATTATTTGAAGAAGACCCTTAAGAAGAACAGTTGAGAAGCCCAATAGGAATTGAGCAACATGATTGCTGAGTTGATAAGTTGTAGGCACCCGCCAAAAGTGACGCTCGTGGCTTTCCAGACTGCAAGGTATTCCTGGATCTTATCGATAAGCTTGCCACAATCTACCATTTTTGGTCTTCTAGATAGGAGGCGAAGGCCAATACTTAATTAGGTGCTGACCCTCTGGCACGCCCAGCACATCAAGGTCTTGCTTGCCATGTCTTGATTATTGGAGAAAACATTTATTGTAATTCACTTGTGGGCCTGACTCCTGAGTACATGTGAAATTCCTCAAGAACATGCTTGAGATACTTTATTGATTCTATATTTATGAAACAGCATCAGGCTAGTGACATAGATGGGGTGAAAAATCATAAAACCATTCCAACATGATTCTACACTCAAGAAAGATACAAAGAACATAAATAATTAAAAGAATCCTGTATGCTTGTAAATTTCTTGAAGGAAGAAAAAAAATGGCCTGTAAATAATTCGAAAGAATTGTTTCTTGAGAATTGCTTATGCAAAAAACTGCATGTTTGGTGAACATATAGAAGAAAAACAAGTTCTTGCAGAAGGCTTCAATGGCTCGTGTCTTGTCCCCACTTCTCCCCATAGTGTGGCTCACTACAGTTTCAGATCAGCCTGATTTTTGGGCACATCCTAAAATGAGTTGTCTCAAGTGATGGAGTGGATGTATCACACACATCATGGTGGGCCCCACAACTTTTTCTTTCATGGACACAATACATCAATATGTATGTGAGAGAGGCGGCCTTCCGTTGTAGGGCTTTTTCAAAAAGATAAAAACTTCCATACTCTGCCAGAGTGTGATGGATGATATGCAGGAACTGACAAATTACTGAAAAATTGCATATGTGGAATGCAACTAATTCAAATTAAACTGTACAAATTGTGAGTTCCATTTTGTAGATGTGTCATGAACCAAAAACTACGCTTATTTAATGAGCTGAACATTTGATCATTGTAAATTTATTGGATGGTTAAAAATCAAATATCCAACAGTCTTATTTCGACAATCAATTGTCCACGAATATGAGGCTAGGATTGTTAGACCAATCTGATTTTCGGACTGTGATTTAGTGTGAGTCGCTGTAAGACCCACAATTTAGTCGGTTTAATGTGAGGTAATGCATGTTTTTTGTATGAGCACCTGCATCTGAAGCGTACACAGCTGGAGTATCAAACAAACTCCCCTTTCAAAACTAGGGGAAGTTGCTCACCAATTTCCTGCAATCGGAGCTTGTATGAACAAAACCTCTGTGGGGCCCACTATGATGTTTCTCTTATATCCACTCCGTCCATCCCATTGTGCCAGCTTATGTTAGGACAGGAGCTTAAAAATCACAGAGATTCAACATTCAAGTGGACCACTCCATAAGAAACAGTGGGGATTGAACATCACCAGTGAAACCTTCATGGGGCCAATAGGGATCAGGCTGATGTTAATGTTTTCCCTTCATCCTGGTGCAACTCTACTTATGAATGGGTTGGATGGCTCATAAACATCACAGTGGGCCTCAGGAAGATTCCAAAGGTGGGTGTTTCTATTCCCACTGTTTACTTTGGTGGCCCATTTCAGTTTCAGATCTGCTTCATTTTTGGGGTTACATCCTAACATGAGCTGGCAAAACTAATGGAGAGAGTGAATATCACATGGACACCACGGTGGGTCCTATAGAGCTTTTGGTTGCACGTGCTGGATGTAATAGGAAATTCAGTCCAACAATCTCTCTTACTCTCGCAGGCTAATCCTAGAGCCTGCAAGAAGGATATATATGTTAGGAACGACAACTCACTAAAGGGTGGTTTTCTAATTACATACGTGTGTGAGAGCTGTTGACATCTCTCACACATGCGGTCGGATTCAATCTGTTCATTATTGTGAGCCCCACCATGATTGTAGGGTGAACAAAAATAGGCCTATGTAAGTCATTAGTTGGGCCATACCATGAAAACAATGGAAAACTAAACAAAACCTCTAAATTCATGTGGTGGCCCATGTGATGGTTGCATCAACGTGACTTTTGGGGCGTCCAACTCTCATGGTGGGGTGACCATGGTGGGCAGGTTGGATGCTGTAAAACTACCCCCGTGGCACCAGCACAGACAACACAGATCACTTGTATGATAAGCTTACAATATTTGTTCCAGCTTCCACGAGACGTTCTATGCAGTTAATAAAATAGGTTTGCTAATTCTTGTACACATTCACATATGAAAATGGAAACACCTCTTGGAAATGGGGGCTAGGTGCTTTAGAAAAAAGAGCAAATCCTAAGATTTTTTTTTTTTAATAAATTATTTTGGGGCTAACCAAAGTTACTTAATAGTTAAAAAAGTGATTTTGAGAATGGTTAAAATAGTGATTTTGAGAATCAAAATCACAAAAAAAAAAAAAAATGCAATTATTTTAGCAAAGCCAAACAGTCCCTGAAGGAAAGACGAATCCTTTTTCACTATCACTATATGTAGTGTATACAAGTTCTCAATTGCTCTGTGTCCTCAGGTGAGCTGGTAGAGACACATCCCCATGAGGGATGATCCTGGGCTTTGAGTCCTGCTGACCATAGACTGCCTTGGAAGTTCCTAGGCAGCAAACAAAAATGTTCTCAATTGCCAATATCATGATATGTATTAGGTGCATATTGATGGGAAATGGATGATTGAAGCACTTTTAATATACATATTTAATTTGTTTATATTTTTCAGTGTTTTATTTTTAAGAAATTCGGAAAAAATCTCATGAATTAAGTTACAAATTGCGATGATTTCACCTATTACGATTTGTTGTATGATAACAATTTTGACAACATTTCTTGCATAGAATTTTATGAAACATGCAAATATAAGTGGGTTATAAGTGTCAACTTTTGAAGATGCTGTAAAGTTTTTGATCTATTCATTTGGAAGGCTCTACTCGTTAGTAGTTGACATGGTTAGCTTTTTCATGCTCTACTAGTCTAGCTAAACAAGGGGAAGCGGCACATGCAATGCATGTAAAGAGAGGAAGGGAGAGAGATTTTCGAAGGGGGAGAGGAGAAAAATGGAGGGAAAGGATTGCTGCTACATTCACACTCACATACAGAGGGAAGGAGAAGGTAGCCAATGACGCGCTACCCATTCCCGCTTTTTTTGGTTCTGTGGCCCACTCGAGTTTTAGATCTACCTCTTGTTTGGGCTGACGTCGTAACATGAGGCAGTGGAATAAATGTACATATGGATGTTACAAAGTCATCACGGTGGATCCCACACTCCCACTTAGCTTTTGTTGGATGGGCCCTGTACCAGGCAGCATGCAACTGTAAAGAAACCTGGGAGTGGGCTACTTATGCACAGAAAGGAGAGGGGGAGAAATGGGTAAAATCCAAGCCGTTTGTTGACAGCTATAATCCAAGCCATTGGTTTATAAGCAAGCAGATTTTCAAAATTCCATAAATGCCCTTATCTTTATTGAAAATCTCATTTACTGCACCAAAAAAATCTCAGAGACAATGACTCTCCTAAAACTAATTGCATGGGCAAAAATGTCCGTTTGCTCCTCATGTTATATGTAGTGGAGACGCAATTGTGCCGCTTGATTATTTTCCATAGCTTCCTGTTAGTTGGTTCTATATCTTTTCTGTATATTTCCACTGTTGAGCAATGTTTGTAGTGACTAACTTTTATGCAGGCTGGTTAGAGCTGCTCAAAAGAAAGGGGCCAACATCATCCTCATTCAGGTACAAGATCGCAAGACTTGTACTGTATAACACCTACAACTATTATCAAACATGTTTCTTTCTTTTTTGAAGTGAGAATGAATCACCTGGAACCATTTGTAGGCTAACCTAACCTATTACCAATTTTTACAAGCTTTTTTCCCTTGAAAATTAAAAATATTTATTTTCAAGGACAAACTGGATAAAAATATTCTGGAGGCATAAAAAATGGGTCAGAAGACTTGGACCATACAACCAGTAGTGGATGATCACTAATCATCTCTTTTGAAATACCCAAAAATCAGCTTTATCCATAATAGTAGATGGTGAACGCCCACTGTTGGTTGCTGTGTGGGGCCCACCATGTTTTATATGTCATCCAACCCATTCATTCTATGGGGCCCACCTTGATGAATGAACTGACAAAAAATCAGGCCATTCTGAAACTTAGGTGTGCCCCACCACCTGATTTTAGATGTTTCAGGCACGATATCACGTTGTTCCTATGGTTTGGCCCTCATGAGTTTTGGATCTGGCTGATTTTTAGGGGATCCCACCTTGATGGTCCTCGTCTGAAGTACAATTCAGATCACACACACACATCATGGCGGGCTCACACCAACTCGAGTGCACAGTACCACTCGACACTACCTCCTATATGTGCATGCGCATGCATGCACATCTGCATGTTCTTAAGAGTTTACTTTTAGGTAATTGGTTGGTTTGTTTTATGTGGCCTGTTGTAGGTAACTGGTTTGTTTTATGTGGCCCATCCTCGTGTATTCTGTAGAAAATGTGGTTTATGTAATGTGTAGTGTGATTGGGCCTTGGACCTAGGTGTGTGCGTGTGTGCGTCATTGTAGACCTGGGCTGGAAGCACACTTGTATTTGCTTTTCCTTTTTTTGATATGGTGCCCTAATTCTCACGTTTTCTAGTTCTCCAATCTCTCTCTCTCTCTCTCTCTCATGCATACACCTTCCTCTGTTCTCCTCTACAGATCAGTGTGAGACATTTGGTCCAAGGGATGTTGGACCATAGTTAAATCAGCATGTTGCTGATTTACATGGTATCAGAGCAACGGTTGGGCTGATTCATCCTTGACTATCCTCCCTCCGATCTATAGACTCCCATCGTGACAAGGAGCGTTCTCATCTGCAGGTTTGAGGGTCTGAATCTCGTCTTCATCGCCCTTCCTTTTGTTTGCTCCGCCTGCACCTGTTGGGTGTTGGTGCAGTCAGTGTTTTAAATACCTACGCTATGTAGCGTGTAGCTTATGCTACATAGCATAGCTTAGCCTTAACGCTATGTAGCTCATGAAAATAGCTTAGGTCGCGTGTAGCCTACGCTACACGATAATTTGCATATGCTACATGCTACATAGACTACGCTACACACTACGTACCTCACATTACAAGTTATTTTTCATTAAAATCAAATAATATTTTCAATGATTTTTTACATTTTTCTATTTTCAATATTTAATGCTTTTAGTAAAAAATTATATAAGTAATAGTATTAAATCAGTTTTGTTGTTCTTTCTTTACCTTTATACTTATTGATTAGCCTTTCCTATTGCTTTAAGTTGCATTTGGTTGCACCAAATATCATGAAAATTTGTTAAATTTCATCATTAATCAGTCTAATTTGGTGAATATCATGGAATGAGTGCAACCAAGCGCAACCTTGATTAAAAATCTAGAACTAGCATGTAGCTTAAGCTACACGCTATGTAGCTTATGCCTCATGCTTCAGAGGGGTGAATGCTACGCTACACGCTATTCGCTATTTAAAACACTAGGTGCAGTGTTGATGTATAAGGACGTTTTTGTGCTTGTTGGTTTGTGGACCAGTTGGGTACCCTAGGTTAGTAAATGTTGTGCTACTGTTTGTGATTCTTCTTTGTGAACCATATCGTTGTGGTGTTGTTTGATCAGGGGTCCAACGTTGGGATCTAGAGAAGTTGATACAAGATTGTTGTTGACCCTTTCCACCACCTTATCCCACAAATGCTTTGGAGGCTTTCCAATGCACAAAGGCAGTTCGAGGTAAGAAGAAAGGAACTTCCCCACCTTACATCTGAAGATACCCGCCAACACAATCATCTCCCTCTCTTCTACTCTAATACCCAACATCTCACTCTTGGTAATATTGACCTTCAAACCCGACACTGCTTTGAAACATGTACTAATCATATAAAGCCTATGTCCGTGAACTGAAGATGAGTCATCGAGATTCCATTTGTCTACTTTAAACCCTTGGAGGAGACTTAGTTGCTGCCCTCTTAACAACAGTCTGCCCAATGCTTCAGCCACTATGAAGAAGAGAAAGGGGGAAAAGCGGATCACCTTGTCTGAAACCTCTTGAACTTCTGAAAAAAAAATCTTTGGGGAACCCATTGATGACTAAGAACCTAGCAAAACGAATGCATTCCATCATCCAACTCTTCCACTTGTTGCCACAACCAATTCAACGAAGCATATAGTCCAAGAAGCTCCAATCAACATGATCATAAGCCTTTTTGATGTCCAACTTGCAAACCATCCCCTTCGATCCGTCCTTAAATCTTGAGTCAATGCATTCGTGAGCCAAAAGAGCACAATCTAGTATCTGCCTTCATGGGACAAAAGCACATTAATTCATTGGATATAACACTCTCCAACACCGATAAGAATATAGACGCTAGCACCTTAGCAAGAATTTTGTAGTGGCCACTAATCAAGCTAATGGGTTGATATTTTCTGCCCTGTAATTTTTGGAATGATTGCAGTAAAGGAAGTGCCAATATCCGGCGACAACCTACCTCCCTCTTGAAAATTTTGATATAGAACACATAATATCTCCTTTAACGACCTCTCAGAAAACTTGGAAGAAAGCAATCGTAAAGCCATCTGGACCTGGCGCCTTGTCTTTGCGTAAAGAATCAATTGCTTCATTCACCTCTTCAACCGTAAAAGGTCTCTTCAAATTTGCCTAATTCCGAGACAACATGCTAAAATCAAGATTATCAATCCTCGGCCTAACCCAGTCCTTCGATGAAAGCATGCTTTCGAAATACTTCACCACTGCCTCTCTCAGATCATCCTTCCCCTCAACTCTAACCCCTTCCACAGTCAAACTGGACACCTTGTTCGTTTTTGCTCTAGCCTCTAACACTTGCCATGCTGTGGAAGAATTTTGTATTCTTGTCCCCTTCCTTTAACCACACGCTCTAGATTGTTGATGCCATTTGATTTCTTCTTCCTTTAGATGGTTGTTGTACTCTTGAGACAGCTTCACGCACGTTTTTATTTCTTCTTTCGAAAGGGCTGAGCTTTCCTCAATGTTAAGCTCACGGATTCCCGCCAGGATGCTTTCTAACTCCTGCTTCCGACTCCCCAAAAATTATTTTACTCTTGAGCATGCGAAGCTTTTGGCATAATTTGAAGCTGTGAAAACCTTCTACCACAAATGTACCCCACCATTACTTCACAGCTCCAAGAAACCCTCCACTTCCAACCAAGCCAACTCGAATCTAAATAGCTGAAGCCCCCAATTTTCGGACTCTACTTCAAGCAGAGTAGGGTGATGATTAGACATCGACTTTGGCATACCAACGAAAACTTTTCCACCCTTATCGTGGATATAACCTATATCGTGGATATAAAAAATCTATCAATTTTCGACATAACTGGCCTTTCCTGAGCGTTAGACCATGTAAAGTTAATCGCCCCCATAGGAAGGTCAATCAACTCGTGCGAATTAATCCAATTTGCAAAATCAGTCATACTGCCGATAATCTACCCCCATTGGATTTTTCTCCCGGCAACCTTGTGACATTGAAATATGATGAGGACACAAGACCTTTCAAAGTCTATCAACGAAGAAAGCGCGCGCCACAAGCATCTTCCTTGTGGCTAGGCGACCACTGAGGAGCATTGAAGACTCTACACGCATGATTTGGCACATAGAAGACCCCACATTGGGAAGACACGTGTGTAGGATGAAGATGACCTGATTCGAAGATTGGACTAGCTTGTTGGACAGTTTTCACTGTCTTCGGGCGCCCGATCGGGCTCTCGAAATTCATCCATTTTATGATTTGGTCACTGGAGGTTTTTGGACACCTTTCGGGCGCCCAACCCCGCGCCCGACCACTGCGCGAACTATTTTTTTTAAGTTGTTTTTTTTGCTTAAGTGTAGTTTAGTATTTTTCTTCTTTCTTATTGCTTATTTAAGGGGGCTTAGCCCTAATTATGAATTTTAACTTTTGATTAATGAATGAAGAGCCTTTTGGTTGCCTCCTCTCCTCTCCCTCTCTGTGGAACTTCATCTTCTCTTCCCAAATCTTCTTCTTCTTCCTTCTTCTTTTGTCCTTCCAACATTCTTCAAAGGTAAGATTATTCTTCATTCTTTCTCTATTTTCATTATCTCACAATCGTCGAGCCCTAAATCTGAGAATTGATCCAAAACCCTCATTTTTCAGATTTCCGCTTCCCTAATCCGAGAAATCCTTTGATCTCCCGGACTAGTGAACCCTATTGTTCGATTGGGTTATGACCATGCAAGATTGGGAGGTTCCATCCCTTGCCGGATCCAACCTATGCATTATTTGAACTTCGTACTTCGTGGTTGTAATGATGGCCGCATTATTGCATGTCTCTCTTATGATTTTCTTAATTTATGATGGTAGATGCTGAATTCTAGATTATTATTGCTGTTTACTTTCGTTGGATTATATATGTTCATGAGCATGCATCATAATTAGGTCATCCTGCATCAAATTTGGTATTAAAGAATAGGTTTTGCATGGTTATGTCTAAATCGAGTTATAAATTAGGGTTTTAATTTTAGGTTTGTTTTAGGAAATTTTCAGATTTAGAAAGTTCCAATTTTAGAAAGTTTCCTGATTTGGAAAATTTCTAGATTTGATTTGTCTTTTATTTAAATTCAGTAATTGTCAGTTCATCGTAGTTTAAATTCATCGCATTTATCTTGTGAGTTGTATAAACCATAGGAGGGCAAGTTGGGTAGAACTAGTTCGAGGTTTTATTTGCATGCCCACGAGAAGAGGTAGAGGTTTCAGACTTCAACCCATCATGAATAACGAGCAATTATCTGAGCAACTTGCTCAATTGATGCAAAAGATAACTGCTATAGAAATGAGGCAAAAGAATGAATTCGCTCGTTTAAGCAACCAAATCACCACCACCATGAATAGAATTGAGCAATTAGAGATATCTCAAAGGAAGAACCCCACTTTTGGGGATGACACGCAATCCCAAGCGGAAGAAATCATTGAGGAATGTGTTTCCATATGTGGAGGGTATGGTGGTAGAGGACGTGGAGCTAGTTGTGGTCTTGTGCGGGAGACATAAGCCACATATGATTATCAAGACCGCTACGATTCCGATGAGCATGCGATGAAGAACGTGAAGGTAAAAGCCCCTAGTTTTGATGGGCGTCTGGATCCCAAGGCATTCCTTAATTGGTTGGTTGACATGGATCACTATTTTGAGTGGTATGACATGTCAGAAAACCGTTAGGTGCGGTTTGCTAAGATGAAGCTAGTGGGCTAGGCCAAATTATTTTGGACTAACACCAAGCGTAAGGTTGAGAGAATTGGGAGAGCCCCTATCGCACATTGGCGTGAGATGAAGGAGAAGTTGATGGAGAAGTACCTCCCTCTCTCATACCGACAGAAGCTCCTTGAGCAATGGCAATCCTTACGCCAAGGGTCATTGTCTGTTGCTGACTATATCGCTAAATTCGAGGAGTATATGATGCGGTGCGACATCCAAGAGGACTCTCTGGTAACGCTTTCGTGTTTCAAGACGGGCCTTCGCACGGATCTTCAGCGCGAGCTTTTGACTCGACCTATAACGGACTTGGATGAAGCGTACCAAGTTGTGCAGGAATTGGAACAATATCTGAGAGCTCCTGTCATTCGACGCTTTGAGTCCCGAGACTCTAATGCTAGATTTGGATTCCAGGGAACTGGACCTAACATTGGTAGTCAGCTCAAGGCACAGGCAACTGTTCCGCCTAGGCCTAGGGATGATAAGGTCAAAGGTGTCCTTGGGTGCCGGCCCTAGTGGTGGTAGTCAAGTGAGGTGCTATGAGTGTGGGAATATCGGTCACATGTCCAATCAATGTCCCATGAAGAACCGTGGAAAAGCCTTAGTTATAGGCGAGTCCCACAAGGGTGTAGATGACTAGGGTGATTATGAAGTAGAAGAATATCACCCTAAGGAGGTCTTACTAATGAAGACGAAGTGGTCGAGGAAGCAACACTTGCAGTTGTCAGGCGTGTGATAGCTCAGTCTAGGAGTAGTGTCGATTGGCGTCAAAACACTATCTTCTATACTCTCGCCAAGTGTGGAGAGAAGAATTACAGGGTGATAGTGGACAGTTGAAGTTGTCAAAATGTGATTTCCGCTAATACCTTGAATTGTTTGAAATTGAAATCTACACCTCATCCTGACCCATACAAAGTCTTTTGAGTTGACAAGACCTCCCTGTCACCCATCAATGCTTAGTTCCTATCGAGTTCTGGTCATACAAGGAGTCCCTGTGGTGCGATGTGATACCTATGGATATTGGACATATTATCATAGGTAGACCGTGGCTCTTCGACAATGACGTCATGATCTTTGGCCGTTCTATGCGTGTACCTTCATGCATAACGATAAGAAGATCAAACTTAATCCCATGCCACCAGAAAGCACATCAAGGAAGAAGAAGGATGAGAAGGCGAATAAGCCTAAGGAAGTGAGAAAATCCAAACCTAAGTCTCTTCACATAATTAATGTAAGAGAATTTGAGAAAGAGATTAAGGAGGATTCCATGGTGTATGCCCTTGTGGCAAGAGAAATTACACCGGAGGTTCCATCAGAGTTATCCCATGAGGTAACATTGGTTTTGAAGGAATACAGTGACGTGTTCCTTGAAGACTTACCGAACGAGTTATCACCTATGAGGGACATTTAGCATGCCATTGATCTCGTCCCGTGGTCGACTCCATCAAACCTTCCTCACTACTGGATGAACCCTGCGGAGCATGTAGAGTTGAAGAGGCAAATTGATGAGCTTTTGCAAAAGGGTTTTATCCAAGAGAGTATGAGCCCGTGTGCTGTGCCCGTGTTGTTGATGCCAAAGAAAGACGGCACGTGGCATATGTGTGTGGACAGCCGTGCCATAAACAAAATTACCGTCAAGTATAGGTTTCCCATACCTAGACTTGATGATATGCTTAAAATGATAGCCAGGTCCACAATTTTCTCCAAAATTAATCTTAAGAGTGGATATCACCAAATCCGCATACGCCCAGGAGATGAGTGGAAGACAGCATTCAAAATGAAAGATGGGTTGTACAAGTGGATGGTCATGCCCTTCGTCTTGACTAACGCACCTAGTACTTTTATACGGGTGACGACGCAGGTCTTGAGACCATTCATGGGAAAGTTCCTAGTGGTTTACTTTGATGACATTCTTATTTATAGTACCACTAAGGAATCACACCTTGAACATCTGAAGTAGGTCTGTAGCATCCTTAGGACTGAAAAGCTATACGCTAATCTTAAGAAGTGCTCGTTCATGTCTAGTCAAGTCGTGTTCTTAGGATTTATCGTGTCATCTAAAGGAATGCGCGCAGACTCTGAAAAGGTCAGGGCTATAGTTGAGTGGCCAGAACTGAAGAAAATTCACGAGGTGCGAAGCTTTCATGGCTTAGTAACTTTCTATCGTCGGTTCATTAGGGGATTTAGCATGATTATGGCTCCCATTACTGAATGCATGAAAAATGGAGAGTTTGTGTGGTCGAAAGCCGCAGTCAGGGCTATTATGGTGGAAGCTCTTGTCATGCGTGTACCTGACTTTTCTAAAGTTTTCGAGGTGGCATGTGATGCATCAGGTGTTGGTATAGGTGGACTGTTGAGCCAAGAGGGCCATCCAGTAGCTTATTTTAGTGAGAAACTGAGTGTGGCAAAGTAGAAGTATTCCACTTATGATAAGGAGTTCTATGCGATAGTGCAATCCCTGAGACATTGGCGTCACTATCTCCTACCGCAAGAATTCGTCTTGTTTTCTGACCATGAGGCCTTGAGATATTTACATTCTTAGAAGAAACTCAACCCAAGACATGCTAAATGGGTAGCATTGCTTCAGGAATACTCGTTTGTCCTGAAACATAAGGCCGGGGTCGAAAACAAACCAGCAGATGCCCTTAGTAGAAGAGTGACGTTGCTCAACTCCTTGAGTGTAGAGGTGGTCGGGTTTGAGCAACTTAACGATGAGTATCCCATATGTCCTGATTTTGGAAATACTTATGCGTCACTCTCTAGTGACCAGCATAGCACGGGTGATTATGTTCTTAAAGATGGTTTCCTTTTCAAGGGAGACCGACTTTGTATTCCCCGTATGTCCCTTCGTGAATTCCTCGTCTGGGAGGTTCATTCAGGGGGGATAGCTGGCCACTTTGGTCGAGACAAGACCATTGCCCTCGTAGAGGATCGTTTTTATTGGCCAAGTCTCAAGCGAGATGTAGCCAAAATTTTAGGGCAATGTCGTACATGTCAACTGGCAAAACAACGAAAGCAAAATACTGGGCTATATACGTCATTGCCAGTGCCACATGCTCCGTGACAAGACATTAGCATGGATTTCGTGTTAGGACTTCCCAAGACGATAAAAAAGCACGATTCCATTTTTGTTGTAATGGATTGCTTCTCTAAAATGACGCATTTTCTCCCATGTTCGAAAATGTCGAATGTGTCTCTTATTGGTCGTGTCTTTTTTTTATGGTGTGGTGCGTCTCCATGGTGTGCCTAAGACCATGGTGTCTGACCGTGATGTCAGATTTACCAGTTACTTTTCGAAGACACTATGGCACATGATGGGCACTCGTTTACAATTTTCTACTGCATACCACCCTCAAATATATGGACAAACTGAGATGGTTAATCGAACTCTTGAAAACCTTTTACGTTGTCTAGTGGGTGAGTATGTTATAACTTGGGACTTAATTCTATCTATCGCTGAGTTTGCATATAATGGGTTTGTCAATAGGTCGACAGGAATGAGTCCTTTTGAAATTGTCAGTGGTTACAAACTTAGAATGCCCATATATCTTTTACCCATGTTTGTCACCCAAAGATCTTCAAAGTCGGCCGATGCATTTGCACGACACATTCATGAATTGCATACATATATTAGACAGCGGATTAATCAAAGCAATGATAGTTATAAATATTCAGCTGACTCTTATCGTAGATCACAAGACTTTCAGGAAGGAGACTGTAATGGTGAGGATAAGGCCAGAGCAGTTCTCACAGGGTACCTCTAAGAAATTACAAGCGCATAGTGGTGGACCATTCAAAATATTGCAAAGAATTGGGTCCAACGCGTATTAGATTGACCTTCCACCAGAAATGGGCATTAATCCAACGTTTAATGTGGAAGACCCCGTTCCCCTAATCCTATAATTGATTCCTTTTCCCTTTCATGGCCATACTTTGAATTTGCTTCACAATCGACTTCACCCCTTCCCCCACCTATTCGTAAGGAAGAAATTGAGGAAATTGTGGATGAAGAGATAGTTTCCACGAGGGACAGGTTTCCAAAGGTATCTTGTTAAATGGAAGAATAGACCACTGTCAGAATCCACGTGGTTGTCTGAAGCGGAATTGCAGAATATTGATCCGGATTTGCTAGAGCACCACAAGAGCTTTAACTCGTTGGAGTCGAGTTTTTCTCACCTGAGGGGAGTTGATGAGGACACAAGACCTTTCAAAGTCTATTAACGAAGAAAGCGCGCGCCACAAGCATCTTCCTTGTGGCTAGGCGACCACTGTGGAGCATTGAAGACCCTACACATGTGGTTTGGCACACAGAAGACCCCACATTGGGAAGACACGTGCGTAGGATGAAGAAGACCCGATTCGAAGATTGGACTAGCTTGTTGAACAGTTTTCACTGTCTTTGGGTGCTTGATTGGGCGCTCGAAATTCATCCATTTTATGATTTGGTCGCTGGAGGTTTTTGGACACCTTCGGGCGCCCGATCACCACGCGAACTATTTTTTTTAAGTTGTTTTTTTTATTTAAGTGTATTTTGGTATTTTTCGTTTTTCTTATTGCTTATTTAAGAGGGTTTAGTCCTAATTACGAATTTTAACTTTTGATTAATGAATGAAGAGCCTTTTGGTTGCCTCTTCTCCTCTCCCTCTCTGTGGAACTTCATCTTCTCTTCCCAAATCTTCTTCTTCTTCCTTCTTCTTTTGTCCTTCCAACATTCTTCTAAGGTAAGATTATTCTTCATTCTTTCTCTATTTCCATTATCTCACAATCGTCGAGCCCTAAATCTGAGAATTGATCCAAAACCCTAATTTCTCAGATTTCCGCTTCCCTAATCCGAGAAATCCTTTGATCTCCCGGACTAGTGAACCCCATTATTCGATTGGGCTATGACCATGCAAGATCGGGGGGTTCCATACCTCGCCGGATCCAACCTATGCATTATTTGAACTTCATACTTCGTGGTTGTGATGATGGCCGCATTATTGTAAGTCTCTCTTATGATTTTCTTAATTTATGATGGTAGATGCTGAATTCTAGATTATTATTGCTATTTACTTTCGCTGGATTATATATGTTCATGAGCATGCATTATAATTAGATCATCCAGCATCAAAATCGGCCCCCCACAATCCTTGAGTCAAGACCGCGATTCCTCAAATTTGAAAGCTCCATCCACATCTTAGATATGCGATTTGCTACATTAGGGCCATGAACCGCTTTGAACAACCATCGAAAATCTGAAGCAACTTCCTTGAAAATTAGCAACAGAGAAAAACTCCCACCCCACCAATCTTCCTTAATCCAGGCTGACGAATCCCACATCACTAAAATGCCCCAGAAGAACCATTAACATTAACCACAACCCATTCCTTGCTGCTGCATCCCCAAACAGAATCCACCAACTGCCTATCACGAACTGCCAACTTGGTTTCCTACAACAAAATAATATGCGCTTTCGATCTTCGACAAATCTCTTTACACTGTCTCCTTTTGTGCCGCTCACTCAGCCCTCCAACATTCCAAGATAAAATCTTCATCTGGAAATTGATCTTGCCCTTCTACCCAGTTGAATTCCATTATCCCCTCCCAAATTCATAGTTGACAGAAGAAGGTAAGACTTGTTCACTATTGCCACTTCTCAACCTCTGACATCAGTGCGGGAGTCATCGCTATGTCCCTAGGGGTGCCACGCTACGATAGGAACTTGAACAACTCATACTAGTCCTCTTCAGTGTTTCCGAAAGTCATACCAACTTGCTTGCCCATGTGCTTAAGAACCTCCCTGATTTAGCACTTGCCCCGGATAATCAAAACAAAACCCTCCGCCCTTGAATCTCTGACGTGGGCTATCATATCAACATTAGCAATTTGCCGGATACATCCATTTGGTATCCCATTCTCCACCTGAAGGGGCTCGACCTCCAAAACCTCTCGCATTAGATCTTCAATTGCTGGGAGATACCATTAGAGCATTCAATTCTCTTTTCGGCTAGAAGATCATCAATGCTTTGTCTTGATTACCACACTAGGCTTCGCTTGAGCTACCTGATCTCTCCCCCGAAAAGAAACCAACAAACTCGTTAAACGAAAGGCTTGCTAGAGTTTCGTTCAAAGAAGAAGGGGAGATAGATAGCGCTGGAGGAGAAATGATCTTTGATAAATAAAGGGTTCTGGAGTTCATATGAGTCTTCATTGAAGAATTGTTCATGTTCGAAATCAGGGGGAGAATATGCATCTCGCATGCTCGAGGAATGGGACCGACCTTACGTGGTTGCTGACATGTTGCCTTGTCTCTATCACTAATCCCTCGGACAGAAAACCCCCTTCCAAAATGGGACTCGCGTTTGCACGAGACAAGGAGAGAGAGCTACCCCTATCGACTGAAGCTGCGAAAGCTCACCGAACCACCTCCCATATCGAAACTCGATCCTCCATGTTTGTATCTCGAAGCACCCTCTCTTCTTCTTGAGCCTCCACGTTGACCTGAATCATCACCCCAACTAAAGCTTCGATTGTCAGAGCTAACATCACTGCTAGGAGGTGTCTAAGGATCGTTGGTCTGAGCTCTGCGAAAGTCGCCCAACTCTCCCTTACATTAATGGTGCTCTGGAAATTCGTCATCCTTGCTTGCATAGATGAGACACGTGTCTCTCCATCGACGACATGTCCTCTACACCATATGATGGTCTATAGGAGCAGCGAGACCGACAAACTCCATCATTTGAATCCAAGATGGTTCTCCAACTACCCTCACCACCGACTGCATAAAAGCTGAACTTCCATCCCGCGTCACTCCATTCCTTGACTCTATCCCCCTCCCCCTTATAGAAAGAGAAAACATCTCCCTTGCTGCTATCTCTACCTTGATGCGGCGGATCGGCTCATCCATCCTCCACACCCGAAAGTGAGCCACCCTTACTTCAGAGGCTGAAGACATGTCTAGATCGATCTCCATCAACAACTCGATACATTCTCTCACCATATGAAGCATTTCTGAGCATCAAAGCTCGATCAGCAACCCCTTCACTAGAAACCATGAGTCGACCCATCCCAACGACGACCATTTCAATCGTCTTCGAATGTCACCCACTGGGTCATCCGATCTCTCCCACCCTGCCCCCAACATTTTGTCCAATGCTTCCTGAGAAGAGAGGGAGACCCACACCTCCCTCTCCGACACTGGTTTGGGACTCAAAAGACTTTCCCCCAAGCCTCCATGCTCTCTGATCAAATCTCCAACCCCTTCTGCTGAGACACCAACATTTGTTGATGCAATGATGCTCCATTGCAAATCTTTCTGTGATTTGTGGATTACCTCTTCATGGACCTTTTCTTTGGCTAGCGTCTTCAACTCCTCTAGAAACCCACCCTAATGCCACATCGTTTGCAGAAGATGCGACGATGCTGCCATAGTCTTTGATCCTACAATCACTGTCTCTTTGAAGGACTACAATCGGCTCCATCGAGACAACTGGCAGTTCTACCACCGGAGAAACCTCAGACCTTTTATCCGTCATGTTGTTAATAGCCTCTGGTCCAAACTTGGCTTTCTAAACTGATAATTTTTTACCCTCGATCACCTTGTCGTTCATTATCTTTACCACCCTCTGCAAATCTTCCGAAATATCCAATCGAACGAATGCAAACCCCATGTATTTCTAGGTGTTTTTCTTTCTTGGGACAATGCCCTCCTTCACCTGATAGACATCTTTGAATAGCCGTCAGAAATGACACTCCATCCATCCTATAGGATCAGTTCTCAACGAATAAAGTTGGGAACTTAGAGAGGGTGGGCTTTCTAACAATTATTTCCTTTTTCGACCCCACCTTAATCCAACCTTATTCCCGATTCTCCTTATCGCCCCCCCCCCCCCCCCCCCCCCCCCCCCTCCCCTCCCCCTTCACTATTGAACTATTTGCCCTATTGCCTACCCCGCTTTTTTAGCCTTCAAGCCCTCCTAAGCTCTATTGGAGCAGTCCTGTTGGCCCTTGTCGATCTTCCCTTTCCCTTTTTCAACCTCCCCGCTTATATCCCGCTTCCCCCCATTACTCCGAAGATTCCCCAAATCTCCCGTGACCTCTCTTTGACTTCCATTCTCCCTAGAGCTTGCCCTCACCTTCGACCTTGTCAACCGATTCGAGGCCCCAACTCTTACATTGCCTTGAATGTAGATCGTCTCCTACACAACTCTCATTCTTGATTGCCCTTGGCGAGCAATGGTTGTTCTTCTTCTCGCCTTTCCCCTACTGGCCGGGCATTGGCTTTCTCTTCGCCTGCCGAAATTCCTCTTGAATATCTCACGATTCTCACCACATCTTCGTATGTCCCTCTTGCTAGATTTGCCGCTGAAAAACCTCGCTGCCTTAGCTCTCCTGGGGTTGGGAACCTCCATAGAAGACTTCGAACCTCCTCGGTGCAGTTCTTCAAGCTAATCTAGATCGCGATCTTGAGCATGAGTGAGATTTCCTTGTGCGCCTCATCATCTTTCACACTTCTCCAAGTGAAATTTCACACCCAAATATACCTCTGTAATTTGGAGAAAATACGAGTGCTTTTTATTTTTCCTACTAGATGGAAAGGAGGATCGTTGTCTTTGAGCAGCAGCATTACTTTCATCAAAACAGTTCTTTATACCTACTTATTTTTTTCCCCCCTTTAAGTGTCCAAAATCTATGCTAAATCGTTTGGAGAAACTTAGGCAGAACTTCCTTTGGCAAGGGTCGAATGATAAGAAAAAGTTTCATCTCAGGAGGAGGTTTGTAAACCATACAAAACAAGACTTTTGGAAGATACATGTTTTGCTCTTCTTGGGAAGTGGTGGTGATGGAGGTTTGGAACGGAAGAAAATTCTCTATCGAGAAGAACGACTGTAGCTAAATATGGTTGTGAAGATGGAGGATGGTGGACAAGGGACACTACCTTGTACTGAGCCTCTAGGCTTTGGAAAGTTATTGTAAGTGTAAAAGCTAAATTCAAGGAAGGGATTCAGTTTGCAATTGGAGATGGTGAAAAATTTAAATGCCAAAAGGATGCTTGGGCTATGGACACCTCTTTTATGTATGAGTTTTCGGGTCTGGCCTCTTTAGCATCGGATGTGGATGTCTCGGTTGCAGATTGTTGGTCGGCGATTGGTTCTTCGGGTTGTGGTCGCCCCCTTGTCTTTGGAATTTTTCCGATGTAGATTTCAAAGACTTCTCGCCCCTTCTCCAACCTATTCATGCGGTTTGTTTGATTCCTGGGGAGTAAGATAAGTTGGTGTGGTGGTTTGAAAGATCGAGCCGTTTCTCAATTTCTTCCTTCTATGCTTTGCTACGCTTTTCTCCACTTGGGGGCCAAGCCCCAATGGCTATGTTTTGGTGGTATGGTGCTGCTCTCCTGAAGGTGCGGCGTTTGGGTGGCTTGTTGGTAGAAAGAGAGTCCTAACCATCGATAATTTTTGGAAGAGGGGAATGGTGATCTTGAATATGTGCTCTCTGTGTAAGGAAGATGAGGAGTCAGTGGATCACCTTTTTCTTCATTACAACTTTCCTCGAAGATATGGGATGTATGCCAACGTTGAACGTGCAGGGGTGTATGCCAACTTCGTTGGATAGGTAGTGGAGATCACGATGTTTGTCTTCCGAAGCCTTCTCGTGCGGGGTGGAGGCTGGCAATCTTAGCGTCCTTTTGGGGTATTTGGGGAGAGAGGAATGAGAGATGCTTCAATAATCTTGTTAAGAATGCAGATGTTCTTATTCGTTAGGTGAAATCTCTTGTAGTCGAGTGGGCTTCTCGTATCTCTTTTAAAGGATTGGTCTTTGTTTTTTGCTTCTTAGGGCTATTGATGCGGACATCACGCCTTTCAAAGTCTATCAACGTCAGAAGCGAGTGTTACCCGTCTCATTGTGGTTTGGTGACACATGAGTTACATGGAAGGAGATAGGGCAGCAAGAGGACTTCAGGGACCTTCGGTCGACCGAAGGCAGGGCCGGGTCGACTGAAGGAAGGAGCAGACCATGATTATAAGCAATCTGTAATCGTGACCGAAGGAAGCTTTGACTGACCGAAGAAGGGTCTTCGGTCTACCGAAGACATGTCTCGGTCGACCGACGACGAGGCGCTGGTTTTTGCGGAATTACGTGATTTTACGAGCTTTTTAGGTTTTCAGGGTCATTTTCGTCTTTTTGCTAATTTCGAATTATTTAAGGGCTGAGCCCTAAACTCTTTGATAATGATGTTATGATGATTAAAACAAGGACCTCTTTCGTGGCTCTTCTCTCTTGGTGATCTTCTTCTCCCTCGTCTCTTTTCTTCTCTTCCTCTAATCTAATTCTTCCTCTTCTACCCCAAAGGTAATCTCTACCCTTCTTCCATCTTTCTTCCTTGTTCTTAGAAAACCCTAATCCTTTGATCTCATCACTCTAGATTACAATCTCAACTCTGTAATTCTAGATTCCCTTGAGTTTCTATTCTTTCAATTCAGAAAGTTCCCATTCTCAACTCCCTATTTGCTCCACTCGGTCCTCCCATGCCAATCATGTGTCACCAAGCCACAATGAGACGGGTAACACTTACTTCTGATGTTGATAAACTTTGAAAGGCGTGATGTCCGCATCAACTCCGGCGAGATAAAACTTTTGTGCCTTTCCAACAAGTCTGGATCAAGTCGTTGTAGCTCGGCCTCCGTGATCCATGTACAATCAGATGGTGGTTTGTTCATCAAATACCTTTGGAAACCTCCTTCCCTGGTGGATACGATCACCTTATCCACAATCCCTTCAATCTCTTCTCTAATCTTAGGTATGTTTGGGATAGTTGGAATAGGTTGATAAGCAAATTCTGAATATGGCCAAGAATGGGATGTAGGGTCTAGGTGAGGGTTTGGGCAAGGGACTAGATCCTCCACGTTGAATGTCGGATTGAGCCCCATACTTGGTGGGAATTCTATCACATAGATCGAGTTATCCAAAATTTATGGTTTCATATTTTCTGATTTGTGTGGGTCTAGTGTAATCTGAACTTTCCATTTTAGGTTGGTGGATTATGTTAGATTTAGGATCATCACATCCATATTGTGAGTTCCTGTTTCGTGGAGTTGTGTTTAGGTAACCCAACGTCAAGTCCTACCTTGTATGCCCACGAAGGACTGGAAGAGGTTTCAGACTACATCCTATCATGAACAACGACCAATTATCTGAGCAAATCGCTCAACTTATGCAAAAGATAACCGCTATGGAAGCGGCAGACAAAATTTCATTCTCTTAGTTAGGCAACCAAATCACCGCCATCATGAACAGAACAGAACGATTAAAGGCATCTTAGAGGAAGAACCCCGACAATGGGGGTGATGATCAATCCCAAGTGGGAGGGGCTGTTGAGGAACACGCCCTTATGTGTGGTAGAGGCCATGGAAAAGATGATCAATATAATACCTTGGTATATGGCCAGTTGGAAGAATCTAAACAAGTTTATGAAGTGGAAGAGTACGTGCTTGAAATCGATAGTGATGAAATAAAAGAAATTGAGGCATCACTCACCATTGTGGAGCATGACGAAGTGTGTGCTAGTGATGAAAAGGTCGAAGAAATTGAGACCTTACCACTTCCAGATGTCATTTGTGACTTAATTGATGTAGAATCCCAATCTAAGTCTCTGACCATAATGAACACAAATGAATTTGAAAAAGAGGCTAGTGAAGATATGATAGTAGACACTCACATGACTTGTGATACTCCACCAGATGGTTCTCCAGATGAACTTCCACCCAAGTGGGACATCCAATATGCTATTGATCTTGTCCCTAGGTCGATTCTATTAAGCTTTCCCCTTTATCGAGTGAACCCCACAGAGCATGCAGAAATGCAAAGGCAATTTGATAAGCTTCTTAGGGAAGAGTTCGTTCAGGAGGATTTGAGTTATATTCTGTGCGTTGTGCCCATCCTTTTTACTTCAAAAAACAATGGCATGTGGCGCACGTGTGGGTACATTTTGGCCGTCCACAAAATCTCAGTGCGGCGTATTCACGACAGTATGGATGTGATGGCCAGAGTCCCCATCTTGCATCTCGATGACATGTTGAGTATAATGACCAATGTCAAGATTTGTTCAGGACTTGGCATCAAAAGTGTGTGTTCTCAAGTATTGGGATACTTGAGCATCATCCTTGTTTATAACACTTACAAGGAGCAATATCTCTATCAGTTAGAGCAGGTTCATGGAATTCTAAAGAGTGAAAATTTATGTGCCACCCACGAAAAGTGTCCATTTGTTACAACTTCCCAAGTTATAGATCGTAAGGTTGTTTATTTCGAGTCCATTGCTTTATCAGAGCGTCTCTTAATTTCATTCATGTTCGTCTCCTATAAACCATCAGAGTCAGTCGATGCATTTGCCTGTCACATTCATGAGTTACATTCAGACATTAGAAGGCAG
Organism: Liriodendron chinense; assembly: GCA_003013855.2. Lineage (NCBI taxonomy): Eukaryota > Viridiplantae > Streptophyta > Magnoliopsida > Magnoliales > Magnoliaceae > Liriodendron > Liriodendron chinense. The sequence continues at coordinate 1,053,643 of ML058492.1, read as the reverse complement.
ATAAATGTAAGCAATGAAACTTATAAACATTCAGCTGACTTGCATCATAAATTTCAAGAATTTCATGAGGGAGACTGTAATGGTTCAGATACGGCCAGTATGGTTTTCCCAGGGAATCGTGAGGAAATTACAAGCACGTAGTGCTGGGCCATTCAAAGTCTTGCGAAAAATTGGGTCCAATGCATACATGATAGAACTTCCACCGAGCAAGGGAATCAATCCAACATTCAACGTGGAGGATTTACTCTCTTGCCCAAACCCTCACCTAGACCCTACATCCAATACTAGGCCATCTCCAACATTTGCTTCTCAACCTATTCCACCTATCCCAAATATTCCTGAGACTAGAGAAGAGATTGAAGGGATTGTGGATAAGGAGATTGTATTCACAAGAGACGGAGGCTTCTAAAGCTATTTGATTAAGTAGAAGAACAAACCACCATTTGATTGTACGTGTATCACGGAGGCCGAGCTACAACGACTTGATCCAGACTTGTTGGAAAGGCACAAAAGTTTTATCTTGCCGGAGTCGAGCCCTTCTCAGCCGAGGGGAGTTGATGCAGACATCACGCCTTTCAAAGTCTATCAACGTCGGAAGCGAGTGTTACCCATCTCATTGTGATTCGGTGACACATGAGTTGCATGGGAGGAGATAGGGCAGCAGGAGGACTTCAGTGACCTTCGGTCGACCGAAGGCAGGGCTGGGTCGACCGAAGGAAGGAGCAGATCACAATTACAAGCAATCTGTAATCGTGACCGAAGGAAGCTTCGGCTGATCGAAGAAGGGTCTTCGGTCGACTGACGACGAGGTGCTAGTTTTTGCGGGATTATGTGATTTTACGAGCTTTTTAGGTTTTCAGGGTCATTTTCGTCTTTTTGTTAATTTTGAATTATTTAAGGGTTGAGCCCTAAACTCTTTGATAATGATGTGATTATGATTAAAGCAAGAAACCTTTTGCTGGCTTCTCTCTCTTCCCCTTGGTGATCTTCTCCCTCATCTCTTTTCTTCTCTCCCTCTAGTCTCATTCTTTCTCTCCCTTCTCAAAGGTAATCTCTACCGTTCTTCCAACTTTCTTCCTTGATCTTTCAAAACCCTAATCTATAAATATCATCATCCTAGATTACTATCTAAACCCAATAATTCTAGACTTCCCTGAGTTTTTATTCTTTTAATCCAGAAAATCCCACTTTTCATTGATTAGAGAATTGACTTGGTTGTTTGGATGAGCCCATGCGAGATCAAGAGTTCTATCTCTTGTAGGATTCAATCGTCGCCGGAACTTGAACCCATTACTGCTTAATTGTGATAGATGGCCTTCTTCATTATGATTTTCTCTTCTTTAATTCTTACTTTTATGATGTGTTGGTTGAATGTTTCATTTATTGCTATATAAATCCGCCTTAGTTGTATTTTCCACATGCATGTAGGTTAATTTAGGCCATCCTGCATCAGCTGTAAGTAAACTTTCCAGTGCCATCTCAATGTCTTCTTAATAATGTCCTTCTATCACTTCTTCTTCTTTTTTTTTTTATTTAAAAGATTGATCTTTGATTCATGTGGCCCTTTGCATGTAGTACTTATCTTCAACTACGATCACCGCCGTTTATGAGAATTGGACTAGTTCTCTTTCTGGCACATAAAGTCTCGCCTATATCCGATTGATACTTAAGTGAAACTAAAACCGATATCCAATTAGTCTTGTCGGTGAAATTGCGTGGGGTGAGCAATTATCTTCCATGGGCCGTTCAGTGCAAATCTTCCTTGCCCCTAAAAGAAAACTAAAACACCTTATTGACAATGGGCCTTCAAAAGATTCAAATTCTGTGTCCAAATGGAAGGAGGAAGATTACTAAGGAATGAACTGGCTTTTCCATTGTATGGAAGAGCATGTCTATTATACCGTGAAGTATGGTGACAGTGCAAAAGCAATCTGGCAGACTCTCCAAGAACTTAAATGAAAATAATATTCAATGCTTGTACGACATCTTTAAGGAATTCCATAATAGGAAGCAATGCGATAGCTTCAATGATCATCATGCAAAGTTCCGTGTGTTAGTTGATGAATGGAAACTCCACCAGCCCTTCACTCAGAATTTTGCTCAACAACAACAGCAGGGGGAGGAAATATGTCTAGTCCTTTTCTTTGCCACGGTCCAGCCATATCTGGAACTGGTTAAGGCCCAACTTCTAGCCAGCGAGAAGATGCCCACCTTATCCGAAGTGTTTGCACGTATGTTACGGGCGCCAAATTCTTCAGACTCTTCATCATCCCTCCACCCTAATGAATTCCATGGGGGCTGTTCTGGTACTAGAGGTAGCCGACCACAATTCCATGGGGGCTGTTCTGGTAGTAGAGGTCGAGGACATGTCCCATACAATGACAGCCTACATTTGGGCAGCAATGTTACTAACTGCAAGAAGAGTAACCACACAGCAGACCGATGTTGGGATCTAATGAGATGGTACTCACCTCCCCAAGCACATCCAACTATTTACACAGGAGAGGCATCATCCAATGCTAGAGGTCCTTCACAGTTTACTGAGTCCGTACAGTCTATTGTTTGCATTGAGCTAGAACATTTGATAAGTCAAGGTACAAATACCAAATCTGGGACAGCCGCATCTACATCCATCGCAAATTCAGATAATGCCTTTGTGGCATCCACTGGTACATCACCCTGGGTGATTGACTCAGGCGCCACAAAACATATGACAGGTACTCGATTCCTTTTCTCGAGTGCATTCAATCTTCACCTTTATTCTAGCCGATGTGTCCTTTTCCAATGTTCAGGGAAAAGGCAATGTTCAACTCAGCAATAACATTTCCTTTCCATCTGTCTTACCTGCACCTAAATTCCCACTTGTATTCTAGTGTATGTAGACTTCAGAAAGCTATCTATGGGTTGAAACAATCATCGCGTGCATGGTTCAAAAAATTCAGCGATGCTTTTCTCCTTGTTGGATTCCATTGATGCCATGTGGACCACTCAATGTTTTTGGGGCGAAACATGAAGGGAATTGCGATTCTAATTGTGTATGTCGATGATATTATAGTCTCGGGAAGCGATGCATCAGGAATTAATGAAATTAAGCCCCACATTCAGCAACAATTCCAGACAAAAGATATGGGTTGCTTAAGATATTTTCTTGGAATTGAGGTGGCACACTCTGCGGCAAGCATCACACTTAACCAAAAGACATGCTCTCGACCTCCCAGAAGAGACTGGAATGATACGGTGCAAGCCGAGCGATACTTCAATGGAGTTGAATTGTAAATTGTTTTGTGACCAAGGGGATTTGTTCGAAGATCCTGAAAGATATCGTCGGCTAGTTGGAAAGTTCATTTACCTCACCGTGAGTTGACCAGATATATCCTTTGCTGTTGGGGTCATGAGCAGGTTTATGCATTAGCCCAGAACATAGCATTGGGAGGCAGTTATTTGTATCTATATTTCGAAGGAGCACTAGGACAAGGACTAACGTATAGGTCCAATGGCCACCTTCGAGTAGAAGGATATGCTGATGCTGATTGAGCTAGATCTATGATGAAAGTAAGATCCACCTCTGAGTTGTGTACCTTCGTTGGGGGTAACTTGGTTACATGGAAGAGCTAGAAGCAGAATGTGGTGGCAAGGTCCAGTGCGAGGTAGAATACATGGCCATGGGCCATGCAGTCTATGAAATGATTTGGGTAAAATTTCTTCTTTCGGAATTTGGACTTTTCGACGAGTCATGTATGGTTCTTCATTGTGACAATCAAGTGGTGACCCATATTGCCAATAACCTGGTCTTCCACAAAAGAACCAAACATATACAAGTGGATTGTCACTTCATTCGGGAGAAGTTTGTATCCAAAGAGATTGTTACCAGACATGTTGATTCGAAGTCCCCATTGGCAAATGTCTTCACCAAGGCATTACCTCGAGCTATGTTTGTCCATTGAGGGTGTGTGTAGAAATGTAGTTTATGTAATGTGTAGTGTGATTGAGCCTTGTGCCTAGGTTTGTGTGCGTGCGTCATCGTGGACATGGGCTGGAAGCCCACCTGTATTGCTTTTTCCCTTTTTGATATAATAAGAGGCCCTGGAACATGATGCCCTAACTCTCACGTTTTCCAGTTCTCTCTCTCTCTCTCTCTCTCTCTCTCTCTCTCTCTCTCATACACCTTCCTCCATTCGTTTAACCTCAGGCATACACCTTCTCTCTCTCTCTCTCTCTCTCTCTCTCTCTCTCTCTCTCTCTCTTTCTCTCTCTCTCTCTCTCTCTCTCTCTCTCTCTC